>OX375868.1:66926811-67050534 GCA_947359475.1 Heligmosomoides polygyrus bakeri | reverse complement strand
CTTGGCGCAGCCCGCGACGGGTTGACTAGCACTTAACTTAATCCTCATTCTTTCTGCATCCGAAATAAATCCCTTCTGTCGCGAAGAACTTTATAGCTCTAACAAAACTAGCATTGTCCGAACTATTTTTGCCGATCGAATACTTCTGTTTAGTGGCTCCATGTCTAAATTCCATCCCGAATGAGAATTTTTGCAGCCGGTTGAGCGTATGGAGTTTAGGTATTCAGAGGTGTATAGAGTATGCAGTATCAGTGTACCAGTTCGTTTAGCTTCTGTTTGTTTCCCAACGTGCAACTGGACATCATCTTGAAGTTGCTACTCATCCTTGCTTACTTATCCTTGCTATTTATTCTTACCTCTCCGCATACTTGGTTAGTGTTTCCCTGCCCCTCTGGTAAATCATTCGAATGCCTCTGTAAAGTCCTTTCGCGTCTCTCATCACAAGCAGATGTATAGCCATCGACTCATCTGGAAGGGTATTCCGTGTGCTGCCTCCACTCTCGTCCAACTCGAGTTTGTCCTCGTAATTGGTTCCCACGGTGATCATCAGACCGCCACCCAACTAGGATCGTCCCATTTTTGAGCGCTGTTGTCTTTCCTTCGAAATGTCTGGCAACACATGTGTTTTCCATAGTTAAAGATCCGTATGATCACTGTATGGTTCAGTTTGTTCCTGTCCTTTTTAACAATCCTTTTGAAATCCAACATGAGAACGTTGTGGAGCCACATTCTCTTCATTAGTTTCTAGTTGATATTCTACTCACAAATGTAGCAGTCCCTATGTTTTCTAAAGCTACTGTACAAGTGCAATCAGAATTTTTAAAAATCATAATTATTCCGGTGGTCTCGCACTGCAAAATCGATGTAAAAATGTTGAAATGTTAAGGTCAGGATTGGATATAGTGCACTGACACCAACAGCAGCACAGAATAAAAACAGCAATGATCATGGTTTTGGCACACCGTCGAATACGGCTCGCCGGCGCCATTCGACGAAATTAAAATCCGGAATTATTTTGTTGTGATCTTAAAATGTTTTAATTAATTTATAATTTGATGAATAATGCGAGAATCCGCGCGTGGGAAGATTTTCAAGGAATCCTGGGTGGCGCATCGTACCAGCTGGCAGTTTTGTTCGCTTAGTCGTGCTCTAGCTACATGAAATAGCTCAGGACGTCTGAGCTTCTGAAGTTCAGGGGTAGATGGTAGACGTCTCATTCGCCAGTTTGGTGGTACATGTTTGTGACAGCACAGTTTGTCACCTTTGTGGCTGAACTCAGCAACACAACGGCGTGCCCTACAAGCTCAGCAGCAACCACTTGAGGCTTGAAGAAAATGGCTTGAATCGCTCCTACTTAGTTGGACCTTGTACCTTGGCTCTTCGGCAAGGGGGACCCGATGACCTGAAGGTAACGGCAATTCGTGCACTGCTAGAATTTGAAGGAGGGAATTGCTGTTTACAGCCGAATCAGTCCGCTGGTTTCAGTGCATGGCGTGTACTGTGCACAGATCTAACCCCTATAAGTCGTCGTTGTTAGGTCTATGTTATACTTCGGCGACGCTGTTGTCGGCGACGTTTGCCGACATTGTTAAAGGCCCATGCACACTTCTGCGACAGCGCGGCGTGGACATGATGAAGCATAGGGCCGCGACGACCGCGGCGCGACACTGCGACACGTGCCGCAAGGAGGGGGCATGCACACTCTTGCGGCTGTCGCGGCGGCTATCGCAGGCGACACCGCGTTGAGTGCCGCAGGCTGGAGTGGTTCAAATCATTCCTGGCGGCGCGACATGCACGGGGACGTCGGCTCCGTTGCCTATAACGATGCTCTAACGCGACCGCGCCGCGACCGCCGGATTTCGCGGAGGTAGCCGTCGCCCCACTTGTCGCGCCGCGGTGTCGCAGAAGTATGCATGGGCCTTAAGGCCCCCACAGAGTTCTGCGGCAACGCCGCTCGCCGCTATGGCAACACCGCCAAAACCAATAAACATCGATCGACTGATTGATTGACTGATCGATATCAGGAGGAGTGAGAGGCTGATGACGCGCAATCACGACTAAGGCCTATGTTATACTTCGGCGACGCTGTGTTGCGCGGGCTGTTACGTACTGCGTAACAGCCCGCGTAAAGGCCCCGAACATCGTAGTAGTTCAGTGTCTTACTTTTTCCAAGACGGATTGAGGGTAAAGGGTAAAGGACGGTGTCCATCAAATTCCTTCTAGGATGCGCCACGTATTCCACTTATGTGGGATATCTTAAAGGCTATTTGAGTGCCTCATTATTTTGCCAAATGCCTCTAGCCACTCAATGGACAAGCCGGTTTTTTATTTACCCCAGAAAAGTCTGGTGATAGTTTAGTTATCGGGATAAATAGAAGGCTTAGCTGTCCTGTACGGGATCCAAACCAAGGGCCTCAATTCTGTACGTATACGATGGCTAGCCACTCCTCAGACTATGCTGTCACGCGCCCTGAGGAGAGTGGTGAGAGTTCCACTAGCCCTGCAGGAGTGACAAAAGACCTGAGTTCGAGTAGGACTCCATCGTGTGGGCTCGTTTCCTCTTTCACATCCGATCCGCATGCACATCGGGTTTGCTGAGAAGGGTGCGCATCCCTCCGATTTATCCTAGTGGGAAAGCATCGCTCCGTGTGAACCTGAATCTGACTATGACAGTAAAATTAAAGCTATTTTACAAAGACGACACACAATACTGACATCCGGGAGAACCTTCCTTCCCATTTTCCAAGCTGACAGGCCACACTGCCTGTGTTTGTTTCGTTTTTAACGGTGACCCACTCTGACTATGGTGGATCTCATGTTTCTGAACGATGTCGTATTCGATGCGCATTCACAGTGCGTCCACAATTTTGGTTTCTCGGATTTACAGTGCATCTGGTTTTTCGTTCCTTGATTTCTTTTCATGAGCAATGAGACCACCCTGAACGAAGTTAGTTCATATCGTATAGTTAGGTTCTGTGCTGATTTAATTATCAGTATCAATTTTATCAATTATTTCAATTCTTTTATCAGATATTTCAATGGATCATAGACAAGTCTCAGTAGATCAGTGGATTGTTTCTAAAGTTTTGCTGTCTTGTAGCTCTTTCCATCTTCTTCGGAAAATTTACGGGCGATCAGCATGATCTGTACGGTTTTGGGTGACTCCCATTACAGCCTTTTCTCGACTGCCCATGCGAGGAATATCCAAAAACAGGTGTATGTTTATTTCCGAAATTTGACGTGGAGTAAAACTGGCGTTGCTGACTTCTTGTCCTGGGATCAATCCCGAGACGTTGAGCGGGGTCAAAGGAGCTTCGTCCAAGTTAGGGAGACGGAGGCCTTCGGTAGATCCGAACATCTATAGAATCGCATATATTGAGGGACCAGCGAGATCCAGGAAGGTACCTTACCAATGGTATTGAGTCCTGCTCCCCATTGAGGATCCTCCTGATAAAGTCGGTCGAATCTGGAGGTTGGCGTTGAGACCGGAGAAGACGGTAGGCTATTGGGTCAAGGCGACTTGCCATTTCGGCTTCTCCCTGTTGTTTTATTCGCTTTTGGATGGAGACTGGAGAAAAGAATACCAGCATAATCTGTAAGCGAAGCCCCTGATTAGCCGGAAGATAATTTGAGCAATTCTGGGCAATATCCACGTATTGTGGTTCATTCGCTCCTACTGGGGCCGGATTCATCAACCGCTTAGCGCCCTCTAACGGTGAAAATACCGCGAAATCCTCTGATATGTCATTCATTAGCATCAGGTTTTCGCTCTATTTTTACCGTTAGAGGGGGAGGGGTAAGCGGTTGACGAATCTGGCCTCAGAACTGCTTCCGCCATTAAGTCGAGTAGCAATAGTCACTGTTCTGGCAAGAAAACAGATGACCTGCACAAACTCGTCATGGGGACAATTCTCTTTTCGGTTCCGAATCAACTTAATTTCAGAGGACCAGAAGAACGAGGCCTGGTCGCGAATTCTGGTCGAATGCACGTCCCGTGGACACCATTGGGTGAAAGGGAAGGACGTCACCTACCTGAAGAAGTCCAAGTGGCCTGGAATCAAGCGGGATGCTATCGTACGTCTGTCACAGCACATGTGGCCTAAAACGATCCGTCGTACTTTCTGAGCGCTCCAACTAGCAGGAGTCGCTTTCGCTACTCATTCTGATTTCCTCGTCTTTTAGGAGCACTACCAGGCAGATATGAAGGGAGATGTGTCCCATCGGAAGAAGCTCACAGAGGCCGACGTCATTGTTCTGAAGGCAATCAGTTTTGACACCGAGAACCTAGGTGGGGTCTTTCCTTCCACTTCGTTCCTTTTGCGACGTTTTACTTGGTCACTATTATCAAACGAGGTAGGAATGGAGCTGACGCTGGAATTCAGCAGCCCCTTGCCGGCATTGACTCGATTTCGTTTGAGGCGCTTCTGAACGAACGCCTACCCTAGCAACGACTTATGCCACTTTTAGACTGGACACTCTTCTAAGCAAACTTTACGCTATTGAATCAAACTAAACGTCTTTCAAATCAAAAAGACTTAAATCACATTAAATCACGGTTTTTTTCTTGGAATAGTACGTTCCCTTGTTGGGATGGCGAGTTTAAAAAATTCCAAAGAAAGTCCTATAAATATTTCCTAGGACAAAAAATTATTCTAGCCGTCTCACCGTTCTCCTGTTTAATCTGAAAGAGGCTCTTTTTGATTTGGAGGATGTTCAATTTGATTTTAAAGTGCCAATTTCACTCAGAGTATTCAATTTATTTATAAAAGTACCTAATTTGAGGTGAAAATTGTACATACGAATTTCACGTCGAATTGGACAGGTTTGAAATAAAATTGGACGCTCTCCAAAACAAATTGGACGCTTTTCAAAAAAAAAATTGCACACTCTTCTAAACTGGCTTAAGAAATTTGAGATCAAATTAAACGCCTTCCGAATCGAAACAAGCTTCTTACAGGTTCAACTACAAACTCTCCAAGATGCTTAGAATAATATAGTAATCAAGGAAAATTTGGTATTAGTTTTCTGAAATTCTTTAGTTCAGCTGCCCGAGTGTATTAATGAGTGCAATAATTTTATAATTTTTTCGAGAAAACTGATAAATTTCGTTTTGAAGTGGAACCAGGCAGCAATCATGTAGTGCATTAAATGACCAGTTTGCGTCATGCACGCGAAGAGCTCGTAGCGATGTTAATTTGATTGCTGGTGTAAATGCTGCTTACATGAAGCATCAAAGTGAGAGGATGCGTGTGCTTTGCAATTATTTTTGTTGTGTCGTTTGCAGGTGTGAAACTCCATGCAAACAGCAATTTTGCTATCAATAAAAATCGAGACGTGACGAGAAATCGAGACGAAAGACGAGTGCATGGCACAATCTATTTCTTGGCACTAAAAAATTGGGGCCCCTTCTTTTTAAAACAAAACACAAATCATCATTTTTCCACAAAAATGAGAATTTTACAAAATTTGAAACAGTGTTCATTTATTGGATGAGTAAATTAAAATTTCAATAATTCTTATTAAAATTGTCCTCGAATAAAAAATTATTCTTACCTTTTTGGAGAGTATTTATGGTTAGTTTAGTGTAGAAGAAGCTCACGCTTTGATTTCAAAAGTCTTACAATTAGCGTAGTTTAGAAGAGTGTCCAATTTGACGTGAAAATTGTCCAATTTACTTGCAAAGCTACCAATTCGATTTGAAAAGTGCCCAATTCGACCTGAAAATGGTATATATCCTGAAATTCGACTTTAACTCGATTCTTTGTGGAGGTTTAATGCCGTATCTCTCGAGATGTATGTCACAGTCATCTGCCAACTATATTTCCTCCTGATCTAAAGGATAAAGGGCGGCCTTACTCAATCCCCTTAGGATGCGCCACGCATTCTTCTTCTACGGGATGTCGCGGAGACGATTTGAATTCGTATTTGGTCATACAAATTCTGTTGGTGGTCAGCCGACGAGAAAGTCAGCGTTTATCCTACTCAGACAGGTCTGATGCCAACTCACGGACTCCGGAGGGATGGAAGGCCTGATTGCCCTGGGCGGGAAATCCTAGTCAAGAACCTGGAACTGGGTGCACACGATAGCCAGCACCTCCTCCGACTGCGCTTCACACGACCTCCTCCTGATATACCGAAAACTCATGCCAGTGTTTTGTCCTTTCCCAGAGACAACGCTGGTGTCTCTCGGGCAGCCCGGAGGGATGAGAGGGTTGATTCTCCTGGGCTGGGCGCCAACCGTCATTCGACAGAAGCTATACCTGAAAACCGGTCCCTCGTCTAGGTGCGCTACACATCATTATAATTTATCATTTTTTTATGGAAAAGGACAAACGCAGCTGAAACGTTCCAGGCGTTGACTTGAAACTAAGCGTAAGATCCCGGAACTTGTTTGTAAACTTTTCAACGAGGTCTTAGAAAAATTGATCGTGTTGTTTTGGAGGCTACAAAACTTTTATTCCTTCTGGCTTGCGGTGTTTTCAGGCTTTTTTCATACCACTTTCATGTCAAACTGCTCGCTCCTGAAGTCAAACTGAATACCTTTCAAGCAAGAGAGCGAAGGTCTTTCAATTTAAAACCATGCACTCTCTATGAAAGTCAATACAACATTTCAGCATGAAAGATTTTTGTACCTTCTATAAAGTTCATGTTTCATCTGATGCACAAAGTTAAGGCAACGTTATATAAAAATTTTCAATTTTTTGATGAAACCGTTTTAGGAACAAGGATCACTACTGGCCTTTTTAGAGTTAAAAGAACTGTAATTTATGGGCGTATCACAAGAACATATCTTGCCGTACACTTGTCCTAAGCGTCGTTTTATATATTTGATTAATGTTGTAATAGCTGCTTATATGAAGCGGCGCAGTAGATATGTGGGAGGTTTCCGAAATTGATCCTTGGAGCATTGCGTATCTTCGTACTTCATATAGAAAGTATTTCGCTATCACTCAAAAAAGAATCGCGATGCGCTAGATAATGTATCGCATGCGCTCTTATGGCGCACAGAAAAATAGCTGCTTTTCTGTACTTCAAAATAAACTTAACACCACTTTTTTATCTGAAGAGCCTAAAATGTAATGATAGTTCAAGCGCTGTGTTCACATATTGATGGAGGAAAATTGTAAAAATTCAAAGAAGCTCCAGTGAATCGCGAGGACGACTGCACGACGAACTGCTAACGTTTGACACCCCCGAGAATTTTCACTCATCGCCTTTTTAAGTTCCACAAACCTTCACTGTAGCTACAAGCGTTGGAATTTTATTACCGTTGAAGCACGATATTTTTGAGCCACTCTATATAACGTTTTAAAATAAATAGGTAATATAATAAGCGAGACTGGTGCCTTGCTGTAAATGATGTTTGGAGAGCAGCTGGTCCGAATGTCTCTTCAACAAAATGACCACCACCCACTCCCTCGAAGTTTCCCTAATCTTCTCATACAGTGAAGCAGCCACCGGGCTCTTCAGCAAATCAGGCTAGCGGGTGATGGGGCGACACGGCATTTGCTCTTCCCAAACTAGGCTATCACTGCCTGTCAGGGGTACATCCGCCGTCTCTTTCCTGGCACATCCAGAGACCGGATTCACCAACAATTAAACCCGCGGGTATGCGGGATATAAGGGGTAGAGATAAGATAAGAGTCAGGTAGTCAGAGACCCAGGCTTCATTGTGGGTATCTCTACCCCTATACCTGCGGGTTAGTCGATGAATCCGGCACGGGCATTCTTCTGTAGGCGCATGGAAGGACAGGGGCAAGCTATCGCAGATATCGACGGTGTTGGTGGTGATCATTTTTAGCGTGCATCCACCAGCTGTGGTATGTTCGTTTTAGTCCACACGTCTTCACCTTTCTAAAGATTAGGGTATCGCTGAGGGTGCCGTTCGCTTCCCTACATCGCTTTAAGTATGGGGTATCTCGCTTTTCAGGCCATTTGGGGTCACACTCTGAAAGACAGGTCAGATCCACAATTGCCTTATGACTCGACGTAATGTAATGGTACCTATCACTTACCAGCATCAAACTGGGCCCGGATTCATCAATGATTTACCGGCCGGTAACGATGGAACTTACCGCGAAATCGCCACGTGCACGATTCGTAAACGCGCGGCGTGGCGGATTTCGAGTGAAAACCGTTGTAACGGTTACCCGGCTAGAGCGTCGGCTAAGCGATGCGGTGAAGGTACCGGTAACGCTCTACTGCTGTCTGACCCAGTTGTCACGAGCTGCATGGGCTGCCAAGTGTAGTCGAACGATGCGCGGCATCCTTCACTGCCTCCTTCGTAAATCACAACGGCCGGTAAGTTTCTAGCAAGGACCCGGTGAGATAAATCCGTGGTAGCGATTTACAGACCCTTTCGTTGATGAATACGGACTCTGGGTTGGTGTTTAACCCGCGATTTGTTGTCGTACTAGGTTAGCTGCCAACAAATAGGAGTAGTTCAGAATACTTGCGCTTACCTTGTACAGCCACAGCCAAAGGCCAGGTGTGGGTTCAGCGCGTGTTTGGGCTGGGTGGCTCACAGGGAGACCCTTCTCCACTGTCGCGTGCGTGTTGGAGTGTGCTTGCGCTGATGAGTGATAATTATAGGCTGTTTGGCGGAGAAGGAGATCAACGCCTGCACGCTCGTCAGCGAGGTCTTTGATGCCGACGTGACTCAGCCGGTGACAGTTGAGGTGAAGACCGGCCAGCCGCTGGATCTTCTCTCCTGCGGGATGAAAACGGGCGGAGGTAATAGCCAGCGAGTTAGCACACAGAGCCACAACTTATGAAAAAACAACTCTGAGAAAAGTACAACCCGTTAAGTCTCTTTGAACGGAGATCTGCTTACGGAGGAAATGATCCATAGATTGGTGGGAAGTTCACATTGCTCACCGAGGAAATTGTTGCGATATCTACAGATAAGTCGGGATAGGTCCTTGCGTTCGAGCGCGGAATTGGAGCAGAACGCCCGCACCTATCCTAGTCAAAGGGGGCGTCGATTAATAAAAAAGCACGGCAAATGGAAACAGTGTGGCTTGTTCCGACTAGAAAATCACAAGGAAAGGTACTCTCGTAGACCATTCGATGGTCTTTTGTCTCTGTAAGCTACATAGTTCCTCTTCCGTCTTGCCGCCGTTGTGAAAGAGTCACTGGAATAGATCCGAGCGCACTTTCCTACGGTCGACCTTTAGAGTGCTAGGCACTTACTCGTCTATGCAGTGCATCACATACTCACTCCTATATTCAGCATTGTTTTGCATAAATTTTACATAATGGGTATGTCGAATTACAGTAGCAACAATGCTTTATGATAGCTCGACCGGATGGAACCGTGCTCTAACCCACTTTCGCGCCCCGAAAATATAATCCGCGTTTTCCCTGGTCTATATTCCCGAATTTCTGCCTATATTTCTACGACCAATTTCTTGGGTAACTCGCACGTAAAATTTCGTGAATTTATTTTAGATGGCATTGAAGAAATTATGAGTTTTTTACGTGGCTCGTTGTCTACCTCTTGTCATAACATGCTCAGTCTCATCAACGTGAGTCTACAAAAATTCACTGTGCGGTTGGAAAGCGCGACTCTCGTAGACTGCAACCTCCAGCCAGGAAGAGCTGTGGAATCTATAGTTGAAGGGGGGGGGGGGGAAGGCATTTTGTCAGTTCCACAAGTTCTACAAAACATTGAGAGTATACTATTATGCAGGGACAACAAGCTGATCTAAATTATAAGGGGAGAGCGCTTGCAACTTTCTATATGTGGGGACCCCATCCTGTACACTTCGACTCGCTTTTCTAGCAGTGTCCCTCCCCGCTAGGATTGCTCCACGCTGTCTGCTTATTTGATCTGTTCTAAAAAAACCAAACTATGGTGCAGGCGTTAGCATCTACCAGCGTAAGTGTCGTGTCAGGACAATCTCATCGGCTTGGGCAACTTATGAAAGGTAAGGAAGTCGTCAACCAAACTTTTTGGCTGTCGTCGTGTATTACAGTCAGATTCAGTAGACCATTGAAAAAAACCCAAAGTGTTGGTGTGGAGTTTGTCGGAGGGGACAAACTGTTAGGTTGTTGCAGAAGTTCTCGCCATTTCCAAGGCACCACATTTGTTAGTTTTACAAAAAAGCGAAACACGTCAAGAAACGAAATAACCGCCATCACGTTCTATCACTCTTCTTCACCTTTCAGGGAGACTCCCGACCCCGTCAGCGTAGAACTTTTCTGACTTTGATTTGGAAAAGTCAGCCAGCCAGCGTTCCATTTCGTCCTCATCATCAAACGTTTTCCTTGCATGGCAATGGGAGGGACAGGAAAAGGTGGTAGCCAGTTGGTGCAATATCTGCGCTGTACGGTGGGTGACGCAACACTTCCCATCCAAGGTCGAGAAGCTTCTGGCGAGTCATTCTTGCAATGTGTGGTCGAGCGTTGTCGTGCAATAATCGATTGTGCTATGATTCGGACGCTTTTCTGCGATCTTGGCGGCCAGTCTATCCAGCTGCTGACAGTACAAGTCCGCTGCTAGAGTTTCGTTACCGTCCAGCAGCTCGCTGTAGATGACACCTTTGTAATCCCACCAAACAAAAGGCACGATCTTCGACGGGTGAGGACCCTCCTCTGGCTGTGGCTCAGGCTGCTCACCCTTGTCAACCCAATGACTGCTCTTGATGTTGACGTACAGACACCACTCCTGTGATGATGGACATCAGCCATCTGTGCGCTTGTGAGTGGCCACCTCAGAACGTCGCCGGCGGTCGCGTTCGGTGAGGTCATGGGGAACCCACTGTGCCATCTTGTGCACCTTACCTTACCTAGTGCACATCCAAGTCCTGCTGAAGTTCACGAGTGGTCCGCCGTGGGTCCGATTCCACCAGCTGTCGCAATCGGTCGTTGTCGGCATCGGATTCACGTCCTGATCTGAACGAATCCTGAAGGTTAAACTCACCTTTGCGGAAACGCGCGAACCATTCTCGCGCAGTGCGATCGGACACTGTGCCCTCCCCACATGCACCATTGATGCGACGAGAGGAAGTGGCCGCTGACTCGTCAAATTTGATGCCATACAATAAGAGATCTCAGATGTACTCCTTAGAACGCTCCATTTTCCTAAAAGGAGTTACGCGAGAGTGAGCTAGCAATAATAGTAATCTTATACATACCTGATCTCTTTAAGTGAACAACAGACAGGTTGCTATAAGGTTGAGAACAAAAGTTTGAGAACAAAATAGCCTCGCTGACCTGAGCGGGAATGGAACTTACGAGGAAGCGGCCGTGGTGATTCTCAAAGCGAGCTTTATAGGATTGTAGGGCATTGTCTAAGGAGCACCGTAGTGGTTTCCAAATTTCCTGTGGACCTCTGGGTAGGTCAAAAATGGCCGAACACTGTAGTGCTTCAGTGCTGGCTGGTAAAGCAAAACTGACGCCTAAATATCCTTGTCGTCCTCAGAAATAATTCTGTAAAGATTTGGAGTTTCATTCATTGCTAGAACGTGGATTTCGACAAATTTCTAATGAAAACGAGAAGGCACATCCACCAGAGGCATACATCAGAGTCAGAGCAGCGACGGCATGGCCGAGTGGATAGCGACGCGGACTCGCAGGAGAGTGGTTAGGGGATCGAATCCTTGGGTGGGACTCATGGGTTGCTGTTGGCGACCTTGCACTTTTACCAATGTGGAGTGTATTTTGGTCTCAGGGGGTCCAGTGTTGGCTTTTTATCCTCGTTTTTAACCTCTTGTAGGATGTGGACCAAGCTAGTCTTCGTAGATTAGAGAACGCCGCTGGCCATTAAATCATGCTTGTCTAGTTGGGGAAGCTCTCGTTAGGTGCTATCCATGTGCGATCCCTTTCTATTGTTTTCTATTAGTTTTGGAAGTCTCATAGCAACCTCATTGCGAACATGACCGATACTACTAGTCCTGTTCCGCAGCAAATTTGGAAACCGCTGCGGTGCTTCTCAGACAATCCTGGTCGCTTTGAGAATCTCCACGGCCATTTCATTGATCTTCTGTGTTAGAGTCGATATACTTGTGCTTTTTTAAAATTTTTCGAATGAACGAATAATCGAATAACCCCATTTTTTCGGTTTTTCGAATTTCCGAGTAATTGAATAACCCCATTTTTCGAAAATTCGAATGAGCGAATAATCGAATAACACCATTTTTCTAGTTATTCGAATTTCCGAATAGTCGAATAACCCCATTTTTCGTTTACTCGAATTTCCGAATAATCGAATAACCCCATTTTTTGGTTATTCGAATTTCCGAATAATCGAATATTCGAAAAAATCGAAAAATCGAATAAACTTTATTAAAACTCAATACACCCGCTGCAAAATAGGTTCACCCCTGGTTTGTCCATTGGTACCGAAGAACCCGCTGCCGGGGTTCAGTAATGTTACCATCGTATTCCTCACTATGGAAAACTTCTATAGGAGAATTCTAAGCAGTTTATCTTATCAGTGCAGGATACCACGAACTTTTATTGAAAATTTAAGAATGGAGACCAGTGCAAAATATAAGTTCGCTTCATAGAAAATCTGATTAATCACAAAAGTACCTTCAAACAAGGTAAGATTAGTACTTCGTCACATCACCTTTGTTGCAACCATATCGAAAATTCTATTTTGCATGCTACTGATTAAGTTATCAATAACAGTTCGCTCAAAATTGGCCCATGCATGAAGTATGGCGTTCTTCAGATCAGAAACCGAGCCAAATCAGCGGTTCCATTTTTGTACACTGTGTACAAGAATGTCCCACAAGCTTTCTAGTTTTCCGGTTGAGATCTGAAGAACAGCTAGGCCACTTCAAATGTTGAGTTCTGTTGGAGTTGAGCCAACCTGTAGTTGACTGCGATACGTGTATGGATGCATTATCTTGTTGGAAAATAAGGTTGTGCCCACGAAATCTTCTGAAATATGGCAGAAGGTAATCTCCTAGCAATTTCTGGTAGTCTTCACTGTTCATCCTACGCGAGACGAACTCCAAGGCAACAAGTCCGTATCCAGAAAACGCAGCCGAAACCATGAGACTTCCACCGACAAAGTAGCACCTGTAGAATACTCGCTTCTCTCTCTCTCCTCAAATCTCTCGAATAGTGTCTCTACCCGTCGGGCCCATCAAGATTCCACTTCTTTTACACTACTGGAGAGATCTGAGAGAAAAGGTCGAGTATCTCCTAGGCACAACTTTGACGGTGAAAGTCTCATGGCTGGGCTGCGTTTTCTGGATGCGGACTTGTCTCGTTCGTTTCGGAAGTTCGTCTCGTGTAGGATGAACAGTGAAAACTACCAGGAATTGCCCAGAGATCACCTTTGCCATATTTCAGAAGATTTCGTAGGCACAACCTCATTTTCGAACAAGATAATGCATCCATACACGTATCGTAGTCAACTGCAGGTTTATTTATTTATTTATTTATTTATTCAATACGCTCGCGATAAGCGCAAGCGCCAGAAAAAAGTATTACAACAACACAACAACATGAAGACACACCTAGAGCGAGTCAAACCAATGTCCTATGAGGAGAAAGGGCCACCTTCAGCTTACTCCTAGGTCGACTGATAGGAAGCTTCTCAGACTCCCCTTTTGTTTGAGACGCACGCAGATGAAAGAATTTGGAGCCTACAAAGCGCGAGAAGTGGATTAACTTATAAACCCGACAAATATCAAAGAATTTCCTGCGAGAAGCCAATGTGTGGAGACCCAGGTATTTGTTCCTTATCGATGCTTTAGGTACCATAGAGTAAAGGAACCCGCCAATGCGAATAAGAACCTTGTAGTTAGTTATTCTGTACCTTTTCCACAAGGTTTATAAGAGGTTGGCTCAACTCCAATACAATTCAACTTTTGCAGTGGTCTAGTTTTCCTCCAGATCTCACCGCTGATAGAGAACTTGTGGGGCATTCTTATACACAAAGTGTACAAAAATGGAACCACTTACACTTCGGTTTCTGATCTGAAGAACACCATACTTCATGCATGAGCCAATGTTGAGCGAACTGACCAGTAGTAAAAAATAACCTAATCAGTAGTATGCAAAACAGAATTTTCGATATGGTTGCAACAAAGGTGATGTGACGAAGTACTAATCTTACCTTGTCAGTAGGGAATTTGTGATTAATCAGGTTTTTTATGAAGGGAACTTATATTTTGCACCGGTCTCCATTCGTTAAATTTTCAATAAAAGTTCATGGTATCCTGCACTGATGAGATAACGTGCCTAAAATTCTTCTATAGAGGCTTTCGATAGTGAGGAATACGACGGCAACCGCTGAGCATAGGTAGCGGATCCTTCGGGTACTAATGGAAAAATCGGGGTATCTGCAATTTTGCACCGAGGTGTATTAATAAGGACGATGCGATTTTTGTGTTAGCCAATTTCGTTTGATACCGTTTACTCACTCCAGAAGCGCATTGTATAGGCTCAAGTAAATGTAGTAAAGTAAGTTCAACGACAACAATCGCCAGAGACAAAATAAAAGATTTGAATTCTTAAAAAAAGCAAATAATGAAGATATTCAATATCTTCTCAGAACCGTTGACAATACTCGTTAAATGGCAAGACATGAGAACTTTTTTCCTGCAAACAAAATCCTACAAAAAGAATTCCTACAGAAATACGGTGCAAAACATCTACGCACAAGTGCAAACCCTGGCGAAAAAAACCGTTCACTCCATTTGTTTATTTCATTATCTCACAGGAATCGTCAGCCAATCAAATTGTAGAGTTATACGGCATTTTCAGTCGAAATTCAACGTTTTTGAAATAAATTTCAACGTTCTTCTGGAATCTTCCCCGTGTAACAACGTTGAATTTGATTTGAAAAACTTTGAATTTCAACTGAAATTGTATATAGTCGTGTCATATATGCAAACTGTGAGTTTCAGTCCCGAAGTAACCGAGGTCGCTGAACACGAATCTTAAGTTAGTTTTTGCAGGGTTGCCATCAAGAGATATTAATCAAATTATCGATTTTTCGTAAATATCACTCAACAAGATCGAAACTTCAGGCCTGAGGTAATCGAGGTCACTGAACACGAATCTGAATTCATTTTTTAATTTTCCGTCGAAATTTGTGTTTGTTGTGCAAATTCCGCAGAGTATTCAAGTGTATGACATCGATGACAGTCGTGGTCGAAGAGAACGCAAATGTGAAGTTAGATTTTGAAAATATCGACGAAGACCGGTCATACAGTTGATTCGCCTCAACGAATTCCCCATAGAAAATCAATAGCTCGATCAACTTCAACCGATAATTTCAAAAACGAACTTCAAATTTGTGTTCAGCAAGATCGACTACCCCAACGGCTGAAGCTTCGGACCGCAGTCGATCGCCATCAACTGCGGTCGGTATCGCCAATACGCCATTTCCCCACGCCAGTTGTGATGGACTGATGGAAACACGCACGCACACACACACACTACCCTTCTATGTATAGTACTGAATGCGTTTTCGTTACGGTGAGCTCCTCGACAGTGTGCTATCGAAAACAATCGTCACCGAAATGAACGCCGCTCACAAAAATCATCATTATGCCACATTCGAAACAACCACGTATTCGAAATTCGAGTATTATTCGAATTTTCGCACCTCGAATAATTGAATTCGAATAATTATTCGAATTTTCAAACCTCGAGTAATCGAATTCGAATAATTATTCGAATTTTCAAACCTCGAATAATCGAATTCGAATAATTATTCGAAATAGCTAAACTCGAATAATCGAATTTGAATAATTATTCGAATTTACGAAACTCGAATTATCAAATAATCGAAAATCGAATTCGAATAAATTATTCGAATAATTATTCGAATTCGATTATTCGAGCACAAGTATAAAAGTCGAGTCGGATGCCCACGGGAAGCAGCGTCCCTTGCCACTGTGCCACGTTTCCATTCTTCATATGGAAGAACGGCTGAAACCAGCAATCAGTCAAGCTGGCGGTTGAGCAGACTACTGGCCGGAACTTCGCTGCAGCAAGCAACACTAGCGATCCGAGATCAATACTTTTGTTTGATTGCTGGTTACACACTGTACAGCCGGACGAGCGGCCATCATATTCAAAAGATTTCTACCTACATCAAACAGATTGGGAGATCTTTAGTGCCGATTGAAATATGAAGCCCGTTGCGCGGTAATTAATTTGACACGGACGAGTGGACGGACAGATATACAGACTAGCTCCCTTGTGTAGAAATTCATTCCACTTCTGCATGATAGGACGTGGCTTGAACGCGTACTTAGCATACAGTGACACTCGTTTATGCTCTCCACTCAAGTCGGGTACAGAGTCCTTAACCTCAGAGGAATGGAGAGCATCGATGGTGTCGTGACGTTCGCCACGCTCCATCACGACTCTTCAAGGGCACACACGCTGGGAGGCGCACTGGTCCCGCCGCGCAGGGCATACGGTCGCGCGCACGCGCTGCGACGCACTATAAACGCCTTCCCGCGCGCACCCGACAGTCTTCGGCTTCGTCGTCGCTCCGAGCGGTCGGTCCGCTCTCCGCTCCGGCACTCCATCGTCAGCGCAGTGTCCACACCATCAGGACTTCGACTCGACAGGCCGCGCAGGACTCCAGGACGACCAGGACAGGACGCGCAGAGACGACCACAGAGGTAACCGCAGAGACCGACCGAGCTACCGCCCTCGTGAGCGCAGGCTCCAGGGTAGGAGCGAGGAAGGATCTGCGGCTTGCGCTTGGGGCTGACCCGTAGGTGAGCTGGCGGGGCTCAGCCTTGACTCGTAGACATTGTTCTCCATATTGATGTATTGTCTGTGTGTATTGGGTTGATATGAAGTATGATGTCTGATGCGCACTGTCATGTGACTCGAGAGCGGGGGAAGGTTTATTTTGAGCGCAGTGACAACACTGCAGAAGGTCGGCTGGTTCAATTGTATCACGCGAGTGATGTGAAGATGGGCGAGAGTCGCCGGGGGGCCAGCGCAGGTGCAGTCCGCGCGGGAGAACCTAAATAACATTTGAATCGTTTCTAAATAACATCCGCATTGGTATGAGGTGTGCTTAGTCGGGGCAACAAGGGCCTCACCCTTGCGTGGCAGGTTAGGTAAGAGCTAGCGCGCATAGGTAAGACCTCGACACCGGTTGTGCCTCACACGTGGCCTCGGGTTGAGGGCCGCATGAGTTCCACCACCGATGCAGCGGACTCACCCGTGGCACGACAGATGGCCTAGAATGTCTCGAGCTTTTGGACGATTCAGGGAGCGCGCGACCCCGGCGCTACCGAGCACATTTATTAGTAGTAGGGAGAAAAGGTTATAGTAATAATGCGAGCAAGTTTTCATTCGTGTTGAGTGTTGTCATAGCCCACGTTCTCACTCAGAGACGAGGAAACAGTTGCAGTTGACAATTTCAGAATCGGAGAAGTTTGATAGTGGACTGCTGGTGGACCTGTTTTCGAAGAATCGTCAGGAACCGCGACGGTCCTTCTTCTCATCCGACCAGGTGAACTACGTGAGAAGGATCCGCTAACTGCGTTGATTTCAGGGAGCTATCAGCGCTTTTTGTGCTAAATGCCAACGCTCTTTGTTGTTTAGGAACATCGTTACTCCAAGCGGCATCGAGTGGATGATGACGGCCCTATTGATCACGACCTCATGGCTGCCTTGGGTTTCGGCAAAAATCGTCAAAAAAGTTCGTTTCGCCGCTTCCCAATTGCTGTGATAAATGTCTAGCACGTGCGAAGCATAAGCAAACCAATGTGTGGAGCAATTAGCTGCTTTTAAGCTCCAGTAGTTATTGCTGTGTTTAAAGGGAAGCAGTATAGCAGTAACCTTGGTCTTAATTTTATGGTGCTTGAAAAAGACCCCGTAGGTTTGACATTGTTTTGATATGTTTGATGTGGGCGTTGGAAAAGGGGTTTTTCAGTCTTTTACAACCTCTAATACTCTCCTCTGCTGGATTCCTGAGAAGCAATAGAAAACCC
Source organism: Heligmosomoides polygyrus bakeri (assembly GCA_947359475.1). NCBI lineage: Eukaryota > Metazoa > Nematoda > Chromadorea > Rhabditida > Heligmosomidae > Heligmosomoides > Heligmosomoides polygyrus. The sequence goes on along the minus strand of OX375868.1, from coordinate 67,032,601 downwards.
TTACCTTAGAAGCGCTCGCCTTTCTCAACTTTGGAGCCCATATATGGGCGGCTGACGTGAACATGCCGATTTCTAACTGGTTGAGTTCTGGAGCGCCTCTATAGATCTCACCCATCAGTTTCCGTTGGCGTGGTTCCATGAAACTCTTGTCATTTTCCAGCAAAGCGGAACGACGCATATGTACTGTGGAGAAGTAAGCCAATGTCGCCAAAGGGGGATGTCTTCGGCTGATAAGGGGGGGGGGCGGGGTTGAATCCATCCTAGGGAAGATCTCGTCGGCATCAAAATACGAAGACCCGATAGAGGATCCCGTAAGCTGCACATAGTTACCGTACTCTATTCCGTTGTCTTTCGGTCGCCCAAGTGGCCTTCTAAGGGCGAAACTGCCGTAGAGGGCCCTGGAACAGAACGATGGAAAAGGCAGAGGAGCTTGAATTGTTTTGGGGCCCACATACGCATTCCGGACCATCCTACGTCAGATCGGTTGTTTTCCTTCCTAATTTCAGTAACCATAGGAACAAAAAGTTGTTTGACACCAGTCCTTTTTGGGGCGCACCACCCACTCCGCTTGGCGGGGAGGTCGGCTTCTCTGGGAGTGAGACGAACCGACTATCGGTTCACTGTGCTTGCGAGAGTCAGCTTCATTGCCGTCTGCGCCACATATGTGCGGTGTCGAGCAATACATATCTACAGCGTGATTTGATCAAAATTCGGAGAGTTTCGTCTTCGCCTAAAAGTTTTGAGGTTGGTATGGAACCTCTACCAACGCTAGACATAGCCTATCATAATTAGCCGTGGTAGTTTTCAAGCGATACCACGTAGAAGACGTACATCTTCTCTGCAACGCAATTCTGGTTTGATTCTTTGGAGTTGGTATGTGAGAAGATAGTGAAGAACTGCCCTACGCGCTAGGTACTCTAAAGGCTGCCGCATTCTATTGCACTACATATTGCTATACTTAGGAACCGAGGAGGGAATAGAAAAAATCATCTCGAGGCCTCCGGAACGCGAGACCAACCACACCACCGAACGCGTCACAACCGTTGGTGATGTGCGTTTCAACCTTTCTTCTGGTCTTGCTTTGCCTAACGATGCTTTGTAGTACCTGCGCTCTGTCCCTTTACCGCCGAAGGAGAACGACATGGTTCTGTTCTCTCCAGTCACAGTCGACAGGAAACCGCCGTTGGAGCATCCGAAGTGTCCTCCTCCTCCTCCTCCTCCTCCTCCTCCTGTCCAGAAAGGTATCTTTGAAGACCTGGAAGGTGGTTTCAGTGTAAAGAGTGAGGGCAATACACTCGTGTGTTTCAGTGGCCAATATCACCAGCTCCGTGAGCTCGGTTGCATCGCCAAAAGAGAACTGTCGTGACCTGAAGGCTCTTCAACGAAAGGCATACGAGGCGCAGATCGCAAGGGTGACATCCGTCTACCAATTCAGCTGTTATGGCCAAAGAATGGCTCTCTATTCAGGAGGAAGCGATGACCAAGTACTACCAGCTGAAGGCGAAGAAGCTGGAGCTGGAGATCGCGCAACTGCAGCAGGGCGAAAACGGAGTCGCCGGCCGCCCATAAAGCACCGTACCTCGTTCCTCCCCAATCAGTGTTCACGAGCCTCAGGTTTTCGATCTCCGCTTCCGCTACTCCTTATACGCCTTTTCAAGTGCGGGTTAGCGTCCTATTCGTAATTCGTCTGTTAGACCGGCCTTATTTGTTTCAGTCCGCCGGTGCTTTGTTGCATAGTTCCAGAAGAGATATCGTTTCGTTGTTAATATCAGGATGTGCTTTATAGTCCGAGATTAAAGGGTTTCAATACAGGTTGCACAGTTCACTCGATGTTTCTCTTTGTGAAAAGTGCTAGTAGCATGGTACTTTTTTATCACCCGGCATACTACATCAGATCAGGGGACCGGACAACCTCATCTACGACTTCTTCGACGGCCATCTCAAACGTCGTCGAAGATAATTGTAGCAACACCGAATTGCCAGCCTTCGCTCAGTTACTCTTCGCGCAGTGATTTAATGATTTTAGACACTGCTGATGCTTAGGGGCAGGGTACGTTCAGAGAGGGAAGGCTGTGGGGCGGATTAATTTCAGTTGAGACGGAGGCACAACACCATATCAACGAACGCCCGATTGCGCGGAATAACGTTGAGCGAAAGTGACATCAGCTACTGATGTAAATGAATTAATAGGTAGAGCTACAACAATTAAGTACGACAGCAGCAGCAACACGTCATGCCGGCGCACTATCGTGGCACCCCAGACTGTCCCGCCCCCGGCATCCTGGCCCATATGAACCATATGGAATTTGCGTCGCAGAAGAGCAACCCACCTGCACTCAGATGGAGGCACCTCGCCGAGAATGGAAGAGGCTAATGTCATCTACAAATCAAATTGATGCAGTTGTTTGCCTCCATATTCGGAGCACCTGAACTGAGGATGAAGATTTTCGGACCGATGTATATATAGCGAGATGGAAAGGTGTTATTTGGTAGGAGAGCAGTCCCTCGGGTATGCTTCAAATGCAATTTATTAGGGTCGGTGAGGTGAGTGCCACCAGTGTACTCACAGTGCGTGAGGGGACCACATGATCTTCAACTTGAGCTACCACATCGATCAATATTCTCGCCTCTGTTATGCTTACAAAGTCGCGCGGTCATAACAAGCTGCTGCCGCCAACCCTGACTCTACAATGTCTGCTAACCCTCGAGTGGTCATTCACCTATTGACACTGAAGTGCGGATCTCCACTGGATGCTGTCCCTTCGAAAGACGAGATGAAGCTGGCGGAAAGGATAGCAAGTATCCTACAGGATTTCGAACTGCGACAGCTGGAAATCGACGAAGTGGAGAAGTTGGCTATTTGACGACACATCCTGGTTGCTTTGAAAACCCGAGTGGAATGGCATTCCCGGAAGACCTCGGCCCATGTGACGAGTCAGGATGTGAAGAAACTGTAGCCTTCACACGTTGCCCATACTGTGATCGGCCTTACTGTTTTATGCACTTTGTGCCTGCGTACCATTGGTGCTGAAGTTATTTCATAAATATTTCATATGTAATCGAATTTGGCATATCTCGAACATTGCTGATGAATTACGAGATGTCGACAAATAATAAGTAATAAAACATCTTACCGTAGCAAACTCCAAAAACAAGTTCAGATATGGAAATCTCTCTGGAAATCCGATACTGTGGTAAAAGTGCAAAAACGCGACGTAGCATGGGAGGCGAACCCTACACCTCGCGAACATGAGGCGTGCCCTCTACCACTGCGCCATTCAGCCCGCGACATCGGGATCTGTCGCGGACTGGATGGCGTGAAGAGCTCACTCTGCGGACCCTTAACCATTACACCCTCGTACTGGTTTGCCTCAAGGATTCGGCAAAAACAAAACGTGTCCTGTTACTATTTGGAGGACGGGGATTCTCCCTATAGTACTCGTTCTTGCCGTTCCGGCGTACCGTTCATACAGTTTCCTTGTGAGTCACCATGGTTCAAGGCGCCTTCTAATCTATACAACTTCCACTTTTAAGGTACTGCCGACCAGCCCGCTGATGGGCGCCGGCTGTCTTACAGTATTCAGTCAACAATACTGTAGCAAGACACTATGTATAGGAAGACTTTCGTTTGCTTGAGCAAAAAGATGCAGAGATTTTTGCACAGGTAGGGTTGAGGTGGCCTGATGAGGTCTGCTGTCTCCGATTCAACATTGTGTGCATAGAACCGCTTTCAACAAAATCTACCAGTTCTTTATCAGCAGTACTTAATAACGCGATTGCACGTTCTTGGTTCAGATTTCCCGCCAGGCCCACCAAGCCTTCCATTCCTCCGTGGTCGGTGAATTGGTGCCGGACTCGTCTGAGAAGGATAATAAATTACTAAATTACTGAGTTGTTCTCATGCCGTGCTCCGCAAGCTATTGTAAGCCAAATGCGCATTCAAATTCTTCCACATTCCGCAAAAGTAGGATGTCTGGCTCATCATGAAAGGGGTTCGTTAACGCCGTCACTCGTTATCCTTTATCCTATAATGACCGTTCCGAAATGGCTTGTTCGCGATCAACTCAAAAAATCCTCTTCGCTTCCCACTAGCGGTTAATGTGTGGTGGCGGCTACCCTTAAGATTAATGTTCGGAGTCGAGGGGTGAGGAGTCAAAAAGGGTAGCAGAGAGCTTCCCTGTGTTGTCTTGCCCTTACAACACGCTTAAGCATGGTGAACCAATAGTTCAAGTTTGGACTCTTAACAGCGCCAACTGCCACGAAGCCCTCACTTGTTTTTGAGCGAGGCTGTTGTGTCGCCGAAAGCGCTAAAAATTTGAACACGAGGCAGAGAAAACTTCACAAGAAAGTCGACATTATCCTATTTTTTATTTTAGATAAACTTCTGAAAGCGCAGGTTGTGCTTGCTGCAACCTAAGCTTGCTATGTGCTGCAAATGTTGACTGAAGGGCCAGACCCATTCCAGTTCATGATTACTGTCGCTTGTAGGCATGTTTTGGAGTGGATTCTTCCGCACTTCCTTCTACACATCTTATTCGGCCATTCTGTTGTGTTGACTGTGGAGACGGCATCCTTTCATCGCGCAATTCAAGGTGCTTTCATGCTTTGGGACATTCAGCAAATGGTCCTGATAAGCTTCGCGGACATTTTGCGAAGGATGGCCGGCTCACTTCCAAGTGGAGCGCTTCACCTGTCAGGGTCTGAGCGGATCGGCATGTGTTCTCCAGAAGAAACGTCATCATTTCGCAGAATTCTACGACGAAGAGCTTCTGAGGGTCCTACTCCTCCCTCTCGCTCTCTACTCACTCGGCCTTCTTCAGCTCTCCCTCCCTCTCTTCGCAACACCGAGGCGGCTGACTTGAGAGGGTCTCTGCCAACGGGCGGCACGCCTTTGATCTCGACGCGTACCACTCCCTTTTGAACAGCTACAGCGAAAAACGCTCCAGCATCGCTGTACTTCTTCCTGCCGACGGCTTGAGTCGAGCGCTTGACCGATCTTCGCTGCCGAATCCCGACCGCGATCTCCACCAGCTCCCTGCTCGCAGCTCGACCTGCTCTCAGAACTGCTCTTCATGGATTTGGCAGCGTGCCAATATGCTGCAGAGGCAGCAGACACCCAGCAGGACTCGCTGAGCTTTCAAGGCGTCTGCCTGTAGACGCTATATTTCCAATTTTTCGAATACTGCCAATGTAAATGCCACATAGAAGTAGGGAAACTAAGCTATTTACTGGCATATTGGTAAAAAACGAACTCCTAAGGGTGTTGAACTTTCAATCTGCTCGACTAACATATTTTGTTAGCTTTTTGAAAGGTTTCCAAGACTGGTTCTATCCGACCACACAAAAAGTTCGCAGTAAATTCAATGGAGAAATTCCACCCTACCCTCGAAGAAATGTGTAAAGAAGCGCATTTTGCATATGCATTAGGTACAAGGCTTCATGCCACCTCACGTTGTTGTTGAAAAAAAAATTAAATTAATACAAAAAAATTGATTCGTACTTCATGTTCTTTCATGATTTTTTCATTTTCTATTCTGTTTTCGTAACAGAAAGGCTGTAAAAGCTTTGATGTACAATAGTCTTTTTCGATTTTCTGCCCTCATTTTTAGTTTATTGCGCTAAATTAGTAGAAGCGAGTTCATTAGCGACACACACTTTCACTGCACAACTGCTGAAGAGGGCCCTGCCTATTCAGAACACTGAATGCTTAAACCACGCAGGTTGAGCCATGGCCACGAGGCAGCTGAGGAGAAAGCAGCGCTATTATGGAAATATCCCCCAACTCTGGTCCTGTCAACGTGTTAACTTATCGTTTGAGTCCAAGTTGTAGTACTAGATCCGTTATAAGAACAACTTGCTTGGAAGCGCTTTGGGTATTGTATGCCAAAGGAATGGGGCTCTTTTTCGAGTGCATATAACTGCTACCCTTGTTAACAGACATGCCAAGATTGAACGGCAGTCGGACGTGGAGTGTTCAAGTATACTTCTCTTTCTTTCGTCCACAAATATCTGATTTTATTCTATTTCTATATGAAGTGTACACTTCCAAACACAAGCAGGTTGCGCTACGAGAATCACGCAAAACAATGACTCCTTTCGCTTCCTTGCAAAATGTTAGCTTTTCAATAGGGTAGAAGGTTCGCCACCGCTTTTTTCGACATACCTATAGAAGCCTCGTTTTTCTAATTACGAGAGGATATCTCTTCGCAATGAAAATGCTCGATTAGGCTATTTTTATTCATTCTGGAAACTACTGGATTTATTGCTTTCTCGTTTTGCACGTACATACAAACCGGGAAGGTGCAGTCAGTAGCACTCTGTGTTTCAGTGAACTTTCGACCAAACCCGAAGTAGGAAGCATGGTGCTGGGCACATCCACGTTCTTCTACTTCTTTCAAATGCTCAACAACTGGCCGCGGCTGCTGATGTTCGTCTGGGACTACTCAGTGAGTGTCTAACAGTCGAGCCATTTTCGCCAAAATCAGCTCTCCGCAGTTTCAGCAGGGCTCAAGGGCGCGAGAAATCCTCATCGAAATGTCGCCCGTTTCGAGTTCTCTGGATCTCCACGAGAATCGCATGATTAACTCCGTAGACGACTTCCAGCGATACTACGGCCTCGTCGTCGTCTCAGCTTGCAACCTTTCACAGCAGGAGAACGTCACATTCCAATGGCAGCACTATTCTGATGACCGGTTGATCCACTCTGTGAAGACCGACCAGTGCTTTGCGACGCTCCGCTGTGCCAATCATGTGAGTGTAAAGACGCGCCTTCATTTGGGTGAAGTCTACAGAGCGGATATATAGGTTTAATGGGTGCGAAATTTCCACGCCTTGATGGTAATGGTGGCGGAAAAGTGAGTGGGGCGGCGATTATAATTCTGGCATTGCGGAGCACGACTCGAACCGATTGTCTTCCTATTGATGTTTTTGGCGTTGTTTTATGACGTCATTGCTTGAGATGAAAGCAGTGTATATTAGGGGCGATGTGAGTCACATGGCTCGTTTCTGCGCCCAGTTTACGATTAGTCCAGCTGCTCATTCCTTGTTACTAATCGGCTGTTAGCACCGGAAAACATCGGGGAATACTGTAAGCAGACCAGACACACATCCTTAATGACACGATGTTTTCACGTTTTCAATTAGCCGTCCCATTCTTCTCTCTGACTTCGCTTATGATCAGAAGGGCGAAGAGCGTCCTCCAGCCCTGCGCTCCTTCGGGTCTCTGCCGCAGAACACCCAGTGAAGGCTGTCAATTGCCGGCTTTAGCCGCTTTCGATGTTATGAGGTGGTAAGTAAAGGGATTATCGCACTCCGGGGAAGTCCAACACGGTTGTGTTTCTGGGCACAACAAAGCTAAAAGCCGTGGTTCCCAACCTATGAAACAATGGTTACTCATCCCAGACAGTTTCTATAGTCGCACAGCAGAATTGCACCCCTAAGCGCTTCAGTTTAAAGTCGCGGAGCTGGATACTAGAAGGCGTGTTTAAGTTTTCGCACTGTGCATTGTTTGCAAATTTCCCCCTTTCCTTAGTTCATTGAGTGATTCATATTTCCAGAGGTTTTTTGGTCATATGCGTAGGTTCGCGTGAATTAAGATTTTTTGTGGGAGAAATTGGAAAGAAAAATGCAAATTAGGTCAGATAGCTTGGTAATCCTGGAAATTAAAACACCGTATCATTAAGAATGCGTGAGTGGCAGAAGGAAACGTTCCCCCCATACACCGTAAAAGTGACTTTTCCTCGAGTGGTCACCATAAGCTATTGAATTCGCTAGACGCCTCATGGTACCTCCTCAATATCCTAGAAATATGGAATACCTGGCGTTTCCTAGAAGTGCCAACTGCCTACTTTTACTGTATTATGGTTAATGCTAGCAAAGTCAGCCTATTCTATACCGTTCTTTAGCTCCATGTGAGGTGATCAAAGAAAAAATTGTCATTAAAGAAAGGCGTTCTAGTGTTAAAGTTATGAACAAAAAGCAGTGGTAGCAGCGGCTCAGTAGAAACAGTGAAAAATTGAAGACAGCGGCAGAGCTAGTAACCATAAGTAGGTCGGCGTAGAAACCCCCTGAGAGCTAGACAACTTCTAACGACTCTCTTCCAGGGCATCCACACTGTACATCTATCAATATCCTCTTCAACTGGAGTCATTATTGCCATCGGAAGTCGCAGCTTCGACATCCGCCCTCTGTGGATAGCGATCATCGGCGACTCCTTCGCGTCGGGCGAAGGAAACCCCGACGTTCCCATGCGCGCCGGCTTCCAGGCCCAGTGGTTGGACGGTAAGTGTTCTCCTCACTCTGTAGCAGCGATGGAGCGACCCACCCTCCTGAGTGGTTCGACTTCTGGGTGGTAGGGACACGGCGGCTTGTCGCCGCCTTCTCCGTCGGTGTTCTTTTCGCGTTAAGACCAGCCATCTATCAGCCTGCGCCCACGTTTTTTCGAAAGACTCATGCCCCACAACAACGATCCATCAAATTGTCGAGCGTGAAGTCTCGTCACTCGGCAACCGTAATCCCTGCCACCTGGCGGCGCCTTTGATCGAGCGCGGTTATGGCAATTTGGGTTCCCTTTCATCTTGCCGCCGCGTCTCCTCAGGGCACATTTAAGTGCGGTTGAAATCGCGGAGCTTTGCCTGCAGAGGTCTCGATTTGGCAGTGAGCACCAAAAGGTCCAGCCGTATTTTCAGGGAGCTGCCATCGGTCAACGAAGTCCTTCGCTGCGCAGGTGTTCCGAGAGATCGCCGCCGAGCGTGACCACACTTACCTCACCTTCCTGGCCTGCGCTGGAGCCTCGGTCGAGGACGGCATTCTGAAGTCGGACGCCAAGGCCAGCCAGCTGGTCACGATAGAGAGAATAGCTGCCATGAGGTGAGATAACAGTGTAGATTCGGAAATAGCGTTACTTCTCCCCACCTATGCAATTCTTTCCATTGCGTACGTTCAACGAGAAGCTTCCGCTGCTTTCATGCTAACCTTGTGATTACATCTCTGGCTATGGTTGACCCTTCTAACCGCTGAAAACTTCAATTTCCCATATCCCTGCCAAAAAGATCAAGCATGTAGAAAGTGGTTTCTGTGGTCGTATCATTGGCTTTTAGAATTCAAGAGCTATCGGAAGGTGTTTTTTGGCAACCTTTTGTACACGGTTAGACTCCCCATACGAGGCTTTCTCGAAAATCCTGAAGGAGAGATGTCTGTAAGCGACAGGGGACGAAGTGGAACTTCAAAATCGTGTTCTTACAGATTTTGAAAGCTCATATTCTTGATTAGTTATTTCGCATTGCCGCACAAAAGATCTGGAACTTCCTCAAGTATCGGAAAGAACGTGTTTCCAACAAAACTTCGAAATTTGAACTCGCATTCTCCTCGGTAGATCGTGCAGCCGACTATCCTTGCGTCACGTCACCTGCGTTGAATCACTACAGCAATAGACCATTGGTCCCTCAGGAGTTGCGTAAACGACTACGATAGCTCGGGGGAGCTAATTCATCTCTAGAGTTTGTTATTTCTGTGTTGCCCGTCAGTATTTTCTATCATTATTCATCGCCGTCGTTCGCAATGAAAGATCGTTCCTTTCTTACTGAAGAGGGAAAGCACGACTTCGTGAAGGATCACCGTCGGTCGTTGCGCCAGACATGGAACATAGACTAAATCATTCCCCATTTTTTAGCATCCAGAGGCTTGCTAGGATACAGTTAAGGACCTTAGAATCCTTGTTGAGTTGTAGGAAAACACATGTATGCGCCTTGTCTCCAATTTTTCCTTAGTGCGACCCTCCATTTTATGTGAAGCCTTTCATCATTTTCGGGCTTTGTTCCCATTTCAAAGCATCCAATACCACCGTGACTGTTTTACTCTTGCGAAATTCCGTCCTAAAACAACACCAAATTTCTGTTCATTGTTAGCACATCTTCCCAAAAATTCAAACCATGAAGGAAAATAGACTTACTTAGACTTAGTTCCTCCCATGCTGTTGGGCATATCGGGCGACGAGACTTCCATTGATACCTGTCTTGTGCCAACTCTTCACCTTCGTCTCTGGAAATGTTTAGTAGTTTAAGGTCCTTTTCGAATGTTCGCCTTCATGTGTTTCTCGGATGACCGCGCGCTCTGCTACCACCTCCAGAAATCCAACACATGGCTACTCGAGGAAATCGGTACTCGGGCATTCGCACGTGTCCTGCGAGGCGTAGACGTCTTTGTGCGATTAATGCAGAAGGACTACTTGAACCGCTCCGATTTAAGACTTCACAGTTAGTCACACGGCCTGTATATCGTGCTCTCAATATCCGTCGAAGACATCTCTGGTGGAAGGCGTTTAGCTTTTTGGCGCACTTCCTAGACAGGGCCCATGTTTTAATCGCGTAGGCAACAATCGGGACTACAATTGAGTGGTAAAGCCGCAGCTTTATCTTCGACGCGATTGACGGTAAGCTCCAGATTGGACCAAGCTTTCGAAACACAAATGCAGCCTTCACAATCCTCGTTAGTATTTCTGATTCCGCACCCCCGTCGCATGACACAGTACTTCCAAGATACTGAACTTCTGGACAGTTTCAAGCTGTGATGCTTGAAACTGTCCAGAAGTTCAGTATCTTGGAGCTCGACGTTGATATCTACGTTCATATCTGTTCTCCCTATGTTCATCACTTTCGATTTGTCCGGATTTAATCGTAGTCCAATTTTCTTGGTTTCGTTCTCGAGGTTTGTGGTCGCCTGCTGCAGTAAACCGCTGTTCTCGGCTATGATGGCTACATCGTCTGCGAAATCGAGGTCTGTTAAGCGGTGTGTCCATTTGATACCCGTTTCATCACCTTCCATGGATTTCCTCATAATGAAGTCCAGAGCAACATTGAACAGAAGAGGGGAGAGTACACATCCTTGTCTCACTCCGGTAACAACTTCGAAGAATGTCGTGTGCATTGCATTCGTTCTGACGCAACAGGAGGAATTCTTGTACAGCTTCTTGAAGATTTCCGCAATGGCTGGGGTATACCATAAATCCTAAGAAATGACCATAGCGATTCACGGTGTATACTATCGAAGGCCCACGAAATTGATTAGAAATTGCCTCCGAAATTCCATGCATTGCTCGATGACATTCCATAGGGTAAATATCTGTTCGCTGCATGACCTAGCACCTCGGAATCCACATTGTTCTTCACGAAGTCTTTCATCTACCGCGGCTCGTAGTCGATGTGGTAGAATTAAGCAGAACTCCTTGCCGGATATAGAAAGCAATGTAACTCCTCGCCAGTTTCCACATTCTGATAAGTCACCTTTTTTTCGGGTATTTTGACGATGACTCTCCTCTTCCAGTCTTCCGGAACTTCCAAACGCCGCCAGCATATGTTAAATAGCCTCGTCAATGTAGTGTTCACTGCTCTGTCTCCTGCCTTGAGAAGTTCAGCGGAGATTTCATCGAGACCCGGCGCTTTACCACCTTTCAGACTTTTGATTGCTCTATCCCTCCTCCAATTATCACTACCACTATGTTCCGGCTGGTTCAGGACTTCTTTGAAGTGCGCGACCCATCTCTCGATCTGTTCTTCGTCCGTGACGAGCAACTTGCCGCCTCGATCCTTTATCGGTGTGTTTCAGCCGCTGTGTGCTCCTGTTAGCTCTCTGACGGTTCTGTAGAGCGTTTTCGAGTCACCACGTTCGGTAGCGTTTTGTGCTTCTATACCTTTTCGCGTCAGCCAATTCTTTTCATCGGCTCGACATGATCGTTTGACTAAACGATCGAGTTCAGCGTAGTTCCGGCAATACTCCCATTTAACCTCATCGCTCAAGTTAGATCGGTCCTTTTGTTACTTCGTACGTTTCCGCTCGTCTATTAGATCCCACGTTCCGTGCCTTATCCACTGTTCTTTACGAGTGCCTCTCTTTCTCCCGAAGGATAATAAGGCGTTTCTATTATCATGAGAACTCACCAACTTAAAACGATTCTGCTTTAGCGAGGTCCTAATTATCTTATAAACTATCGAAACAAGATGTCTTTTCACCGTGCAATAGTGCCTGCCTATTTAATCGGTCCAATGGAGAAAAAAGCCTTTTTAAAACGTGTGACGAATTCGAAACACTCAAGCAGAGGAAGTCTTCTGTCTGACGCAGCAAATACTGAGATGTGGAGCAGTTTCTTCTTTCTCATCTAGGTTGTCTGAGGTTGAATGGGCTGCAGATATTTGTGACAGTTTGCCCCTAATACGTTGTTATTGGTGTAAAGAATGACGGGATACCCGTTTTCAGGAGTTCACTAGGTTTAGTGGAGAACAGGCAATGTGAACGGAAGCCAAGATGGAGATGGCGTAATTAGAACGTGACGCCAACTTCTGAGGTCTAATGAGTTCTTCGCGGTGTACTTCTGGTTTGCGCTTGTAAAGTCGGAGAAGGTCCTGTTCATAGCGTGCACCCCTGGTTAGGGAATCCACCGCTCAACCTGGCCTTCCATCACTCTGGAGGCGATTACTGGACTTGTTTGGAATGGATTAAACGTTGAGTTCTTGGGTTGACCAACACAAGTTAATGCATGGGCTCGCTTACCTCCATGATACCCCATAGAAATAGAGCAGAGGCCGGATTCATCAACAATTAACCCGTGGGTATGCGGGTGATAAGGGGTAGAGATAAAATAAGAATCAGGCAGAGATAAGGCAAGAGTCAGAGACGTAGGCTTCATTGTGGGTATCTCTACCCCTTATACCCGCGGGTTAGTCGTTGATGAATCCGGCCCCAGGACGCATCTCGTGTCAGAGGGGATTGACTAACACTTTATATATGTGGTCCTGCGTTGTCATGCAGCATAAATTTAATCATAGGGGCATGCAAAGTTTCTGTTTCCACTGTGAGCTATAGTCAGCTGCACACAGAAGGCCCTGACAGCGATGGTGCTTCTATGGAAATGCAGCTGCGCCAAACGTGGCTTTGAATTGAGCGCAACTATAATAGCTAATAGACCTCAACCGTCGCCAAACATAGCGGAAAATTCAGCCAACTCAGCTCCGGTGCCAGCAGATAATCCTGCACTTTTCACGGTTTAAGCCCTGCTTCGGTGAGATTCTCTTAATGGTCTACTGTGAAATGCGCACAATCAGCCCATATAAAGGCATAGTTATTCACTGAGATAATGGAGTTCCAGGCGACGAGAACCTTTCTGCCACTATGAACAATGGCCCGAAGGTGAAGGAAGCAGTTCGATAGCAAAGAAAATTGTCCACAAAATCCTCCCGAAAATTCACTGTTTCCCGTAGGCATCATCCCTTCTTCACACTTGTCTTCTAAAGGTCAAACTCGCAGAACTATGGTATCTCTCTTCCTATCCTCCCTTAAACCTGACCAATTCCATCTAGAATGTAGAAGGGAATCACTCCGTTCTCAATCGCAATCCAACGGTTTGTATTCGAAGTTCAAAAATTACAGGCGACAGGCCCTTGTAACAGGCCGGGCTACGAAGACTCATGCCACATAACATGGTGTATGTCAGCTCATGTATTTCAAAAATGATCACTATTCCAGCGAAAATAAGAACACTTATAAACACCCGATGGTGTTGGAATTGAAAGTGTAGCGAGACAAGATTGTAGCGGATCCACGCCGTGCTTGTCTCGAACTCTCGCCGACTGTTGCTGTTACCCAACCAACAGTAATTCGTGGAATAAAGGCATCCGACAATGTTTGAGACTCGGTCGTTGGTACCCGACGTACTGACAGTGCGCCGCATGTCCCCCTTTCACCACCAGGCCGATAAGCACGTTTTCTACTTATGCTTAAGCGTACGAAAGACTGATCCGCGTACCGAAGTAGGGGAGGGTTCGCCTTCTATTGGGTTTACCGCCGTCTCCTATCAATTAGACGGAACAGAAGGCGTCCTGAAGCCTGGCGCGCTCGTGAAAAGCAGTAATGTAATTCTGGCGAAGCTTATGCCGTTGATTATAGGGAGCTTTTAGATGATGGTAAGGCAGTGATGCCGACCGTCTTCATTAATAAAATAGACATTTCGAGAGTCCATCTTGGAGACGTAAGTGGACAGCTAATCAAAGTGATCGATGGTAACCAACTATAGCTTCTTATCAATCACGAGTGTGCTGGAAAACACTCTGTTGCAACCTATTTTCCCTGGCAGATCACTATGTGCCTGGAGGACGATTTGAAACGTTTACCATCTCACAATAAATGGAGGCTGGATCTACGTAGAGACGGGCTTCCAATAACCTTCATTCGCGACTTTCATAACACAAACTTGAAAGATTATGTAGGAGGTCTCACCAGAAGACGTTCACTTCTTCAAAGCCTCACCATTAAGAGGACACGGACCCGATGTGGTGCTATTGACAACTGGCGGTAACGACATCGGCTTCTCCGACATTATCAACGCCCTCTTGCATGACAACTCCAAGTTCGACATCAGCCTGATGGATATGAGGTGAGCGGAGGCATTCTACGGTAGAGTTGGGTCATTGTCTCATAAGAGCAAAAATACGGAGGCGGGTGATGGCTCACATAAATGCTTGCAAGAAATTTTTGTGCAATGGTTTTGCGATGCCCTACTAACAAGGACGAGCTCGGTGTAGCTCTTTGCAGCACCGGTTTTTTCCTGCCATCTTTACAATGACGAACAAACACTGAGTACAGACTCCGCCCTTCTGCTACCCTTCAGTAGACAAATATTTCCTTAAAACCCTCTGCCAACACTGCGCTGATTGTGAAGGCTAGACTTTAGCTAGCTAACCATTGCTTCACACATCTAAATACATCTTAGATTATGGCGCTGACTATGCCGACAGGTTGCTCCTTTAAGACTACTGCGCGCCAGTAATAGCTTTTCGCCGAATGTGTAGCCGATCCAAGCACAATTCATCACATTTAACGGTCACAGAAAGCTGGAGACCGTTTCAGCCAAGAAACTTCTTTCATGTATCCATCTACTCTACCATTATATAATTGAGTTAGCCGCCGATGAGGTTTGAGGTCTTTTTTTATCCGAGCGGGATACGCCTCCTCGTGTCCCGCGCGGCAAAGTTTGCCATTCAACATGGGTTGTTGCTGCAACAGGAGATGCGCGGGCTCTTCCTGCTAGACACAACGGCAACCAGTTCGCCGGTGACGCGCGCGCCTCCAATGGTCCGCATTCGGAAGACGTGTCATCGATGTCGCGCAACGGGTATTCAGATTCAGAAGACACGTCGCTGACACCGCTAGATGAGCGTCCAAATTAAGAAGACGTATCACCCGTGACATGCAATGAGCACCTGGTTTCGGAAGATCTGTTAACGCTGTCCTGTTACGAGCGCTGCTGAGCAAGGGGATGGTTGCGGAGTAACCTGAGGGACAGAAGTGCTTAGAAGTGTAGACAAAGTAATGGCATTACGGCACGATCTAGAGAGAACGCCTATGAGGCACCTATGGAAATAAAGAATGGCTTCATGCCGTAAAAGTACGCAGCAGATGTTGGATGTCAGTGTATTTTAAGTCCTGCCAAAATAGCCTCTTAGTTCCGTAGGTTAGCGATGTTGCAAGATGCGAGGCACGCCGTTAGGCGTATCGAAGCATTTGTGTGTAAGTTTTTGGCTGACACCGACTACGGCACTACGTTTCGTAGACGATCTTACATGATCTAAAATTTCAAGTCAAGCAACGAACGTCGCGAAGTTACGCTCGGCATTTGCACTACCAATCGTGTAAGCGCTGCATAACGCTTTATAACACACATTTCGCAATCCGAATATTCGGAGCACCTCAATATTTTCGCTTTCTTTTTCATAAAAAGTTGCAAATCTTCGCTCCTCCTGGCAGGATACAACTTTATGACCCATCAAGCAGTGAACGCGCACATATGTATTTTTGGGCTCCTGCATTCATGGTGCCTAATGCTGACTATGAGTATAGTGTTCTACAGATGTTCTAAAAAAGGTGGCCAGTCTCTGGAAGCAGAAGTTGGGGAAATGTTTCGGGCACTATTCAGCCTTGTTGTAGTCATCGTGAGAATCATAAAGGACCCCTCTGTCCAGGCAGCCTTATCGCAGTGGTGTTTCAATCAAGGAATCGGCGGAGTTTGCCCTGCTTTACAACCATACCATTCGAAAACGTATCGCCCAATTTAGTGCTGAATTGTGAATGGGGGAGATATTCTGAGTCTGAATCTGCTGCTTTCATGCACTCATAATCGCACAGTTTAGCGCTGGCCATTCAGGTTCTTCTTCGTTTCCTATCAACTGGACTTGGTTGCTGAACGACTGGCGGCTCTCGGCGCTGGCAATGTCTTTGTTCCGCAGTACTTTGACTTCACCAAAAATCAGTTTGGAGAGGTGGATGCGAGCTGTATTTCTCCAAGCGAGGTGAGCCTGCTAAGCTTGCATGGGCGATTCGAGGAAGATCTTCTTATGTATTTGGTAGTCGCACATGGATGCGTCTGCGGCAAAGCTTGTGTTCATGGTTTTGTTACGTCGGTTACTTGCAACAAGCCTAACATCACAGCCCCTTATGCGAATAGTAACGTGCCGGAACTATGGGAGCTATGTCTAGATGGTATCTCTATTACCTACTTGCGACACCCCTGCGACACCCCTGGTCGTGCCTGTGTGGAAGTAACTAAACGATACTTAACTTGGGTGACTCACCTAGCAACGTTGTCTTACAACTAATTCCTGTTTGCTAGATGTTACAATAATATACATTCCTATGACACTTGGATAGCAGTCGGAGGTGCCGGCTGTCGCGTGCAGCTGATACCAGCTTCTTGGTTAGAATTATCCGCCCACCGGGGCAGGTGAATTGGTACCGGATTGTCTAGGGAACACCGAGTTGTTCCATCGGCTGGCCACCGCGGTTCATTGTATAGGTCAAATATGCTTTCTAGTTACTTTTGTCGTCTTTTGTCCTTAATCCTTACATTCATATATTTAGATGTAGACCTTGCTGGGTATTCATGACAATACCTTGTGAAATAGCTTTGGCAAAAGTAGAGAAACAAACAAGCAACGTTTGTTAGATACGCTGCACTTGGATTTAAAGATGGCTAGTCTGCAGCCTACCCTGATCAGACAGTTGATCGGGAGAATTGGCGTCACCACACCAGAAGAGCGGACCCCTCCATCAAGCGGGACGGACGCTAATGAAAATGATGATGATGATGCTGATGAGTAGAAAGACAAATTCCTAGGTTGCTCTGAACACTAATTGAGTAGCGATCTAAACTTACAGGTAGGCCATTCCGGAACAAAGCCTTTGTCAATCTCCAGATTTCGAGCTTTTCGTGAAAAAGTAGAGTTCTGAGCGCAAGATTTGAGAACCTTTTCTGTTGACTTTTGTTTTCTCCTGTTATTGGGATTGTTTAGTGGGAATTCGCTCTACTAGGCGAGTAATTCACGAAAGGTACGAAAACTGGCAGTTGCATGAGACCGCTGCGGGTGTCGTAGTTCTACAATTTGAAGAGTAATCCCGGGAACAGCACCTTTTAGAAGTAAAGGCCTTCGGGAGCAGGTGGGGAAAGCTCAAAGATCCAGAGATGATCAAACACTAGAACACCCGTTGAGAATTCGGCACGTAGGAGAACTGGGGAATTCAGCAGCAATGGGATTGAACGAAGAGTCACAAATGATTCAGAGCAGCGCTTCTCAGGAGTGACCTCAAGGAAATGATTACGACCTCACCAACCTTTGCTGGATGCGTTCCCATCCCAGTTCATCCATTGCAGCTGCTATTTTTTTGCTATTTTCACGCGCCACCAGCTGTTTTAGAATAGTGAGGTTCTGCGCTGCGGCCTGTTTGAACGTCTTGCAGGAGCTTGTACTTCTTGTTTTTTTTTCGCAGAAGAGGTGCGTATCATTAAGACACGACTTTTTGAGCACGTCCTCTCTTTCAAATTAATATTTGTAGAACACTTCTTATAGACGCGAGCTGGCCAATGCTGCCGACATAAGTAGCAAAGATGCTTTATTCTGGAAAACGGTGCAACTGCGCGAAAAAATGCATATTCAAATTAACACAGACTGTTCCTTGGTGTATGCTGACAACAGGATTGTCTTTCCTAGCGAGAAATACGAGGCGAGTAGGATCACTTGCAGAAACCGTCACGGATCAAGCTCATGAGGTGTCATCGTGTTTGAATCGTCCTCTTCCTGAAAATAGTCGAGAGCGCGTTTTCGGCGTGGAGGTTGCCTTCGCTGAATTTTTTTTTCACTGATAAACAGCGTGCCCAGGCGTTCGCCATCAAGGACTTCACAATGAGCTCACTGCGTTTCTTCCTACAACAACGCCACCTTTATCACCTACTGTTCCTGTACGGGTGCGCAACAAGCTTCTGGCTGAACCATATTCCTGACGTTCAGCCCCGTTCCACATAATTTTCACTGAAGGGACGACAGCTATCTATCGAGCATCGACAGGCATGCCACTTGCAACACTTAATAGCCCACGGCCTGCTGAATAATACCCGTCGCGATGGTTCTCAAAAAACTACTTGTTGGCGACAGTTAGAGCTGTCTGTGCATTTAAATGTGGAAACGGCGCGTTGGGAAACTTGAGAACACAAGGGCGGAATACGCAGTTCGTTGCCAGCCCTCCAGTTCGATCGAAAACGTTGTGCAAACAATGTCCAAGTTCGCCTTTCTTGAATCCTGGGCATTTGGTAACTATGTTTTGCTCTCCTTTGCCTGACATGTTTGGTATAAATTTCTTTATCGCGACCGACGTTTCGACGAACTCGTCTTTTTCAAGGTCTGTCGTCAGTCGCGATAAAGAAATTTATACCAAGTCTGTCAGGCAAAGAAGAGCAAAACATAGTTGTGCAAACATTTGTGCGCATTTGTGCACTTTGCGCAGCTCAACTGCTGCACTAGAACTTCAAAAGAACCCCACTATGCACTATCACTGCACTCAGGAACAGTCATGATCGTGAAATTCCCACGGAAAGCTATGTGGTGCAACACTAGCTACATGAGACGAAGGATGTCCCCATTCCAATTCCGCTGTGTCTGAACCAAGATTTGGCCTCCGCAACCGTTTGCTACCCCTCCCCCCCCCCCCACTCTCCCCTCTTCTGCAACCTCGGCTCAGCAAGTTTTTTTAAGCATATTGTGCGGACTACTAGGTTTCTAGATGGACTATTTCCCTACTCGTCATATGTGACATAGAGGTCTCCAGCGCTTCCTCTGACTCCGAAGAGACATGATTGTCATGAATATGGTATAATATCGACCGATCGGAAAACAAGAATATCAACAGGAGTCGGTAAACCTTCCGAAGATGGACGTTTAGCACGAGGACTATGCGAGAGTGAACCGTTGCGTATTGGCAAACCAGTCTAAAGAAATCATTGATGTTGTGTCAACTACACTTGTAAACTGCAAAGCTGAATAATGGAACTGCCGCCATCTCCGTAGTCGTCTAAAAACGCTGAGCCTAGGTAATCCAAAAAGATTTTTAGCCAGATAGTGCACAGTATCACAATCAGTCCGAGCGCTACAAATGATCTAGAGGTAGTTATAATTTCGCTTGCTCTTCTGTAACCGTAGTCAGGGGCTAGAAGTCGAACAGACCATCTTCTATCTTCTCCTGTGAAATTCGCAGAGAATTTCCAGCAGTAAGCGGCTATAGAACGCTAAAGGGTGCAAACTCCCAAACATCCGCTCTTCAGAGCCTACAGATTAATCGGTTGACGTTGCAGATGTCGACCGCGAGCATGACGTTCGCCGAGCGACGAATACTGCGACGACTGAACCTTCTCCTTCTGAAGAAAGGGGCCGATCATGGTTGGCACGTGGCCAGTAACGTCCCGACTCTGTTCGCTCGCCGAGGAATTTGCTCCTCGCAGAGCTACATCAGGTTGGTGGTCGTACGCTGTTTACAGTGGTCCCAAGTAATGTTTTACGCTGTTTGGATGGTCATGCGTTTCATGGATGACTCCGGGGCGTGGTCCGACTAAACGCGTCGTTAAAATACTATTGTTATTTTGGTTTTTATAAAAATTGCCCACATCCTGGAGTTCCTTCCTTTGCCTAACACTTAAGAAAATAGGGGGCGGATCTGTAACCCAGAAGGGGGCAAAGTAGGGTGCAGCACTCACTGTATGCTATGACGTATTACGGCATTCTATGCTGTACCCCCAGAAGTAACATGGGTCTAACTTTTGTCACCCTGGGAGTGTAGCAAGTGCCGTAAACTGTTTGAAAGAGTATGAAGCAAAATCTACTGTCGTTACATGCCGATCTTGCGCCATAACCATATTTATCGTGTGTTGTGATGTTTAGTTGCTTAGTAGTGCAAGCAGTTTACTCGGACTGCTGTCGAGAAATGCAACATCTCTCTTCTTGAATATCGTAACACGTCCTTGTTGGTACTACATGGTGAGCCACACGAGAGTGAGGTTTGTAGGCGGCCAATTTTTTCAGCGGGCCCTGACGGTTCAACGTTACGCCGTCTTCAGAGGATTAAAAATGGTGTAAGGGTTCAAATCTACCCCAGCAAGCGCCTCAACTACTCATGCATGTCGGACCTACTTCTGCTAGCACCACGAAGAGACCAAAAGAGGGAGACAACTCATCCAGGTCCATCTAAGAGGACTGGAGGTCGCCCTGCGAAGGATGACCAGTAGGGCGGATGAACCACACTGCGCGGATGTCGCCCTATGGCCATTCTACATACACTTTTCAATGTGGCACGAACAGCAAAAAGTCCCTTAGCACGGCCAGGCACTCATTTTGGTTGTTCATGACCGGATTAGCCAATACCGTACACTTCACCACAGCCGCTCGTAACGAGTGCATCAAATCCATGCCAACCATCCAAGGTTGTTGAAAATCCTTCTTCCAAGCTCTTTCTTCGCACAGTTAATGCTGAGACGCGCACCTCGACTTAAGCATTCTATGTTTCGTGGAATTTACCTTCGTCCGTCGCTTCCGAAGCAGGAAAGAGATCGGCTCCGGTCAGAACGCTTAGCACGCCGTGGAGCTACCTCGTCTGCGCTTAACTCTCAAGCAATCTTTCAATCTAGCCTAAATCCTACATCAAGCCCTGTCTGCCCTCCAAATCGTAATGGCAGTTCGGAAAACGCATAAGCTTTCATCGGGAATGTTCAAGGCCCCTTAAATGCTGTTTATCGAATATTCGATCTGTCTTAAAAAACTCACAGCCGTTGACATATTCTCTTGCCCAAAACAGGTATGATGTAGTTGTCCTCACCGAGACTTGGCTTAAGCCCTCAGTTGATATATCTTTTCTTACTAAATTACAAACCGGTTCCAATTATGACATTGTGAGATGTGATAGGAAAAGTAAGAAAGGTGGCGGAGTTCTTTTTCTTATTAAATCTTTTCTTTCATATCGTACTGTTATCTCTGAATCCATCGCAGGCTCATATGAAATCTTATGTTGTGACTTTATGTTGGGCTTCTCCAACATGCGTATTATCGGAGTTTACCGTGCTCCGTCATGTTCGAAGGGCAACACTTACCTGCTGGTTAAAGCTGTCAGTGACCTAGTTTCTGATGAGTCACCCTGCATACTTGTAGGAGACTTCAACTTTCCCGATATTTTATGGAAGAAGCAAACTGGTAGAACAGGCACATCTACGGCGTTCTTAGAGCTATGCTGCTCTCATGGCCTTATCCAACTAGTTCGGCAGCCCACTAGAGGAGGAAGAATTCTAGACTTGGTTTTAACTAATAATGAATCTCTGGTAAAAAACATTAAAGTCAATTCCCCTCTTGGCTCTAGTGATCATTCCGTCGTAGAATTCAATGTGAACCATGACTTGGGTATCTCTTCTCCTTATGATAGTAGGCAATTTAATAAAGCTGATTACAACGCTATAGCCGCTTATCTTCAGAACATAGACTGGATTGGCACCTTCTCGGCTCTGAACTCGGTGAATGACATGTATAATACGCTTGTTTCCATTCTGTGGCATTGTATTGATCTTTACGTGCCTATTGTTAGAAAGCAAAGCGGTGGGCATGCTTGGCCTAGGTACTTGATATCTATGGCCAAGCATCGAGAAGAAGCTCGGAGAAAATCGATCCTATTTCCAACGTCCTCTAATAAAAATCGCTTTAAATTATTATCTGATAAGTTCTCAAAAAGACTTAAGAGGTTTTCCGCTTCCTTGGAAAGAAAGGTTGTAGGCTCTGGCAATCCTCGTGCATTCTTTAAGATGATGAATGCAAAGATTAAGACGAAGACGAAGTCCTCTATTGGGTTTCTAATTGACGAACGAGGCAATAAGTTTGTAACCGATAAGCAGAAGGCAGAAATTCTCGCACGCACCTTCGAAAATGTGTTTACTCCTAAAAGTTTACCTTCCGAGCCACTCTCTCTTCCAAGCAATACTAGCGTCATGAGCCCGCCATCGTATCCCCCGATGCAAGATTCCGTGTGGTTTCACCGCGACTCTATTTTGGAACATTTATCAAAATGGCCTAAATCTAATGTGCTGACTCCAGATCATATTCCGCTGAGCTTCATACAGAAGATAGCTGCAGAAATTTCCGGACCCTTAGAACTTATTTTTAATCTGAGCTTCATGCGTGCGGAAGTTCCCGACAAGTGGAAAGAGGCCTATGTCATTCCGTTACCTAAGAAGCAACCTCACAGTTCTCCTAAAAACTACAGGCCTATCAGTATTACGTCGGTTTTTGCTCGTGTTTTTGAAAAGATTCTCAAAAAGGCGATCACTAGCCACCTTGAGCGCAATTCCGTGATCCCTAACGAACAGCATGGTTTCCGCAAAGGCGCTTCTACCGTAACCCAGATGCTGGACTCCTTGAATGACTGGACCAACAGTCTCAGCCTTGACCGTGCTGTTGATGTTGTGTATTTTGACTTTGCAAAAGCTTTCGATAAAGTACCTCATGATAAGTTAATTCATCAGTTGTCTGCAGTTGGGTTACACTTTAGGATTGTACAGTGGATCGAGGCCTACCTAGACAACCGTCTGTTTCGAGTGAATATTAACGGTCACCTCTCTGCTAGTAGAAGAGCAACTAGCGGGGTTCCTCAAGGATCAGTTCTGTCTCCCGTCCTTTTTAACATATACACCAGGAATCTTCCAGGAATTATTGAGAGGATTGGAGTTTCTTGCAGAGCTTTTGCCGATGACATCAAAATTTATAGTAGCATTTCTGATTCCTGCGACGCTGCAAAAGTTCAAGAAGCTATCTCTCTGGTCTACTCTTGGTCTTTGTCATGGGAGCTTCCATTAGCGAAGGAGAAAACGAAGGTTCTCCACCTTGGTAAGAACAACTTGAAAGCTAGATATATCATTGACGGTGTTGAGCTCGAATCAGTTCAAGAAGTATCTGATCTCGGATTCTGGATTAACGAGCGCCTAGACTTCGGTAAGCATTGCGATGAAATCTCAAGAAAAGGGATGGCAATGGTGTCTAGACTATTCAGGTCTGTGTCGTCTAGCGATCCTCAACTGCTGCTAAAGGCCTATAAAATATATATCCGTCCAATATTAGAATACGGTACGACTGTCTTCTGTCCAGCAAGTGTTAAAAGTAGTTCTACAATAGAAAGGGTCCAAAACAGTTTCTCTAGGAAGCTTTTGCTTCGCACTGGCAGCTTTAACTATGCAACTATCCCTGAAAGCCGTTCGCGTAACGCTATTCTCGGTTTGCAGTCGCTCGTGTTGCGCAGGAAGAAGCTTGACTTAATAATGGTATATAAAATCTTACACGGACTCGTTCACCTTGAACCTAACAAATTCTTTCCTATGCGAAACTCCATTACTAGAGGTGCTAAAAATAAACTATATCTACCTCATGCCGCTGCTTCGGTGCGGGCCAACTTCTTCATACATCGTGCGGGTACAGAATATGTAAAAATGGCCAAGCGTTTTCCTCCAGCTCCTACACTCTCCTCCTTTAAGAGGGCCTTGAACAAGTTTTTACATTCTGGTTGATGCTGTTTCCACAACTCCCACTACGTCTGCTAATTACTCTTGCTAATATCTCATGTTTTACACTTTCACCACCGCTGCTGTTTTATGCATTTCTCTCCCTCTGTTTGCCTTTATTACCGTTTTAGCGATTTGTTTTGAGTATTTTTATGTTGTTGTTTTACTTAATTCTCTTTCACATGTGTACTCACATGGTGCAATAAATAAATAAATAAACCAAGTGGGGCTCGTTGGCTTCGAAATCCACGTCTAGCGTCACAGATCAAGCACTCGATCCTAAATTACTGGCTGGGCAAATAACGCAGCTCTCCGATATGCGCTGCTTATCATAAGTCGATTTCGAACCAGCTACCGTCTGATGCTTCCCCCAATAATGTGTGAGACTTCCCTTGACCTGATACCGTCGAAACGTCGGGCCTTGCTGAATGGAGGTGTCCATCAAAAACCTCGTGTGGCACAATACGTTACAAGCAATAGCAATCGTTTGCGTTCTGCTTTGCTTATCCTTCTTCTTGAGCCGCAATCTCAACCACGAAGGATGATCAATAAAACTTTGAGGAGTTACTACTTTGCCAAATCTGTTTGGGGATTCACTCCACCTGTTGAACAAAAGTTATGTTCGTTCTATCAACGGGCTAATTAAGGTTAAGATATCGGTTACGGTGGCTTGAATTCTGCATGAGACCTTGACCATTAAGTTTGGGTATCTTACATGCGCAGTACCCCATGTTACTGTTTAAGTGGCTTAACTTAGGTGATTTCGAAGGCCACAGGTTCGCTCAACATGTTCTAAAGCTTAGAAGTAAAAATTTAAGAAAAAGAAAACGTTTTGAAAACCTACGATCGGGAAGAAATGAAGCTGGACTACAGTAAAAATCATAGAACAAAATTAGCCCTGTTTTGCTGTAGCATTTCTAAGAACGTGTGCGTTGTTTAAATGGTCAATAAACTTCTACCGGTCTGGATGAAATTTTTTTAGCTTGTTCTTAACGAGTGGGGGAAGAATCCATTTGGCGTGTTACCTGTTGAGTTTGAGTGAGCACCACTCAGTGTTTCGCCAGAAGAATGAGAAGCTATTTTGTTCTTGGGTTGGTTTTCTTTTTTCCTAAGGCATAGTTTAAACTATTTCGACAGTGAACGACCCCACCATTTTTTATAGAATGGGCCGAAAGATGTGCCTCGATGTGAGCCTAGGAATTTGCACCCACAATTATTTTCTGAGACAGCTTTGAAGCGGATATTCAACGGATATTCAACCCACTGTTCGCAGTCACCATGGTAACGAAGGTGGATGAGGGCAAACATCACGATCTCGACGGTTTCCGTTCAGCATACCATTCTGATAGACAGCCTGAGTAGCATAGAAATCCACTCTTTTCGTCACCTTGAAGCACAAGTTCAGCCGTAAGGACTTATTCCTGATCCATAGTAATCAAAGTGTTACCCAAAATGGAGGTCCCGCGATGCCACGTAAAAAGAATCGTACGTTCATTTGCTGCATTGCTTAATTATCTCTTCACATGCATTTGCGTAAAGCAAACACAGTCAACAAGCGTGTGCCATCAGGATATTTCCGCCCCCTTGCTCTTCCATGTGCAGTAACAAGAGGACTGGAATAACGGCATCCGCGCTAGTAGAGATCACGTTTCCTCAGACGAGTTGTGACTCTCTCCCACCCACCTAGTTTCACAAGTGCTAATGTCAGGATTGATCGTGAACGACATATGGAGCTGCTCGAAGTATCGGGTACTTCTGCGCTCTGCGTCTCGTCTCCTGTCACTTTTGATGGGATAGACCTCCCCTCCAGCCGATAAAATCACGCCAGCCACAGCTCTGCCGCATATGTAGCCCCATTTTCAACAACGAAGTTGTTCCCTACTGTTGAAGTACCATGGCCGAGGCCCTGCTTTCTGACGGATGACAGCGTAGTCCTATGAATTACGACAGTTCCAGATCACGACAAGAATCACTGGCTATGCAAGGCAACACGATGGGAGCCTTCCATCCCAACGAGGCTGGGCACCGGGCAGTCGCAGGTGAGATTCTGAAGCTAGTGCGGCAATCTGCCGCCCTCGCCGCCTTCTGACGCCGTTTGTCCCTGCTCCACTCTTCTGGCGCCCAGCCCTCTGTGTTACATCATCTGTGATCTCTATCGTACCCGATCTCTTAATAATAAATCGATTCGAATAAAACGAGATCTCGTTTATCAATGAAAAGCTGTTCAACGATGCGAGAAAACAAGTAACCGACAAAACGAAAGGAGAAGCGCCCTTCGTGAACCTTCTCCGACGACTAAATCCTTTTTGGTAACAGCGAGTAGCGAAACACTGGTTGCGTCGTGCGGTTCGCGAGAGGTGCTCCTCATCAACACAAGGTACACTGACGGCTAGCGAGAACTGTCTTTCCGCGTAGTGCACTCCAGCCATGACCATTCCGAGAGGACGCATCGCTCACCCCGTGTGGCGTCTGCTGCCGGACGGCAGATCTGGGAAAGGTCCTCGGCCGGGAACACCACCGCACTCGAATACTGTACAACACGGACAAGCGAATACATAGGAACAGAGCTGCCACTTTTTCGCTTTTGGATTGCAGGAACGGAGACAGATGGGTGACTCAACGGCAGCATCGCCCGCTTGGTCATTGAGAATGCACGAATTTGCGCGTCGTCTTCAGTGCCATTCAGAAGGCCTCGGAAACTCATTGAATTCATTCCGCTGCGTTCTCCTGAGACATAGAAGTCGACATCAGTCAGCAATGAATCACACTTACAATTAGTACGCAAATCTACCTGAATACGCCGTTTAGATAATCATACGGGACTTCCCTTTACACGTCATACTGGATTCAAACGGTAGGTAATTGATAGCAATGCAGTGAAGGCGGAAAATACAGCAAAATCGATTTTGCGCAGAACCCGCGCAGGACTTCCTCGACTCAACGGTTGCTTTTTGTTGGAGACGGTTGTGGACAGCGATCGTACTGAAGTGGGTTACTTCCCCGTGGAAGGGATGCCCTTGCTGATGCTTCCTTATGTCAGAGGCAGCAACTCATCTGCGAGACGACCGCAGTCCGATGGACCTTTTGAAGCTTTTAGAGGAAAGGGGGAGCATGGGGAAGTGCTGGAAGGGTTTGCTTTCTATGTACAAAAGTCTTTTCTTCGACACATCGAACAGTTTCAGGTATACCGGAGACCTAGCGGTCCCTGGTATACCTAGCCCACCCTTCGTCTCGATGTGTTCTCCCATTCCCGAAACTGTTCAATGCGTATACAAAGAATAGATCCATTTCTGGATAATTAAACAACACATTGAGGTGCAGCAAAGGTGTTCCTTTCACACACACACGTTTTTCGTAGTTTATGGAATAAAAGGCGGTCTTAAATGATCAGATTAAATGCAGAGGGGGAACGCCACACCTTTATCTGTTGCTCTACAGTTCTCCTCAATTAGGGGCTCTCTAAAACCAGCGTCAACTATGGCCACGCTGCTACGGAGAGCTCGAGTCTTTCACGAAATCGCTGATGTTCTTGGTGAGTAGGATAATGATGTGAGGTCATGACAGGTTGAAGATCTACAACGGTTCCCTCCGATTTGTACAAGGCCAGAAATTGATAATTACGTCGGCCTGCGCTGCACCAACGAAATCTAAGCCCTCTTCGCTCGTGGTGTCTTCTTGCTCTTCGTCGGCCCACGTTTCTTCTGAACTCGTGGTTTCGGCTTCGATACAGACTTCTTCGCAGTTTTCTTCGCGGTCTTCTTTACCACTTTTGCGACCTGAAGGCAAAGGGTGAAGTATGATAACTCGAAGGGGATTTTGTTAATGCAACTTGTGAGAGGTACTAGTCAAAGACGGTCTGTGAGCTCCACAGTTTGAATGGCAGGGGAGATCCTCCGCTTTCAGTTTTTTTTCGAAGCCACGTGTGTCTGGGGTTAGGGTGGCACATTACGTGAATGTTAAGAGTGCACGGTCACGTTTATACCAGATCTTCAGAGCCATTAACCTCCCAACGTGACTGCCAATAATAACTACCTACCGATGTTCTAACACATTTGCTTAAGCCTGGAGCGGCTGGTAAAGAGGCTATATGCTGTTACAGGATGTTTTGTTGCGATCAAAACATCCTGTAACAGCATATAGCCCGGAAAGCAGAAGATGCGGGTTCGAGTCCCGCCTGGCGCAAGCAACAAAACATCATAACTACCTACCCTTATTTATGCGCAGTGCAGGGCATTGTACCACAAATAGAGCCTTGGCCATATTCTCAGGCAAGCGGCGATACCGCTTCTGCCACTTCCGTCCAGCCACAGCTTTTACGAAGCCATTCTAGCCAAGCGCTGCGTACTGTGACTTGCTCTTACGAACCTCTCATCAGAACCTCACTCACCTTCGATTTCTTTGAAGTCTTCATGGATTTCCTCGGATCTGTCACCTTCACAGCAACCATCTTCATCTTTGGCTCCTCCTTCGCCTTCTGAGCGGGCTTGGAGACCGACTTCTTAGGCACAGGCTTCGGAATGCTAGCCCTTTTCATGTTCATCGAGCTCATTTTGAAGCTGCCCGAGGCGCCATGTCCTTTAGTCTGAAAGGGCTGCTAAGTATTGAGAAAGAGAATACCTCAGGTGACTCTTACCACAGACGTAGACGCCACATAGCAATTTGTTTTCCGGTTGTCAGGGGAAAATCCCTAATGCCCAATCTCACTCATCATGACGCATTGAAGCACACGTACCTGCTCAATGTTGCCATCCTTGAGTGCCTTTCTAAGGGCCAGACATAGATGAGAGTTGATCTAAAGCAGAGCATACCAGTTATGCTAGAAGAACCGCCACCGAGGAGGAGTTCGTACCACTTTTACCTTGGGAAGATTCTCGCCGAGCTGATAGTGCTGGGCGAGGTACTTCAGAATCGCGGGCTTACTGGCTCCCTTGCTCTCGTTCAGCGCCAGCACCGCACTCTGAAATACGTTCCTCAAGGAGCACACTCTTTAAGAAGTGCGCTAGGTGGTCTCCTCTCTATTTTATCGTTAGGGTTAATAGGCGAACAGATTTCTTTCTAGGCCATGAAGAACTACGTAAGCATTATCAGCCGAACAAAATTTACCTAACAGCCTTGAATTTGCCCCGCTTGAAGTCGCTTTATGATATAATTTAGATCAGGTTCAGCTGGATTTATCCTATTCAGTAGGGGGCAATCGTAACCATACCGTACCTAACTGTATCAATCGCGGAGATCATCCCATGCCTCACAACCATATCTCCTAAATTTAAAGGAAAACCCTCCTACCATCATGGCATGGCGGCAGAAGCTCTCGTAGAAATTTAAGCAAGGAAATGGAGACGTTAGATATTATACGTCCCCCGATTAGGATAGATCCGGTTCGTGATTTTATTGACTCTATTCTAATGATTCTATCGCATTGGATACCATGCGCATTTGACCTGTACTTGTGGTGACTGGCCGATGAGCAAAGTACTGCTTTATTCTTCGCAGACGAGTCTGATACCAACTCACTGGCCCCCAAGTGATAGTGAGATTAGTTGGCCTGTTCAGAAATCGGACTAGGAGCCTCAATCAGGATGTACTCGGCTGCATACCCTCCCCTGCGACTGTGCCTGCGCTGTCTGTAAACTAAACTATCAGTAATTTCACATCTACGGTGTGCGATTCACCTAGAAGTATTCGTGGTAATCCAACCATAGGTGTCAATGCAGACCTCACTTGATGACCACCCAGATCATTTTTTTCGTTTATTCGCTACAGCCCGTGTTATCCTACTTTACTGGAACCTGAAACCGCAGACCTTCAACAACGTCTCGCTCTGTTAGTGCCGCTGCCTTTCTCGCCCATCCCTCCATATGGTGGGCATTGCACATATACGACGTCCCAATGGAAACGGATCTACAAAGCGCTGCAAGTTCGAAGGTAAGAAAATACCTATGTTCCATTCCGAATTCAGAAGGTTTTAGCGAATGCTAAGGAGCATTCGCAGTAGGCGGTCGCTGATTTGCTGCATCAAATCCAAAATGGTATACAAGTGGCTTTTCGGAAAGTGGTACTCCATTACGATTCCATTCGCTCGTGGCATAATAAGTCGGGGCGGCTCGCTCTCCCCGTTAATGCACAATCACGTGCCGTCGCCATAAGGGTCCAGAGACCAGAAGCTGTTTGCGAGCGGCGAGCCATTTCCAGCGCCTGCTGCGAAATCGCAAACACGCTCAATGTATGGCACGACGGGACAGCGAGGGAGGCACACGAACTGACCTTGATCATCGTGAGGTAGGTAGGATGATGAGGGCCCGGGATGGGGTTCTTCTGCTGGAGGATCTTCTTCATTTTCTCGTCGAGTTTGTGGAACTCGTTCGCTGGCGCTGCTGCTGACGGTCGGACACCTGCGTCCAGCATTCCGTCCATGTTGATCGACTGTTGAGCTGCTCGGATCATTCACTGAAATGCCGCCAACTAACTAGCCAAAGTGGTGAGAATGAAGCAGCGACGCAGTCGAGAGGGAATCGAAACGCAAACAGTGGTGGAAGTCTTAGGCAAATCATGGAGTGGTGAGGGAGAAGTGGGAATCAATTCCGCGGCAAACGAAGAAATGGAAGGGAGCAGCAAACGGTCGCGAGGCGAACCTGCTCTGAAGAATGATGACTACAGGGCCTATTGGCGTCTTATGCTCAGCTCCATCTGGCGGCTACTGGATGGGCTGAGAGAATGAGAAGAGAGGGGAGGAATGTGAAGAAGATGGCCGGGAAACGATACTCAGAGCACTGAGGTGAGTGTGTATACCTGCTCCATAGCACAGGGTCGAGGTTTGACGCACTTACCATTTTTTTTTGGTAGCTTGGTGGAACCATTCAGACAATTCTATGCAGTAGTGATGGAAGACGGGCATATCTTCGCAGCAGCAGATACACCAACCCCTTCCCATTGTTCCCAAAACCACACTGAACAAAGCCTCATGGCGATATAACTGAAGGAAGGCAAAGGTGGTGCTGAATAGCCATGGCTACAACGGCTCTACGTACTCGTCACGTTTACAGTATCTAGTACAGGCCTCATAATGTACCATCAGGAGGATCCGCTGCAACAGTATGTTAGGCTTGCTACTTACACACGATGCCTTACACCGGGCTCATCCAAAGCAGCAAACCCGCACAACTACCACGAACAAGAGAAAAGCAATATCGACCCAGGAGCAAACGGCGACCACCTCAACGACACAACCACCCAGAGGGAGCGCTCGATGGAGAACCACGAGGCGCTCGCTCACCTCGGGGAGCGCTGTCGACGGCAGGCGCAAAACATCACATGAGAAGGGGTTGTTTACCACGCAGCGCCATCCTGGCAGCGAGCCAGCTCCGCCCTGCCCGGTGCAGAGGCATTCGCGACCCTCGCGACAAAAGTTGTGGAGGGAAGACGAAGACTCGAGCAAACGACTTTCACCACAAGACTGCCTTCTAGGAAGGAGAGCTTCAGGTGTTCTGGAAAAGCTGCGTCTGACCCTGAAATCCCCACTGTTGTAGGAATGGGGGAAGGACGCAGGAAAAGCTCAATAAATTTGTTTCTGGATGCAGCTCACATCTACGAGATATGGAAGAGCATTGAATTCCACTTGGCCAACCGGTGAAGCTGCGGTGGCGCCAGCCGATGTACAGATCAGTGCTATACTTTTCGCAGAGGACTATCCCATCAAATCATCTCCCACCGCCGGACGGAAGACTTGGCTGACCTGGGAGCCGAACCCCGAATTGATTCGTGGTGCACCCTGCGCGCATGCGACAGCATTGGATTGCGCTATTCGCATCCTTATAACCAGAGAGCAGCGTCAGCAGCGTTTATGCTGCTACCAAAATACACCAGACAACGCAAGAGTATCGAACGCCCTTTTCGCTCTATGAATGCGTTCTCTTCTTAACCACCAGAAATTTGGCAACTAGTCGGGGACTTTCAGCACCCAAATAGTCTGCACCACGACGTGTTTGTACACCTTGTGCCCCTCTTTTTCTGCTACAGATAATGCATGAGCGAATAGAGAGATGGTGGTGAACCGGCCGTCACCACATCGATGAGTTAACGACCATGGCGCTGTGAAGCGAATGCAGATTCAGGGCAACAGCACGAGCAGTGAGCCTGCCAGTGAGAAAAATAAAATTCAGGACGTTAACGTAGAGAGATGCAAGCCGACGAAATGCATCCGATGGAATTCTGCTGCGGCAGACCGCAACACTGAACATAAAAACAGCACACAAATGTTGGTACCGATAGGAAGATGATGATTAGTGAAGAGGGATATTAGGCGATAGGCCGGTACTGATACAGATGCAAAGCTCTTTGGGAACGGGCCGACGCGAGCGAGTTCTCAACGAAGAGACTATTAATGGGCTGTCTCAGAAACAGAGCAATTTTTCGGCCCCCACCATCAGCTCACAAGCAACTTTCTCAGCCACTGTAAAGGCCCCCACAGAGTTCTGCGGCAACGCCGCTCGCCGCTGTGGTTAAGGATAGGGCAGGGACGCCGCCGGCGGCGAGCTCTGCGTCTCTGCCCTATGGTTAAGCATAGGGCCGCGGCGCTGCCGCAGAACTTTGTGAGGGCCTTAAGCGTAAAAACGTGATAATCTAGAGACTGGCCAAGAAGATGTATGGCTGTCAGAAGATGTATGGCTGTATAGTTGTCATCGATGCTTCAAACCGTAGACTTCTGACGGCAACGAGCTTACACCTAGACTTGACATCTAAGGCATTTCTCGAGCTACCGGGAAAATTGAAAAATCAGCACATAGCCACGGGAACTCAGCCAAATTCCAAGGCCTTTAGGAATTGCTGGACCTTTGCAATCGTCAACCTTCGGGAACACGGTGAATCACGAGAGAAGTATACTGACTGAAATGCATGCTCGATTGTACCCAGAATTCGAAGCAGGACGAAGCCGCGTATCACTACATATGTACACCAGTTGCAGCGCAGTTGAGAAAGGCGC
Source organism: Heligmosomoides polygyrus bakeri (assembly GCA_947359475.1). NCBI lineage: Eukaryota > Metazoa > Nematoda > Chromadorea > Rhabditida > Heligmosomidae > Heligmosomoides > Heligmosomoides polygyrus. The sequence continues at coordinate 66,999,728 of OX375868.1, read as the reverse complement.
CTGCTGTGACATGTGCCCTAATCGAGGTTTCTGGTTCGGATTTCTCGCCCATGCCAACCAAGCCTTCCGATCCTCCGGTATCGGTGAATTGGTACAAGACTTGACTGCGAACGATGAAACACTGACTCTACCCTTTCACGAGTGATGATCGAGCAACGCTTGGTTGCCTCGGTCATCAGAAGTGCGATACACAATACGACATCCACATTCAGAGTATCGTAAGGCATCAAATCTGAACGAGCTCGAATGGCATCATATCACTTCGAAAGGCGAAAACCGCGGTTGCTTCATAGTATTGCCCACAGAAAGAATTCGGCTAATTGGAGAATGAGCTAGGGAATTTAAGGAGAGCAACGGCAGCTCAGGTTGTATTAAGCCATCCCAACCCGAAAGAAGAGTGAAAGCAATCGAGAGGACACGGTCCGCGACTTTTACATCGGCTGATCACACAGAATGACCATACTACATGTTTAACTGTCTGCACGGCATCTGGTAGAAGTAGAATGCGTGGCACCGCGAACGGATGGGTAAGGTGTAGATACAAGGCAATCCTTTGGCAAAGGACTGTCTCGTTTTTTTGGCTTTTGAGGTGTCTGTAATAGGTTGTTCTCTCCAGGTGTGACTTCGACATTGAAGAGAGTTACGCGCAGCTTCGTTCATTGAAGAAGACATGTTATAACCATAGAATAGAATCCGGTACTTGTGAAGCAAAGGGCCCGTGGTGCCGTGGGGTTGCCGGTAAACATGTTAACGCGGCAAGCCCACGGCACCACGGGGCCGGTACTTATGAAGCACCCGTCCTTGGGTGCCGTGGGTTGCCGCGTTTCCGTTGCCGTTGCCGCGTTAACATGTTTCTCGGCAGCCCCACGGCACCACGGGCCCTTTTTTTCATAAGTACCTAGAATCCTTTAAAGTTTCGAATACTGACTGTTCTACAATCCAAAATAAAGATTTTCTCCGACGGTTTCGAATCAATGAGAGATGTCCAATTTTTGCAGATTTTTCCAAGATGTCAAGGAGACGAAGGCTTTCTGCCTGAAAGAGCAACATTTGCACCCGAACCTGAACTCTGTAAAATGTCGAGTGTAAATAACTAATGAGACTTAAGTCTGATTTTTTAAGCGGTCTTCAAGTTGTTGACGACGTTGCAATCGAAAGATGGACTTGTCACGGAAATAATTTTCTCCCTCGTGGAGGAAACAACATCGGAAAGTGAAATTTTACCGAACAGAATTTCAAGATCTGCTTGGCACACAGTGAGAGAACTGTTTTTTTTAAACGACCCTCCATATGATCAGGGGTTTCGATTTTAGGTCAATTGCCGAGAAAGTCACATGTCACACCTCCAAGTCACATGAAACTGTCACTTTTAGGACGTGGTCTTTAAAGTGTAGAATCCGCATTTCTTCAAGTTTTCAATTCTCTAGAAATTTTTCATATGCTCCAAAAATCCCGACTTGTTGCAGTCCTCGTGCTTCAGATGCGTTCTGACATTTCGAAGACCGCATGCGAAGGATGGACATGTCACAGAAATAATTTTCGTCCAGCAGAAAGAAACAAACACCTGAGAACGAGATTGTACCCTACAAAAACTCAAGCCCTATGTATTACGCTTCTTCGCTGCGATGTTGATATGATTAGGGGGATCGTATTCAAAATCCTCGTTTTCATGAAAACAAAAATATTTTCTATCCGACGCAGACCACCAATGTAGCTAGAATTCTGCCAGAAAAAAATCAAACCTCAGTCAATGCACACGAAAAAATCATGGTTTTCTGAATCGAGCAGGTTGGATCGACCTCCAGTCGATCTTGCACCAACGCCATTGAGGCGTCGAAATTGGACGTTCACAAAAATTATCGTAACTCGGTAACTCTTCCGCATTTCGAAAACGCCACTATCTCTTTTTAAAATAGAGGAAAAATACTTTCTCACTATACAGGGGAAAGCTTTCAAGAAGAAGGTATGCATGAGGAACAATCGTTGGAATTTTGACCGAAAACTGAAGTGATTTTGAATAAATGATCACAAGTTTTTCAGATTTCGAGAATTCGGCTAGATTTAAAAAAGGAGGAAAGAAATATATATATATATATATATTACATAAGTAGTCACTTATGTGGAGAGAATCCTAGACAACCAACACTGAACAACAAACAGAACAATACCAGAAAATTGGTAAGGTAAGAAAACTTAATGTAAATCCAGCTAATATTAATCAACAACAACATAACGTGGAGAATATGAAAAGATAAACAGATAAGCGGACCATCAGGGAAGTCGGCCATGATATCACGGACTGGCATTTTCGAGAACGTGTTTTTTGAAGGAGTTGTAGCCCATCGCGCTAATGCCCTTCCTGGTTAATTTCTCAAAGATTGGTAGGGTCCTATTGGCAAAGAAGTAGCGCCGGCAGTTAAGCTTGGCAACCTTTACCCCGAGTTTCCTGATCCCTCCTCTGGTAGAAGAAGCCCTCACAGAAAAGAGATCCTCCGGCGTGATGCCACATTTGCCAGAAAGAATTTTATGGAGCAGTAGTAGATCGTTGACTTTCCTCCTAGACGACAATTTGGGAAGACCTAAATTTTGATTTCTTTCACTACTAGGGGGGATCTGATCGTAAACAAAACCAAGAATTCTGATCATCAGCTTCCTGGTAAAGCTGTTCTGTACTTTTCCAGCTTTTCGATACTTTTACGTTTGTATGGGAAAACACCGGAGTGCCATATTCTAAAAGAGGTCTTACATACGCCTTGTAAGCCCAAATTAGGACAGCAGGATTTGATGTTGACAAGGCTTTGAACGGTTTGAGTACCATCGCTGTTGCCTTGTTAGCAATCAGCTCACAGTGTTTGTCAAAGCAAAGATTCTTGGTTACTACAAGACCTAAATCGGTAACCTCGTCAACACTATCAATAAATGGTCCATCAACGTGATAGGAGTAATTGGGGTTATTGATTCCCAAATGGAGTACCTTAGTCTTTTCCTTACAGAGCGGCAAACTCCAATCTAAACTCCATGCATGTAACGCATCTATCGAATTCTGCAAGAGTTTAGCATCGTTGGCGAAGTCAATAACGCGAAATATTTTAATGTCGTCAGCGAACGCGCTGAATTCAACCCCGCCGCTAGTAAGCAACTCGGCAAGTTCATAAGTGTAGATATTGAATAAGACAGGAGAAAGCACACCGCCTTGAGGAACCCCACTGGTTATATGTCTAGGTTCAGAGAAAGACTCGTTAATACGAACTGAAAATGTTCTACCTCTTAGGAAAGCAGTAATCCAAGCAACTATGCCATGATGAAAACCAATCATCACAAGTTTTTGGACCAGTTTGGAGTGCGGGACCCTATCGAAAGCTTTAGAAAAGTCAAAATAAATTATGTCAAGACTTTTACCTTCATCCAGCGCTGAAGTCCACTTATTTAGATTCTGAATCATCGCAGTAATGGTCGATTTTCCTTTTTGAAAACCATGCTGATTGGGGGAAATAACGGAGTGTGCCTCCAGATGAGCCACGATCCGTTTCTTTAAAAATTTTTTCAAACAGGCGTGCAAACAGAGGTGATGCTAACAGGTCTAAAATTGGAGGGCAAATTATATGGGGGCTTCTTGGGTATTGGTGTGACAAAAGAATGCCGCCACCTACTGGGTACCTCAGCTCTCATGAAACTTAAGTTGAAAATGAGTTCTAACGGTCCTGCGATAATGTGGGCAACTTTTTTAATAAACAGTAGTGGGATACCGTCCGGTGTTTTGGAGTGAGACTTGAGCCCCTTTAAAATAATCTCAAGGATGTCTTCCTTATAAAACCACACAGAGTCCTGTATCTGAGGAAACTTTGACCACAATTAGCGATTGATGAGTAGATCCGAGAGGGGGACAGTTCGTAAACGAACTCTCAAAAACGCGAGCGAAAAGCTCCACCTTATCCTTATCTGTCCTAGCAATAGTACCACATGGGCTAATTAATGCCCAAATGGTATTTTTTCCATGAAGCCTCGAATTCAATCCTACTATATATAAAGCAGCAAGCGTGTGTCACTGTGTGTGTGTGTCACTGTGTGTGTCACACCGTCCGTCCGTCCCACTGAGTTGGGGCGCGGCAGCCGAACACGTCGAGAACCGTGCATGGCGAGCCGGAGAGGTACCGAGCACGTCGGCAACCGTGCATGGCGAGCCGTAGACGTGCCAAACACGTCGGCAACCATGCATGGCGAGCCGTAGACGTGCCGAGCACGTCGGCAACCGTGCATGGCGAGCCGTAGACGTGCCAAACACGTCGGCAACCCTGCATGGCGAGCTGTAGACGTGCCGAACACGTCGGCAGCCATGCATGGCGAGCCTAGACGTGCCGAACACGTCGGCAACCCTGCATGGCGAGCCGTAGACGTGCCAAACACGTCGGCAACCGTGCATGGCGAGCCGTAGACGTGCCAAACACGTCGGCAACCCTGCATGGCGAGCCGTAGACGTGCCAAACACGTCGGCAACCGTGCATGGCGAGCCGTAGACGTGCCAAACACGTCGGCAACCATGCATGGCGAGCCGTAGACGTGCCGAGCACGTCGGCAACCATGCATGGCGAGCCGTAGACGTGCCAAACACGTCGGCAACCCTGCATGGCGAGCCGTAGACGTGCCGAGTACGTCGGCAACCATGCATGGCGAGCCGTAGACGTGCCGAGCACGTCGGCAACCATGCATGGCGAGCCGTAGACGTGCCGAGCACGTCGGCAACCGTGCCTGGCGAGGCGCAGACGTGCTGAACACGTCGGCAACCATGCATGGCGAGCCGTAGACGTGCCGAGCACGTCGGCAACCATGCATGGCGAGCCGTAGACGTGCCGAGCACGTCGGCAACCATGCATGGCGAGCCGTAGACGTGCCGAGCACGTCGGCAACCGTGCATGGCGAGCCGGAGAGGTACCGAGCACGTCGGCAACCGTGCATGGTGAGCCGTAGACGTGCCAAACACGTCGGCAACCCTGCATGGCGAGCCGTAGACGTGCCGAGCACGTCGGCAACCGTGCATGGCGAGCCGGAAAGGTACCGAGCACGTCGGCAACCATGCATGGCGAGCCGTAGACGTGCCGAGCACGTCGGCAACCATGCATGGCGAGCCGTAGACGTGCCAAACACGTCGGCAACCATGCATGGCGAGCCGTAGACGTGCCGAGCACGTCGGCAACCGTGCATGGCGAGCCGGAGAGGTACCGAGCACGTCGGCAACCGTGCATGGTGAGCCGTAGACGTGCCAAACACGTCGGCAACCCTGCATGGCGAGCCGTAGACGTGCCGAGCACGTCGGCAACCGTGCATGGCGAGCCGGAAAGGTACCGAGCACGTCGGCAACCATGCATGGCGAGCCGTAGACGTGCCGAGCACGTCGGCAACCATGCATGGCGAGCCGTAGACGTGCCGAGCACGTCGGCAACCGTGCATGGCGAGCCGGAGAGGTACCGAGCACGTCGGCAACCGTGCATGGTGAGCCGTAGACGTGCCAAACACGTCGGCAACCCTGCATGGCGAGCCGTAGACGTGCCGAGCACGTCGGCAACCGTGCATGGCGAGCCGGAAAGGTACCGAGCACGTCGGCAACCATGCATGGCGAGCCGTAGACGTGCCGAGCACGTCGGCAACCATGCATGGCGAGCCGTAGACGTGCCAAACACGTCGGCAACCGTGCATGGCGAGCCGTAGACGTGCCAAACACGTCGGCAACCCTGCATGGCGAGCCGTAGACGTGCCGAGCACGTCGGCAACCGTGCATGGCGAGCCGTAGACGTGCCAAACACGTCGGCAACCCTGCATGGCGAGCCGTAGACGTGCCAAACACGTCGGCAACCCTGCATGGCGAGCCGTAGACGTGCCGAGCACGTCGGCAACCATGCATGGCGAGCCGAAGACGTGCCGAACACGTCGGCGGCACGAAACTTCAGCCCTGGGGGTAATCGAGGTCGCCGAACACGAATCTGAAGTCGACCAATCGATATCGATCGATATTATCGATTTTTTGAGGATGGCGCTCAAGTGGCGCGAAACTTTGGCCCTGGGGGTAATCGAGGTCGCTGAACACGAATCTGAAGTCGACCAATCGATATCGATCGATATTATCGATTTTTTGAGGATGGCGCTCAAGTGGCGCGAAACTTCGGTCCTGGGGGTAATCGAGGTCGCTGAACACGAATCTGAAGTCGACCAATCGATATCGATCGATATTATCGATTTTTTGAGGATGGCGCTCAAGTGGCGCGAAACTTTGGCCCTGGGGGTAATCGAGGTCGCTGAACACGAATCTGAAGTCGACCAATCGATATCGATCGATATTATCGATTTTTTGAGGATGGCGCTCAAGTGGCGCGAAACTTTGGCACTGGGGGTAATCGAGGTCGCTGAACTCGAATTTGAAGTCGACCAATCGATATCGATCGATATTATCGATTTTTTGAGAATGGCGCTCAAGTGGCGCGAAACTTTGGCCCTGGGGGTAGTCGAGGTCGCTGAACTCGAACTTGAAGTCGACCAATCGATATCGATCGATATTATCGATTTTTTGAGGATGGCGTTTAAGCGGCGCGAAACTTCGGTCCTGGGGGTAATCGAGGTCGCCGAACACGAATCTGAAGTCGACCAATCGATATCGATCGATATTATCGATTTTTTGAGGATGGCGCTCAAGTGGCGCGAAACTTTGGCCCTGGGGGTAATCGAGGTCGCTGAACACGAATCTGAAGTCGACCAATCGATATCGATCGATATTATCGATTTTTTGAGGATGGCGCTCAAGTGGCGCGAAACTTTGGCACTGGGGGTAATCGAGGTCGCTGAACTCGAATTTGAAGTCGACCAATCGATATCGATCGATATTATCGATTTTTTGAGAATGGCGCTCAAGTGGCGCGAAACTTTGGCCCTGGGGGTAGTCGAGGTCGCTGAACTCGAACTTGAAGTCGACCAATCGATATCGATCGATATTATCGATTTTTTGAGGATGGCGTTTAAGCGGCGCGAAACTTCGGCCCTGGGGTAATCGAGGTCGCTGAACTCGAATTTGAAGTCGACCATTCGATATCGATCGATATTATCGATTTTTTGAGGATGGCGTTCATGCGGCGCTAAACTTCGGCCCTGGGGGTAATCGAGGTCGCTGAACACGAATCTGAAGTTTGTTTTTGAGGTATGAAGGTCTAAAAGTTGGGAAAAGAAGATGGTCGGAGTGTTCTCTTCTCGGGGTTTGGGGGCGAAGCCCCCAACCAGTCGGAGGCGGCCGCTAGGCCGCTGAACGACTGGTAATTTATAAAACGTTGGTTTATGGCCAGCTTCAATAACTTTCCTTTCGATATGGGAGTAAAATTTCTTCAACTTAGGGAAAACTTTTCATTTAAAAATTTAAACTTGATCATCTTGGCGGGATCATTACTGTTTTTCGCATTAAACCATGCTTCAGATCGTAGTTGGACCAAATTGACCAGATATAAGGAAAGCTTGGAAGGATTGTTAGCTATTTTTTGCAAGGGAACGAACAACTCGATGCAATGGTGCATGATTGCAAGAAACAGCTCGTATTTCTCTTCGATTGATGCTACCGTATTAAGAGAGCCGTACCAGTCAACACCCTCAAGATAGCTCAAAATTAAATCAAAATTTGCTTCCTTGAAGTTTCGCTTTATGATAGGTTTAGAGTAACGCTTAGGGAATTTTAAAATGAAATAAATCAAAAAATGATCACTATGGAATCAAAAAATCAAAAGAAATCAAAAAATGGAGGCCTAACCAATAGATTACTGACAAGTGAACTGCAACTAGATAATACGAGATCTAGAGTGTGATAACCGCGAGTTGGAAGCTTGACATGTTGTGTAAGAGAATACGAACGACACATACTTGGGAACACCTTGGAAGACGCGCAAGGAGAGGACATGTTACTGTTCCAAGAAATATCGGGGAGATTGAAATCACCAGTGATCACGCAAGGAAAATTGCATGAAAGCGCATCACTGATTGCCTTAGACATTTGTTCAGTCCTGCTGACAGAACAACTTGGCGTTCTATAAACAGATATAATTCTAAGAGCATTATCGCCAACGGTGATGTCGGCACAGAGAAACTCATACGCAAGAGGCACGGACTCCTTAAATATAAGAACTGGTGACTAAAGTCTTCTTATGAATAAAGCCACACCTCCACCTTTTTTAAGCTAACGATCACACCGGAGAACATCGAAGTGAGCCCTCAGGTCACCAAGAAGAGACACCAGGTCACTGTGAGGGCTAAGCCACGTTTCCGAGAGAGCGACAATGTCTGTTTTATTATCATGAAGGAGTGAGAGCAATTCACATTTGTTTTTGACGACGGATCGCATATTTGCTACAATAAAGGAAAGAAATGGTATGCCACTCCGAGGATGTACTAGGCGTTTCCCTGTTGGGAAGCAGAAGTCATAGAAACAGGAGTGGTTAAAGAAGCAGGCACCAAGGTTTGCTGAGAGGCGACAATTTGGGAAGATACATTACAAACAACAGGAGAATGGCTACTGGCGGCCATTCTTTCGATCTTCAAACGCTCCCTTTCCGACTTAGAAAGGGACGGCCGCACAAAAATTCCTCTCTAGGAAATGCCTTAAGTCTTGGACCTGTACGAAGGATAAGGCTAGCATAAAAAGAAGAGGGCAACACAACTTTGAGCAAGCGCGGTTTACCGGAAACAACGCGCCCCATATGGTACAAACAGAAAGGTTGACATTCAATATGAAGGAAATCAAACAATTGACGAAGATGAGCAATATCATGAAGAACCCTGGAGGATGCAACGGGTGCAAAACTCTCAGGAATTCCAGAAATTACAACCGATCTTTTGCATTCAATTTCATCATACGACATGGTAGACGTAGAAACGATATTGGGCTGTGACAGCCCATTTTCCTTAGAAGACAACTCAGACCTTAGCTTATTAACCTCAGACTGCAAAGAGGTGGCCCTGCCTGGGCCACCCTTGTTAACGGTATGAGTGGTATGTCATATGTAAACATGCTCTATAGCACACTATAATACCCTAGGTGGATTACCTATATGATAAACATGGATTTTGCAAAAGTGCAAAGCAAACGCATTCTGCGGGATGCAAACCCCCGACCCCTCGTTCACGAGCCCGAGCTCTTCACTACTACGCCACCTGTGCCATGTGCTGAGCCGCGATACGAGCCCTCATCCTGAGCGCGCCCGTCAGCTCTGGAGCACGTGAATCAACAGGGCGCCAACACGTGACTTCCGTCGCCCCTAACTCTGCGCAGAGTTGTATTGTGGTCGAGATACCTGCAGTGTGTTACTACCCAGGGAGAGGCGGTTCTGCCCATATACAACTCTTGCGCCGTTCCAACCTACCGTTGAGATAGTATCCTGGTTAGCCAAATCAGTATAGTAGCTTATTGTATCGGATACGTGCAAGATAGGATGCAAGGATTCAATTCGAACTTTCTATGCTTCGCTTCAAGGTTACTACTATCTCCATTTAGTTTCTTTTCTTTCACTCACTCACTCATAACCTCGTATGCGCCTCGTGGTAAATAGCCGAAAAGTCGGTCCGATTGCTAGGAGCACGGACCGACCTGCGGTTACTGGGAGCGCGGAAGCGTGAAAGTGTAGGTTAGCCGTTGATATATTTCCCCCTCTTGCGTTAGCTGAGTGTACCTTTCCGGCTGACGCCAGAGAACGGAAAGAGAGGAACGCCCGGGTTTCGGCTTGTGGACTGGAGAAATAAGAGGGTTTATCAAGGACGACACTTGTTAACTGAGTGCTTAGGAGTGATATAACACTTAAATTGTGACCAAAAAATCAAGACATATAAGAAATTAACAGTAGTAGAGACAAGCAAGGAAGCCTACCAAATCCGCGCGGAGGTCTCGTAAATTTTCAGCAAAAACCGCATCTTATCCTTGGTCCTGCTTCCTCTTCTTCTTCTTCTACCCGCATACCTTTGGATTCAATCTTTGATGACTCCGGCCTCAAGTGTGCTTTCTGATTCCCAGGTGTTGCAAACTTCACTGAGACTCATGCGTATATACGGTCGCCTCCGGGATCCAGTCAACCAATGAATCCTGTGTTCAGCAGCAATTGTTTTTCGATTTTAATCCCGCGTTGCAGTTTTTCTGTGCACTTCAGATGCGTCGTCGTGGAATTGTGCCGCATACCACTGCAGAGCGCTTTTCATGATAAGTCCTGCATGCTAACGCTAATACAAAGGCGAGCACTACGAGATTTGGAGGGTCAAAATTGGGTGAGGGGGAGTCCAGGCAACTTCCTCAGTTTTGCTTTTGCGAATACAGCAATTGCTCTAGCCTTCAAACAAAAGGCCAGAACGGAATGAGATGAGTGGACGTATTGTGAATGGAAAAGCATGAGAGTTGCAGATATGAGGCTGAAGATTACTGCTCTACAGTTGAGGACCGCTTTCGTAAAACCTTTCTTTGAGAAAGCGAGTTGAGTCGCGGATGTGCTTTACAATACAGTATAACTTTAAAACACATTGGAGGTAGCAGATGAGTTCAGGAAAATATGTCAGTTGTAATTGAGCTTCCTGAAAGAATTTAGAGATTAAGAAGCACGGCAAATTGACTGTGTTTCTAGAACGAAGTTCTAAGAAGACGTTGTCTTGAGCGTTCATCCGAAGAGTACAATATAAGCGAAAACTGTTTCTGTACATAAGTGTACACAGATTCCATTAGCCAACGAGGAACTACATTCTTGTCGGTAGGATAGTGGAAGTGTCGTGAAACTCCGCAGCACTTCGGGAATAAATGAGCCACGGGAGCACGAGCATTGTGCTACTCGAGAACGAGACCTCTCCTGGACCATCTCCCCTCCTCATCCGCTCCTTAGATGTTCATAAGATGGTCGCACACCCGTATTGCGTTTGAAGGAAATTAATGTAAAACTGTTACAAGACTGCGCCCGGAATTTGCCGACAGGAAAGGTCAATTTTCGCGACGAGCTGCGAGAAGACATGGGGAGTAGGAAAATGATATAAATCGAAGAGAAAAATAATTGAACCAACAGCGGAACCAGATAAATAGAGCGCCTAAAAGGGCCCACTATATCACACTCACCGCACCGGCAGAAACAACGGAAGACGTCTCCCGTGATAGGGTAGAGCGTAACTGGTTAGGTTAGAGTCTTCTGTTTTCTAGCGAGCGCTTGCTTTTAGTGCGTGCTGCCTTTCCAATGTCGATTAAAGAGTGGAGATAGATCGAGTTCAAGCCAGAGATGAGAGCAGCTCAACGTTCTGAGAAGCGCCTGTGGCAGCGCGCACGACGGGCTGGCAAGCGACACTGGCAGCGAGTGAGTCATGGAACAGCGGAATCCATCTCTTCGCCATTGACAACTGCGAGTCATCTGGTCGATGCTGACGCAGCTCGCATCGAGAACAAATGCATACAGAGCAAAGGCGCTGATCACCTCAACGGCGCCTGTGCAGAGTGCCGTAGTGCAGGAAAAGTCCCATAAGCCGCTGAATGCCAGCTCCTTCCTAATCACACATGCGGCCGCGTGCCATCCGAGCTCCGTTTATGGGCACTTACGGCGATTTGGCCCAGGCCTCCACTAAACTACTGTGAAGACAAATGGTTCTAGCCCTAAGTTCCAACCAGCAATAGAACAGCGTGAAGAAAGAAGAAGATGTGTTCAAAACACACTGCCATTGAAAACGACCCGAAACAATCAAGCGGCAGTCTACCTTCAGATACGGCTGAGCACTGCATGAAAGACTTCCACAAAAAGATGCCTTTCATTTGATGGTCTTCGTATCGCGGCTCTCGCAGGAGTTGGTATCATCGCTACCACAGCAAGAAGGTTCGCAGTTCCAAGCTTACCTCGTCGAACGACTCTCTGTAATGGTTTCTAGATCAGGCCAAAATTCTAGTGGAATCGCACGGTGTCATTATCTGGGAAACCCTACATATTTATTTATTTATTGATTTATTCAAAGCATGAGGATGATACTCACGCGTAAAACAAATGAGAAAAAGAGACAAGTTCTATTTTAAAAAGTCACAAATCAGTAACCGGACGTAGATACGAGGCATTTGTAACTTCGAAAGCAGCTATGAACAGAATTTAGTCAACAGCAATTTCTTAAAAATGTGGATGGATAAAGACAGGAGATTTTCGTTTTCCGCAAGCAGAGAATTGAGCTCCTGCAACCTTCTATATGCCAGAAATGAAGATCTGATCATCGTGGTTTTTGCAATGGGAACATACAGACGGGGCCTACTTCTTCTTGTTCTTACCACCGAAAAAATGTGATGGGCTTATGTGGAGTTTGTCCGTGAGAATCATGGACAGCATTTTGAGATCAGCAACGTTTCTTCTACATACACACCTAATTTTAGTCGAAGTATCCTATTTCTTTCGCTGCCGTTTGGGATTTGCGAATAATCTACGCCAACGCATCTCATTGTAATTTTTCGTGTAAAATTATTTTGAACGCTGTCCAACATATCAACGTTTTTTTTCTGGACGGGGTTGAATACCATTGTACCAAGCTCAACTACGGGTCGTACGTATGTTTTATAAGCAAGTCAAAGCGTTTCAGGATTTTGGTTTTGAATCTGGAGAAGACATACGATATCTTTCCAAGGTTATATGTACGACAGTTAGCCATTTTCACCACGGCCTTATACATACGTATCAGCGGAGAGCAGCACAACACATCAACTGTCCGAAGCGAACCTATGGAAAGGCCAAGAACTTGAGCAGAGCTCACAGACGATTGTAGACATTTTCATCGAATACGGGTTGCACGGTATACCATTTCCAATTCAGGCTGGACACTCTTTCAAACAAGCCTAATGCTTTTGAAATTAAACCAGACATCTTCGAAATCAAAAGATGCTCCTTCCACATTAAACTAACGACTCCAAAAGATTAGATTAAATTTTTGATTAAGGAAAGAAAGTAGTATGCCTTTCATTGAAGTTTAAATGAAACTGCCTATCTCCTTAATTACCTTAGCTATTACCTAACCATCTAATCTCGGAGTTAAACTATCAGGACGTCATTGGAATCGGACTACCGGAAACTCCCTCCCACCACGACACGGAAACTGCCTATTCGTCTGCACCTATAACTGTCGTTCGGTCGCATCTGAGCAGGCTCTTCGGACATTGCTTTACAGAAGCTTTACAGAAGCCGCAACATCAAATACGACGTTATCGCACTGCAGGAAACGAAAGGCAGAACGGAAACCATAAGAAGGACTGACCACAACGAGCTTCTCATTGTCGGAGCAAAGGTGGACAGAAAAAATATTGGCGGAGTTGGATTTCTCGTCAATTCGACAGTGCACCACCTAGTAGACTCTTACAAGATCATCAGTCCGCGAGTAGCTGTTCATCGTCTGGAAACCAAAGATCAAGGAACAATCTCCAACATAAATGGATATGCTCCAACATCTGCGGCCACAGATGAAGAAAAGGAGGAATTCTACAAGCTGTTCGAAAGGACTGTCAACGACGAGAAGAGCTACTACAAAGTTGTCGTTGGTGACTTTAACGCTATCGTCGGTACGAATGATCACGACGAATGGAGGCTAGGACCGCATGGAACTTTCTCAAGGAACGAAAACGGAGAGCGCCTGATAGACTTCCTATCCGCGTGCCGTCTCTACCATGGAAATTCTATGCTTAAGAAGCCTTCAAACTGACGATGGACCTTGGAAAGCCCAAATGGAGAAACACGTTCGGAGATCGACCATGTTCTTACAAACAGACGCTGGAGTCTGTTCGACGTCTCCGTGCTGCCTTCATTTGACGCCGGCTCGGATCACCGTCTTGTCCGTGCGAAGCTGACTCTCAAAAAGAGGATGTTCAAGCGTGACACTCATAAACCAGCACCGGTAGGATCCCCACATTCAAGTCTGAGGAGTTGGAATGTGCAGTGAAGTTGTACGATTGGAACCTTCTTGAAGATCCATCGGAAGACTACGGCCTTCTCTCCAAAGGACTGTTGAAATGTGCTAGCAGCTCTCGCGAAGCCACATCACCGTCTGCTTCAAGAGTCAACGCACATGCGATTAAGCTCTTGGAGTAAAGAAGAGCTGTCAAACTGGATCCTAATGCTTCCCATTTAAAAAGAGTCACCATCTTGAAGGCCTGTCGAATTGCAGTGAAGGAGTCCATTCAAGCCTACAGAAGATTGAAGCTGTTAGAAGCCGCTGGGAAAGGTTCAAGCATAAAGCGCTGCAAACGAGATCTCTGCGACCAGAAGGCAATAATGTCAGCCCTTGTGGATAAGGATGGAACAACGCAAATGTCTCGAAGAGCGATGCAGACCATCGTTCAAAAATTCTACACAGATCTGTTTCGTTCTTCACTGTCCCGAAATGCTTGATGCCTGTGACGGCCTTTCTTTTTTCCACCTTTCACTGTATTTCTCTACAATTTATTTCAACGCGCTACACGAAATCAAAACGACAAATCGAAATGGAGGCCTTCACGGTCTTCCCTGCACACAGCAAGTGACTCTCTCAGTCGATGAATAGACCACGCCTTCAGCTAGATGACGAAGCGTTGCGGCTACGTGACGTAGGCCACAACACTCCCGGGGCACAATTGAAAAAAACTGTTACCAAATTGAAAAACTGCAAATGCAAATACAATCGTGGTACAAACATCGATAATTCGGGCAAAAATGGGGAAAGATAGATATACGGGAAATAACGCGCACTAACGTTGTTGATGTTTTTTTTGCGCTGTCCATTCACGAACGATTGCGCGCAAACTGCAGCTGGCCCTCTAATCGGCTCCTAATCCGACGTAGATAAGAGAATGAAAGGACTGTGCTGGTGACAGAAGTGAATGGAAGTAGACTGTAAGTAATGGAAAGGAGGTATCCTCACCGAACTAGTAAGACTCTGGAAGTTTTTGCTAACCCTTCGAAAATGTTCAGCATATTGAATTGGTGAGCTGTGAGCCGTAATTTCGCGTTTAATTATTTGAAATGAAATGAAAAAATTACGTCAATGAAATAGCTTGCGACTGTTCTTGAGTAAATATTGCAAAATCGATCAAGTATACAGCATGAAATGTTCTTACGAAGGGTGCAAATTCAGTGTACTTTTACGTAGTAAGCCTAAACACTGGCTGGGATGCGAAGGGAAATAAAAACTTCTGCAGTACATGAGAGCAAGCACGTTTGAGATAAACGGCAAACTGGAAATCAGGCTCATGAAATGAACAAATACACACTAAAAGCACTGAACACTGAATTGAAATCGGAAACGAATTTAACAAAGGATTACTGACTACTCAAGCTTCGGGCGTTTGTGCTGTGGGCGATCCGATCGGGCTCGTGTGCAGAGACTTGCATGGTGCTGGCCACCACACGTGCGACACTTGTTCTGACACTGACCATGGCTCGTAGCGAGACAGGAGATGCACTTATTCAGATCCCTCAGGCGAAGCGTTCTAGCAATCGAGTCTTGGAATACAGGACAGACAGAAGATCGATGGCCGTCCTCGTTGTCATTTTCGCAGAAAATACAGGAGTGGCGAGGTGCAGAGTAGCGTAGAAGGGTGTCGAGGGTTGCTTTCGAGGGTGAGAAGCTTGTCTTTTACCTCTTGGAGAGAAGATTTGAGGCAGTTCAAGGTCAGACGAGTAGAAATTTCGAAGGTGTCCGGATGCAGCGCCGCGTCGAGGCCTGTTGCAGGTGCGTCTTCTTTGGATGACGCGGAAGAGGGTGCCGGCTGCTTGGACATGCTTTGACGAGGATGCTTCATGAATGTTTTTGAATGAAAGGAAGAGCGGGGCGTGACAGTCTTCTTTTTCCATAGGATAGGGAAGAGTTGGGTGACTGTGATGCTGTCCGTCTGAGTCACGGACTGTTCCTCTGAAGGTAGGCTCTGAAAAGGCCGCCAAGGCATGCGAATAACTTGCGTAGAAGCATTTCAATAATTGCTGCGACTATTTTTATGAAGGCTATGATAACAGTAGGACCGAAAGCATAGATCAAGAGTGCGCTCACTGCGAAGACTGCCACAATAGCCAATGAAGTTTTCCAATGTGTTACAATGACGAACATGAGCGGACCGATATCTGGACTGGAGATACGGCTCAACAAGCTTTCGTCCTTCTTTTTGCTTTCTCCATCGAAAATTTCTGCGTCCGTTACACTGCTATGATAGAGTAGGGTTCCAGCTAGGATTATGTCGTGGCTGCTTGCTCCACATTGATACAAGCAGCGCTCTTGGACATGGGCATGATTGAATTCAAGCTTAAGAAGGTTCGCTTCGCTTTGGTTTGAACAGCTTATGAGAAATTATTGACTTGAGCAGTCCAGTGCCAATTCTCGAGTTTTCTCGGAGTGGCAATGGACAATGACCTTTGCTGCCTCTGCGCAGCTGTAGCAGCCTGTGACGCTCGTTGCATGCACGGAGCAAGGAGGATCTACGGCAAGCAAGGTCATTTGTATTTCTTTTTTCGATGTAAGGAGCAGTGTTACCTCTGCTTCGTGAGTCGAACAAAACTGGTTCTGCAGCCGTAATGTTGTAATGTGGTGCAATAAGAGGCAACACGGAAGTGGTGTTCTCGAGTTTTTTGAAAGAGCTTTGAGGGCAAAGGCATTGCACTGCTTCTGTAGTACTTGAGCAGGCGCAAATTACCTTGTTTTTGCACAAGAAGAAGCTGCGTCTGGCAACTTCTTCATTGGGACACTCGACTACAACTTTGAAGTCATCGTCTAGAATCATATTCGCTTTTCGTGGTTCCGCGAATCTTTTGTTGGCAGCAGTCGGGATGATGTGCTGCAAGGAAATGACTGTTACGCTCCATCCCGTTACGTTCGTCTGGACATACGGATGAAGGTGAAGAGAGTTTGTCGTCGTTACATCAGAAGAAATGAACTGCATTTCTGCGTGAACTTCGGGATTCCATGAGGAACACTTGAATATGGGATATGTATTGTCATCGTATGGCACATGAGTGACACGATAAAACAGGCATCCTGGTGATGGAAAACCTAGACACCCGCACGCGATGCCACCGCATGTTGCGGTGCACTTGGAGTAGCCGGGGTATTTTTCTGCTTCGCTCAGTTCAGGAACACTGTCATTCGACTGCAGTGCCGAACATGTATCACCAAAGCAGGAACCCATATAGGGACATCTTCTCTCATGAAACACTTCTGAGAAGGTGTCTCTGGTGTAAAAGAGCGTTTCTTTGTTGCACACCTGACGTGTTCGCTCAAGAACAACTTGCAGCTTTCCGATGGTTTGGTTTCGATACCTCAGGAAAACGCGCACTTCCCTGTGGAGTTTGTTGAATAAAAACTCGTGTTCGTACTCAATCGTGCACATGTTTGATTCGTTGCAGACAAATTCTGGGCTATGACGCATGTATGAATTCTGGCAAGCGCGTACTTCTGCGGTGCATATTTCTAGAATAGCTAGTGCAACCGAGACAAACGTTGATGGTCTCATGTTCACTAGAACGTGAGCCGTTGATCCTTGATTGCTCGACCTTGGGCGATAAATACAGTACCGGACGCGTCTTTTGAATAGACGCCGAAAAAACCGCACTTTTGCGGTTTTTGCGTCTTTTTGCTATAACTCGCCCAAAGGTCATCCATTTGAAAAACCAAGGGTACATCTGAGCTCAGGAGATCGAGCTCTATAGTGGTATATACATTTCATATGAAAGATCAAAAATGGCCAAAATTGAAAACTTGCGCTCCATTGAGAAGTCCGGCCGCGGACGAGTTGTCGGCCGCAAGGCGTCGAAAACCGTTACATGCCCACAATTCCTCTAATTTGAGGTGTTTTGAGAAGCGGATGGTACCGTTTGATTCGTCTCTTCGAGATCTACACAATCATGTATACAACTTCACCAAACCACCGCATTTTCGCAGTGGGTGGTGAAAAATGACTGGAGCAGACTTTTTGCTATTGGAGAAGCTTATATTCCAGGACTTGCATGTTCTTGGAGCATTTGAAGCATGGCGTAATGCGCTTTGTCATGCCAAGAATCCTCTGAGAGTGCGCCGTGCACAATGCATATAGGATCGAACCTATCAATCGAGGGGGGACAGTTTGTAGAGTGAACATTTAGAGAGTTTTATGAGAAATTCTCAGCCGCCCTACTCAGGAATTGCTGTACTCTGTTCTGGCGAGACTTTGGAGTGCGCTGTGCACAATGCATATAGGATCGAACCTATCAATCGACTGGGCTCGACAGCTCGTAGAGTGGGCGTTTGGAGAGTTTTTATCAGAAATTCGCGGCCGCCCTACTCAAGATTTGCTGTACTCTTTCCGGCGAGATTAAGAATTGCGCCGGGAGCAATGCATATAGAATGGAACCTATCAATCGAGTGGGGCAACCGCTCGCAGATTGCACGCGCGGGCGTTTTCAGAGCGCAGTAACTCTGTCAAATTCGAATCGTTTCGGCTGCAAGTCCTGGGTCTTGTAGTCAATAAAACGGCCTAGTAGCACGCTAAAGTAGAGCGGGTAGCTCAAGAAGCGGCAATGTTACAGGGGTGCGAATATGAAGGTGAGGCTTGTGTGACGTATTTTTTTCCGATTTCGGTGGACCACTGCGGGAAGACGCGGCAAGCTAACAGCCTCAAAACGCGTAGGCGAACAGGCTATTAAGGGTACTTTGCGACCACATGCTCAGAATACCTCAGCTGCGTAAACTGCCTTAGCTTCAGCTGCCAGTTTGAAGCGACAGAAGATAGCAGTTAGAGTTTCTTGCGCTCTTACTCAGCCAACATTGAGTTTTCGACACTCGCAGTGGCACCACTCTGTTCACCATGAAAAGCGCTATCGAATGGTATCAATTTCGACTGACTTCGGGAACATCGATTTTTCGACGGTTTTCCATTGAGGACGAGGCCGCTCGAGACCGCAGCCCGCGGCAGGCGGACGATGACGTCATCGAGAATCGATATCTTCAAATTGTGCCATGCTTGATACCATTCGATAGTTTCTCATGCTGAATTGAACGGTGTTATCAATAGCAGACAGAACTGTAATATGGGCGAGTAAGAGCGAGGAGAACATCGACCGTCATTGTGCTAAATTGCACGCGCGGGCGTGTTCGGTGCGCGATAACTCTGTCAGCTTCAAATCTTTCTGGGTGGAACGTACGGATTCTGTAGGCAGTAATATGGCCTAGTAAAGCGCAAAAGCACAGCAAATTATCTTACGAATTGGCAAAGTTACTTCAGTGCGGAAATGCAGGTTGGGCATGTGTGACACGACTTTTTCAGATTTTGGTCGACCGCTGCGGGTACAGAGGCGAGCTAACGGCATGCAAACTCGTTGACGAGCAAAACATCGAAGGCACTTTACGAAGATCTGCTCCTCACTCTCCAGCTGCCTAAACTGCCTTATCCCCATCTGCCATTTTAGAGCGGCGGACGGCAGCGGTGAAGCTTCTTCCGCCTTACTCGCCCATGTTCGAGCTTTCGAGCCACATCAAGGGTACCATTCTGTTCAGCTCGAAAAACCCTATCGAAATGTATCAATTTCGACCGACCAATTTTGAAAACATCGATTTTTTGACAGTTTCTCATTGAAGACGGCCGCGCCAGACGGACGATGACGTCATCGAAAATCGATATTTCCGAAATGGGTCGAGCTTGATACCGTTTCATAGAGCTTTTCGTGCTGAATTGAACGGTGTTTATGAGTGGTTGAGAACTGTTATCTGGGCGAGTAAGAGCACGGAGAACATAGACCGTTGTTGTGCTAAATTGCACGCGCGGGCGTGTTCTGAGCGCAATAACTCTATCACATTTGAATTTTTCCGGCTAGGACTTGTGGATTTTGTAAGCAGTAGAATGTTAAAGAAGTGCGCTAAAACATAGCAACGTAGCGGTTGTATAAAGTTACAGCGGTGCGAAAATGCAGGTAAACCTTGTGTGACACGATTTTTTTTCGATTTCAGTCGACCACTGTGGGGACGCGCGATCAGCTAATGGCCTACGAATGCGTAGGCTATCAATGCAGTTAAGCTGCTTTACGATGAAGTGTCCATAGCTCCTCATCTGGCTAACCTGTATTAGTCCCAGCTGTCGTTTTGGAGATGCAGAGGGCAGCGGCGAGGTTTCTTCCGCCGTTACTCGCCCAAATTTAAGTTTTTACGCACCAGACGGCAGCGTTCTGCTAAGCTCGAAAAGCTCTATCGAACGGTATCAATCTTGGCGAACTCTGGGAAAATTGATTTTTCACAGTTTCCCTCGGGGACGAGGGCGCTCTTCGCCGAGCCTGTCCGGACGACGACGTCATCGAAAGTCGACGATTTCAAAATTGGCCAAATTTTCTTGTCCAAACTTCGTCCAAAATCGTCTAGGGGTTATTTGGGGCGCTGACTATGTCGCGGCAAGCACCAGCTGCCGCTACTTATTCATGAGTTCTCACCCGCGAGACCTCAGACGGACAAAAAATGGTGCATTCACAGTTCGCCTACAGTGTCTTCTTCTTTGAAAACAGAAAGTACAAGGCGTCTCCTTTGTATTCTAGAAGGACCGCCCTCGCGGTCTCAGTCTTGTTGAGTTCCTCCACCCTACTAGCTCGCCTTTAGTTGTACAATTACGAATAAACGGATTATTAAATAATTTTGTGTTAGAGGCAACGGAAGCCCACACAAAATTTCTGGTGCATCGGCCATTTTCAGGCACCAATAAATAAGTCCCGCGTGGCACATTAAAATCAGCTTGTTCTCCCTCATAAGGCTAAGAACCGCTGATTTTCTACAGAAAAAAAGAAACTCAACGCTGAATAACAGCAAAATGAGTAAAATCACACTTCTCCTTCAATCTCTGGAGGACGAATCGACTATCCTCAAAGAAGTGGTTGAATATTACAAGGCCACCACAGAGCCTAATAAACCACCCACAGAGGATCAAAAAATACAAGTCTACTGTCAGGAAAGACTATGTGAACTGCAAACGGCACTGGAAAACGTCGAAAGAAAACTGTCATCAACGCAAGATGTCTACCAGAGCATAATGAGCACCTATTCAGAGGCCTCAAAAGGAGAGAAAAAGGAAATGTTAGCAGAAATAGAGGAACTCAAACAGAAAATCAATTTCCGCTCACTCAAACAAGAAGCGGAAACCGTATTGATGGCTCTAAAAACCAGAACTCGAGAAATACAGACTCAATGGGAAATTCTCCAAATTACTCGTACCCCACGGGGCCGAAACGGTCCCGGAAGCAGAGGAGACCTCGACAGCGGGGACGCATATGAGGAAATCGATCCATGTGGTCTACTTCAAAGTAACCGACCGCTGACGCAGCCACAGAGGACAGCTCACTCGGGTCTTGATTCGCATGAGCAAGACCCAGAACAGATGGCGTTGAAGATCAAGTACCCGCAAATCAAACTACCGCATTTTGATGGAGAAAACGACTCATGGGACGAACTCTGGGATGCATATTCCCTCATGGTCGATCAAAACGCGCAACTAGGAGAATTGGAGAAGATTCTCTACCTTAAGGACGCCATACGCGGAAAGGCACAAAATGCAATCAGAAGCATCCCAATGAAGGCTTCCAATTACAGTCTGATTGTGGATGTACTACACAAAAAATATGGAAACAAAGGAAATAACAGGTCACAGATCGTACAGCGCCTACTGGCACTACCAGCTGCCAACACAGGAGGCGAAAAATGTGTCGAAACCCTCGAAAAGGTCAATGATCTTGTCTTCCAAATGGTCGCCACAGGGTACGACGTAAGGAAAAGGCACGATCCTTCATGGATGGACACCATCCTTGCAAACTTTCCCTATGAAATTGTAAAGGACTGCATGAAAAGGGAAACAGAAAGCTCACAACTAACCGTAGGCAAACTGCTGGAAGAGCTTGGTGAGGAAGTTTCTTCCAGAGCTCGTTTCGAGCGCCGATTCGAATCGTTGAGGGGAAATCAAATAAACAATGCCGAACCCTTACGACGCCCGAAACCGTCTGGTACAGAACAATGCCTGTTTTGCAACAGATCCACCCACCAGACCAAGGAGTGCCGCACAGTCCGGACTGCAATCGATCGCAGAAACGCACTGAGGGGTCAGTCAGTGTGTTGGAAATGCTTCGCACTGGACCACAGAAGCCGTGACTGCGCCTTCGAATGTTGCCCAAAATGCAAGGGAGATCACGATGTCACATATGTATAAAGGACGTCCGACAGCTTCGAGAAGGTGGTAATATACAAGAAAATAGTCAACGTTTTTCTACCAGCCAAAACACGAATACCGAATCAACTGAAGTTAACACCTCTCGCAGCCAATCCAGCTATAATGTGGTGAATAAAAGCCAGCAATCTGCCCCACAGGAGCATAATGCATATACAGTAGCAAGTTTCTCAAATACAACAAACGACAAGATCACAGGAAAAGAACTTATTCTTATGACTGCAGAGGCACAAATAAGAAACAATCGCACCAACACGTTTGAAAACGTGCTGGTTTTCATAGACTTGAGTGCACAGTGCAACCTAATTGAAGCCGACCTCGCCAGCACACTGGGACTTCAACTATGCGAGCCATATCAATCCACAATATATGGCATTGGGGGAAGCAGTGAGACGTATTTGACTCAACAGACATCTGCTGTTTTCAGAACACGGTTCGGAGATACCACTTCACTCCCGCTTAGCACCAAACCAGTGCTCACAAATGCTTTTCCAGCACCCACACTGACAAGTTCAGACGTGCAATTTCTGAGAGATAAGAGCATTTTCTTGTCGAATACCACTACGAACGGAGAACTCGTAAAACCGCGAATTCTGATTGGAGTTGAATCATACGACCAAATCGTGATGTTGGACCACCCGCCCATAAGACTACCATCAGGTCTGCTTGCACAAAACACCATTTTCGGACCAGTCTTGTTCGGATCCTCGAATACGACAAAAGAAAATATTTGGCATTCTTACCTCTCTGTGGTAGCGTATCCGCAGCCTGTTGTTGTAAGAAAGAAGGCTCATGACAAAACGCTCCCAATTCAGCGAAAACACGTTCCACGTCTTCAACCAAAAGAGGACAACGTTCAACACGAACAACAGGAAACACCCGTTCCAACCAAAAGCTCGCCTTCAGGCCACACTCCACATCTAGTAAAAGGTGTCGTATCAAAGATGAATGCTCACGAGATTCGAGGAACAAACAGCAGCTCAGAATCTAAAGAAGACGCTGGTTTGCGTACCTACGCTAACTCGCTACCGAAAGTAAATCAAAAAGACATGTGTTATAGCACCAACGAAAGAACGGAAGCAAACTTTAGCATATTTCCAAGAATATTACTTTATTTGTTGCTCTCCCTTATGTTGAACATCATTGCCCGTGCTGATCCAATAGGGCGTCAATACGGTGCCCTGTCACCAAATCGAGTGTCAGAGGTACACACACTTTGCTTCAAGAACGCAAGCCTGAACATGATGGGCAACAGGAGCTCATCCTTTATTTTTCATTCATCTGTTTCTGATGACATCAAAGATCTTCAAGCTAAGCTATTAGCACTTGAGAGCAAAGTGGACACCTTATTCACTTATACCAACCCCCGACATCAGTGCATACTCCAAGCAGGCGACAGTGAAAACGGCCACACATCATCTGTCTATAGTGCCTATTCGGATACTACCGCTTGTTCTCCACGCCTACGAAATTTCAGCAACTGCCTCTCGTGTCTTGCTGCGGGCCATGGTTTTACAGTACATTGACGCGGTTGTTACAGTATTTCTCTTTATTCCTTTCAAGTTTTCTTTTTTCAAGTATATCGCACCTTTGCTGTTAGCTGCCACTGATATTTCTTTCAATATTCCATTGTAATGCACCATCTACTTTGTATTTGATAGAACATGCATTTGTGGCAAAATTTGTTCCTCTAAACACGCGCATTGCATGCTCCTCCACTTTCACATTGTAAACGCGGAATTACCGTTCACACCTCACGCATACGCCTCCGTCACGAGTCACTCACATCTACTAGGTAGTCCTATAAACGGCTAGTGAGGATCACCCCATCACTTACTTCTGCCTTTCACGGTACTTCTAGCCTCGCCCAGGCGCTTCTAATTACACAACAATCACGTCTGTCACTATCAAAATCGGTGGTGGAGCCAGTGGTGGCAGCCCTAGTCTTTGTGGGTCACTCGGCCGCGGAGAGCAACAAAAATAAACAAATAGAAGTGAATATTATTCCGCGTAATTACTCCTCGCACCTACCGCCGTACTCATCCAATTACTCACTGATCACATGTTATGTTAATCAATTTGCTACTCGCATGCCCACTTACCACTATACTCACTGTTCATTATTACAAGGTACTTTATAAAGTTTTGCGCCCGGGAGTGTTGCGGCAAGCACCAGCTGCCGCTACTTTTTCATGAGTTCTCACCCGCGAGACCTCAGACGGACAAAAAATAGTGCATTCACAGTTCGCCTACAGTGTCTTCTTCTTTGAAAACAGAAAGTACAAGACGTCTCCTTTGTATTCTAGAAGGACCGCCCTCGCGGTCTCAGTCTTGTTGAGTTCCTCCACCCTACTAGCTCGCCTTTAGTTGTACAATTACGAATAAACGGATTATTAAATAATTTTGTGTTAGAGGCAACGGAAGCCCACACAGATTACGAATTCGCCGTCCGTCTTTGAAAATTCCGCCGATTTCGATCACTGTATTTTGTGCCAAGAGGCCTGATGGTAATTTGGTTGGTGGTGAGTCGAGTAGCACAATGTTTTCGTAAACTTCGACCCCTATCAAGATGTGTGGTTTGACAAGTTCTCCGTTTGCTGCTGGGTTCGAGAGAAAAATTTTGTTGTCCTTGAGGAACTGCACGTAGGAATGTGTCAGAGTGGCAGCTGGGAAACCACTGGTAAGTACTGGCTTGGTACTCAGTGTTAGCGATAGACTTTCGCCGAACCTTGTTCTGAACATTGCCGTTGCCTTTTGTGCCGAGTATATTTCCACAGTACCCCCAATGCCGTACATTGTGCATTGAAAGGGTTCGCCACACTCAAGTGCAAGCCTGTTTGCTAGCTTTGCATCTATCAGATTGCACTGAGCTCCCGATTCCAAAAAGATAAGCGCGGTTTCGTATGTGCCTCTGTTAATATTTTTGACCTGTGCTTCCACCGTCATGAGGATCAGTTGCTTTTGGTGGTTTTTCTCGTCAGCTTGATTAGAAAAACTGTTGAGAGACTTTTCTTCTTTTTGCACCACGGGTGATTGTTCCATGCCTGCAGCCATGCTGCTTGAGTGGGTACGATTGTTGGCTCTAGGCTGCGTATTGGCACTTTCTAGCTTGTCTGGATGACCACGTCCGTGGTTTTTTGCTTTCGGAGGTTTCTCTGTCATCGGAAGTACTTGTGGCTCTTCCTTAGTGCAGAGCAAACTATGGTGGTCTCCGCCACATTTGGGGCAGTTTTCCCGTGCGCAAGTGCGACTTCTGTGGTCCCTCGCAAAGCATTTCCAACACACTACTTGTCCACTCAATGCTTTTCTGCGATCGAATGGTGTTTTCACTATGCGGCAGTCCTGGCTCCGATGATTCGTCCTGCGGCAAAAAAGGCATTCCACAGTTTCAGTCGTTTTTACGCGTGCCACCACATCTGTGGAGCTAACGTGCGCTGATCTGAGTGAGGAATATCGATTTTCAAACAAGGCTCTGGAAGAGACGTTCTCCTGAAGTTCTTCCAGCAGAGTACCGACGGTCACTCTGGTCACTTGATATGGTCTTCATACAGTCTTTGATGATCTCGTATGGAAATTTTGCAAGAATGGTATCGATCCATAAGGGATCATGCTTTCTTCGAATATTGTATCCCGTTGCGATCATTTGGAAGACGAGATCTTGTATCTTTTCCAGCGTTTCTACGCACTTTTCTGCTCCAGACGTTGCCTTCGGTATAGTCAGAAGGCGTTGGACTATATGTGATCTGTTGTTGCCTTTGTTTCCATACTTCTTTTGCAGTACATCGACAATTAGTCTGTAGTTGGAGCTTTGCATGGGGATGCTTCTTATTGCGTTTTGAGCCTTGCCTCCGATTGAGTCTTTGAGGTACAGGATTTTCTCCAGTTCACTCATGTGAGTGTTCCGATCAAATATGAGTGAAAACGTGTCCCAAAATTCCTCCCATGACTCATTTTTACCGTCAAAATGTGGGAGCTTAAGGTGTGGGTATTTCACTCTAAGCCTTGGCGACAGCTCGAGGTGCTGCTCGGAGCTTGAATTGTGGGTTGCTAGACCCTCTGATGGTCGTTCGCGAGTGAAGTCCTGAAGTAGGCCGCAGGGATCAATATTATCATATTCATCATCATCGCCCGATTCTAATCCTTCCTCGCTTTGAGCTGTAGCTGGTATGTGGGACTGTCGTAAATTTACAATAGTGAGTTGCGTGTTGATTTCGTGTAGTCTGCCTTTTAGGCCCATAACGATTTACTCAGCTTGCTGTTTGAGAACGCGGAAGTTTGCCCTTGTGTCAGTTGTTCCATCTCTGCAAGCATGTCCTTTTTCTCGGGCTTGGATGCTTCTCTGTAGATCTGCATGATGTTCTGGTAAACCTCTTGAAGCGCTGACAGTTTGTTCTCGACATTACTGAGCGCAATTTGTAGTTCACACTTTCTTTGTTCACAATAGACGCACATGCTCCTCTGTTGGCGGTTCGTTTGGCCCAACAGTTTCCTTGTAGAGGTCAACTACCGTTTGTAGCGCAGTGTATTCATCTTCTAGGCATTGGAGTAAGAGCGTGATTTTGCCCATTTTGTTGTGGTTGTGTTAGGCTGCTCTTTGGCGGAATCAGCAGTTCTTGGCCTTAATATGAGGGAGAACAAGCTGATTCGTACTCTGCCACGCGGGCTAACTGATCCGATTGGCCGATGCACCAGGAAAAATTGTGACGGCCTTTCTTTTTTTCCACCTTTCGCTGTATTTCTCTACAATGTATTTCAACGCGCTACACGAAATCAAAACGACATATCGAAATGGAGGCCTTCACGGTCCTCCCTGCACAAAGCAAGCGACTCTCTCAGTCGATGAATAGGCCACGCCTTCAGCTAGATGACGAAGCGTTGCGGCTATGTGACGTAGGCCACAACAATGCCACCAGCTGAGGAAGTACCTCCCATTCTGGAATCAGAAGTTGCTCATGCCATCAGAAGGATGAAGCCAGGTACTGCTCCCGGACCGGACGGCATTTCTGTTGACCTCCTTCATGCCGGTGGCAGTGCCCTCTCCTCACTTCTTGCCAAGCACTTCAACCACTACCTTCCACTTGGTAGGATTCCGGACTCATGGAAGGAGTCGAAAACAGTTCTAATCTTCAAAAAAGGTCAGCAGGAGGATATCAACAACTATCGACCTACCAGTCTTCTCTCGTTGTGTACAAGATCTTCACCAAGATACTGCTCAATCATGTAGAGCGTTGCTTGGATGAGTATCAGCCAGTGGAGCAAGCAGGGTTTCGCAAGGATTTCTCCTGCATGGACCATATTCAGACTGTCTCACAGCTCATCGAGAGGAGCCGCGAATACCACCTCCCACTTGTCCTTGTCTTCGTGGATTATCGGAAAGCTTTCGACTCTGTGGAAATCAACGCCATTCTGAACGCGCTTGTGCATGCTCGTATACCATCGCCCTACATCCGACTTCTCGACGAATGCTTCTCGAACACATCGACTACTATCCAGCTGTTCGATCGAAAGCTTAAAATTCCTATCGGGAAAGGAGTACGGCAGGGAGACACGATTTCTCCCAAGCTGTTCACAGCAGCACTCCAATATGCCATGAAGGACTTGAACTGGGGCGATAAAGGCAACAATACCGCTCGCGCCGCACGGTCAAACGTGGGCGAAAAAACGCAAAAATAGCGTCGCAAAGCGTCACATGATCATAACTCCTTCAGTTTTAGGTTTTTTGAAAAAAGTTTGGAACCATTCGATTCACCTCTTCGAGATCTACACAAACATGTTATAACTTTACCGGAACACACATATTTTCGCCGTGGGTGGTCCAAATTTGACTGGACGGGCGGTTAGAGCAGCTTATTTCCCAGGATATGCGTGCTTTCGGAGTATCTCAATCATGGCGTACGTCGCCAGTGCTCTGTCATGCCAGGAATACCCCGAGAGTGCGCCGTGCACAATGTACACAGGACCTAACCAATCGAGTGGGCGAGCGCATGTCCCCTGCGCTTTTATCTTCTCTTACTGGGAAATGCGAAATTCTCAAGACTATTTTGAACCGTTTGGAGAAGGTTCTCAGAAATTTCTACTCACCACACTCAGGATTAGCTCCAATCTGTCCCAGCGAAACTTTGGAGTGCGCCGTGAACAATGCATACAGATTCGAACCTTTCAATCGAGGGGCGACCGCTCGCAAATTGCACTCACGGGCGTGTTCGGAGCGCAATAGCTCTGTCAGGTTCGAATTATTTCGGCTGCAGCTTGTAGGTCTTGTAGGCAGTAGTACGGTCTACTAGTACGTTAAAGTAGAATGGCCTAGCTTAGGAGGGGGCAATGCTACAGCGGTGCGAAAATGCAGGTGAGGTTTGTGTGAAGCATTTTTTCCGATTTCGGTGGACCACTGCGAGAAGACGCGGGGAGCTAACGGCATCAGAATCCGGGTGCGAACAGAGCACTTAAGGTACTTTACGGCGCGGGGATCATAACTTCTCAGCTGCCTGAACTGCCTTAGCCCCATCTGCCGTTTTAGGGCGGCGGACTTAGCGGTTGAAGTTTCTTGCCCCCTTGCTCGCCCATATTTGGGTTTCCGACACTCCTGGTAACACCATTTTATTCATAACGAAAAGCTCTATCGAATGGTGTCACTCTCGACCAATTTCAAAAAAATCGATTTTTTTGACAATATCGAGGACGTGGGCGCTCTAGGCCGAGCTGCGCGGACGATGACGTCATCGAAAGCCGGTATTTTCGAAATTGGCCAAATTTCCTCGTGCAAACTTCAGTCGGACACTAAGTGTCGTACGTTGTAATCGTTCCGATTACTGTACTGATATCGGTTCGATATACAGTACTCACAAGAAAATAAACGCGGATGAGTAAGAAATGTTTATAAGCGACGAGTAATTAGAGAACAAAAGAACAACAATTCATAAATTAGAATAATAAAGAATAAAGGACGGCGTTACTCAATCCCTTCTGGGATGCGCCAGCGCATTCTACTTCTACGAGATGTCGTGGAGGCGACATGAGTGCGTATTTGGCCATACAATGACTTGCGGTGGCCAGCCGATGAACAAGTCAGCGCTTTATCCTTCCCAAACGAGTCTGGTACCAATTCACCGACCCCGGAGGGATGGAAGGCTTGGTTGGCCTGGGCGGGAAATCCGAACCAGGAACCTGGTATCGGGTGCACGCGACAGTCGCGCCTCCTCCGACTGCGCCACACGCGCCCACTATTCATAAATTACATGGACCGAAATGGAAGTGCGGTCAAGAGCAGGAAAACAAGCCTTCAAATCTACTGGGGAGGGCTTTTTATGGGCATTTCCACGGGCGAGGTCACCGTTCGTTCCTTGCCTCCCCGTCGGATATGGTTTACGACAGAGGGCCGTCACTGGTATATCCGCAGGAGCACGTCTCTAATGCTCCGCGGGATACGTTCCGCCAGCCCTTGCTCTTAACGAGCAACATGCAGAATACACCGGTCCCGGTATATTCCACACTTCGTCCAAAATCTAGGGGTTATTTGGGGCGCTGATTACGAATCCGACGTTCGTTTTTAAAAATTCCGCGGACTTGAGCAGTTTACTTCCCGTTTGAGGGTGGTCGGGTCAGGATCACCGATCACCCTCAGTTATCGGTATGAGCGGTCCCCTTCCGCAGTCATCCAAATGTACTTCGGCATCGTGTTCGGCACCCCGAATAAGTCCCCGACCCAATACGAATTTCGAGCAAAATCGATGATTCTGACCCGACCACCATCAGTTATCCAGAAGAAATCCAAAACCTACCGAAGTCGACGGAATTTTCAAAAACTGACGTCGGATTCGTAATCAGCGCCCCAAATAACCCCTAGACGATTTTGGACGCAATTTGTACGAGGAAATTTGGCCAATTTCGAAAATATCGGTTTCGATGACATCATCATCCGCGCAGCTCGCCCTAGCGCGCCTACGTCCTCGGTGGGATATTGTCAAAAAATCGATATTGCCAAAATCGGTCGAAATTGACAGCATTCGATAGAGATGTTCAAGCAGAACGGAAAGGTGTTATTGGGAGTGTCGAAAACCCAAATATGGGCGAGTAAGAGGGCAGGAAACTTCACCGCTAAATCCGCCGCCCTAAAACGGCGGATGGGGCTAAGGCAGTTTAGGCAGGTGAGAAGTTCTGATCACGTCACCATAAAGTACCTTAAGTGCTCTGTTCGCATACGCATTCTGAAGCCGTTAGCTCCCCGCGTCTTCTCGCAGTGGTCCACCGAATTCGGAAAAAAATGCGTCACGCAAGCCTCACCTGCATTTTCGCACCGCTCTAACATTGCCCCCTCCTAGGCTAAGCCATTCTACTTTAACGTACTAGTAAACCGTTCTGCTTCCTACAAGACCCACAAGTTGCAGCCGAAACGATTCGAAATTGACAGAGCTATTGTGCTCCGAACACGCCCGCGCGTGCAATTTGCGAGCGGTATCCCCCCTCGATTAAAAGGTGCGAATCTGTATGCGTTGTTCACGGCGCACTCCAAAGGCTCGCTGGACAGCCTTAGAGTAACTCCTGACTAGGGCGGCTGGAAATTTCTGATAAACCCCCCAAACGCTCAGTCTACAAGCTGTCCCCCCCCCCCCTCCCTCGATTGGTTCGATTCTGTATGCATTGTTCACGGCGCACTCCAAAGGCTAGCTGGACAGCCTTAGAGCAACTCCTGAGTAGGGCGGCAAGACATTTCTGATAAAGGAGGTGCTCTAAGGCTGTCCATTTCTGATAAAACTCCTCAAACGCTCAGTTTACAAGCTGCCCCCCTCGATTGAACGGTTCTTCTTTGTCCGCATTGTACACGGCGCACACCAAAATTTCGCTGGGACAGATTGGAGCTAATCCTGAGTGTGGCGACTAGAAATTTCTGAGAACCTTCTCCAAACGGTTCAAAATAGTCTTGAGAATTTCGCATTTCCCAGTAAGAGAAGATAAAAGCGCAGGGGACATGCGCTCGCCCACTCGATTGATAGGTTAGGTTCTATGTGCATTGTGCACGGCGCACTCTTGGGGCATTCCTGGCATGACAGACACTTCCTGACACTGGCGACGTACGCCATGATTGAGATACTCCGAAAGCACGCACTTCTTGGGAAATAAGCTGCTCTAACCGCCCGTCCAGTCAATTTTGGACCACCCACGGCGAAAATATGTGTGTTCCGGTAAAGTTATATACATGTTTGTGTAGATCTCGAAGAGACGAATCGAATGGTTCCAAACTTTTTTCAAAAAACCTAAAACTGAAGGAGTTATGATCATGTGACGCTTTGCGACGCTATTTTTGCGTTTTTTCGCCCACTTTTGACCGTGCGGCGCGAGCGGTATTGTACCTTGTCGACGGTAAACGGATCAGCAACCTTCGCTTCGCCGACGATATTGTTCTCATCTCTACCAGCACGGCAGAAGTCGAGGAAATGCTGAACGAGTTCAATGTGGCAGGTATGAAGATTGGATTGGACATGAATGTGTCCAAAACTCAATTTATGGTCAACCAGTCACATGCTACCGCGGATGCTTTCATGACTGTCTCCGCTCATCTTACAGTATACATGCCGCCTTCTAGCAACTTCCCGAGCGTTTCCATATGCATGTCTTGCAGCGTCCGACTTTAATTCTTCACATTCTCTTCTAGAAAAGCGCCGTTCAATGTTTCGATATTCTTAGTCTACACATGAGCATGTCATCAGGTTTTTTCATGGAACGGACTGAATTTCCTACCCGTGCCGTCTTAAGGGGCATTAATGTGATTCAAAGATTCACATATTGCCGTCTACTCGGATACACGTCAGATCCACTTATACACACCGCATGGATGCTCGTAACTGAGAATAAGATCTCTCAGAATTCTGGTCCAATGCGATGTGCAGGCAGTGCTAAGAGAGGTTGCAGTGTCTTAGGATTCCTCAATGACAGAGGAGCTTTCAGATCATGGTTCAGTCAGAGAACAAGAGTGGTGGAACCAACAATGGGTTGGCATCGAGCTCTGTAGATGGACCAGTAACAGACTAAAGAACTCTAACTAACGGCGAACTGGATCGTCCTTCTCAAGTAACGATCTCTTGCCTGCCTACCGTTATGTTATGAAAGATGAACATGCTGTCTTAAAGGTGTGTTTGTATACCATTTTCACATTATGGTGGGCACTTTTCAAATCAATTGGACACTTCTCGAACCAAATTGGAGGCAGCCTTCGAAGCTAGCCAAAAACGTTTGAAATCAAAAGGAACTCTTCCAAATCGACCTGCCCTACTGACAGGTTAACCTCGCTTGACTTTTCCAGGCTCTGAAGAAGGCGGTTACGCCGAAACGTCAGCCGAATAAAGTGTGGTTAACAATCTTGGTTCCACAGCTCGAACAGTCCTATTGGTATTGACAGGTTAACCTATAGACCCTCAAAAACGATTAGAATAATTTTTTGTCCAAGGAAAATTTGGTGCAACTTTCTTTGAAATTTTTAGTTCAGCTGTCCGAATAAATTATATTAAATAATCAAATAAAATTTTTCTTTTTTGATAAAAAATAATGAATTTAACTTCGTTTTAAAGCGCAAAAAGGCAGCGATCATATGGCGCATTAAAAGACCAGATCGCGCCATTAGCTCGAAAAGCTCGTCGCCATTAGCTCGAAAAGCTCGTTTGGATGAGGGCATGGCACAATCCCTTTTTTGGCACTGAATAACGGCCACCTTCCTGCTCTTTTAAAACAAGCTTCAAACCAAATTGTTACTCAAAAAATGAAAATTTTATAAGATTTCAAACAATGTGTTCACTTAATGGGTAGGTGAATTAAAACTTCAAGGAAAATAATATTAAATTCTTTCTTAAACAAAAATTATCAGATCCCTTTTGAAGAGAGTCTAGTTTAAAGTGGAAGAAGCTCATCTCGACTTGGAAGAGTTCGCTTTGATTTCAAAAGTTTTAAGTTAGCTCAGAAGGGTGTCAACTTTGATTCGAAAATTGTGATAATTTGATTCGAAAAATGCCCAGTTTGATTTGAAAAGCGTCTAATTCGACGTGAGAGTGGTATATGAGAACACTAATATCCGCTTATGCCACGAAACCAACTTTAGGAACGATAGACCTGCAGCGGAGCCTGCATCTAGATTGTTTCTGTTCAAATCACTGCAGTTGAGATTTCTACATAGTACGGGTAATGCTACTCCTAAGAGTTGGATAGTTTTCGGGCGTTCTTGGTTAAACATAGTTGTTCTATGAAACTAGCTGGCAAGTCAATTTCTCTAGCGGCGAACTCGGCTTCGCCATCCGAGGTGGTCAGTCGCACAGCAGACGTGGAATGTGCTGAGGTGTTGTGAGCCGTGCGCTACGGAATCTCTCGCGTATTTCGGCTGTGCTAGAATGCCGGAATCTGGATCGGCGAAGGTGCCTGAAGTGGGATCCAAGAATGCTATGAGCGAGAATACCACAGAAGGCGAAGCATCAAAGGTCTATCATTGCGATCGCTTTACCCCAGGGACCTCTGTGAGACAGGATGTTCGACTGCTTCTCTACGTCTGCTCCTCAGTCCACTATGAAAGAGGGGTGTGATTTTCATCTCAAATCCCTCGGTTATTGCTCAGTTCCTTTGTGTTTGCATAGCCTCATATGGTGTCAAGCAGGTCGAAGTGGCACATCTCCGTGAACTCCTCACAACTCGTACATTCCGCATTCAGTTCCTAAGTACTAAATCCTGATATTACGACATTCTCCTACCCAGTCTTGTTTTCATCAGACGTTCCCCATTTCCAACATTTAATGCTCACTCGGGTGATAGCTTGCAAGGGGTTCGCCCTGCACTGATTGCATAACTGACCGTTTAACCCTACCTCCTGTAAAACTCCAGTAAACCTAGAGGTTCTTCTGCAGTTGTAATGTTCGCTTAGCCCTGCTTATCCTCCTTCATTTGAGAGCCGTTGGAAAAACTCTTTACATACTCCGGAGGAGAAGCAGATATTGATCAGTATGAATACCCAAGTGATGTAGCTGAGGAGCCAAGATTCAATGACAGTCGAACATGGAATATTCTGCGAGAAGCAGATAGGTCCTCCCTCTAGACTTGCGTCCTACTAGTAAGACAAATTGAAAAAATCTCTATCTCTTTATAACTCAATTACAAATCAACGATGCTGAGGAATGTGTATGCGATTAAGGTCAGTAACTTGCTGCTATCGCTCAGCCAACTTCCTGATCCCATCCTTTCAGAACTGCTTGGGCCTGGTGTTGATCAACGGTACATGTCACGTAGGTGAGCAGCACTTGGTAGGTGGGAGCGTATCAGCCAATGATACCAAACAGAGCACAGACCGAACACATGCCAGCTCATTAGGGTACCAGCTGTACATGCTCCCCTGAATGGCATGCCCATTCAATGCGGTCTGATTGGTTTAGGTGTTCCTACCTACCAATGCTGCTCACCTACGCGACATATACCCTCAAGAAGTAATGGTAGTCGCATGGAGAGATGTCCGGCGAATACGGTGGGTGAGGCATGTGAACGTAGCCCTCCTGGGCAAGCTTATCCGTGGTTACTTTTGCCCGATGGAGTGCGACGTTGTCGAAGCGGAGGACCTTGAAGCGCTGAGACCGAATAAGTGCGAGTCGCAGGTCCATTTCTTTCATTTCGTTCACCGTGGCCTTGGAGTCCCTCGTGGTGCTTTTGGAAAACAGCTTCCAGTATACCGGTTATGGGCGCAGACTCAAAAGCTCAGAAGGTGTTTCTCGCCGTTAACATCTCGCCGAACGAAGGTCGGTTACGGGTTAACAGGCCTCACTCAGACTGGCGGCTCGGCAGGGGTAAGGGGGGGGGGGGGTTTAAGGTAGAAGACGTACTTCTCATCCTGCGTTAAGATTGAGACCAGGCTGCTCGGGGTTGGGAATCGGGAGAGATTTGCGCGACACAGGTCGACTCGTCAGTCTAGGGTTTCGGCATGAGACAGACTGGGGTTTTGGCATGCTTCTGGAAAGGGCGGAAGTAGTAACTTCTCAGGTGGGCTTCAGTAAGTAGCATACAAACACACAAATACGATAAGCACAAACCAGACTGCAGTCAGTCACGAGATATATGGATACGGCATGGAGAGTCTCATTACTTTTGCCCCCCCCCCCCCCTTAATAGTACGGAGCAGGGGTGCACACAAAATTCTGTGCGTTAGTTTTTTTAAACGAGATTTCTTAACGGGAAATTTTCGTTAAATTTCCGGTAAATCGTTAAATTTCGTTAAAAAATACAATTAGCTGCAAATCATTATTTCAAGTGAAAAAAATCAAGGGATTTTACAGTTTCAACTTCAAGAGGTCAACAGCTAAATTTCAAGGAATGGAATGTAACACTGCAATGTAAAATAAACAATTCAGCATCAACAAACGCAGAAAAATAAACAAGCCTTCGGCAACAAGTTATCTACAGGGTGTTCAAGAAGAGCAGATATGGAATTATCGTTCAAAGTGACCACCGACAAGGCATCTCAAAATGTACGATCAGGCAAAACCCGGAGTTCCCACCCTTCCTAGTTCTCTGCGAAACCGTTTTGTGTGACTGCTATACGGGAAAGAAAAACCTGAAGCCTCTTTTCTTTTTTGCCGGGACCGTGACACGACATCGTGTTACACAGTCCTACACTGCCGAAACGGTGTGGAAAAGTCGAGACAGAGAGAATGTTGTTGTTGTTGTTGCTGCTGTTGTGTGTGTGTGTTGTGTGTTGCGTGTTGTGTGTGTGTGTGTGTGTGTGTGTGTGTATATGTGTGTGTGACATGCCGTCAACGTGTTAACGTTCAAGAAAAGTAGCTTCCTTAATTTTTGTATTAGCGTTTTTATAAACCGTTTAAAATAGGTCCAGCGAGCGAAAACATTCTCTCCGTCAGGACTGCTCCAGGTGGCGAGCGAAAGTGTTCTGGGATAGGCAGCGCAAGGTGAGAATAGGCATATCCTGCGACGAGGTTAGGCCAGTATCGTTGTGGATTCGTTGACGCATTAAACGATAAGATAACGTACGAAGTTACTTGATCGTCTTGGGATGCTTCACGCATTCTAATTCTTCGGCATATCGTGGAGGCGATTTGAATGCGTATTTGGTTTTCAATGAAGTCAGTGCTGTATCCTTCCCAAACAAGTCTGGTACCAACTCACCGACCCGGGAAGGCTTCGATGGCCTGGGCGTGAAATTCGAACCAGGAACCTGGTATTAGGTGTACGCGACAGCCGGCACCTCGTCGGATGGAGCTACACGCAGCCCCAAAATGCATTGTTTCCAAAAATTCAAAACAAATTCATTGAAGCATGAAAATATTTCTGCTGACTTCAACAGTTTTTTTTTCAGGAACAGTCATAATCATGAGGACGAGACCTGCAACATTATTGAAGACTAAGGGTGAATGTGATAAACTCATTAGAAAAAAGTCCCTTAAAAATTCCGTTAAGTCGTCAAGCCAGATTTTAACGAAAAATGCCGTTAGTTCGTTAGATTCTTTAAATCGTTAACCGTCAAATGTGCACCCCTGGTACGGAGGAGAAGTTCAACACGAGTGAATCCATAAACAACTTTCTACAGCTAGTCCGGCAGCAGGGTTCCTCGAGCCCCATGCGTTGTTTTCCCAGCGGTTACTGCGCTCCAGTACGACATTAAAGGACGCAGCAATACGCAGCGGTACCGTAGTCTGAGGCGGTGCGATCGAATCTCATTTCTTTTAGGATCGGCCTAACTCGGCTTGGCTTTTTGCGGTGGTTACTTGGTTTTCAAGTTCTCTTTTTCGTACTGGGGGACGTGTAGACCAGTTCCAGCACAGGACCATTCTCTGAAGCTCGAGAAGTCCTGACATTAGTGAGTTGCCACAAGTGTCCAAAGAAACGTCGATTTCGATTCTACTGGGGCCAAGTTCCGGAGCTCGGTAGCAGTGGTTTCTTCTTTGATTATTTTGAAGTTACTGGTGTTTGTGTCTGTTCTCAGCATTGTAAACTACTGTGTTAAAGTGGGCTTTTTTCAAATGTAGATTTATCGAGGCTTCTCCAGTTCTCTTTTATAAATCATAGTTGGATCCTAACGTTTGAACTTCGCGACTGCTCTGACGCCGCACCAGGCGCAATGTGGCTCGGGGGGGGGATCATCCCCCCTACACAACGGTTTGTGCCTGCTTTTTGAAACCGGATTTTTTTGCAGCACTGGTGTGTTCTACCCCTACAGTGAACTGAGGTAGGCCATTTCCGATGTAATTTCACACACACGTATCCTTTATTAAGGCGGACAACCACTGAGTATGGGGGTGACCCCCCCCCCCCCCGAGCCACATTGCGCCCCGCACCACTGTCTCCACTGAACTTCGACTAGTGTCGACTCAAGCACTTTCGTATCGACGAATCTTAGGGGAGGGTGGCAATTAGGCTTTTCCCGACTAGGGAACATCCTATCATTGTAGCTTCAATAGCCGCGTCAGTGGTTTGGGTGTACCCTTTGAGGAGCCCAGAGGTTCGGTGTTAGGTATGGTCTTGACGAGGATAAGTCCGCTATTTATTACCTTCCCTTGGTTCGTTCACTTTCCTTCCTGACCAACGCATTCACATGCTTCGTTGTATTACCCATCTTACTTTCATTCTTGCAGGGTAGAATGGGACTTCACAACAAGCCCATCATCATCGACGGCAAGGATCACCTCCTTGGGCGTCTGGCGTCGATCGTTGCCAAGCAGCTGCTGCAGGGCGAGAAGGTTGCTGTTCTGCGATGTGAAGAGATCGCGATCTCTGGCAACTTCCACCGTTCGAAGCTGAAGTACATGAGCTTCCTCCGCAAGAGGTGCAACATCAATCCTGCTCGAGGAGCTTTCCATTACCGATCACCCGGAAAGATCTTCTGGAGGACCGTAAGAGGTGAGCATCCTTGTTTTCGGCTATTTGAATATTTGGCCTTTGTAGGAATTGCTTCTGTAGTGCTTTTTCATGGTAACCTTTCTGCGTCATTCTGTTCGGCATGCGGAATGTGGTAGTTTAATTGAATTGGCTCATTTGGCTCCAAAAGTTTCATGAATGGTAATTTTATAAGATATTTTTGCAACCTCTAGCTAATTAGAAATTGTTGCTGTATTTCGTATTATAGTTTGTTCATGGAGTTAGAACATATCAAATTTCGAGGTTGCTGGCAGTTGCAATTTCTGGTTTATGTCAACAATTTTCGCATCGGATTGGACACTTTTCAAATCAGACAGGACACACGCTTAAGCAGGCCTAAAACTTTTGAAGTCGAAGCGAACTCCTCGAAATCGGAAGTGGGGTTCTTCGACATCGAACTAGAGGCTGTCGAAAAATATTAGAATCTTTCTTGTTCAAGAAAAATTTCGTATGACTTCCTTTGAAGTTGAAACTCATCACACCAGTAAGTGAGCATATTGTTTAAAATGCTATAAATTGTTCATTTTTTGGGGTAAAGTAATGGTTTAAAGCATGTTTCTTAAGCGGGAAGGCAGCCATCTTTTACCCCTAAAAAGCTTTGTGCAATGCTCTCTTTCAAAACGTTGCTTTTTTCGGTTGATAGCAGAACTGCTGTTTTCATGGAGTTTGACACCTGTTAACGGTGCAACAAAAAACTGTAAAGAGCACACATGTGCTCAATGTTTTGGTTAATGTAAATGATGCTTGCACTAGCAACTAGATAAAAGTTGCGGTGAACATTGAGTGCATGGCGCGATCTGGTGTTTTAATGCTTTAGGTGCTTGCCTCTGCTGTGATTTAAGACAATTTTTAATCGTTGTTTTAAGAAAATAGAAAGTGTATAAAATTGTTACAATTATTCGGGCAGGTAAACTAAAAAATTGCGGAGTATGTTATGCCAAGTTTTTCTTTAACAGAAGATTAAGCTTGTCATCTTGGAGAGTCTGTCGTTTAACTTTTGATTTGGAAGAATTCGCTTTGATTTCAGAGGTCTTAGGCTAGCTTCGAAGAGTGTTCAATGTGATTTGAAAAGTATCCATTTCGACGTGAAAATGGTATACATGTTGCGAGAATTTGCCTTCGGAGAGCGATTTGTTCTCAGCAGTACCTCGATTTTGTTGTCCTCTCAAAAATCTCGATGTTGAATCTCCCATAATTGATGGAGGGTTTATGGTTCCTTCGCTTTGGAAAGGACCACTTAAGCGACAGGCAAATACAATATCTGTAGAACTTCATAGAACTGACTGTTTTGCCGTATCAAAGTCGCTCACGATAGCAGCGGCATTGGGTTTCTGTTCTCCAAAGGTGATGTGGACTTCTGCTATCAACGTCCGCGTGGGAGGCCTGCCGGCTATGACGAAATAGATTGGGCTTGATGCTAAATCCGATAAGCCTTTGTTGAGCGACCTGTGGCCTCACAAGGATATGACTACAGATTGTCCTGAACAGTTAACTGAGTTGCGGCTGGAAATATCCATTGTTCAAGGTATCGTGTTATCGTTTCAGAATGTAGAGAAAGCAGACGCACTCCTTGCTCCGCAAACGCTATCCAAATTCCATTGCTGCTGAAGTCTGGGGCTCCTAGAATTGTCACACTTACAGGCGATATTGTATAGAAAATGTCGGTTTCTCGTGTGGCAGACGGTGTTCAGCTTCTCCGAGTTACGAAGCAGCCACACAATATTATTATGAACCGAAGTTTGTTCCCGTTTGAAGATTGAAGCGAAATCGATAATATATTGCTAAAGTTGCGAGAACATGTTGTCATACGAGCGTTATAGATGCAAAATTCTATTTTGAGCTAGAGATATCATCTATAGTATGCTGCGATGGGGTGTGTTTTTGGTAGTCGAAGCGATTGTCCTGATTGTTTAACCCAACATATCGTAGAAATGAGTTGTTATGAAATATTTGAATTGGCACAGTATGTTGCTCCGAAACTATGGGATAAAATTTCCGCGGGACGCTCTTTGTTCGTGGCCGCTTCTGTACGTAGTTGAGTTAATACACTAAAGAATTTGGAATTCAGAAAGCCGAATGTTGTGCTTTAGAGGGTATTTGAGCACAGTGAGTGCTGAAGAAGCGGTATAGGCTTTCATTTGTGCAGTGAAAAATTGCTGTCAATGCGGTTGGTGTGATTAGGCTTTCTTCTTATATTTCTCTCATTTCATGATTCGTCGGGATTTTTTTATGCGACTAAAGAGGTAAACTGTTACCGGAGATCCGCAGTTTATATCTAACTTGCTTTCCAACTGAAAGGTTGCTAGTCATTGTCAGGCAGTATCGCCCAACAGATGGGTTTTTCGTGGGCCTGACCGGTGATCTGTTTATCCTCATGCCTTTCTCAAGTGTTCTTCCTTATTGTGTGGCAACCAAGATAACTGTCATTACTCTCGTCCACAATGCCGTTACAGTATGTACCATTCTCTAGTGGAAGGGCTACAATTATGTGCAGAACGTCACAGAAACTGCTGTTTTCATATTGAAACCCATCAACTGCAATATTATTAGTCATTATGTACCATTCAGTAGGCAATAGCATCCATTCAAAAGCGTAGAGAGATAACGAAGATAACGGCTACGTTATGACAGTGGACCTTCTTTGTGCCATTTCATGTGAAAATGAATTCTGATTCAGGGTTTTGAAGGAAGAAAACAGATGACTTAGCTCAGTCAACCTTTATGGACAATATTTTAACATTAGCCCAGAACTGCTCTCTGGAGGCTTAGTTTGCACTCCCTCATCGCTGTCACACTGCCACATTTCCATTGAACACAAACATCGTTATGTACGTTTACGGTTTCGACTTCTGAAGCAAGTTTTTGTCAAACGATACCGATTGATTCGACTCTACAAGTCGAAACGCCTTCAAGATGTTGCTGGTGGCAATGAACAGTATGGATTGTTCTTGGCACACCGCAATTTGCAGTAGTCTGAAGTTCTCACCACCGTGTTTAGCTCTGAATTGAAC
This sequence comes from Heligmosomoides polygyrus bakeri, assembly GCA_947359475.1. Lineage (NCBI taxonomy): Eukaryota > Metazoa > Nematoda > Chromadorea > Rhabditida > Heligmosomidae > Heligmosomoides > Heligmosomoides polygyrus. The sequence goes on along the minus strand of OX375868.1, from coordinate 66,958,643 downwards.
TTGTTAACGAATGTGAGGTGAAGTTTTGAAAGATCTATCAGATGAAATGCATTAGTGTAAATTTAAGTGTATAGGCTGCTCTTAAAACTGAGCGGTATTGTTAGAACTGCAGACAAACCGATCACGATATAGCAGTCAGGGTTCCTATGTTTGATTTCCTTATAGAGCTGAACGGGTATTACACTCCACTACTTGCTAGAATGACGGTTTTTTTTTGCGCATCCGTCAGCGACGTAAACTGTGAATGGAGGTTTAAGTAAGCATTTATGAGGGTGGATATAATAATGTGTTTGTTACGCCATATAGTAGACAAGCTTTTTCTGCCCCAAAATTGAGTTTGACAACATTCTCGAAGTTATGATTGAGAATATCGAGAGTATTGCGATAGGTCAAAACAGCGGTGGTGGTGTAATAGGCAAACATCTTGCCCGGAATGTGTGAGGTGGTGGTTCGAATCCCATCTGGCGCGAGTTTTGATCGCAACTAAACATCCTAACAGCTTCACTAAGAACTGCTCAAGGCGTAAATAAAACATAAACACACAAGTATCGGTGGTGTAGTCCTGCGAAGGAGCCGAGAAACTCAAGCGGAGAGATTCGCCTATAGTGAGTTTTCTGTAGATCATTTCAATACGTACTACGGTTCTCGTAAAATCTTCGACAAGACGGGATAGGTCGAATTTGACAAGGGGTCTGAACTTTTTTTTAAGCTGAAGACGTGATTGGTTCGGCTGAAGTTGGTTCTGTTGTCCATTAGTTTTTGAACCGCTTCCGTCGCTTTTGCTATTTCATCGATATCTAGAGCTTCAGTCGTTAAAAGTTTGGGTAACCCGCAGTCGAAATCGGCGTTTAATAATAGGTTAGAAACAACTTGGAGAGCGAAGTGTGTCAGTATAGGGGTGAAAGCAAAAGTGATGAGAAAGAGAGAAGAGTAGAGAAACCCGATTTGGTAATGTAGTTGTTGGTTCTCTGCTAAATAATTTTGAGTTGAAGTCGTGAAACGATGTCGTTCAGGAATGCTCCCGCACAAGACTCCTCACGGAAACCTGGCGTTGAAGAACCTCCGAGTATACGAAGGCGTGCCATCGGCGTATGACCGCGTCAAGAAGATGAACGTTCCACTTGCAAACCGCTACCTCTGCCTCAAGCCACGACGCAAGCACTGCACAGGTACGGAGACTCTTCTGTCGAGTACTGTCGGCGATGGAGTAGGCGCACTCTGCTTTGTATTGTAGTTGGTCGTCTCTCGCACGAGGTTGGATGGAAGTACCAAGATGTTGTGGCGAAACTTGAAGCCAAGCGAAAGGTCAAAGGAGCGGCCTACTACGAGAAGAAAAAGAAGCTCGAGAAGTTGCACGAACAGGTACATTTGGTTGCGCATTGGTAGGGGAACGCGGTGAATAGCGCAGTTGACCACACGGGGCCTCTCCAGGGCCGTCTTCGCGGGAGGATAGGTGATCTTGGAGCGTTTTTCCAAGAACAGCTCCAAGACTTAACGCACAGATGGAAAAGTTTTTGGAACAAGTGGATGTCTTTAAAAGAGGTGACGAGATGAACGTTGTGAAGGACTTGTATAGCTTCCCTATTAAATTTGCACGGTGTAGCAGACGTCCCCAGTAGTTAGTCGAAGTGAGGTGCGGGTAATCTGCGTTAAGTGCTTCCTTGTGGACACATAAATCGGTTGAAATACGCCCACGATTAACCTAACTAGACGGACGGGGACGGGTTGTAGCTCGTCGTTGTTCGGCGCCAATGAACCATACATCCCTTAGGAACTAGTGATTGGCACGCAGTTCTAGTGATTCCTGGTCTTACGTGTCTTTGTAGTGAATAGCGAACCGCAGTCTCATGGAGCATGTAGTGTGTAAACCTTGTTATCAGTAGTGTTATGGATTTCGTCCTCGTTATTCAACCTCGCTTTGTTCAGGCGAAGAAGAATGCTGCTGCCAAGATCGCTCCTTACCAGAAGATCATCGAGAGTTGTGGATACAATTAATTTTTGTTGTTGTTATGTGTGGACAATGAAGTTGTTACACTTGTTTCCTGTTGTACCTTTCCCCTAGGAGAAGGCTTTGAGCTGAAGATGAAGCTGGAGAGCTGAGGACTGTCGGGCTGCGGACGGGGCAGAGCTCTATGCCGAGCAGTGAAGGACGTTTCCCCGAGAAGATGAGCTGGCAGAGCGTGACGTTCGTCTAGTTCTTCGAAGTTCCGGGGCGAGCGAGGTGTCGCAGCTCGATTCCTGCAGAAGAACTAATTGCCCCATCGTGAGGCGTTAACGCATATGGACCGGGCGCTATGCTAGCTTGGTGGGGGTCACCATACATAGCATGTCGTCGCGTGCAGGCGTCGCGAGTAGCTACATACATCGAATGTAAATGCAGTCTTATATCCTCTTCGATTACAGAACCGCGCTTTATCTGCCTACAAATTGGGCAGGGGGGGGGTGGGGGGGGGGGGGGGGCAACTCCTGGATGTAGGCAATCATAATGCGGGTGCGTTAGTCGGCCCACACCCCGGAGTCCTTCCTGCCCAATTCTGTGCTCTCCTCCGCGTAAGCGTTCGGAGGTGGTGCCGGCTGGGTCCGACTGCTGCCGACAGGGACGGCTAGTGACGTCATACGCGCGTGATCGCCGCGTCTTGCTGCTGGGGGCGCTAGAGCGAGAAAGTGTGCACCGCCTGCTATTGTTTGCGCCTTCTCAGCTGATGAAAGAGAAGGAAAACAGTGGAGTGCTTCGTTTACCTTGTAGATTGGAGAAATACTCCATTGTTTCTTAACGCTTACAAATGGCGTGATATTTAGACTACGACAAGCGATCTGGAGAACGGTGACGACCAAGTGACAATCAAGAGTAAAATTAAAGGGAGGGTTACAGATTAATGTGTCATTGACCGGAAAGTGTGTAGAGAATTTCGGAAAAATCTGAAAAGCGTCTGGTAATATTTGTAGTTTTCCTGTCGCACCGGAAAATGCAGTAGAGCAGCAAAGAATGCTCGCCAACAGCGGCGCCGAACCTTTGTTGCACGATGGAGAATCTGTGGGAAAGACGCACAAAAAACAACGAAAAACGTTAGCGGCTTTCTTGGTTCCCTACTTCTTCATGTTGCCTCTCTCATAGAACTGTTCTCCACTAGGCATTGGATCTGACGCCAATTTGTATAATTCGAATCCGTCATTTTTTCAAACCCTGGTTAAAAAATTGTGCAAACAATGAGGTAGTCCATTATCAATTCAGATAAACTACTCAAATTTATGCTTCATCGTATCGCCCCTGCCATAGATGCTTGCAAGTACTTGCGGCGCTATGGTAGTTGGCGGGGGTCACCATAGCATGCCGCGGCTTCGTGGCGAGTAGCTACATACAGCGAACGTAAATGCAGTCTTATCTCGTTTTTCCATTACAGATCCGCGTTTTATCTGCTTCCGTTTTGGACAAGGGAGGAAACTCCAGGATGTAGGCAATTTTAACACGGGTGCGTTAGTCGCCCACACCTTGGAGCCTCTTCCCCTGCCCAATTCTGACAAGGAAAGGTTCCCAACTCATGGTGAGCTTTTGCGATGCTAATATGGAAGGATGTAGGGCTTTGTGAGTGGGGTCCAGAACCACAGTCAGTTTTTGCTGAACGCTTCTCTAAAGACCTGAAAAGGAGGTGTGAAGGCGTGTGCGCAACACTCATCAACCTCTACGGCGTGCCTCGGTGGCGCAGCAGGTAGCACTGCCGCCTCATAGGAGTCCACCGGCGGGCTTTTCAGTTCGAGTCCGAGTGCTGCCGTCTCTTTTTGCACGTGTCAGTTTGTTGTTATTACACTTTCTTATGATCACAGGAGTCAATTTTAGACCACCAATGCTTACAACAAACCAAGGCTCTCTATTTGCGCCTTCATATGTGCTAGTTTTTCAATTATAGTCTAAAATGGTCTGTACCACCACCATATCATACCGTATCACCAACGATACCGTAACTGCACGCAAATAGGCTCATCCTACAGTTGAATATTATGGGACTGGGCGATATCGGTACATAAGTGCACTAAAAATGTCGTTCTCTGCTGAACGTGTTGTTGGCCCACTACTTTCTAACTTCATGCCGGATTTCACTTCTCCGACAAGGAGAGAGATTGCGGTTGCGGATGCCATATAAGAGCTCTTCCTGGACGCCATTTATGGAGATGTCTACTGTTAGGAAGAAGAGGCGGAACAGGTTAGAGGGACTATAATGAAAATGACACCATTCTACACGTATCATCTAGGTGGTCTCATAAGTGCGTTTCGATGAGGAGGTGGATGTCGACTGGACACCTGATGATGAGTGTGAGCGCATGGTGTGAATCCTTCCCAAGGAGAAGATTGTTCCTTACTGGCTTTTTGCTTTTGCTGCTGGTGTGACAGCGCTTGTGTTTTACTTGCTGTTGACTGGAAGGGAAATAATGAATATAAGACTTTCAATTTAATTTTAATGTATAAGACTTTTTATTTGCAGGGAAGTGACATGGTACGGATATGCATAGTTGAAAAGCTAGCACATATGAAGGCACAAATAGAGAGCCTTGGTTTGTTGTAAGCATTGGTGGTCTAAAATTGACTCTTGCGATCATAAGAAAGTGTAATAACAACGAACTAATCCGTGCAAAAATCATGCTAGCACTCGGACTCGAACTGAAAACCTCGCCTGTGTGCTCCTACGAGGCAGCACTCCTACCGACTGCACCACTGAGGCACATCTCGTGGGGTGTCGTAGAGGTTGATGAGTGTTGCGCACACGCCTTCACACCTCTTTTTCAGGTCCTTAGAGAAGCGTTCAGCAAAAACTGACTGTGGTTCTGGACTCCACTCACAAGGCCCTACATCCTGCCAAAATAGCGTCGCAAAAGCTCACCATGAGTTGAGAACCTTTCCTTGTGAGAACAGAACTATAGGGTTGTTTGTCTTCTTTATTATCAGCGTGTCTCGTTTTCTTTATTTTGCATTAGTGGCAACTTTTCTAAGGTGACCCCTCAATTACTACAGCGCCACACTTGCTTTTGGAACTTCTAGATAATATCCATCCGTATTCTCGTTTTGAAATTTCCTCACCAGATGCGTTTTTCCTCGTTCCCTATTTGCCCTCACTCACTTTAGGCACTTTCAGTCCGTCCTCACCTTGTTAACAAACGCTCGCACCTCTCCCCTCTACCAGAATGCATCAAGCGTGTCTCATTCAACTGCTTTCTTTCACCTGCGACAGTCGAAAGACCGCGGGCAACAGCCGCTGGCCACACTATCACGCTCTAGCGTCCCCTGCAGCAAGTCGCGGCAACCGCGCGCGCATGACGTCACTAGCCGTCCCTGTCTACAGCAGTCGGAACGTGCCGGCTGTCGCGTGGGCTCGATACCAACTCCCTGGTTCGCATTTCCCGCACAGATCAACCAAGGCTTCCATCCCTCCGGGGTGTCTCCGCGTGAGTGCTGGAGAGCACAGAACGGAGCTAGACCGTTAGATGTAGCACTGTTTGCTTGTTTTCTTTAGTGTCGGTGTTTCGGAAGGTGACCTCCCCCAGCCTACCATGGCGCCTAGACCTGTCCCAATGTTGAGACCGTCCTTCTCAATGAGAGACCCAGCTCTGTCCTTCAGCTGGCCATGCAACTCATTGCTTCCAAAGCGGACCTTCCAGTCAGCGCTGGGCTTGAGACTGACCACACCTCAAAAGGCTCCCATATGTGCGTGTGTGACGGTGAACGTCATGCTGCAGTGGCGTCGAGGTCGTTTATAAAAACACAGGAGCGATTCAGTTGGATGATTCGTCCGTCATCTCACTGTGTTTTGGGCTGTCTGTCACTACGCGGATGCTCCAGGAATGGTGCGCTGTTCCATGTGTCCTACGATGCGTCCTAGCCTTTTTAGGGATTGATCTGTCGTCGTGAACGCTACGAAGAGCGGCGTGTACTTGTTCTGTCGCACTGAAGTGAGGAATGGAGAGTTGTGATCGGGCCACAATTCAGCATTTCTGGCTATCCCTTGATTTTCTAACAGGGCAGGCGAATCTGTCGCAGCCGAAACAGGCAAAGGGCCCTTGGTGCGCGTGCGAGAACACGTTGAGCTGGTGTCTCTATACACCATAGGACAGCAGCTTCGGAGACCTCTGTCGGTCGGACGTTCTCCATTCCGGAGTAGATCGCTCGAAGGGTGAGGGACCCCTTCATTGTTGCTTGCATCCCACGGTTAGAAGATATTAGAAGGGATGCGAGTTGCGTACTCAGTTAACAAGACTAGTGACGAAATGCTGCGTGGGAAGAGATCCCTTTCACAACCGTACTAGGAGTGATCATGGCTACCAAAGGCTCGCGGAGATCGGAGTTCATCTAGAGGTGAGACAGAGAGACAAATACTTGCCCATCGCAATGCGGTCAGTGGTCGTAGAAGCCTTCTATCTCTGCTTTTTATCCGGTGTGCCCAGCGTAATTTGAATACCGCAAGGTGTGATCATCTCCGTTTAGGCACCCTACTCCCTGAAAATCCGAAGAAGTGCGCCGTAATTTCACTTCCACCCGTATTAGTGCCCCTGTGGAGAGTTTGAATTCCCTTGACTACTTACTAAAGCTCTGGAGAAAAGACAGGGGCGAATCCATACACCTTCGTTTCTTCTCCGGCAGTTGTGGAGTTTTTCCCCGTCAAGGCTTAGCTGGGCTCTGTCTGAGAGTCGTGGGAAACGGCACAGTAGCGTCGCGAGAAATCGCCATGGCTGGGTTCTGACTGCTTGAGTGTCAGCTTGAGAAGCAGACGTGTAGGATGTGCACTAAAAGGGTGTGAGATGTGGTCCGCGATGCGGTGAATGATGCAATATCCCATTTCGTTCCACATTGCTCCCCGCCGATACTCAAGAGCTGAGGGCGCGCACGAAGCCTGTCCCGGTTATCGAACCACACTACCCATGATTGCGAACGCAGCGACTTGTCCGCCTTCTTGACATAGCAGCTTCGCTTGCAAGCCTGCTGTCCGATCTCAACGATTAGCTGCTGTCATGCTCCATCGAAATTGTGGGGCGCTGCATGCTGAAGAGAAATGCTACTGTGTAGGTACTATAGTTGTGCTCTCCCAAAAATTTCGAATAACCGAATATATTAGAATAGCGACGATTTTCGAGCATTCGAATTCGAATAACATTCGAAAATCGCGTTTTTTCGAGCATTCGAATTCGAATAAGGATAAGGATAAAGGATAAAGGACGGCGTTACTCGATCCCTTTTGGGATGCGCCACGCATTCTACTTCTACGGGGTGTCGTGGAGGCGATTTGAATGCGTATTCGGCCATACAATGACTTGCGGTGGCCAGCCGATGAACAAGTCAGCGCTTTATCCTTCCCAGACAAGTCTGGTACCAATTCACCGACCCCGGAGGGATGGAAGGCTTGGTTGGCCTGGGCGGGAAATCCGAACCAGGAACCTGGTATCGGGTGCACGCGACAGTCGCGCCTCCTCCGACTGCGCTACACGCGCCCTCCTGAGATGGAATTCGAATACATTCGAAAATCGCATTTTTTCGAACGTTCGAATACGAATATTCGAATTCGAATGCTCGAATATTCATTCGGGCACAACTATAGTAGGTACTTGAGATTGTGGACAACGATCATTGTGCCATCTTTTAGGCGACTTCAGTAATTCACTCGCAAGAGTTGAGCTTTTTGGCTTTTTGGACGAACGAACGAGATCGATTTTCCAACTTTCAGAAAACACATCGAATGAGTAAGTCCGTTTGCAAAATTTTAGTCGAGAGGACGAGTGAGCCGAATGCTCGTAGTAAAAAGAAAGACACTGCTCATGACACAAAGAAACAAAGACACGTGACACAAAAAGAGTCGATAGACAAATGAGTGCTTTATCCTTACCAGACTGGTCTAGTTCTGCGAATTTACCGAGCCGAAGGATGTGTTGACCGGGTGGGATCCAAACCAAGAACTCTAAAGGCCCTCCCAGACTTCTGCGGCGTTGCCGCTGCCCTATCCTTCATCATAGGGCAGGGACGCAGAGCTCGCCGCCAGCGGCGTCCCTGCCCTATCCTTAACCATAGCGGGGAGCGGCGTTGCTGCCCTATGCTTAACCATAGGGCAGAGACGCAGAGCTCGCCTCCAGCGGCGCCGCCAGCGGAGCCGCTGGCCGGCCGGCGGCACCGGCGGCACCGGCGGCGTCGCTGGCGGAAATGACTTGAATCATTCCACCCGGCGGCGCCGCTCCAGCGTCTGTCTGTCTGCGCTCTGCGCTCTGCCCTTTCGCGGCGGGATCCAGAACGGAGACGGTCGATGCGGGCGCGCGATCGTCATCGGGGCGCGTTATTGTTAAGCACCAGTCGGTCCCCACTAGAAACAGTACAGTACCTCGCCGTCACCGCTCTCACTGATGATGAGTCAAGCCGCTGAGCGGCGCCGCCGAGCGGCGCCGCAGAAGTCTGTGGCGGCCTTAAATCAGCCAGCGCCTTCGACTGCACTTCCAAGCGTCCATGGGGCAGCGTGAGGTTAGGGAATGATGCGTTGCCTGCCGCGCAGTTCGCTTGCGAGCTTTGCGAAATACTCCGCACATCCTCTAATTTGGAGTTCTTTGCCACATTTGAAAGAGCAGTCGTCAGGAGTCGACCGACGGAAGCACGTCGAACAGGTTTCAGGTTTGCGTCCCGCCCAGACTACCCCTAAGGAGGCGGTAAATTGGTTGCAACCTTGTCTCTAAAGTCTGTTTTGAAGGACAAGCAATCTATGGAGCCTATAGATTTCTTTGATGGAATTTGACCAAATACGTGAAAGACATTGTTAGGGTTTCGATTGCTACGTGGAATTATGTGAGACTTCCTGGCCCTCAGGACTCTCAAGAAATTCACATGTGGCAAGTACGACGATCTAGCGATGCCATCTTTGCAAGCATATGCTACACACTTTATTACTTTATTACACACTATTAATAATACGTAGAAACCATACTAAATGCGACGACATGTTATTGTCGACGTTCCACTACTTGATGCGTGATGTTCGTTGTATCACAATGTGTTGTGTAGTCTGTGTTTTCAAAGGTGTCTACGCTAGACTTTTCCATTTAAAAATGGAAAAATAAATATTGGGATGTATCATAAGTTCTACCCGCTTTGGAATTTTTGGATTTACTTTCTACTTTTCCAGAAACAACCTACACTCAGTCAACAATATAATGACCACTACTATTGGCCACCTGCTACCATCTTCTTGGCCTGTAGAACTCTGGAGGTTTCGACGAGAAGAATGTATTCATTTCTGTCATCGCATATTTCCCCGCCCAAGAAATGCTGCAGAGAGCGGAGAAGGTGGAAGTTGGATGGTGCCAGATCAGCTGAATAAGGACTGGGGTTGGGGTAAGACTTCCCATCCCAGTTCCACCAATTTCGTGAGCGTCTGGAACACAACATGCGGGCGGGCGTTGTCGTGTAGAAAGCAAATCGTCTTTGATTGCTCAGGTTTCCGATAAAGTGCAGCCTTGATACGTTCCAGCTGGAGAGTGTAGGTGTCGGCGGTCACTGTGGCGCCATCTTTCAGAGGCTCCCGGTGTCCAACTCCAGAGACCGACCGCCAAACCGACAACATCATTTTCTTCTCGTGAACTTTTCTTCTGACGTCCGGATCCGGTCCTTTCCTGTGTCCACGGATTTCCTACGTCTACTTGGTTACCCAAGAGGAGGACCTTTTCATCGCCCGCGATTATGTTCCTGAGCCCTTCGAAATGGCGCTTTCTAGATATCAAGGAAGTACAGGCTCTTAATTGCTGGACTCTCTTCTCCTCCGTCAGTTTGTGACGTGTCCATTTGCCGTACCTTGCGACTTTCCCGAGCTCTCGAAGATGGCGGTTCACCGTCATGCGGCTGCAGCCCAACCTTCTTGCCACATCCCTGGTACTTGTTGTAGGAGGGCTTCGGCGAGGTCTCTGAGAGTCTCATCATTAACCTCCACTGGACGTCCCGACGTCGTCGTGTCATCTTCCAAACTGCAGTCGCCTGATTTAAAGTGGGAGAACCATATCTTGCAGGTTTTTGTAGAGACCATCCCTTCGCCGTATCTGCGGCATATACAGGGTGTCTCAAAAAATGTATACACTGTTTGAAAGGTGATAACTTTGCTCACAGTAATGGTACTGAAGAATAGATGATGATGATAGCTTAAGAGATTAGAAATTTTCCGGCATATGAACGGTATGGAATGCGCCATGCGCTCGTCTTAAATTTTGCGTTTTACACTCCATTGATTGTTTTTGAATACTTGAATGCTTGCCATAATTTCGTCACAAAGTGGCGGGTTCGATTGATCTGCGCTTCCTTTCAGGGTTTAAAACTCAAAAACACACTGTTTGCGAAAATGCAGGATATTATAAAAATTGCAGGTACTATATAAAAGGTTCTAACATTGCCGTTAGTAAAGCTCTTGAAGATGTTTGAGATTCATATGAAAGCGTAGGACAACGGTATTTCTGCGGCGTGTGGATAGTCAAGATAGCGCCATGCCTCCGCTTGAGACCTCGCATTTCCGACTCGATTGATTGTGTATGGCCTGAATGCTTGTTACAAAATTGCTACTACTTGGCCTGATTAACCTGCCCTGTGCTTCTTTTAACGTATAGAGCTTGACAATCACGTGGAAGACACATAGCGTGCGAGTTTACTGATTGCAGATGTGAGTAGGAGCCCATGGTGGACTGTAAACGGATCAGCAACCTTCGCTTCGCCGACGATATTGTCCCCATCTCTATCAGCACGGCAGAAGTCGAGGAAATGCTGAACGAGCTCAACGTGGCAGGTATCAAGATCGGATTGGACATGAATATGTCCAAAACGCGATTTATGGTCAACCAGTGGTGTGACACGGGACTGGTAAGGTTGAATGGAGTCGCTCTACAACAGGTCGACTCGTCTGTCTATCTGGGAAAAGAGCTGAACATGGGTAACGACCTCGCTCCTGAAATCGCCCGCAAGAGGCGAGCAGCATGGGCAGCCTTCAGTTCGATTCGCGAAGTCACCAATCAGGTCAAGGATCCCGGCATCAGGGCCTCGATATTCAACGCCTCTGTACTGCCTGCGATGTGTTATGCGACGGAAACCTGGCCCAACAACAAGACAATCGCCAGAGCGATGCAAACTACGCATCGTGCACCGGAGAGATGTCTTCTGAGGACAAGCCTTCGTCAGCAATGGCAAGAATGTCTTCGAATCTCAGAGCTACGGGAGAAGTCGCAATTAGCAAACCCTCTGCACTACATGAAGAAGCCCAAATATCGCTGGGCCGGACACCTGCTTCGACGAAAGGACGATAGATGGAGTCTCCATGTCACAGAATGGGCAGAATCATTCTCAAGGTCTTTCAGAGAGCGGACTTTGCCTCACTGGAAGGAAACGGGGGAGATTGATTGGTCTGGAAGAGTTGTGGTCCTCGTTGAGAAGACCTCCAGCCGGCAAAGGGACCACCAAAGTATCAAAGTATTTAAGAAATATCGTTTTCCTGTGCTTCCATATGAGTCTCAAACATCTTCAAAAGCTTTACTAGCAGCAATGTTAGAACCTTTTATACAGTACCTGTATTTTTAGGATACACTGCATTTTTTCAAAGTCGTAGTGTGCTTTTATGTTTAAAACCTTAAAAGAAGCTCAAATCAATTGATACAGCCACTTTATACATTTTTTGAGACACCCGGTATTTCCACAGGCTTCTGCTGCGGAGTGACTTCTATCGAACTCATACAACAAGCAGTGTCAAAGGTGACTGCGGTCACAAGCCATAAATAGCCACAAATGTTGTCTTGTGCAAATCTCTGTCTTATGTTGGAAACCAAGGACACTCCAGAACATTCTCACATCCAACCTGCCACACGGCGCAGAAGCTGGGCCACGTTTGTCGAAGAAAGTGGACAGAGTTTATGTTACATAGTCGGACAGGTCTAGTGACTCACTGTCGTCGTAGTGGTAATCCTGCCGATTACTGTAGGTGGAATCGGGTCCGATATCCAGCCTACTATGGTTCCGATGCCGGAGCAACGAGCAGGAAGTACAATTTATTACGGTAAAAATCAGAATAATACAATTAAGACAAGGACAAGGAGCAAAGAGGAGACTAGAGGAGAGCTAAGCCAAGACTGAACCTAGTTGCTTAGATCTGGGGGCTTTTATGGACTCTCCTGGAGGCGTGTCTACCGTGTGCTCCTCGGACTCTCCGTCCGGTACGGTTTTATGGCTGTGGGGTCGTCGCTGGCATATCCGCAGGAGCAGGTCGTAAACCTCCCCTGGATACGTTCCGCCACCTCGTGCTCTTAACGAACACTAGCAAAATACACCGGTCCCGGTATATTCCACATGGGGGCCCTCAGAGAAACAAGCGCTTCCACTGCGCTAAAAAAATCATCATGAGCAACGACCTCCGTCACTCGCGTCTCAATGAGCGGTGCCGCTCACTCTTTGGCGGGAAAGCACAAGAGCACTGCAGTTCATCTGCCCACCGCAGATTGAACCTTCTACACAGTTACAGCGACGACCTCCGTCGCTTTTAGAGGAGCGGGTCCGCTCGCACTTTCCGAAGGAAAGTTTAAAAGACTGGCCTCTATAATGCACGAGTCTACTGCAGTTCGCCTGCATTGCTTTCTGAGCAGTTAATCGACGACATCCGTCGCTTTTTAGCGAGCGGCTCCGCTCACGCTTTCCGAAAAAAAAAATGCAACTCAGTGGTCTCTGAGGCACCAGCGTCATCTACTAACCGTAGATCAAACTTGCACTGGTCATAAGTTGGTATGGTTCCATACCAGCTTAAAGTCATCTATCCGACGACATTTAACTTCTCCTTCTCCAGTCATCATACAGGGTAATGGTGCTTATAAGGCCATCCAAAAAGGGATTGAAAAAAAACATGATAATATTACAATGTAACGTTCGTGCGTTTATCAAGCACTTGCGTTTTAGTCACAACGGCGAAAATAAGGACAACTATTAAAAGGACGGGGTGAAACTGGGCAGCTTTAGAAGACTCCTCATTGTTTCGTCGCTAGCGCGTTCATCGCGTCGTCGCATCCCTTCTTTCGTATTGGCATGTCCCCAGTAGGCGTAGTCAGCATCTTCGTTTGTTGGCAGTGTAAGACTAGAATTATAGAAGCAAATTACACTGGCATTTTTCATCGTATAAGAACCCATTCTGTTCTTCCTCCGGCACTTTTGGCGCCTAATTTTTTCCATTTCTGGATCCTTACCACTACCATTCCAAGCTGGTAAGAAGCTAGCCTTCCGTTCTTTCGCCTAGCCAAACCTCTTCCGATCTTGGTGATACTCGCTTCCGTCGCACGGCTTGCCTGCAGCACATCGCTGCTTCTGTCGAAAGCGTTCTTTGCCTCGAACACTCTTGCACCAACCTTCAAGTTGAGCGATAGCAGAAATTCTTTCTGCAGCGCTCGATGTGCGGCTGTCGCTTGCAACATTCACCCCATCCCGGGTGTTACGACTTTTCTCCACATCTCGAACCTTATTTGGACATTTTGACGCCATGTGCCCAAAATGTCCACAGCCGTAGCATTTCGGTGAGGTTTTTGCCGAATACTGACCACCCAACTGGTGCGGAATTTCGGTTGCCCTCTCGAGATGGGATTCATCTGTATCGATCGCGCTCCAATCGATACCTTTTTCTGAAGAATTGTGACCATCAGTCACGTTTTCAAAGCCTACCTGTACCTCTTCCAGTCGCACCGCTACTCGCTTAACCTCTTCATACACTTGGCCCTCTTCCGCATCCAGCGCGGCCCTCATGTAATAGGAACTCTGCCAGTGCTGAAGGCAAGAGTACAACTTGGAACCTCTAATGAAATCCCACTCCACACTGGGGTGGATCCTTCTAGAAAGGTCTTCCATGCGGCAGCAAAAATCTACCAGGGACTCATCTTCTTCCTTGTATAAGTTTTCCCAAGCCTTAATATTGCTTAAGCGCTCACATTGATTTTGGCGAGCCATTTTTAGCGCTCCCACTACATCAAAATATGTTCCTTCTCGAACATTTTGCGGCAAACCCTTAAAAATTGAAAGCGCAGTTCCTGCAAGGTGGTTCACCAATATATCGCGCCTATCTGGGTCCGACCATATCGTGGTAGGAAACTTTACTTCTAGCCCTCTCAAAAAGTCGCTTAGCGAATTTTTGCCATCATATTTTGGGACACTGGCTATACTCTGAGCCTTAAAAACCTCCCGAAATATGGCTAACATATCGCCTACTTGATCCGTAGCGATATGCTCTCTGCTCCATTCCGAGCAGGTCGCTGACTCACTAGTCACTGGTCCTTGAAAGGAACCCAGCGAGGACAAACGCGAAGAGGCGCGAGACTTTTCCATAAGCTCGCAACATGCCCCAGCGTTCATGGGTTGGGACGTGATCCGTCCCTTAACAGAACCTCTTATTCGACTGCTTACCAGCGAAGTATATTGGCTGCGGACCGCACGCCATTCTTTTGTTCTGCACCCCGCCTCAACTGCACCAACTCTTAACCTTTTCCTGTAACAGTCTCAACTGATTGCTATGGCGCTCCGCCATTTTGTCCTTTTCCGACAACTCATGCTCAAGATGTGACTCCACATTTACTATGTGATTCTGCAATCCCAGAACTTCATCACACTTAGCAATTACTGTTTCTTTAACTTGGTCTATTTCGCATCCCAAAATCAATGCCAACTCGCACAATGCTTGGCTATGCGCACTTACCATCGGCAAGAAGTCGCGCAGATCATCGGGAGTCATCCCAACTTCATTAAAAAATGAGATCTCCAAAGCATGTGCCTCCACTCCTAAGCGCTTAGCCACTTTTCCTACTGTGTTTTCTACAGTACCTCTAACGGCTTCCAAAATCTTTGCTCGCTTTGAGCGAGCCAAATTTCTGATTTGGTCATCTAGCGCATTACCCAACCGTTTTAGGATATTCCCGAATGAAACATTCAAATCCTCTGACTGACAGCTCACTCCAAGCTGGAACCAGTCCTCCGGCGGTTGTGGAGCATTCTCGCCTACAAAATCCATGACGACTCCGTCTGTGGATCCGGCGGAACTATAGCTGGACATTTTCAACAGACCTTGAAACCGAAACTTGGATCCAAGTTACCGGCGTGGCCCCCAAGTCGGACAGGTCTAGTGACTCACTGTCGTCGTAGTGGTAATCCTGCCGATTACTGTAGGTGGAATCGGGTCCGATATCCAGCCTACTATGGTTCCGATGCCGGAGCAACGAGCAGGAAGTACAATTTATTACGGTAAAAATCAGAATGATACAATTAAGACAAGGACAAGGAGCAAAGAGGAGACTAGAGGAGAGCTAAGCCAAGACTGAACCTAGTTGCTTAGATCTGGGGGCTTTTATGGACTCTCCTGGAGGCGTGTCTACCGTGTGCTCCTCGGACTCTCCTCCGGTACGGTTTTATGACTGGGGGTCGTCGCTGGCATATCCGCAGGAGCAGGTCGTAAACCTCCCCTGGATACGTTCCGCCACCTCATGCTCTTAACGAACACTAGCAGAATACACCGGTCCCGGTATATTCCACAACATCCTAATGAAATGAGCGTAGGGCGGCTACGCCAGACTTTTGCCCGTTTTAAATTTGAGAGAAAATAAAGCACTAACTGATTGGCGCACGTCTCAAAGAGATTGGTTAGTGCCGACTGCAGTCCTGTCCTTACCACGCTGAACAAGAAAGTCATCATAGATAGTCTTTATAACTTCGATACACCAGGTTTGACACTTGGAACACGAAAGTCCCTAAAAATCTTCGAGACTACGTAAATAAGGCGTTGCCTGTGCAGTTGAAGAATCTGAACATGAACTTGGACGAGAAGATAGGGCGGCTGACATAAAAACTTGCCAACAACAGTCGGATGTAAAACAACACTGACCGCATTTGTCACATATGATTTGTTCCTGAACTGAAGGTATTCATTGGCGATAAAACTCTGTGGGGCATCGCTATTCTGAGTTCTTCGGAAAACTGCAGACATCACGATCACACATAGGTTAAGAGTGAAAGGCAATGGAGATCCGCGAGAAACTATAAAGCCTTAGATTGATTTCATCTGAAGAGACTGACCGGGAAGTAGACTGCTAGCTGGCGTCGTTCCACATGGAATTTGATGGGGGCTCCGAGTAGGACTTAACGAAGTCATGGCTAAAGAAGGCACCTAAGAGCGGCCACATATGCATATATTCGTAGCATAGGAGGGGGGGGGGGGGGGTGGGAAGCACCCTGTTTGAAAAAGTGATCTGAAGAAGTGTAGGTTTGAATGTCTTATGAAGACAAAAATAACCGCATATTAGGGTAGAATGAAAAGCTCCCGAGAGATCAGATGAGATGCTCTAAACAGAAAGATGATTTTTCAGTTATTCTTAATGTCAGTACTCTCACGATAATATAGAAGCACGGTGAAGGTAAAATATATACCAGGCACCTCAAGACTGGCTTTTCCACTTTTTCAGGATTGATTGTGCGGCTTTCAGCGTTTTTTGTTCCGCTACGGTCAGCAGTGCGGGATGACGAGAATGTTGGTCCGAATTCGCAACCAGAGCCTAGAAAATCGAAGGAACAACATGCCAATTTTCTTCAACCGAAAGACTCCCTTTCTTTCCTAGATGAGCAGCATAGTGGGAGAGGGGGAGGGGAAGCGGGCATGGACGACGCCAGCTCAAAAACACCGTCGGCCTGGATTTGACGGACGGAAACTGGAAGAGAAGTGATCGAAGGAATGGTCATGGCAGTGAGTCCCATGCTACCGTGCCGTGTCAGGAGAGAGGAAGAAAGTCGTCGATAGGTATATCGTAGTCGATCCACGCACAACAACTGCGTACGGTCATGACACATAGGGCTACAAGCAAACAACCAGCTGCGGATGACAGCCGATCAACACGAGATACAACAGGTATATGGGTATAGGTACATTGAACACTGATAGAGGAAGGACTCGACCCGGAATAGTGAGAGCGTTTGCGGGCGGCCGAGGAACCGACGCATCACCTGGACATCGGACGGCCTTCGGCTCGGTCCACGTCGTGCTGGACGGATCCCCGCGGCTTCGCGCCGGAACGGGACGACGGTGCTACGGTCGCAGCTGGTCCGCGGTGAGCAGCACGACGACGGCGGCGACGAGGGCGAGCAGGACGCCTCGGCGACGCTCGGCCGAGTTGCAGCCGTCCGTGTCGCACGCCTGCACGCAGCCCGTGTAGTGGAAGCCCTCGAACTTGAAGTGACCGCAGTGGCTGATGCGCACGATTTCTGGAAGGAATCTGCGTTGGCGAATTCGTCCACAGCCATTTTAAGCTGGATACTACGTGCCTACCTACTCAGAAACTGTACTATAGGCTTCTGGATGTGAACGCTTTCAGTACGGCACACTTACATATGTCCTTATTAGATTGGAGCGATAATATAGCTTATGGTAGCCCATAAGAAAGCAGCTTAGTCTACTCTTATGCACAGCATAGATTCTCTACTGATTAGTGATAACAAAAAGTTAGGATGTGGTCCCAAAAGGCAGATTTTCGGAAAGGGCTAGGAAGTGTTTTCAACTTTTTAAATCTACTATCGTAATAATACACCCTGAAGCATTTAGTGTGACAGCACCACTTCAGCCTAGTCTGTACGCATGGACCCTATAAACTTCTTAACAGGCAAAAAGCAATTTACTGTAATGGTTGCACCAAGCGGTACGAAGAAGGTGAGAAATCAAAGAACCAGAGAAACTATTCGAAAATCACTACGAAAACTTGCACCTTACCTAAGCATAACGAGCACGCAAGCAGCATCGCGCTACGAGACACTACTGACGTATCCGGGGTTCCGAGAATCGGCAATTTTTGAGGATCAGAGTGCTGCGGCTTGAGTCAAGTCATCGGAGTTTAGGTGGGGCGGTCGCGCTGTGTGTTCCGTGGAACGGAAATCGTATCCCTGTAGGACGACACCTGTCTCCCGAGGGATGTGAAGAGAGCACCAGGGCGCCCTTCAATGCGCTCAAATTCAGGAGCAATAGGAAATCGGCCCGCATAGTTATGAAGACAGCAACCAGAGAAATACCAAAAGGCCTGAAAAATGGTGGAACACTGGGCAGTCTAAAGAATTAATTACAACGAAGGAGTATTAATTACTATACCCTTCAGCAAGCGGTGTGGGTCGGGTGCAAAACGTCAGTCGCTTATTCAGCTACAGTTCTGGCTTTTTGCCGCTGCCAGAGCATCAAAGTTTACTGTAAGGGTTGCCGAATCGATAAAAACACTTTTTGGGCAAAAGGAAACCTACAAAGATCACAATCATCTTCAATTTATGAGTTCTGGCAAAGGCAAAGGCGAAATGTTAACCGAGCAGACGAATTACCATTACCTGGAAATCTAAAGAAGCCAGCGCATCCAAGTAACAGCTTGATGGTGTTATACATGGCGAATATAGACCATTTTCACATAGAATTTTGGGCATGTTTCAAATCAAATTGGACACTCTTCTAAGCTAGCCTGAAGACTTGAAATCAAAGAGAACTCTTCCAAGTCGGAACGAGCTTCCCTCAGGTTAAACTACAGACCCTCCAAGATGCTGCTAATAACTTTTTGTTCAAGGAAAATTTGGTATAATTTTCTTTGAAATTTATTATTTCATCTGCCCCGACAAGTTTAATAAGTTTAGAAAATTGTTAATTTTAGAGAAAAAACAAAAAATTAAAATTTTTCTTAAAGCACAACAAAAAACGAGCATGTAGCGCGTTAGAATATCAGATCGAGCCATGTACTCAATAGGTTGGCCGCCACTTTTAATTGACTGATAGTGCAAATGCCACTTACATGGAGTTTTAAAGTGATGTGTGCTCTTAACAGTTGTTTGTGTTGTACCGTTAATAGGTGTCAAACTCCATGCAAACAGAAATTCTCCTATCAACCGAATAAAAATCGGGACGTTTTGAATGAGGGCGTGGCGCAATTTGTTTTTTTTTTACTGAAATCTTACTTGCTTTCTGCTCTTTAGTGCAACTTCGAAACCATTATTTTTCCTCAAAAAGTTTTTTTTGTTTTGAAGTGTCCAATTGGACGTGGAAACGTGGACGCGATACATATATGGTGAGGGGGGAGGGCGGCGGTGTTGCTCAAGGTCCTCATTCTCGATGCTTATTGAGTTGCTCATGCGAACGACAGCAACGTTTCCGTTCATCCCTATAGTGTACCAGAGCAATCCAACCGATCCTCATCGCTTGAGGGACAAAGGAGTGTCACATCCTTCGTTCAGAGCTTTGGCGAATTCCGACCAACTCACTGGTATCCGCCCTGATATTCTTTTGACATACCGCGGAATCCAAACGGCTCACGTCCAGCGGGCGTCTGCGAAACGTATTATTGGGCCTACCTGATTTTCAGAGGCTTGGTCTACAGGAGAACCCTTGACCGTATCAGCCGAATTCGAGGAGAAAAAGGTGGAGCAAGAAGAGCAAAAAAGAAATACGAGATGCACTGGAGCGAAGCTGTACAGTAGGTGCAGGAAAGCTGTGTTTTCTAAGTAGAAAGCTATATTTGGAGAAAAAGCGTTCTAGTTTTCATCTTCTCAGCATCGTCCGAAACGTTTCACCAAATATTAACACCCCTTAAAAGAGCGCTGGACTTTCGAGCATCCCGGAGAGTCGTAGCGGGACTGGAATGTCATGGACGACAAACCTGTGTCAGCTGTCAGCGTCCCCGAATCGAGAGCGCACGTTCGGATAATCATCGTCTTCGTGTTGTTTTCAGCTGCAAGTGGGATAATTGTCTCGACGAAAGGCAGACGGAGGTGCTGGGTGTTTGGCGACGAACTATCTCACCTCGGTGTCCGATGATTTTGATGCAGTGGTCGGCTGGAAAGAGACCTTGCCGACCTTTTTTGAAAGCCCAACATGGGTGGTGGTAGTTCGTGATCGAAGCCGCCTCGCGTTGCTGAAATGAAGAAAATAAAGCACAGCAGCTAGAAGCAAATTTAAGCAGCTCGTATCATTCCCACCACTAAAATTTTGGAGCGTTTCTAAAACCTCCAAACGCAACCTGAACCCAGTAGTTCCGCTTTCAGCGATCAGCAGAACAGTAAAAAATTATTGAGAAACTGTAAGGAAGATAGCAAGAAGAACAATCATCCTTGTTTTTTTGAAATCTTACGAAGATTCAAGAAGATGGTTGACCTAAATGGAAAGGAAGCGCGCTTTGGTCCAAACCCATAGGTTATGCTCTCAAAAGCCTGGAGTCGATAGAATGCTACAGGACCTCTAGCACAGTTGACCACACACTAATATTCTTTTCACAAAGAAATCCCGAGTGGACAAGAAATCTTTCTCGATGTCAATCAGAGTACGTCCTCTTTTGCTTGCCTACTCTCATGTTACACTGAAACCTCTACGGGCCCTTGGAGGGTGGTTACCGAGGCTTCACAGAACCCGTATAAATTCGATGTATGGGCTCCATGCAGCCTCTGCCTAATGGGCCTAATAAGTTGTAAGCTTAATATTTTTTGGACAAAACTCTCGCATTTCCCTAAAAGGTCACAAGAAAATGTCCGGGGCGTAACTTAGCGTTGGAGATCTATTACTCCTCTACAGGCATTGTTTAGCAAGAATACTCTCCATTAAACGCGTGGGAAGAAATCAAAGTAGGAAACGAGAGCATTGGGACAGCTAAGAGTCTTCGAAATTGTTTCTGTTTCCTTTCGCCTCGCTCTCCTTCTGTATAGTGTTCTGTGATGGAAATAAAAGGACCAACCAGTTCAGTATTACAATAAGTGTGACCTTCACCACTTCATTAAGTAAAGAGGTTTGATTCAAGAGCCTCTTGCAGACGTAAGACTTCGTCTGGTCCAAGCACTACTTGTTCAGATGGACTCATTCTGCATCATTCACCACACTGCGACGTTTGTGATTAGAAGCGGCGCTTTACTGTCGCAGTCCCATCATACAGCTAAGAGGACACCGACGACTTCCTCTAGGTGTAAGTTTTCATGAGCGTCATTTATCAGTTTTCCAGTGACAAATATAAACAGAGCTTCGCTGTCTTCAAAATCCATATTTTGATGAGAATAACTCGAAACGAATGCTTCCTAGAGACAACACGACTTCTCCATGCCCTCCGCTTGGAGAGGCTCCTAAGCTTAGACAAGTGGATAAAAATATATTTGGGCAGTCGACATCGAATATACAAAACCCCACATTTTTATGTTTGGAACCCAATACTAGAAAAACTTAGGAGTCCATAAGGGTAGTGATATCGGAAGAGGTGAGACGCGCTTTTGATAATGAGAAAACGTGCGATAAAAGCGGTATTCTTAGGAGCAACATGGATGAGAGGAAAAGAAGAGGCCAACCAGTCCCATGGGCCTGACATCGAAAAAGCGATACTGCATTACTGCGAAATGCACAAAAGCTAATTTCCCAATGGAAAAGGTGAAGACCAACCTTGGAGGAGGCCTCCAGCGTGCTATTGAACGGGTCCTCGCACGCCCTATTGTTTCCATCGAACGAACTGCAGACGAAGCAACCAATGCCCACGGCTCCTTGAAAATTCACAATGTTTTGTTGACGAGCAGCTTTAGGTGCAGTGAATGGAAGAGTTTTATGGAACCACTGATTTGAAACACAAATGGGGATAACGTGAAAACAGCAGAAGTAAACGGTTGTTGGCCAGCCTCTGCGCCACCGGACCGAAAAGCCAATCCTATCTATTTATTGATTTAGAAGCACAGCAGGACATATGGAAAATGGATAGCAAGATGTGCGGCTAGACGAGCGAGGGAACCCCGTGCCTAAAACCACCCCAAAAATTTAGGCGGAGCAGGAGCTCTTGTACGTGTATGAATGCGCAATAATAATCCCCTCCGACAAGGATCGAGATCAACCTCACCTGCTAGTGCAAGGAACCCTACCCGCTTAAGGCAGAAGAGAGTATGACATGAAACAAATGAAAGTAGCAGAGGGTGCACACCCTTTCTCCTTTAAGGGTCAGTATTTTTCACATCGCGCAGTCGGAGGAGTTTCCCGCCCAGGCCAACCAAGCCTTCCGTCCCTCCGGGGTCGGTGAATTGGTAGCAGATTGGTCTGGGAAGGAAAAAACGGTACTTAGCGGGCTGGAGCCCGCTGCGAAATGGCGCATGGTCGTGGAACACTCACTGAAAGCGTGTCTAACAAGGAGAGCCTCCAAACTGGCGGTGAGCTTTGCCGATGCAATTTTTACAGGATGTAGGGTACCGAGTGGGAAGTCCAAAACCATAGTTACTTTTTTCGGAATGCTCTTCTGTGGTCGAAAGAAGCGTGTGGACCAGGGATGAGCGGATTAACCGTTATCCGTTATCCGGTTTCCGGGGGGTTTTGGCCTATCCGTTTTGCTGTTCGTTATCCGGCAATTTTGGGCCGGATAACGAACAACAAAGTAGCTGATACCCAGGTTTGGACGTGGTATTGGATAGCTGTGTAGAAGCTTCACATTCATAGGAGGGATCGCGAGAAACAATAGAGGGCATTTCAATCTAGAAGGGTGAGGTGACTACAGGCACAGGTGACGTAGTTGGAAAGACGTCTAACTTCCATCTTTCCAGGGTTGTTCATTTATACCATATATCTATGGAACCTACTATGGATTGATGTGTTCATGAGCTTGTCACCACAAGCCATGTGAAGACCAAGAATGCGTACGAGCTACCTTGAATATTACTGACGGTCACAGGTGGAGGGCCTGGCACTTCCCAAGATGATTTGCTTAGTGCCGAATTAAGCGCCCTCTTCCACGATTGCAGTGTGTAGGTAGCATGCGACAAAGGTATTTTAGTTTTTACTGATAGACTGTTGTAGCGCATTGAACACATACCGCTAAGCAGCAATGAATACAAGCAAAATGGGCACAGGTTCAATCTAAATGAGTGGAGAAAGCTACGCTCCTACAAATTGTTGAGGTGTGTTTAGAGAAACGATTTTCCGAAAGCATTTATTGTACGCTGGCACTGGTGGTACCTCCTTAATGTTAAGGAACTGATCCTCTCTATTAAAAATCAAAACAGTGCAATTGAACTGTACTAAACTGATTCCCCGCTGCGGATGTTGCAGCTTCTTTTAATTTAAGATTGACTTTCAGGGACATTCTACTTCCGCTTTTCTGGTTTTCATATCTCTCTGCATTAGGACCGCACAATGGCTTGTTGTGGCTAGCCTGTAGAAAGCTGGTATTTCACCCGTTCTTCTTAGATCTTGGGATAGTGTCGAACAAGAGTATCGATCTACGTGAAACTGCGAAACCAAGATTGTTACAGACTTGCAGATTTTATTTGGCTGAGTCGGCCTAGCATAGAAAAGTCAAGAGGCGCCGGAGGAGCCATTCCTCCAAGGATCATTCTATTTGGTCACAGCCTTGATTCAAAAAGAAAACCTGACGATTGATCAGTAGAACAACCCAACAATGGAAACTTACAAAATGCCGGCAAGCTGCTGTTCAATGAACGAAATGTGAGTGAATAAGAGGTGAATGAGTCTCACATTCTCTCCCTCCAAAGGCGACTTATAAATTTTCTATACTGCTAGTTGGGCTGTTTTGAGCATCCTTTGTCTCGTCCTTCCCATGCGTTTTAACGGCAAAAACATGAAAACTTATAAATTGTACTATGGAAATGTGCTTGATGAACAAATTCCCAATCTCTCCTTATCTTTTTTTGATTAAGGTGATTATGGAGAAACATCGGCAGAGTAGAGTTTGCAAAGCAGCTTTAGTTTTACAGCTTAGTGGTCTTGTTCGCGGAACCTGGTGAAGGAATTGTGGTTCGCAAATCGAACTGAGCATCGGTTTGAATGGCAATGAAGAAGCGTTTCTTTTTAATGAAGTTTTGTGAGAATCCCATAGGGCCTTGTTAAAATGACTGCACTATGTTTCAAAAAACCCCATTAAAGTCGTTAGAAAAGATTTATTATTTGACAGCAGTTGCGCTTCATGTTTGCTGTTGAAACTAGAGTAGTTTAAGCCCAGTTTTATTTTTGTTGTTTGTTCGTTATCCGTTTTTTCCGTTATCCGGCGACTCTTGGGCAAAATTATCCATTATCCGTTATCCGGATTTCAAAACTTTGTTATCCGCTCATCCCTGGTGTGGACGCGTGAGCGCGAAGTTCATAACGCCGTGCTCCCACCCAGCCCGGTGTGGTCCGTTGGCATCGTGGTACTGTTGTAGCTGCACAGGTGCATTGTCGTGGATTTGATTTCCCCTTGAACTGGTGTTTTTTGACTTTTGCGATTTATCATCAGTTGGACCCTTTATCCCATTTTCAACACATTTTTGAACAAAAACATGGGAACACATGTCGTTCACGCTCATCGAACTTTTTGAAAGTGGAAAGGTGAGAATTTTTGATAGTAACCAACTGGTAGGAATAGCTACTGATGAACCAACCTTCCTCAACAATGATGGAGGATTACACAAAAGCATATAAGCGAAATACACTGCTCACAAACTGAACAACTACACTTCTATCTAACCCTTTCAAAAAAGGAAGTAGTAGCACCAGTAATTCATATTCTGTGCAACCCTCCACCGGCTTAACGTATTCAATTGGTTTATACCTCGAATGCCTTCACACCTCAATGATCGCCCTTGTTTGACCATGAAGACCGAGGTGAAAAGCTCGCTCTAGGCCCAGGATCGAGTGAGGGTGATGAGGTCAGAAGCACCAATATCGCCCAAACTTTGTGCGTGGGAGTTATTTGGGGTGCTGATTAGGAATCTGGCATCAGTTTTTTTTTTACTTGCCTAACCTGGAAGTCAAAAATTTTCACCTTCCACTGTGAAAGAGCTCGATGAACGTAAACGACACGTGTTGCCGTGTTTTTGTTCAAAAATATGTTGGAAATGGGGATAAAAGGCCCCACTGTCGATAAGTCGCAAAATGCAAAAACACAAGCACAAGTGGGAACCGAACCAACGAACATGCACCTGTGAAGCTACAACACTTCCACCACGCCAACGGACTACACCGGGCTGGGTGGGAGCACGGCATGGTGAGCTCCGAGCCCACGCGTTCACACGCTTTTTTTTCAACCACAGAAGAGCATTCCGAAAAAGTAACTATGGTTTTGGACTTCCCACACGGGACCCTACATCCTGTAAAAATTGCATCACCAAAGCTCTCCACCAGTTTGGAGGCTCTCCCTGAAAGTGTGTGTTTATGTGCATAGCAAAGTCAATGTGGTTTTGGGTTATCCACGAAATTGCATTTACAACAAACAAACATCGTTAATGGCCTCATAATTTTGTTACAGTATAAAACCAATAATTTCTTCTTAAAAAGTTTTGCATTCGAGAGAGGTCTCCGATTCAATTTCGGGCACGGTTTTCGACCGCGTCGAGTTCAATGGAAGCAGCCTTATACTGCGAAATAAAAAAAAAAACTTGCAAATTTAGGGACGGCCCTATAATTTTGATAGGCACTGTGGATGGATCAAACATCTTACTTGCACTGAGTGCCTTACTGTTATAGAAGGAAATGTTTTTACAAGAAGCTCAACTAATATTAGACGGATGCGATCGAGAGCAGAAGCGTCATTTTTTGTAGGACATTGTCTGAAGGGATACGCTCCTTTGCTCCTTTCAATCACAATAATTTAGTGTTGAGAGAATTTTCATGTTTTCCAGCCCTCGCGTGACCACTAGCTATCTTTGGGCCTCATAATGGAGACTTGCGCATTCCTTTTCTTCAAAGCGATCGTCTGGCCTGCTTCATTGTCTACTCATCAGCTAGCACCAATTAAGACGCAAGTTCGTTGCGGTTAAGTCACACTTAGATTGTCTCGGCGATACTCCTCACATGTGCTATGCGTGGCGCATCGAAAGAGAACCTGACTTGCCTTTCTCAGTCGCACTTCCACTCATAATTTTCACGGAATGCTGCAGGTTCGAAACATAATTAAAGAACTAGGGTAAAGGATGGAATGAGTCAATCCCTTTTGGGATGCTCCTCGCATTGCACCTCTACGAGATGTGGAGGAGGCAGTTTTTATTTGGCATTTGCAATGACTTGCGGTACCAATTCAACGAGCATGGAGAGATGGAAGACTTGGTTGGCCTTGGTAGGAAATCGTAACCAGGGACCTGGAATCAGTGGCACATGACATGCAACACTTCCCCCGACTTTCCGTTACAATGCATTTAAGGATAATTAATACTTAAAAATTCGCAGAAAATTTAGGAACTGCATATTATTCTTTCACGATCCAAAATTACGGCCGAGCACAGTAAGGTATGGTCACATACATATATACGTGAGTAATGGAGGTGGCGACACGATCATGGAATGCTCCAGGGGTTCGCATAGAGGGTTTATGTGGCGCTGTGTGCCTGGCAATGCAGCCGGAAAAGGTGCCTGCTGCTACGTGCATTCCGAAGCGTGCTGCTTGGTCCAGGTTCCGCTAAGCCCAACCCTTCCTCCAGGGTCGTTGGTATGGTCCAGACGTGGCTGTGAAGATGAAATTACTGACTTTTTCATAGGCTGGGCACTGCAAGTCGCTGTGTAACAAACATAGACGTTCAAACTGCCTCCATGATCTCCCAAAGACGAAGAAAACATGGCGCACCTCTCAACGGGATTGACTAACCATTATCCTTCGTACTATTTCTCACCTCGGAGTACGAGCCTAGAAGAGAAGCTCGACCCAATAGAGAGAACGATGATACTATCGCGGATCCTTTACAGCATCCGTAGCTAACGTAACCTAGCGTATCAGCCAAAAACTTCGAACACGGACCATAGACTTGTGACGTACACTTTCCCCTACGCGAAGCGAATTTAATGACATTGGTTTTACCTTCTACACAATTGATAAGCAAACATAACTTACTGTAGGTTACTGTCATATTACCAATGTTGTGGAATCAGCATGTCAAATAACCACCCCAGCGAAAGCTTTAGCGAAGAAGTTTCTCACCTGTGGAGTCACTGGAACTATGGAAATGCAATGCTGCAACAAAGCTTCATTCCTTAATGGGGTGTGACCACAGAAACGCCAAAAAGGCAGCCTTAACACCCCGAGTGTCTGTGTGTTGCACCACTGACACTCCGTGCGCCGGTGCCAGTAATTTTCCCCATCATCGTGAATTTCAAAAAACAGAGGAAGTGTTCAGGAAGTAGACCTCGACTTTCTCACCTGGAAGAGTTACAAGTAGAATAAGGGCGGGGCTGATGATGGGCGTGGCCGGACCGCGCGCCATGCGCGTGAATACGTCCGCTCGAGTGTCGACGCGCGTGCGGGACACGGCAAGAAGTCGATAGATGCTCTGCCGTAGCGGGGCGATGAAGCAGTGGAGGGCGCCCCGTCGCTGAAAGCACTGCTGGTTGCGCGAAAGGCGAAAATGGCCAGAAAACGCGAGCACTGACGAGGAACGACGAACGCTCGACGAGGACTCGAAACAAACATTCGGGCGAACGGGCAATAGCTCGAGGTTCGCCATCAAAAACGGACAGTCGCGGAAGAAGAACGCCGAGCGAGCGAGTGTAGACGAGGCAAAATAGTAGAAGAAAGGGAACGAAGGCAATGGTACTGCGGGTGCTCGTCGCCGCTGTCAAGAGGGTAAAGTGATGAGTCCACAGGCATAGAAATACGAGCAGTACTCCTTAACCCTTTCACGACACGCGCGATTTTCAGGTGGCCGCTGCGTGGGACAGCGCGCATTTTTCCCGCACGTTGATTATTTATATTATTTTATTTGTATTATTTGTTAGATATGAAAACAGTAACAAATGAGGTTTCCCATGGACCATCTTGACAGTTTCTATTAGTGGACTTATTGATTAAAATTGCACTATTAAATGCGTGATAATTTTCCGTGAACTATTTTTATGATGGTGTATGCCGACATCGTCGGACATTGTCCCACACTGCAAAAAGTGTCCGACGGCATTGTCGGACAATGTCGTGAAAGGGTTAAAACGAGGGCAGATAGCTGAACAGTGGGAGGAGAGTTCCCCATCCCTAAGAAAACAAGTAGGAAATGAAGAAGAACTAATCTGCTATGCTGTTTTCCTGAACGAATAGATTCAAGCTGCTTAGAAGGCACTGCGGCTTCGAGTAGTCTAATAAGTTTGCATTAATCGATATGCACTATTAATCCACATCCGAGCAGTTCTAGAATCCAGGACCATATCTGCACATCGCCTGGCTTCTGTTTGAGTGAAGCACTAAATGAAGTAAGCACTTCAATGACTAAACATTAGTTTACACACAAAAGCTAGCGTCTGCTCTATTACTACAGTAGCAGTAAGTACAGGAGAATAGGTAGGTGAGGTACGTCCAGTGCCAATGAGAAGACACGAGGAGAATGTCTCATCTTCTTAACCCGCGGTTTAAGGGACGAAACTAAATTCCGTCAGGGTGGTTACACCATGAGGAGACAAGGCGACCGATAGATAAGATGACCAATGCTGGAGTGGGACCCTAGCGCACATTCGACCTGCGGCTAAGTCCACTGGCAATTCTGTTAGTTCGATTGGCAACAACATCCTTGACGACGGTGGCGAGGCAACAAAGCGAACGGAAGCGATGTTGAAGCCCGCCTGACTAGTGCAAACTAGCCATTCAATTGCAAGAATCCAATTTTGTAAGGAACTGTGTTGGCCTTAAGAAAACCACTAAGTGAAATGTTCACGCAAGACTTTTAACATATTATTCACGTTTGGCTTTCCAGCGCAATGTTGGAATGCAGTAAAATGAAAAACAAGGATTTTGTAATATCCCGTCTTTCCAATCTTCCCTTTCAAGAAAAAGATTTTCTTTAATTGTCGCAGTGTTGCTTCTGGTATCTGGTCTAGGACATCTTTTTGTAATCGCTGTTATGCGAAATTCGATAGTATTTTCCCTTTTCAATGGCAATAGGCATATTATGTGGTACGAACTAAAGAACAAAAAAGGAGCGATCACAACCGGAACTACCAGAATGCTAATGAGCGACTCTGAAACACATCGTTTCAGCGCTTTAACACAGCGAGCCGTTCAGCTCAAGAAAGCTAAAAGAACGATTTGAATGCTTAGCCAACATCTGTAATATAAATACGTCTCCATAAAGGAATATGGTCAATGGAAAGAACAGACAATATGACATGCTCACGATTATTGTGTATCGCTACCGAAGACGACTGATATGTCACACGTTCAGCGAAATTCTGCAAAGAGAAAAGAAAAGGAAAAAATATGGTCGTCTGCCGGAGTAAAGCAGCAGATGACATGCACGCTCATGAACCTTGCATCAACGACGGCCAATTCCAGGCCTTAGAAAACGCAATACTACTATAGAGCGAGAACGCCATAGTCTCGGGACCAGCATGCTCTCACTGAACCGGAAGTTCGTGATATGTTCTCAAGTTCAACCTCATGGCCACTCTCATACTGTGGTCAGAAGGAGTGAAGCAATTTACACCGACTGAGAAATCTGAAATTCAGCAACGGCCGCTGTTCGAGCTCTGTAGAAACCTTAATGATACACCTGCGAACGAACCAGCACAGCGCTAGCAACTATCAAGCTGTTTTTGGTAAGAAGAAAGAGTCGAACTACTACTTTTCGCTTCGATGTGCCTGTGAAAAGTAGAAGCCCACTCATATGTCCCACACTTTGACAGCAGTGTAATCACGAACAGTCCAAGATGACTTGGCTTGAGGAAGACGATAGAACATGAGGCTAGCGGAGCTGAAAGTAAGCAGATAAGAGGATGGTTGAATGATGACTGTGAAATGGAGGAGACTGACGATGATTTCATTCCTGAGTGGAATCAAACCGCCAGAATGACGGGAAGGATGAGAATAAAAGGAAGGAGGAACGAACACAAAAGCAAGCCGATTCTTCAACTAGCATGAAGAGCAAACACCATTGAGAGAGTCAACGTTCACTGGTGATGACTGCCTGTCATGGTGGTGAGCTGAAAACTCAACGCAGCACAACGATGGAGACGATGGGACGTATGCGACGCACAAGGCTTTGAAATTAGTCGGAGCAAGACTGAGTAGCTTTTGGATTTTGAATCTCGCGATCCTGTTCACAGTCGAGTCACTTGCTTGAAGCTTTTACCTACTACACTATAGTTCAGTGCAGGAGAGTGTGTCCGCAGCTAAAACATAGTGCACGCAAAATGTAGGTATGGAGAGGCTGCGATGAAATCAGTCGTGGGCTAAATTGTCGTCACGGCTAAAACTTTCACACTGAAGAAACGGGTTACGAACTGATGTCGAGACAGATAACCAATTGGATTCTACTACTTTTCTTGAAAGATGTACTACCGAATGGTATAAGGCCACAAAGGTTCATTAGTGTTTGTTTGAATCAAGAATCAAACTCCTTATCCGAAGCATGCTTATCTTTTTCCCTAATAAACTAAGGAAAAAGATGAGCATGCTCCGGGCAGGGAATTTGACTCTTTTTTTAGGTCTGGCCTGGAACACCAATTCTAGACCAGAGTTTTATACACACTCTTAGATTGCTAACATTGCTTTCCATAGTGGCCGTGGACCTTTTCTAGAAGACGACATTCGGTGTCCTGCCTCTCCACCCCTCCTATGAGTTCGCACTAGAACTTCGGCTATTGCCAAATGCTGCTATGATACCCATGCGAACCCACGAAAGTGGGTGTCGCTTCGCGGGATGCTGAACGCAACTGAAACCCTAGGGCTTCCCCTCCAAAATTAGGAGAGATTCGGGACATTCAATAGGACCGGTTAAATATCCTAAGTGACGGAATCTCTGCCGTCGTACTCGTCAGCTGGGTTCACTGGGTTTAAAATACTTTCTTCCCATTTACAGAAAGATTTTGCATAAACTTCGACTTGTTGCACTAGTAATGTTCGAAAAGTCACCTCAGTAATGATACCAATACAAGGAGTTTTTTTATTGTTACATGCTGGTGGAAAAGAGTCGCATGCTGCCTTGACCGATTCCTAAGTTCCTTAAAGGTAACTTAGTTATATCACCATTATGGATATATATATATATATATATATATATATATATATATATATATATATATATATTAGGTTGTCCCATAAGTCCCCGCCGTTTTATTCAACGATTCAGATTTCGCCAGCGGTCTCTTGCATAGCGCTGCATAGCTTTCGAAAGAGAATGATTTGCTCTATCAGAAGGTGTATTGCATTTCATTTTTCATCACGAATTGTGTCAATTTTTAGGTCGTTGAAGTGAAAAGAGAAAAAGTGAAAAAGTAGCCATTTGCGCACTTGTTCTCTCCGCTTAGGTTTGTAAATTTCTGCACAGTTTTTATAGCACTTGGAAGACAATGTTCTGTGCTACAAGAATGTATGTTAGTGCTATTTGCTCATTTGTCCTTTATTGATTTTTAAGTCATCAAATTGGGACGTCCGAAGGAGGATGGTTATTTTTGCCAACAGCTCCTGCTCTGTGGTTGAACTTTTTTGCTTGTTGTTATCTGTCGTTTGGAAGAGGATGTCTTGCTCAGTAAGAATTTGTGTCGCGTTTATTGGCTCACGCTGATTTCTGTCGAATACCAACAACTGAAGAAGGAGAAGGAGTTGTTGGTGAAGACGATTTTTCTCTTTTTGGCATTTTGTTGATATTCAATAGAAATCAATAAACGCGACACATTTTCTTATAGAGAAAGACATTCTCTTTCGAATTACATATAACAACAACCCGAAAAGTCCAACCACAGAGCAGGAGCTGTTGGCAAAAATAACCATCCTCCTTCGGACGTCCCAATTTGATGACTTAAAAATCAATAAAGGACAAATGAGCAAATAGCACTAACATACATTCTTGTAGTACAAAACATTGTCTTCCAAATGCTATTAAAAAAACAGCGCAAAAAATTACAAAC
>OX375868.1:66762233-66926611 GCA_947359475.1 Heligmosomoides polygyrus bakeri | reverse complement strand
CCCACTTAATTTTATTTTAATTTTTGACAATGTTATTACACAAAAAAATCAAGGCTTTAGCATCAAACTTCAACATGACTATGGGAGGGTGGTCACATCCAAAGCCGTCGTTTTTCATAAAAATTAATTCTTGAAATGGTCCTCTATATGATCAGGTGATTTGTTTGAAGCTTGCTCCAGAAAGTACAAGCAAAAAAAATACAAAAATTGACTCCTCCTCTGATCACATAGAAGAGTCTAAAGAAAGCTTGATTTCTGGCTCTATAACAAGCACAGCCTAGCGTTTTATGGACAACATGGACTATGTGGAGTATTATGGATCCGCAATGGAGGAGTGTCCCAAAAAATCGTTGCAGGGCAACAACTTTAGAGGCCATTAGCAACCAAGCGATAGCACTCAAAAATTTATTAAGTAGAATTTCAGTTTCAGATGTAGCTTTCTCAGGTAGAAAAATGTGTCGCACCGTGACGTTCTGCTGAAGCGGCAAGAAATTGGACCTGTTCTGATTCATCCGAAGACTGTCCTAGAAAATCTTTACTTTTAATCTAGAACCATCAGCATTGAAAACTTTATGGGATTCAATTCAATGTCTATAACACATCTCCCTCAGCAAGAAAAGCGGCGCGGCACCACTCTCCACATTATGTTACACCTGGAAAGAACAACTTACTAGGAGATACAAAAATCACCTAAGCGTCTGAGAAAATTACTTGTGAAACCAGGCCATTCTACAATCCACCGCACTGAGCGCTGATCTACGTCTGAGTACAGCATTCTTCGGTCTGCTCCGATCTACACCGCAACTCATTCAGAAAATATAAAAGGAGCAAAAATGGATATTGAACAAAGAGAACAAAAGCGGCCAATCCAACAAAAAACCGCGCATGGCCGAAAAACGAGTTAAACGGCTACACCCGTATGGAACTGGTTGAAGAGGTTCCTGAATATGTTGGCCACGCAGCCTTGTACTAACGAACTTAAGTGACTATCTCCAGCTAGCAAATTTCAGACCGATACTGTCGTATGCATGTAATGCTGTATGTAATGCCACCCTCCCTAAGCTAGGCATCGCAAAATGTCGAGAAGATGATCGATGTGCGCGAGATGAGAAGGCCTCTTCCAAATCCGTGACTTCAGCCAGTCAGAATTCCTAGCGCTGAAGTTAATGACAGTGTGAACCTGTATCTGGAAGAGTACTAAAAGAAAATAATCGAGAGTACGCGAAAAGGGCGATGGGGACACATCCCATGTTCACAGAAACGAGCAAAAGACTACGACATCAGCGTACACTTCCACATATATACAAGATGGGCCTGAAATATCACTGGAACTCCTCTTACTAGTTCACCAGGTTGTTACGCATGCAAAGGTCAAAAAACGAATTTTACTATGTAATCTGTCATGGATCAAAAGAAAAATTAGTGTTACAAACCGATCCAAGATGACTAACATAGGGCTAGTAATCGAGTACTACTCGAGAATTTCCCTCAACAGACATCATATCTGTGCATTGTTTTACTGATAAACCTTTTAAATAGCTTTACCGACAAAACTTTTGACATATTCGTGAGCTTTACGAACGCGTCCCCTGTCATGTATGCGGAAGAGATGGCACATGTTGGTCCCTTTCAATCTATCACCTTCATCCTATATGAATTGGAGACCTTGGCGCCAAATTCCACAATTCGCGGCTGTCATAAGGCTTGCTCTCTGTCACCTAGCAGAATCATCTCGATCCTTAGTCATTATATAATTTCAAATCTCCAGCATACATCTTTATTGGGGTTCAAGGATCACCGATTTCCGTGATGAATCAAAATTATACAAAAAATATTGCAAAAAACGTGGGAAAACACCTCCTTGCAGTACTGCGCCTGCAAGAGGGTTTAGATCGAGCGAATTCTGACCTGATTGGGAACGTTCTGCCAAGTAGCTCGCCAGAGAACCATCAAATGACAACTGGATAGACCTCAATTTCTCTGGTACAGACAACTATTTTCTGAGAGACAGTCCTACGGTTTGGAAAATCGAGGTATGAGGAAGTCAGTTCTAGCGGATCGGCAAGGGCAGAACTGCGTGCAGCAATGATGCAGCAATGATGTGGTAAATGCAGTGGAAGGAGGGGTAGTGCGAGGTATCGAGAAACGTGCACATAGGTGGAGCCTGGGCACGGAGGGTAGGAGGAAGTGTATTTTGGCCTGAAGAGCTCCGGCGACACTCTAAAGCGGCCCGTGGCGTGTGAGCGGAAAAAGCCCTCGAAGGGGGCCGTTGGCGCCGCCGGCTTATGGCGCCGCCATCTCTGGCGTCTCCAGCGTCATCCAGCCGCTCTGAGGCGTCGATTCTCATTTTGCTGTTCTGCTTCGCCTTCCATTTCATCCGGAGCTCGTTTTTATTAGCTTTTAGCTGTGCCAAACCACGTCCGCTACGCGTTAATTAGAGAGACAGACGACGGGCGACAAGGCCGAAGGACGCCACTTGCAATGTACGAGTGAGAGGGCGAGAGCACGACGGTACAGTGTAGGACCACCATGGGCGGCATGGTGGCCGTGGAAGTGCGCTAACGAGATCCGGCAAAACACAGAACCCGGCGCCTGGAAGAAAAGGGATCAAAAAGGCCTTAGTGGTGTTATAATGGGGTTAGTGCTCGTTCGGGCGCGACATGAGGGGGGGGGGGGGGGGCAGCCTTCGCGGCTGAGAGGAAGAAGCGTGTGCTCGGAACGTGCTCTCGAGAAGCCAACGGATCCCTGGGATCTCAGAGTTGACCGTGAACGAGCGGTTTGACTGGCGAAACTAGTGAGAAGGCATGAGACAGCTGTTAGCACTAGACTGTCGTCCACCGGCATTACCATTATCAGAGGAAACGACAAAATTCTGCGTAGTCCTCGTTCGTAATAGCCTTTGAAACAACATAACCCAACAGCATAATTCAGTGAAATTCCATAAGAAACGTAGTCCTCCGCCACTATAAAACCACCATAAAAAAGGAGAAATATGCCACAGAGACTAGACGCACAGCTTCGCTTATCGCCGTACCCACATCAAGAGAAGAAGACAACTCAATGCAACAACTTCTTCAAGAAAAAAGATCTTCAAAAGCTAAGCGATTAGCGAAGGAACACGATGCAGACCAGTCACACTAAACGTTGGCGCTTTTGAGTAGAGTTGTATCACTCCTGAGAACTGCTATTTCCTTGCTATTTGAAAAGTCTTACAAAGGAGCTGTTAGTGGCTCGTCAGTATGGACAGTACGTGGCCCAAAAGAAACTTGTATCAATGGTTTCGAGAAACATTAGCGCTTTTGACATTGTACAGCAGCTCAATAGGAAATCCAGTGCCATTCAGGAGATGATTTGTCCAAACTAGAGAGTAGAATCTGTGACTATTACTGCCAGATGCTTTGGATCGAAACGCTTCCGTCCTACATTCATAATGTCATGGCAGGGACAACAATAAACATGGCCGTCTGGCCCCAGCCCAAGACAACTGCTGAAGCTTTCGCCTTTGAAATTCGCCGCATCTTCCGAAGTGAAATGGGATTGCATCCTAAGAATCGAGGTATGATTTGGGCAGGCGCATGTGGAGGGATTCCCGATGATGCACTCTACATCATAGTACATATCTTTGGCACTCGAAGAGCAAGGGAGAATCTCTGGCCAATAAAGTGGTTGAAAATGAGGAGGAAAATTAGAGACGTTGATGAGAGGATATTGATGAGCCGGATAAGGTGTCCTCAGCGACTAGAAGTTCATGACAAAATCCTTCTCTTGCGCACTTATTATATGTGCTCAATTCCATTTCCTGTTAATAGGGTTCCGCAAAAAACGCTTTCAGAAACGTAGAAACATGTACAATGCCCATGAGCCTCATGGAATGAAGACAAATGTCGACGTTAGTAGATCTCTCTATGGGTAGCGCCATGCATGCACATTAAACAGGCAGTTAAAATTCGTGTATTGCCTATACAATGATACGTGGTAGCCAAGCGATGAATAAACCAGTCCTCCATGCTTTTCGTCCAACTTACTGACTTCGGACGGATGGAAAGCTTGGTTTGTCTAGGATGGACGCAACTCATAGGAACGGATGTCAGTCCAGCTCTCAACTGACCAAGCTGTCCTGAATTGCGTCTGGACGGCCTATTGACTCGCTCCA
Source organism: Heligmosomoides polygyrus bakeri (assembly GCA_947359475.1). NCBI lineage: Eukaryota > Metazoa > Nematoda > Chromadorea > Rhabditida > Heligmosomidae > Heligmosomoides > Heligmosomoides polygyrus. The sequence goes on along the minus strand of OX375868.1, from coordinate 66,922,458 downwards.
GAAGTCGCTGTTAATCTTTCGATGTTCTGCCTACTTGTTGCGGAAGCTGTCCACCGGCTACCATATTCAGTTGGTAACTCTAACACTAAGAAAGAACCCTGGGCAGGAGTCGATATCATCGACTTGCGCCGTCATTGATTTCACGCGCACGGGAGAAAACACTAACACACTGACGGATTGGTTCTCCTACATGTAGCAGCATAGAATATTTTGGGTCAGAAGTAGCGCAACTGGAACTGGCGTCGGCTCTCCACACTTGAAGAGTCGAAAGTTCTGCCCTCGCCAAATCCAACCAACTCTTCTGTCGCTCCGAGATTGGTGAGATAGAAGGAAACATCTCCTAGTCATCGACGCCGTAGAGGAGTCCTGGCCCATCGTTATCGCCTAATTGACGACGCCTTGTCGGGTTGCAGCCAATCTGTACCCTGGACGACGACGCCCTTCTACCGACAGTCACGTCTACGCCACCCACACCGGAGGGTCGTCTGATACCGTCAGCCTCCCGTGAGAGGGCAGGCCAGCCCTCTCATCCCACGTCCCCTTCTTCCCCTCTATTACCATTTAGTATGATACTGATAAATATACATACTGAGCAGTGTGTTCTGTAACCTAGGAATAGAATAGAAACTCGGACCTATTCATTCATCCTCATCGAAGACCTCGTTCATTCATCCTCATCGAAAGCCGTCCGTTGAATTAACCACAGACCACAATTTCACACGTTCCTCCTGCAGTCAATAACTCACCATATAGCTTAAGCTATGGGGTGACAACTATGTAGTTCCTATATCCTTTTGCTGTATATTTGACACTTCTTCATCTCGGAGTATAATCGATCGACAACACGATGATGATGCTTTTAAGCTCGAGGACGAGCTTACTGTGGGAAGGGAGATGTCGGGTTGCAGCCAATCTGTACCCTGGACGACGACGCCGTTCTACCGATAGCAACGCCCTGCTGCAAGATAGCGGCACCGGGCTACGCCACCGACAGTCACGTCTACGCCACCCACACCGGAGGGTCGTCCGGTACCGTCAACCTCCCGTGAGAGGGCAGGCCAGCCCTCTCACCCCACGTCCCCCTCTTCCCCTCTTTTACCATGTAGTATGATACTGATAAATATACATACTGAGTAGTCAGTTCTGTAACCTAGGAATAGAATAGAAACTCCGTAGGATGACTCAAGTAAGGAATAGCTAACCTTCAACTTGATAGCCTTGTTCCATACTTGCTACTCCTTCCGCCATCTAAATACTTTCTACGCTGCTAGGACGGGAGTACCGGCACCATTGTTTCCATATCACCACATCGTCCCCAAATTTCTGTCTGTTCCGTTACTGTTTCCGTTGCGTGTTTTTATATTAAAGCCGTTCGTACATTGAACCTTCTTTTTGTGCACACAAAGGTTTTTTGCCCTCTTTTGTCTTGGGATCACACTACTAAAAATTCTAAGAGAACCTAACTCCACATAGGCGCTGGCAGCATCGTTCCTCGTCCTGTCGTTGCCTAAGTAATCCCGACCGCAAAGCTATTCCTTCCGGAAATTCGGTCCAGATGGACACGTCTGCAGTGCTCTCCAAAGCAAGTGTAAATATTGGTTGAAACTGACGTCAGACGCCTGTCGTCAGCATCATCCAATATTTAGGCCCAACGATGACGTTCTGCCAACGAACAAAGCGCCTCATAGAAGCAATGATAGTATCGTGACGTGACATCGCGACTCGTTGACGTCTTTAATGACGCTTTCAGAGAGCAATCTATGTGTGAACGCCGCGGGTCAATGCAATTCCAACGGCAGCAAGGTTTTCGCTTCCATACTGCAAGAAAGTGTAACACAAATGAAGGCGAGTCCTCCCGTAGAGGATGCTCCGACAATCAGGCCGCATTTTGAGCAATGCTGTAGTTATTCCGCGGGACAGCGCCCGTTTTTCGTCTGTCACCTACTGTCTGCCAGTCCACCTCTGTTAATAATTTTTGCGTCCGCTGAAAAAAGGGTTCAAATCTAGCCCTACGCTCCAATACTGTCACACTCTAGAGTCCCAGAAATCAGGGCATAAGATGCTAAACAAATACCCGAAACCCTTCTTGGCACTCATCCAGGCTCCTGATCAGTTCCAACACAATCCCGCAAACTCCTGATGCAACCACCCTCACACTTCCTCTCTCGCTCAGGGTGATTCCGCTCATCACATCTCCGCTTGTGGCGATCGGTCGTAATTGAATGGCATCTGCAGTACTTACCCCTTCTGTGGCAGATGCTACATAGACAGCAATTCCGCTTCGCTAAACATACTGGGTCTCCCTCTCTTCTATAATATAATAGGATAGCTCACAACCTAAGCTTTGGAAACGAAGGTATTTAGCTTGTCATGCTGAGAATGAATAAGGAAGAGAAATGACTAGTCAGTAGCTAAAAACAGCTCCGAAAGAGCATAAAAACTGCATGCATTGGTAGCCTAATGAGTACTTCAAGGCTGGGAAGGGAACTGTAAAGATATAGAAAGTTAGATATTGCTGGGGAACTTAACCTAGCCAAACTCCACCATATTTAGCCAATTTCGGTCATGTTTTTAACAAATGTAATAGATTGGTTTGGTATTTTTCTATCCGCCTTACACTAGCTACGTTCCCTTTAAGTGAGTAGTTCCGGCATCCATTGAGATGTATCCCACCTTCTGCTTGTGCTTCTTACCGATCAACAAGCTAGTGTACTATCCTTGCTAGAGTCTTGTGCTAATGCAGGGAACGGAAGGCCTGGTAGGAACCGAACCAAGAGCCCCCGATTCAGGGCTCTTGGCTCCGGTTCACGGTGATTCAGGGCTCTCCGCGACAACCGGTGTCTTCTCCGACTGCGCTACCACGGTGCACCACTCAATAAAGGATAAAGGACATAGGACTGCGTTACTCAATCCCTTTTGGGATGCGCCACGCATTATACTTCTACGGGATATCGTGGAGGCGACATGAATGCGTAATTGGCCATACAACGACTTGCGGTGGCCAGCCGATGAACAAGTCAGCGCCATATCCTTTCCAGACAAGTCTGGCATCAAATGACCGACCCCGGAGAGATGGAAGGCGGCACCTCCGACTGCGCTCTACGCTCACAGCACCATGGTGAGATCGGAACTCCTCACCTAAACGGAACATAGCTGGTGTGAGGCGGAGAGAAAAATAGCAGAACAATCCAGAACATTCTTTAAGAATATGACCGAAATCGGTTACCTATGACTGAGAACTACAACACTTGCCCCTCAACGTATGTTGCTAATCTTGTGCTTACAATTATACGACGGTCCAGGTTCGGTATCACTCGCCACCTTCAGGAACCGCAGGTTCCTGAAGGTGGCGAGTGATGTAGTTCCCAGCGAAGAGGGTGACTACGTATGCTTCCATCAACTCTTCACTTCTCGGTTACATAGGGTAGACTTCACATAGCTCCACAGAGTAAGCTGAGGCCCACGCTTCTACTTCGTGAAAGTTCACCGCGAAAAAAGCACAGCTGACTTATACGGAGAGTCTGCGTACACTTCGGTGCCAAAAAAAAAGATTTCCATACGAGATAAATTCTATAAAGGTAGTACCAGTTTATCAGAGATGAGACCGCTCTTTGCTACTAATTAATCTCAGAAATCAAAAGAAATGGCGAAGATACTGCACGCTCCAACGTGATGATAAAAAATGCCACAAGGATGGCAGAGGGAGCGACTCGTTTTATTCATGAAATTCCTGCGGAGGCTTGACGCAATTCAGCTCCCTTCGCATTCTAAAATGTATTAAAACAGCAGCTCGAATATGGGAAAGGAATCCACCTTCCGAGGGATACGCCCGTGACAGGCTCGTTGTGCCCGACCGGTTTAACAGCAGGCTCAGTGAAAGTGTTGGACTTCGCCGCAGTCGTATTAGCGCCTTCTGAGAACTCGAACAACAATCTGTTTTGGGCCTCGCTTGCTGGGTCCCCACTCGCAGCTCGCCCTTCATTTCTGGTTCCTCGGTCAACTATTGATGGAACTCTCAGTATGAGCCTTGGCACCTCAGTCTGAGCGAAAATTTCTCGAAGCGATGACTGATTCTGATCTGCACTGTGGGCTTATAGAAGCGTATATGGTTGTGCGCAGAAAAGCGTGCCTGCAAAAAAACGTTGGCATCCCTTTACCTCCAAGCGATTGATCACACTATGTATAAACTGGAGCAAAGTAATATGTACGAAAGTGAGGAAGCAGAATATCCCCTTCGAACTAGGTCTTCCGTAGGCTGCAGCTGGGGTCGACAACAAACGGGTGCGTCAAAGTACGGAGGCCCAGAGGTGGTCTTCGAATATTGGACAGCCAGCTGTCAGCGACCTCTGCCGTCGTCGTCTGGAATTCAGTCTGCTGAAAATGTATTTTTTAATTTGGAGAAGCAGTAAAGCTCTCTGACCAACCGCGAGTAGCAAAAAACAGACCGCAAATATCGACACAAAATTTAACGCTAGGAATACAACAATGGTGGATATAGAGTGCGTCACGCGGATCCATAAAATTCTAAGCAAAACAATTTGGCCTCCATAATTCGACTTTTGTGAGCAGCAATGGAAAAAATGAATAGACAGTCGAGGCTTATATATATATATATATATATATATATATATATATATATATATGAATAAGTACATACATATAAAAGAGGAATCTTCTAAGTCTAGAGTATTCGGGTGTAGGTCATCCAGTACGAAAACGAGCTGCAGACCGTCGTAGAAGTTTTCAACCAAACCTCTGGAAAGTTTAACATGGGAAAAGGGAGATTGGTGAGGAAACTTTAGGGACTCAAACTTTGCATCGAGAACCTCTTTGATAAGAGATGTGGAGTTCACTTAAAAAGAGTTGGGTCGCAGAACGGGACGGGCTTCGTGCTGCTGAACAAAATCTCTTGTGCGACTTTTTAAACTCTGCTTTGCTGAAAGCTACACGATTTTTTATAGGCTGTGAGAAGCCATGTGAAGACAGCCGCAAAACCAAGCTTCTTTAGAATACAGTTCAACGAAGACTACATTTCCACTTCGATCTGGAACATACGAAAGCATGCGTGGATTCCCAACAAACGCATCATTGGTCACAATACCTAAGTTGAACTACGCAGTAACAGTGGAATCATGAAGAATTCCACTGCTACTGCTTAGTGTTCTAAAGAGAAGGAAGAAAAGAAGGTAGTTGAGCATTACATAAAGCAACTGCTTAATAACGACTTTGCATGCTTTTCTATTCTTGAATTCTTTCTTTCAAAATGGGGATCGGCTTAAGTGATCTTGAAAGATTTTTTGTTCGTCACCTTCTGACTAATTAGTCACCTCTGAAGGGACAGCTTCCATCGCTAAATTGTTTCATGAAAGTCTCTAGCAGGCTCATAATATGCCGTCTGGCACTCTTCCCATCGATCTCCCGCTCCATGCTTCTCTTTTTCGTCCTTTTGCAATTTTCTAGCGAAGGAAACAACTGCTCCTAAAGATGCAGAGGCCGAACTAGGTCAGTGGGAACAAGCAGAAACTGCTCCAAGAGCTCGGGGAGTATTTTGAGCATCACTGCAGTTTTCCAATCAAAAAGGAAACGACCGCACTGCGAACTGCACGCATCAATTTCTTAAAGAGAGCAAAAGTATTTCTGTGCACTTCGCAAACTAGTGAACGATTGCACGTTTATATCTGTCACCAGTTCGCAGTTCAGTGCATTTTGCTTTTCAGATATGTCCAACTCAAATTTATCAACACTGTAATAGTGAACGCTTTGTTATTTAATTGCGAGATAGAATCCATGGTCACTAAGTACGCTGTCAATAGGAGATATGACGTCAGGGTCACATCCTTGTGGTTGAAATTCATTTTCCATTTTGTATTTGCATTTATTACGACGTATAAGACGAGCGTCAGACATAGCAGAACTCCAACAGCAATACCGAGACTCGCGGCAATAACACTATGGTACTTTCTGAAGTAAATATTGATACAAGCGACACGTGAACAACGCAGGCACGAACAATGAAATACGACTACATGATAGTGCATTTCCTAAAATGGGAAGCACATCACTAAACTATGCGCAGCTTTCTAGTTGCAAACCCCAAAAAGCTAAAAGCTGAGAACCTCGGGACTGTTCCTCATCAGTGTGTCATATAGTCCCTGCTCCAATGGCAAAAGTACTAGCCCCCTTGATCTTGCCCCGGTTGTTACTAATTCCTACATTTCACCTCACGTTGTGCATTGTGTCGCAAGCTTTCCATTCCAACTATTATTTAGATGTGTGTATAAGGTGTACCGGGGTGGGTCTCCTTATTGGACTGCACCCTTCTCCTTTCGTATTAAAGCACCTGAAAAAGCTCATTTTTCATTTAGTTTGCATCTTCCCGTCGACTGGAACGTACAGTGAATGTTTGACTACAAAAAACAACAACAAGCGAATCAAGCGAGTTGATGGAAAAACAGAAGCGGTAGCTACCAGCAACGACTTCACGGTGTAGGGATTTCGAGGAAGGGGTCGAATCTAAACTAAACTCCCGCGTCAAAGATGTCACGACGCTACCAAAAGCATTCAGTCAGAACGTTCCAACAAAGCGACTAAAAACAGTCATAGACGTGGATAGAGCTAGAAACAGGTAGTTTGCCAAAGGCCAAAACACTAAGGCTCCCGCCTAGGCTGCAGAGCAGACATCATTGTAAGCAACACTGAGGAGCGAAAAAGAGTGCAACTGCTGAGCAATCGCCTGCAACTACAGACTACCTAGCACCCAAAATGTCTTCGTTCATAATATTAAATATCCTAAATATTGAAAACTACTGCCTAGTATTACCTCCGCCAGAGCGCCTATAAACACCCGTCCTGAACAGATGAAACCACCTGAAGAGAGCCGATAAGAACATCACACATCCATCACTCGAAGAAGCGCTCTTATGGCTTCGTCGTCCCACCTCATTTTCACTGGAACCCACAGAGTGGGTGTGTGGTACGGCAGTCGAAGAAGGGGCCGGCTGTCGCGTGCATCCCGAATCAAGCCTCACAGTTCGGTCTTGCCCAGGCCATCGGAGCTTTCGACCCTTCCGAAATCGGTTTATTGATACTATTACAGATTTGTCTGAGAAAGACACAACACTTGCATGCTCACAAGCCGACCACGGCATCCCAGAGTTCAGACCAACTATGTATGCGTTCAAATGGTCTCCACGTTCCGTAGATGAATGCGTGTACCGCAAGGGAACTGGCTAACACCTTCATGTGTCCTCTCATTTTTAATTCACATAGCCATCAGTAAATTTGAGCTGCATTTTAGGTTTAAGAACTTTTACTGGCCTCTAGCGCTCAGTTCCCACTATGGTTTGCTTTTTTCAATACTGTTCGTTACAGCTCTTGATCTTTGGCTTCCTCTCATTGTCTATTATTGTCCGTACTTCCAAGCATAATAAATAAGTAAATAAAGCCCATCAGTATTTTCCTTGTCTCTCCCATCGTCTGTATGTTCTTCTGTGTCCAACAAACTCTCGGATAACGGCTGGAACGGAGTTCGCTCCGCTATAGCGGTGGATCAGCCGACCTCTGAAGACGAAGAGAGTGTGGAAACGCGAGGCCGCTCAATAAATACTGGCTCACTTCTCAACCTCATTCGGCACAGAGGTATTAGGGGGGGGGGGGGCAAAGGTAATGAGGCACCCCATGTCGTGTCCATATATCTCGTGCCTGGAGTCTGGTTTCGTGCTTATCGTATTTGTGTGTTTGTATGCTACTTAATGAAGCCCACCTGAGAAGTTACCACTTCCGCCCTTTCCAGAAGCATGCCAAAACCCCAGTCTGTCTCATGCCGAAACCCCAGTCTGACGAGTCGACCTGTGTCGCGCAAATCTCTCCCAATTCCCAACCCCGAGCAGCCTGGGCTCAATATTCAAGCAAGATGAGAAGTTCGTCTTCTACCTTAACCCTCCCAAGCAGCGAGTCTGGGTGAGGCCTGGTGACCCGTTACCGACCTTCGTTCGGCGAAATGTTCACGGCGAGAAGCACCTTCAGAGCTTTTGGGTCTGCGCCCTTACCAAAAGCACGACGATGGACTCCAAGGCCATGGTGAACGAAACAGAAGAGATGGACCTGCGTCTCGCTCTTATTCATTCGCAGCGCTTCAAGAAGGTTCTCCTCTTCGACAACGTCGCACCCCATCGGGAACAAGTAACCACGGATAAGCTTGGCCAGCTGGGCTACGTTCACATGCCTCACCCACCGTATTCGCAGGACATCTCTCCATGCGACTACCACTACTTCTTGAGCCTACAGAGCTTCCTGGTCGGAATTGACACAAGAACCCAAGCAGCCCTTGACAACCTAATCGAGCAGTTGATCAACACCAGGCCCAAGCAGTTCTGCAAGGATGGAATCAGGAAGTTGGCTGAGCGATGGCAGCAAGGTCCTTGCCCTTAATGGCAAATACATTCCTCAGCATCGTTGAGTTGTAATTGAGTTATAAAGAGATAAAGATTTTTTTCAATTTGTCTCATGACTTTTGCCCTCCCCCACTAATACATCGAATGCCAGGGGAGTGTCCTATGAAGGGCACGCCTCCAATACGTTCCTTAGCAAAGAGAGCCAGGATAGCACACCAATATCGGGGCCCACCATCTCTACCTATCACCGATCAGGAACCAGATTCATTAACGACCTACCCGCGGGAATAAGGGGTAGAGATACCCACGATGAAGCCTGCATCTTCGACTCTTCCCTTATCTCTACATGACTCTTATCTTATCTCTACCCCCTATATCCCGCATACCCACGGGCTTAATTGTTGATGAATCCCGCCCCAGGATAGCTAGCGGAGGTGAGTCGCCATTCCAAGATCACTTTCTTTGACTTGTTTGCCAATGCGCTCTCTTCTTTTATTTCGTAGATCTCAGAAAACCTTCATATCTGAAGAGCCCGCCCTACAGCATAAGCCTACCCAAAAGCTGTAGTATGTAGGCTACCCGTCAACGTCTTTTCCAATAAGGCGGGAATAGCATCAGATGACGAACAGCTTCGAGGACAGACGGAGATTCGGATGGGGTTCGGGCGGATTAATGAACGAAAAAACGCTGCTTGTGGTCTTCCGATAGAAGACAGCGACACTATCGAGGAAGAAACAAGTTATCCTAGTTTTGTCTCGAGGAGGTACATAGAGATGCTTGTCCGGATGATCCTACTGTTCAGCCTCTAACAAGGAAGTCATTTCCGTCCTTCAAGGATTTTCGTAATGAACCCGACCAAATTTACATGCCTCTAATTGGAGGAATAATTCCTCGAAAGAAAAACGCCGTTCTATGACAACCTCACTGGGAGCTACATAACTGACTGTGTAGGATTAAAACCTTTCCGGGCGACTGGTGCAAACCACCACGCGCATCTAATATCCATCACATCACAGCAAGTGGCCTTTACGATGCTGATCTGTACCGTAAATTAATTAATATGTACTCTTGAAAAGCAAAACTTAAATTTGAATTGAGTCATGAGGTCCCTTTCCCTAAAAAAATAAACAGAATCAAAGGAACAATAAGAAGTTGGCATAAAAGACAGACGATAAGGAATACGCTAAGAACCTCATGACAGGTAGCAGAGGCAAGTTTTTGAAGTTGGAAAGAGCAATCACAAGCCATCCAGGTGAGGACTTGGTCTGGTGTTGCTGCGCTGAAACTCGAGCCCTCCCTTAATTGGACGGCATGAATCAATACCTATGAACTGCACGATGAAATATGATCTGGCGGCCCGGGATCGCTGGATGCTGGAGCTGGAGCTCTAAGATCTCATGGACACCCGCCGTGGTGCTAGTGCTGTGGCAGTGCCGGTAATTCGAACACCGATGCGAGAACAACGACTGCGACGACGGAACAAGAACAGCTGACGGAGGCCAGAGCCGACGCTTGGAATACGAAGCGGCACGGTTCAGCTGCAGGTGAAGCGTGGCCAAGGAGCAGAAGCTCCGGAAAACAGAGCTCTTCGAAGACAGCCTCAGGCCAGAGGTATAGTGATCGCTCTTGCTCACGTACCCCAGTTATGTAGATTGGGAACCACCCATCCTTTGTGTGCAGTTTTTTCGTTTAAGCCACTAACTAATATTTTTTCTTCGCAGGTTATATTCAAGGCGTGTACTATAGCTCAGCTTATAAGGCACCTTCTTCTTTAAACACAAACGCTTCGTCTGCAACGTGTCTGCCAATGTGAAACACATTTAAAGCTACCATCTCCCAGGAATTCTAGTGACCCCTGAAATCATGCAAGGCGACATCATGTTCGTTCTGGGTTCGATTTCCTTTGAGCGGATTTCAATGACGGAATAGACAAGCATTTATAGCTTGCCCTAGCCAGCATTTTCCACGGCAGAAATCATAGGCGAAAAATTAGCCGCAAGTTTGCATGACGATCCTTGAATGGTGTGAGGCAGAGTAGTGGTGCCTTGGAAATTTTACCTTTGCTGTCAGCGTGGTTCGAGTTAAACATCTTCAGTTTTTAGGTGGGTCTTGCTGAGGTTATAGGCTGTTATAACGATGTTTTCCTGTGATCAAAACACTAGCGCCAGGTGACACTCGAACCCGGATACCCTGTTTACCGAGAAGAATGACTACGCCATTACACCACGAGTTCTATAATGCTTGAATCAACGAATAATTCCCGCCTGGCGCTAGAGTTTCGACCGCAACAAAACATCGCCATATCAGGTTCAGTTTTGCACACATTTCTTCTGCTCTAGTGATTGAGGGGTAGTGACCTGAGCGCCAGCAAGAAGACAATCCATCTATCAGAGTGCGGGTATCAGATAAGGGCGACCTCCTGCCGTGTAAAAGGGCCTTCGAAAGGCTTATCCGTAGCCAAATGCTAATCAGAGTGCTAGGTTGTGCAATTAGGCGTCCATTCTTAATCGTGAGGGGGCAGTGCTGTGAATGAACCCTCTACACTCTCACGAGTAGCATGTCGTCTCTGGAAAAGTGAAAGTGGCATAAAATTGAAGCACTATCTTGATAGTATCCACCTGGCTGAGGTGATCAGCAACCACGTTTACGCGAAAAACGGAAACGTTTGCCCTTTTATCTGCCTTTTTAAGTCGTTGCGGTGAGTTTGCTCCGTTCTTAGCTATCTAACAAAATCTGCAGTTGGACTGTCGACTCGTCATTTGATTTTCGAAATTCCCCATCCAAATCGAAGTGCGTGACTCTCCGGAATATCTGTTCTGTTCGACGCAGTTTATACGTCACTTGCAGTATAGTATAAAATTTCATTTACCTACGTTACTAAAATATAACCCATGAACAAAGATGGTGCAAACGTCGCATTCTCGAACTGATGGCCTGATACTCAACCAACACCTTTGCTCCGACTCTGACTTCTGCTAATATTTAGCGAAATGCATAGAATGAGTAGAGAGTCGGCTGCATTCCTAAGCGATTTTTCATTTTAAAAAATTCATGGGAAATAGAAAAGACCAAAACCAAAAGTCTAACAAGTGCCATTTACCTCGCTTTAAAAAGATTCCTTTGAAACGCGCAGAGAGCAGTCCTAGGAGCAGAGAAAAAGTCTCATAAACGAGCAATTTTCCCTACTGCCTCAAGGTTTTCACTAAGCAACTTGAACGGGTGTGCACAGTTCTCATCGCCACAGAGGTTGTACTTACAGTTATCTGTAACAAACAGACTTCAAGCTCTTACAATCTCACACGTGAACTAATATCATGTGTTGTCATTGCAATACATTACCAATACCGTAGAAACATAAAGGGGCAAGGAACGATTAAATGAAAATGAAAACGAGCGGTGTAGCATGAAGACCATCTCAACAGCCGCATCTACCCCGCCCTGAAGCCATTCAACTGGAGTGAAAGATACAGTCGTGAGACGGAAGATACGAGGTACAGAACATGTGGGCATCTGACCGACGTAGCGTTCATACTTCATAGGCTCCCTACTGTCGAAAAATTTTGAAGGCTCTCTCAGTGAATAAACTTCTTTTTTGATCGGTAAATAAGGTGGCCACTAAAGTCCTACTATCCTACTGTTAGGTTATCGTTAAAGCCTTAACTCTGACTTGAAGTTTTTAATGTCTTCGTGCCCGTTTTCCCAACTCCTTTGTGGGATCACATAAACTTCTCCTACCGGTGATCGTAGAGTCGATGGGAACTCATATTTGGCTCATGCAATCTAACTTGACCAACGGAGGCCATGGCCCTCCGATGGTCAAGTTAGTGTTACGACCCCTCATAGAGGTCTAGCGCGAAATCAGGAACCTCATGGCTAGAGAGGTGTATGGCTGGATTGGTCTGGATGAGAGGACTTTTAAACCTGATCCGGAGGGTTCGTGAGGGCCGAGGGATGTCAGCAGGCAGTGTTCGGATTTTGTCAATGGAGATTGTGGAGGGCGACAGAGGGGCGACCGCCGCCGAAGAAGTTCTGCATGATGAGGTGCGCGCTAAAGCGAGACCAGCTCAGGGAGCGGTTGCTAGGCACGTGTACGAGCGGAGGGAGAGTCTCTTCGAGTACCAGTGGTCGACAGTGCTGCAGCGGCCGGCAGCACAGAGTGTGACAGCGTGGGATCTGCCCGCTCGGCGACAGCGGAAGGGGAGCACCGGAGACGAGAAGGGATCAAAGACACCGCAGCTGTTTGATGCCTCGCGCCGGCCGGCGGCGAGACTCCCTCACGTGGGGCCTGACGACGCGGCCGTGGTTCGTTACACAGTTGGCTGAGCTGGGACGGCGGAGGAATTCGAGAATTCGCCTTCGCATCTGCTGTCGTCGGACGGCCGCCGCATATGGAGTGGTGCCGTTTTGGTGGGACACCATTCACCCATCGCAGGGTAGCAGCTCGCGTGAGTGCTTCACCTCACATCCCGAGAAGAGCCAGTTTTTCCTCCCTGACATTGCAGCGCTCGCCGCCCTTGGACGGAAACTTGTATTCGAAAAGTTTCCTTCACTTCACATAAAAGTCAGGAAAACAGATGGCAATTCTTACATGAAAGGGAGAACTACGCTCTTCAACGACAGGGTTTAAGCCGCACCACAACAGTGCCGACCGAAGACCCGACGCTTTGAGCTTCTATTCCAAGCGTTTATACATTGAAGGAATCAGAGCATGTAAAGAATAAAAGGATAGGGTTCGACTTTAGTCAAACCCTGGCTGCAATGATGAGCCACGTAAAATCTTCTTACCTACCAATGTAGGCATGACGAGCCTACTGTGCACTTGACTGGCCTCGATAAGTAGTTGGGGCACTGGCATACCACCCTGCGGCGCTAACAGCACCTGCTTCAAGCCGCGCAATCATTTAAAGATCTTAGAGTTAATTTCGCGTTTTTTTTGCAAGCCACACGTAAGAAGATTTTCTTGAAACTGAGACAGTTCATCAAGTTTTTACCCACCTGTGGTCCCGGCTTATTACTATCGTAGTGGGGGGGGGGGCAAAAGTAATGTGACTGGAGCCCGGTTTCGTGCTTCTCGTATTTGCATGTTTGTTTGCTACTTAATGAAGGCCATCTGAGAAGTTACCACTTTCGCCCTTTCTAGAACATGCCAAAACCCCAGTCTGTCTCATGCCGAAACCCCAGTTTGACGAGTCGACCTGTGTCACGCAAATCTTGCCCAATTCCCAATCCCGAGCAGCCCGCACTCAGTCTTAACACAAGTACGTAGAAGTACGTCATCTACCTTAACCCTGCCAAGCAGCGAGTCTGGGTGAGGACTGTTGACTTGTTACCGACCTTCGTTCGGCGGGCTGCTCACGGCGAGAAGCACCTTCTGAGCTTTTGAGTCTGCGCTCATGGACCGGTATACTGGAAGCTGTTTTCCGAAAGCGCTACGATGGACTCTAAGGCAATGGTGAACGAAATAGAAGAGATGGACCTGCGACTCGCTCTTATTCATTCGCAGCGCTTCAAGAAGGTTCTCCTCTTCGACAACGCCGCACCCCATCGCGCAAAAGTGACCACGGATAACCTTTCTGAGCTGGGCAACGCTCACATGCTTCACCCACCGTATTCGCCAGACACCTCTCCATGCGACTACCACCACTTCTTGGGTCTAGGGGACTTCCTGGTCGGAAGGGACACAGGAACCCAAGCAGTCCTCGACAACCATAACGAGCTGTGGATCAGCACCAGGCCTAAGCAGTTCTGGAAGGATGGGATCAGGAAGTTGGCTGATCGATGGCAGCAAGGTCATTGACCTTAATGGCAAATACATTCCTAGCACCATTGAGTTGTAATCGAGTTATAAAGAGGTAAAGAAGTTTGTTGAATTTGTCTCATTACTTTTGGCCCACCCTAACTGACAAAGTATGCCTAGCTTTCTTGGAATGCTGAACAAAGACGTTGGAGGGGAGGCGTACAATTTTGGATCACTTTTTTCGCCTTCTTCAGACGGAGGTGTTACCACTCCTAAGCAAATATTGGTACTTTAAGGAAAGTATCGTGAGAAGATATGGGTTTAATACTCTCCATCCAAAGGTTCATAATGGAGGTTACAACGTAGTGTTTAATAAAAACCATGCCAGGTGTGCAAGGTGGTTCCAAGTACTTCTGCCACCTCTCTTTAGAGCTATCAGTGACAGCGCCTCTAGGAACAAACTTACAGGGTGTTCCTAAATAACGTGATGAAGTTTTGGCGTTTTTCCTCTCAAAGTATCGATTCGCAGCATAACTACAATAGCGCCAGCCATTTTTCAGCGTATCTCTCTGCCCCCGCTAAAATCTTTCAAATTCGATTTTGCCCAGTTACCGCTTTTCTCAAGATGTCGAACCATCGCGATTCGATTTCAAAGCTCCATCGTCGACGAAAGCGCTAACGCGGCATCGTTCAACTGCTCGCTGTCACTCAATCGACTCCTCCTTGGCCATGAAGTATGGGGAAGAAGCCGACTGTCAATACGCACGGATCCGGAAAATCGTCGAAGAGCGAGCAATTGCAACTTCGAGGATTCCATGGGAAAAATCGCCCTTGATATCGGTGTCAGCCTCACGACAGTGCATCGAGTAACCAAAAAGGAACTCGGACTCAAGCGCTACAAGTCCCATGAAGTCAGTCACTTGACGGACAACAGTGAGCGCGAACGACTTCGTCGATGCAGCCAACACAGGGTGCGGGCTGCATGTCGCAGGTAGGAGCGAATACTGTTCACGAACGAGAAGCTGTTCACCGTGGAGTAGGCTGATAGCCGCCAAAACGACAGCATTTAGCCTACACAGGATCTAGCCACCTCTGCCATCGTCGAGCAGTGGTCAGAATCCGCAGGCGATCGTGATTTGGGGCGGAATCTGCACCAACGGAAAGGTCCTATGAGTTTTTGGAAGGAGTAAAAATTGGTCAAGATGTGTACCTGCGCGACATCCTCGAAACCGTGGTACTTACTTAGCACCTAGGCAATTCGTAGTGCATGTTTGAACAAGACTCAGCCCCTGCACATAGGGCTAAAAGCACATAGGCGTGGTGGAAGGCCTTCCCCAGGTCTACGAAATCGCCAGCTCACTCTCGGATCCGACTCCAACGGACCACATCGTGTGGTTCATTTTGGAGGCCTGGGTCTCTGTCAAGCGCCACCACAGTCTGAAGTTCCTGAAGAGATCTCTGCGCCGAGCTTCTGGATCTCTGTCATTGTTAGCTGACTCCAGATGACCTGCGAATACAGAGGTCCAAACGCTGGGTGAAGCCCATTGCCGATGACTTCACCCAGCGTTTGGACCTCTGTATTCGCGCGAAGGGGCCACATCAAATCCGATCGAATATAGTGTTCCCTATTGTCTATGTTGTTGTTATTTATGCGTTGTTCTGTTAAGTTGTTAGTTGTTTCATAGTTATACTAGCAATACCTTCATCACCGGCAAAGATCGAGCTTATTGCAGGGCGTTATTATGGAACATCCTGCAATAAGCTCGATCTTTGCCGGTTGTTAGCTACAGCAGGGTGGCCCGTTAGTAATGCAACTAAACCTCAGTCGTATAAAAACGGTAGGCATGGACAAAATCTGTTAGAATTCAAAATACTACATCTACGTGCACTGCGCGATTGCGGTGGTGCTGTATTATTCATAAGTAGCGACTCCTAGCGTGATCACAGCCTTCAGACCGTGTGGGCAGCCTTGCAGTCCGCATCGAAGCACCTCCTATCCGGTCATCACACAGGGCTTCAAAATAACGAGATGAAGGTTCAGCTATTATATGTAACTACAAGACAACTAACAGCTTAACATAACAACACATAAAACACGACAACACATAGACAATGGGCGACACTATATTCGACCGGATTCGGATAGCCCCCCCCCCCTTACGCGAATACAGAGGACCAAACGCCAGATGAAGTTTTCGGCGATAAGCCGCATCTGGCGACAGTCGGTTCAACTCCATGCGCAGAGATTTCTTCAGGAACTGTTGGCTGTAGTGGCGCTTGGCACATACCCAGGCCCCAAAACGGACCACACGATGTGGTCCGTCGAAGTCAGATCCGGGAGTGCGGTGACCATTCCGCAGACCTGGTGAAAACCGGGAAATTGGCCTTCCACCACGCCGAATGCTCTTCGCCAAATGTGCAGTGACTGAGTCTTGTTGAAATATCCACTGTGTATTGCCGTAGTGCCACGAAAGTACCACGGTTTCGATGTTGCGCAGGTACATGTTTTGAACAATTTTTACTCCTTCCAGAAAAACCGAGGACCTTTCCGCTGGTGCAGATTCCGCTCCAAAACACGATCGCCTGCGGATTTTGACCAGTGCTCGACGATGGCGGAGGTGGCTAGATCCTGTGTAGGCTAGATGCTGTAGTTTTGGTGGCTATCAGCCTGCTCCACGGTGAACAGCTTCTATTTCGTGAACAGTATTCGCTCCCACCTCCGACATGCGGTCCGCACTCTGTGTTGGCGGCATCGATAGAGCCGTTCGCGCTTACTGTTGCTCGTCAGGTGACTGACTTCATGGAACTTGTAGCGCCTGGGTCCTAGTTCCTTTTTAGCTATTCGATACAATGATGCGAGACCGATAGCACGAGCGATTTTTCTCATGGAACCCTCGAATTTGGAAATGCTCGCTCTTCGATGATTTTCCGGATCCGTGCGCATTGATAGTGCAGTTTCTTTCCCGTCCTAAATGTTCAACTCATGGTCAAGCTTCCTGAAGCTGCGAGTCGCTGTGGAGACGGTCGATAGAGTGACACCGAGTGCTTTCCTCGACGATGAAGCTCCAAAATTGCAGCGCGATGGTTCCACATTTCGAGAAAACCCGTACCTGGGGCACAATCGAACTTGAGAGAAATACAACCGAGACAAAAAGATACATTGAAAAATGGCGCCATTGTAGCGATACTTTGCGTGGGAAAGCGTCGAGCCTTCATCACATTACTCTGGAAAATCCTGTAATAAAGGATGCATAACAAAACGATGTTGTGGGACGAGCAACAGATGGATGAGAATCTCGAATAACTGCTTGAGGAAGTCGTTTGCGGAACCTGTTCTTCTTTTCAATGCAGTTTCAACGCGGCTTTTGTGGAGTACTTTGGAAAGGAAACATGCCACTTGGGAAGCCACCTGATTACTGGGCTAGTCTGGGAGCAACCCGAACCGTTCACATTCGATTAAGAGAGCAGCGCGGGTCAGAAGCAGAAACGTCTCCAGAAGCGGCGCACGACGAGCGCGGCGCATCCGGCAAATGTTTTGACAGAGTCCGTTTGGCGCAGGAACGACGACGAGTCGAGACAATCGATGCCGAGGGGAAACCGAAGGGCTGAAGGTGACAGCTGGCTGCTGGCCCGGACGGGGGCTTCCATGCTGCGACACCTATGTGGCAGACGGCAATCCGGTCGGGAGACGAGTTCAGCAGCACCGCGGAGATTACCGGACAAGGCAATAGGGCACGACACAGGAGCGGGAGCGGACGTCGTCTACGCGACTTCTGCTGGCGACCCAGCACCAGCGTGTTCCGGCTTCGGATTCACTTCTAACCGGCTTTTCTGCGAAAGTTACCCTCACTTTTACTGGTGAGAAAAGGCCGTCTATTACCCTTTATGGAAGAAGAATCAAGGCGGGAATCTTGTCACTATTTAGCCATCAGTGAGGCTCATCCATGTAGTTGTGCAAACAGAAAAGATTGCAGCAAATGATGAAGAAAACTCGTGCCAGCTTTCTCTGTCCGCTTGCCCATAAACGGACAGAGAAAATTTCGTGTGAAGTTTTTCTTCAGAATAATTGAGCCGGATTGCGCTGCGACAAAAAGCTGAGCAAGGTTCAAACAGCCGTTGCGAAGGCTTCCTACCGAGTAAATGTCATCCGGACCTCCATCTACAGCAACTTCATAAAAGGTTTTGTCTTCAATTGTATCAAACATAAAAGCCAGTAGAAGCGTGGATTATTTGAACTTGAACTAACGATAAAACTTCAAAGGCACCTACAGCTTGGTCTGAAATATTCGGCGTGAAATTCAAGGTGTAGTCTGAATTAAATAACGTGGATATTCTGTTCCTGTTGAAAGACGAATTCGAGGGCAGGCCTCTCCATGGTTTACAGCATTTATGCCCCTTGACGTTAAAAAAAACTAAGCGGAACAACATCCTTCTTCTGGAACGTCTTCTCTCCCAACATTGCGATTTCAAATGATTCGACAAGGTTTCACTGAGAAGGATTCAGCACTTCCATGTGCAGCTCCACACATCAGCATCATCATTTTCATTAGCGTCTGTCCCGCTTGTTGGCGGGCTCCGCTCTTCTGGGGCCGGATTAATCAACGACTTACAGCAATTTAACACAGAAATTACAGCCGAAATTCCTGATAGCGCGGTTTATCACTCGCCATGTCACTTGATAAGCCACGCTATCAGGGATTTCGGCTGTAATTTTCTCTGTTAAATTGCTGTAAGTCGTTGATCAGTCGTTGATCCGGCCCCTGGTGTGGTAACGCCAATTCTCCCGATCAAATGCTTGATCAAGGTGCACACCAGCCATGTTGGCTAGATACGTTGCTTCGGCCGCATGTGCCGCTCCCGATTTGCTATAACACCCCGATGTTTAGGAAGACATGATGCGAAAGAGTCTCAGCTAGCAGTCGGCTCCACCTAGTGGCCTCTACGAGTCCAGCTGTCGAGGCGCTCTCAATAGGCTATTATGTGCGGTATATGGCGGAAGTGTCCCCCCCCCCACACCCCCCCCCCCCCGACAAATTCACCGTAGGTCGTTCATTCAAGGAGTTGTCATCTCGAGCGCTAGCGTCAACAACAAATTCAGATGGAAGCTATCGCTCTTTTCTTGAAGCTAATGTCCTCAGAGAAGCTGTGGACGATTTGTCGGAGGTCAGGGGTGCAGATGCCTGATGTGGCCAAATCTGTCGCATCTAGCACCGAGTGGGGCAGAAATGCGGCCACGATGAAAAAGCAGAGCTGGATGCAGCGAAATATCGTCGAGTAGCAGATGGTGAATTCACGTGCCATCGCGGCATCCTTTTCTTACAGTTGCCTATGCCGAAAGGCCTTTGAGCGACAGCGTTGTGGTAGATGCAACGTGACTTCACTGAGATGGATACACATTGTCCTGAACCAGACTCTTCTCTACAAGCATGATACAAGCCAGTACCCGTTCATTCATCCGGTAGGGATAGATGATATTGTTGGCCTGGGGGGGACCCGAACCAAGGACCTGGAATTGGGGTGCACGTCAGTGCCTCTCCGACTGCGCTACACGGGAATAATAAACTTACACACCAAAAGTTTCAAAAGCTGGAAACGAGACACTCGCGATTCTTCTGTCTCATACCTGCTACATTCCACACACAAATCCTTGCGCCGCTTATTAGACACCAACAGGAGGCACCCCTTTGAGCTCTGCATAGTAATCTCTCTAAACCTGAAGCCACCACCAGATGTCCTCGTCTGGGTATGGGTTTGGAACACATGTGATATGGTTGAAAACATACACATTCCAGATTTGCCAATTCTTATGAAAAACTCATTGTGAAGTTATATTCCTTGAAAAATTCTGCAAACAAGGAATGCTCCTGATCCGACTTCTCATGGTACCACGAACTTCTTTGAAGGATTAACATCGAAAAGGGTGGACATGCGCAGCAGATGAATGGAAGCCTGCATTTTTCCTACGATGTATTTTTAGCTGCATGGGTAAAAAAATAAACAGGCAAGATGACTCCAAGAGTTGGCTCCGACACCGGGAAGTAGAATACGTGGCGCATTCTATGAGAGAACTGGCAGATGCCCACATTTTTCCTTTATCGCTGAAAAGCGAGCGTTGTTTATTTATTTGTTCTCTACATGGATAACCACGCAAAAGAAAAACAAAGCAAATGTCTTTCAAAACAAGTTAAAGTACTAAGTTATTGCAGTATATTCGGAGTAATTCTATTTCTCTCCACAACAAAACTACTGTCATTAGTACATAATATCATGCGTGGAACTTTCTGTTTTCTTCTGTGCAAATTCTTTTACTACAAGTCATGCTTTGCACTGTTTTACACATTTTTCTCAATTTCTCTAAATACAGGGTGCCTTCGGTATACTGGGATAGTCAAACACGGATCTGACCCCTTAGCCGATCGTATGGAACGCCTGCGACAGCGCAATTTCCGAAATGCTGAAGCTTAACAGAGGCTCGAGACCTCGATGCGATGCATGGAATGGCGTGGACTCAAGTGAGCACGACGTTTGGAAGGAATGGGAGGCAAGGAAAAGGAGGACAGTCAGATAGCGATGTCGGGTGCAAAGACGTGAAGTCGCTCGGAGTCTCTGAAGAGTGTTTGGTGGTTTTCGGGGCCGCAGTTCGCGGCCTCAGCACCGAACAAATCAGGGGAGCCGCGGATGGAGGCTCACGCCGAGGTCGTGGCGAAGGCTCGGGTCGACGCAGAAGCGAAGTCGACGGTTGCAGGCGTCCGTCGGAGCAGGAGAGTAGCGTGAAGGGAACAGCGCGATGCGGTCACGAATTGATTGAAAGCAGAAAGAAGTGAAGGAGAATTAGTGGAGGGCGCCATGCTACCTCGTCGGCGATCAATAGACGCAGAACACGGCGGCTGCGCGACGAGCAAGGCGCTGGCCGGCGAGCAGCAGCAGCAGCCCGGGATGGGAGCAGGAGGTCAGCTGCGGGCGCAGGAGCGGGATGGTCGGCGCGGCGGAGCCGTAGTCGTCGTCTCCCTGGCGATCGCCCGTCGGCCTCGTCAAAGTGAAGCGGAGAAGCGGCCCTGTGGGCCGGTTGCTATGAGGCGTGCTCATCATGGAAGTACGGACAAGTCTGACATCATCGTGCCGCCGCTGATTCACACGGCTGGACGACTCCGTGATGCTCTTTTGTTCTGGTCGCCGCATATGCGAGGGAGCCAGAGATTGCTGGTCGGTGCGCTCTTCGAGGAGGAAAAGCCTTCATTCATCCTAATTATATTCCACTATGCAAGCAGCTCCAAACTGCTCTGCTGAAAACCGCGCGCTCGGTTCTTCTCGGTGCGGAAAAGAGTTCTTGAAGACGGCACTGTCGACCCTTCCTTGTTTTTGTGTCCTACTGGACGGATGTTGCAAATACGATTTGCTGGCGACTTCAGCTTCCCAAACTGAAAAAAGGTGGTGGGCAGATGAGCTGTCCTAACATTGTAGTGTTTGTCTTTCATCTATCACCTACCTCTTTGTACCTGACAATGAGACCGTTCGTGAAGATTATGCCTTGTTTGAACTTCATCAAGAGATCTATCGCTGAATTGATAGACAAACACTTTCGATTTAGCCACTAAAATTTTAGGTGGCTTAACATGTTAACCAAGACTAGAGCTGAGCATGTAGATGCTGAACAGCATGCGAAAACAACGGTGATGTATTAGGTTGTCCCATATAAGTCCCCGCCGTTTTTTTTTCAACGATTCACTGCAGATTTCGCCGGCGGTCTCTTGCATAGAGCTGCATAGCTTTCGAAAGAGAATGATTTGCTCGATCAGAACTTTTATTGCATTTCCTTTTTCATCATGAATTTTGTCAATTTTTAGGTCGTTGAAGTGAAAAGTGAAAAAGTAGCCATTTGCGCACTTGTCCTCTCCGCTTAGGTTTGTAATTTTTTGCGCAGTTTTTTATAGCACTTGGAAGACAATGTTCTGTACTACAAGAATAGGTGTTGGTCCTATTTTCGCACTTGTCCTTTATTGATGTTTAGGCCATCAAATTGGGAATTCCGACTTTTCCGTCCGAATTTTTACCAAAACTCCGGTTCTGTGGTTGGACCTTTTTGCTTGGTGTTATATGTCGTTTGGACGAGGATGTCTTGCTCAGTAAAAATTTGTGTCGCGTTCATTGGCTCATGCTGATTCCTGTCGAGTATCAACAACTGAACAAGGAGATGGAGTTGTTGGTGAAGATGATTTTTCTCTTTCCGGCATTTTGTTGGTATGCAGTAGAGATCAATAAACGCGACAGACATTCTTATAGAGCAAGACATTCTCTTTCGAATGACATATAACACCAACCCAAAAAGTCCAACCACAGAGCAGGAGCTGTCGGCAAAATAACCGTCCTTCTTCGGACGTCCCAATTTGATGACCTAAAAATCAATAAAGGACAAATGAGCAAATAGCACTGACACACATTCTTGTAGTACAGAACATTTTCTTCAAAATTCTATAAAAACTGCGCAAAAAATTACAAACCTAAGCGGAGAGAACAAATGCGCAAATGGCTACTTTTACATTTTTTCACTTTTCACTTCAACGACCTAAAAATTGACAAAATTCATGATGAAAAAACAAGTGCAAGACAAGCTCTGATAGAGCCAGTCATTCTCTTTCGAAAGCTATGCAGCGCTATGGAAGAGACTGCCGGCGGAATCTGCAGTGAATCGTTGAAGAAAACGGCGGGGACTTATGAGACAACCTAATATAATACATAGATCCACAAAACGGTTGTATGGCTGAATAACCGCCACCTGATTGTTCAATTCAGTTAGATTCCTCTTCCTTGCTCCTGGGCTAGTCCTTTCTACAATTACACCTTTTTCAGACTAGACAACTTTCTACAATTACACCTTTTTCAGACTAGACAATGAATAAGCTAGTGAAACGGTAAAGTGAGACAGCTTCTAGGCGTCGGGGAACTTGAGTCGTCTACTTTATCATGTGAGAGGAGCTCCCTTATGGCCCCGATTATACTTCCATACGACGACGCAATTCAAACGGAGCGATGCGTCCTTTTTCTTTGGCAGCCATGAGGTAACCAATGGGCTCTTGACGGAAATCGACTTGAACTGCGGTGAGACAACATATCTCATATTCCCTAGGAATCAGTTGTTATAGCGTGTTTTATTTTATTTATTTATTTATTTATTTATTCAAGGCATAGACAACTGCCTAGGAAACAAATTGTGAGGAAACACAAAAAAGGAGACAACATGGAACGGATGAATGTAACCATCAGGCATGTAAGAAACTATTACAAGCAAAGTATCTAGCAGCACCCCGTAGTATTTAACATCGGACAAATCTTCTACAGGCCCGTGCGGAGAGTCTCTCTAAATCTTCATATTTGCCCATGTGTTCTGAGCTCTTGTTAAGAGAGCATGCGTCAACTGTTTTGAACAATGCCATAACCATTCCGCGTTACATCCTTAATGACAGAAAGTCTTGAGAAGTGGCACCAAATCGTGGCTAGGATGGAGATTTAAAGAGGGCCTCAGAGAAAACCGTTTGGTTTTGCGCGCTTAAGTCTGCAACAGGCAGTGAATTAGTTTGTTGCGTATGAAATGGCCGATATTTCGTCCTCAATTTCTGGCCGATTTTTCTTGACTACGAATGTTGCAGTTTTAGACGCTGTTTTTACAGTATGAATCAACGTGATATTCGGGTGCACTACTTATATGAATGGAAAAGTGGACACAACGCCGCGGCCACAGCTCGTGACATCAACGCTGCATTTGGGGAGGATTTGGATAAGGAACGCACAGTTCGCCATTGATTCGAAAGCTTTCGATCTGGAGATAAAAATCTCGAAGATGAAGACCGAGGTAGGCCACCATCACTCTTTAACGACAACCAACTCAAACCCATGGTGGAAACGGATCCGCGTCAAACTGTTAGAGAGCTAGCACAGTATTTCGGACTTGACGACAGCACCATCAGTCGCCTCTTAAATACGACCGGAAGAGTTAAAAAATCGGATAAATGAATCCCGCATGAACTGACCGCCGGGCAGATGTTGAAGCGCCACGACGCCTGTGTTTCGTTAAGGTTGCGCGATCTAAGCGAGCCTTTTTTGGACGGGATCGTGACATGCGACCAAGAACGGACTGTACATGACAATCGTTGTCGCTCTTCATAATGGCTCGACCAGAATGAGAGTCCAAAGAGATGCCGAAACCAAGCCTCCATCCAAAAAAGACCATGGTGACCGCATAGTGGACAATGGCTGGTATAATCCACTACAAGTTCTTGAAGACAGGGATGACTATCACAGCGGAGAAGTAATGTACCGAAACTGAAGTGATGCACCAGAAGTTGACCAAAAACAACCGGCTTTGGACAATCGAAGAGGCTCACTCCTACTACTTGACAACGCGCGTCCGCACGTTTCAAAAATTGTTGTCCAGAAACTGGATGAGTTGGCATACGAAACACTGCCACATCCAGTATACTCGTCAGGTCTGTCCCCTATCGATTATCATTTTTTCAAGCATTTAGATCGTCATGTGAAGGATACAAAACTCAGTAACCAAGATGAGGTCGAAAATGACTTCTTATGTATGTTTCATTATTTCTCGTAGTTCTAATTTCCACAAAGATGGAATGTCTAAGCTACTGTGGCGTGGGGAAAAGGGTGTTAGTTGTAATGTTGCTTATTTCGAGTGATAAAATTGCTTCCAAGCAAAGTCATATTCTGTCAAAATTTTCGTTCAAAATCGGCCATTCATGTGCAACGACCTAATATTCATGTATCGTGTACTTCTGGAGTCAGATTCATCGTCCGCTTACCGACCGGTAACGGTATATGGGTTATCGTGTCTGTACCTCTGTAGCTCTCTGTATCATTTACTACATAGGCCAATATGGTGAATCCGCCGTGAGATGATAGCGGGGGTGTCGTTAATGAATCTGGCCTCTGGTCGACCGACCTCGCACCGTGGTAAACCAACACTTTTATTTGTTCTCGACTTTGTTCTGCTTTCTGCATTTTCTATGCAGAAAAGCTATTTGAATACCACTTGCTAAGAGCGTGGTACCAGCAGAAACTTCCTGCGCCAAATAAAAGTGTAGGTGTTAAAGGAACTATAAGGCAAGAGGACGTATAGCATGCTGGCCCCGCTGAATCCAAATCGAGGATGTGCACGAAGGGCACGAACCACACGAGTCTCAGCGTTTCGGTGTTTAATAAGCATTGATGCTGAAGGGTAGTATTGGTATGCGCTGGATCTGTTCTAGAAGAGAATACAGAGTGCCAGAAATAGGCTACCGCTCTTTAAACGACTATCAGAAATGTCACTTCAAAGGAACAGGAAAGCACCGCGGTATGTTTTAAAGATGAAAAGGGTGGGAATCTCGTTAAAATTTGCAGTAAAAACGTACGTGCGCTTCAAACCTTTACTACGGGCAGAAAATGCGCTGATCCTTAGATTCGAATTTTTTAAAATGTAATACGCATCATACCTTGTGCTCAGGAGAGATCAGAAGCTGACTAGCCGCACTATTTTTAACAGATATTCCTGTCTCAAACAGCACTGACTTGAGGACATAGTAGAGATCATGAATTGAGCTATGACCGAGTGCTTACTCATGCACAGTCCGTCAATCGTGTCTTCCACACCAAGGCCATATCTTCGATACCGCGCAGCAATTTGCAGTGCTCATCTCGAACTCTTTACCAAACGCGGCAGACTACTTCGTGGTTGCAAACTCCTCAAGGGTCGCTCAGGATTGTTTTTTTTGACAGAGAACTAACGTGGCAACCAGCTTTTAGACTCACTTCGAAACGCTAGTCACAACGCTGCTGCCCAAAATGGAGGCTTGTCAGTGCTGTACGCAGAACCTCGTCCGTTCCACAAAACTTCACGTAAATAGCATTTGCACTCCAAGAAGACATTAGACGATCCTGAGTCGCAATCTTAACGCTGAACCGAGTGTAATAAAGGGAAAGGTCGCGCCACGCACTCAACCGAATCGGCGCAACTTTTGTTTGATTAGTAATGTAAATGCTGTTTTAAGCAAGCAGCATTTACACAATCAATCAAATAAATTTGCGGTGATCTGGTCCAGTCTACTTCTAGTCTAGTGCTTTCCAAAATTAATTTTCCTTTATAGTGTTGGCGGTCCGCCTACTAATCGTAAGTTGCAATCGGGAGCCGTTCTTCCTCTAAAAGGTTTCAGTGTCGGCGAGCCGCTGCCCTTCTTCATCACTTCCTCATCCTGTCCTGCCCAACTTTATATTAGTGATTCTGATGCATTTATTCTTCCCTCCTCTTTTCTGAAGGTGTTTCTTTTCTCACCTAATCACATAGAGTCGTAGCTGTTCCTGCCTAGTTTTCCTTTTTGTTTATTATCGAACGTTTTGTTTAGTTTCAGTCCATATTAGCGAGATAACCTCAAGCGACTAATTTGTCCAAATAAATAAACAGGCAAATAATATCTTGAAAATGCCGCTTTTTTGTGATCAAGGCCTGCCGCTAATAAAATTGGATTATCGTTGTGCACATTACATTTACGATATTTGTTTTTTCGGATAAATCCTTCAAAACTTCACAGTTCTTCCTCACTTCTGTGCAAATCAGGTCAGATAATAGAAAGAGTGACACTATGCTTGATTGTTTAGGGGATTGAGGAATGAACAGGAACGTAGAACGAGAGGGGACCTTGCCGGACGCGGCTTGTTGCAGCCTTAGGAGGTGGTAATGAAGTGCAAACAGTTAGCGGCGGGCGAAAAAGTTGTCTTGAAGAGCTGCCACCCTCTTATGCTAATCGGCTAAGTGGAAGAGCTTCGTGGTTGAAAAAATTGAAAGCTGATGTTCGGGGAAACGAAATTTGCCGAGCCAAGAGTCGTTCGGTGGCGTTCGGCATTAGCTGGGTGCGACTCGTAATCTGATTTCCCCTTCAGAGTTCGTTTCTCGCTGGCTACGTCGGCGTTTATCCGCCTCAGCGCTTCTTCTGTTTCATCCCTCATATTTGCCCGTCGATGTTGCTACCAGCGAAGGCTTCTTTTACAGCTGGAGCACTTACGCCCTCAGACCATTTAGGAAGATCTCTCCCACTCTGCTGCTATCTTAGCCATTGCCTAAATTACTAGTGAATAAGAAAGCGTAGTTGGGCGAAGCTGTTAGGCAGCCCTGCTTCTCAAAGCATGAAGACAGTCCATCTTTTTATTCGCAGCATGAGGTTGAATGAAACGAGTTGAATCTTTGAAATTGGTGTCAAGCAGCATTCGGTCATCCGATGCAGTCTGATGATCCGCAGAGGAAAATTGCTCGTTCATTCATTGTACCCAGTTCATTACTGCACATCAAGCTGGAGGATTACTCCAATCGAAGCAGCAGAGTATAAAACCGGCACTTGTGTGAACTGAGGCCTACCATCTATCTATCTATCTACCCCTATTCATATAACTGAGCTAGCGGTCGATGACATTTGAATGATACAACCTACGTGAGATACGCCTAATCATCTACAGCGCGGGCAGAATCTGCAATTCAACCTGGCATATTGCTGCAGCAGGGGAAGCGCAGCTTTTTACCAGATTGAGAAGCCGCCGACTTCGTGCCATGAGCATGAGACCAATTCCTCCTCCAGGTTGCTCCCTCATCGCTGTCGGTTCTTCACCTTCGAAGTCCGCCCTCCCACTCTTTCCCCTTTGGTGGTCCTCTCATGCTCATGGCACGAAGTCGGCGGCTTCTCAATCTGGTAAAAAGCTGCGCTTCCCCTGCTGCAGCAATATACCAGGTTGAATTGCAAATTCTGCCCGCGCTGTAGATGATTAGGCGTATCTCACGTAGGTTGTATCACTCAAATGTCATCGACCGCTAGCTCAGTTATATGAATAGGGGTAGATAGATAGATAGGCGGAGAGTCGTTGGATACACTGCCCTCAGAAAGGGGCGGGGCGAGGGGCGCGTCGAGGACAAGATGTCCGGGTCAGGGGTGTGCGTTTAACGATTAACGATTTACCGATTTACCGGATTTACCGGCATTTTTCGTTAAAAGTTTTTAACGAAATTTAACGACGAAAAATGCCGTTAAACTGCATTAACGACATTTTATGACCAAATTTAGAAGTTTGCTTCCCCTCCATGTGAATGCATTTTGGACCTTTTTGAATGAGCTTTTGCAGTATTCCGAGGAAACCTTCTGCTTAGTTGAATCAGGGTAGGTAATCGATATTGGCCTCGAGTTTCAAGAATGGTTGGCATTTTCCCCTGGCTCCTTGACCAATTTATTTGCGTGCGACCCCACTTTTCTACGCTGTCGTTCCGTGCTTTTCGACTTCCTGGTCCGTTTCTTGCGTTTGATTGCTACATATTAGTTTTTTATAATTACCAGCCATTCAGTTTTCCACAGTTTTTTGTGATATTTGTTTCACAGGTGGGGTTGAAAAGGCATAGAAAACACGAAAACTCTACGAAACGCAAACTATGCGAGAAAAAAAAAACAAGCACAAGAAACGAAACAAGGGAAGAGATGGGTTCGTTCCCTCTTCTCCGCATGTTTTCCGGAAAGTTGGAGGAATTTTTCGTGCAGCATCAGCCGGTGACTGTAGAACTACATTAGGGCAATTTTGAGCCTCGCCTATTTGATAGAGCGCGGCTACGAGTACTGTCTTTGCTTCGCTTTTACTGAATTTTATGCCGTGCATGTCAACGATTTTTCTTAACTATTTCGTCCTTTTCAAGGACTTCCTTTGGACTTTCCTTCGAGAGAAGCACGGCATACACGAGAAACAGTTAAATATGTAGCTAAAAGCACTAGAATTACATAAAAAGATATGAATTCGATGAGCAATCTCTGTCATTTATTATACAGGTTAGTATAAAAACTGGTACTTTACATGCAGTCCATTGCATGAAGATTTTTTAAGATATACGGAAATGGTATATCTTTGAAGGTGCAGGTCCGGCTTTAACAAGTATTTTGTTTGTGTCTATGGATTTTTTTTCGTCTAGTTTGCAAATTTATTATAAAACAGTTCATCAGTCTAAAATGTGCTCTACAAAAATGGGAAGAAATCGAAAGCTCAAAGCACATTCGAACCTCAAGCAAATGTGCTGTACAGTTTGTTACCAGGTCCTTCAAGAAGAAGATCTGAGTGGTTAATTGCTGTGAAGTCGTAAATGAGTGGCAGGAGTGGCGAACCTACTTGGAAGAATTAGGAAAGATAACAACACTTCATAGATATCCTACAAAGATGGACTGTACCAAGGGATTCGCTGTGGTCGTTGCCTGATTGAATTCCCCGTTGAACATTCTGTAGTTTCCCAAAACAACTATGGCAGTATAGAAAAATGTTCGGCTGCAAAAGTCTACTTGGCGAGTTCATGTTTTGTCAAAATTTGGGGAAAAGAAAAAAGCTGAAAAAACGTTGAGCCGTGATACGATGCACTTTGGATCTTCCCAGAAGGTGGACGACTTTCTACCAGCTAAAGAACCCAGGCATAGTAAGGAATTTCCTATTTTAGAAGTCTTGTTGCTGTTTGGTATCAGATCTTAATGGCTCTTCTTGCTTATTTTGTTGACGATAGACTGTTGTTATTAGAAGATGAAGGCATTGTTACATAATTGTCAAGCAGATGGAGTCGAAAAGAGAATCAATTAAGAAAAAGATCTGGCTTTTTACACACTAAAATACAGCCAAACTGACTGCAGCTAAGGGACATTTTATTTAACGAATTTACCGAATTTACCGATTTTAACGCAAAAATTTTTCGTTAAAAAGTGGTCGTTAAAAATTTACCGAAAAAAATTTAACGCACACCCCTGGTCCGGGTCCCTGCCTTGACATGGAGGCATCGCATTTCTAATCACTTAGCTTGGCCCTGCATCTCCATCCTGAACTGATTTCGTTCTTGAGACAAGAGTCAGAACCTTATTCACCATATTTGGAGCAAAAGAGCTTTCAAAAGAATTTCTGCAGCGCCAAGGCTTTCTTCAGGTCCCGCCAATGTAGAACTGATCGGAATCACTCATAGTCTCTAATTGAGGCGAAAATTTAAAGAACTGTGGTGAAAATGGAAAGAACCTAGAGAGAAGAGTGAAGTCCTCCTTTCCTCAACTGCCTCCATAAACAAACCGACTGGAAAATGACTTCAGAGTTCCCCGAGATGCGCTTCCCAATCGTCCCCTATCAGTTGATAGGTTTTTGGACGATGTTACGCCAACTAACGACGGCTTCGAGCGCAGCAAACTTGTCCAAATAGAGCGGCGCGGGCAGGGCGGGAAGTGGGCGGCGGGCAGCACGGTGTACCGAACGACTGCCCCCCGGTGGAATTGGAATGGGATCAGTAGGGGGGGGGGGAACAATGAAGCAGGCGGTGGTGAGGTGGCGCCAACAAGAGTGGAAGCAAAAAAAGGGGGGGGGGGCGGCGGGGAGTTACCAATAAGGTGGGAGTGGGAGGGGCAGTAAGGAAGACCAGCAGGGGGATCCATTACGAGGGAACCAGTAAGGGGCACAGGATTTGGAAGATGTGACACCGATGTCCCGCAACGGGCGTGGCTTTCGCTCTTCGTGGTCGTGCCATGAGCGTGGGGGAGCAACTTAATTGGGGTAGAGAAGTAAGGAGGTCTAGAGGAAGGGAGGGGCGAGGAGTCACTAGAAAGAAGGAACCTGAAGGCGGGACCAGACCAGAACGGGGAACCAGCAAGAAGGGAGCCGTAAGGGATTTCACACGGGAAACAAGGAATCTGCCATCTGCGCAGCCTTTTCATACTCGACACAGCGGCAATTGCGCTTCTGAGCTTCTGGATTCGGAAGACGGATCTTCTATGTCGCAAAACAAGGGTCTGGAGTCGGAAGAGGTGTCACCGACGTAGTGCGACGAGCGGCCACTCTCATAATTCAGCATTATCCCATGTTGAACGGCAAATTTTTCCGCGCGAGATACGCCTCTGCAACTTCGCGCGAGCTACGTTTGCTGTTCAACATGGGGTGCTGCTGCAGCCGAGGAAGCTTCCTCCTGCCTGACACAGCGTGTTTCATAGCGTCTGCATCCAGAAGACGTGTTCCCTACGCTGCGCAACAAGCGTCCTGATTCCGAATACGTGTCACCGACTTCTGCCGTGACCATGGAAGAACCACTAAGGAGGTGGTGGAGAAGGGCAGTAAGAGGGACCTCCAGGGTGGACCAGGAGAGCGCCCAGGAAAGAAAGCAACAACCCGGAGGAGGGACCAGGACAGGGAAACCATCAAGAAGAGGCCAGTAGGTGGTCAATAGGGGAAACAAAGAAGTGAGCCAGGAGTTGGGACCAGGACGGTGGGAGGGGGGGGGGGACAAACAGGGGGGGGGGAACCAGTAAAAGCGGACCAGCAATTAGATCCAGTAAGAAGAAACGAGTGAGGAGAAACCTGGCGTACGGATTCGGAAGACGTGTCAACGATATACAGTAACGCAAGCTGTTGAGCATCATAACGGTTGAGGAGCAACCTGATGGTGAGTGCAGAAGTATTGCGCAGCACCACAAACCCATGGCGTTACTGGATGGCCCGGAGGGAATGTCTATGATGAACGCACGGAAGTGGTGAATGGCGTGACGCCATTAACGTACGCAGCAGATCCTAGATGTTGGCGAATTTTAAGCTTTGCAAAAACCCATTTTA
This sequence comes from Heligmosomoides polygyrus bakeri, assembly GCA_947359475.1. NCBI lineage: Eukaryota > Metazoa > Nematoda > Chromadorea > Rhabditida > Heligmosomidae > Heligmosomoides > Heligmosomoides polygyrus. The sequence goes on along the minus strand of OX375868.1, from coordinate 66,890,700 downwards.
CGGTGGCGATGTCCGTTCCTCCTCGTGGTGCCACTGGAAACTGCTCGCTTCTGCGAGCTAAGCCAAGCACGGACATTCGAATGCAGGCGACAGGCCCTGGTGACAGGCCGGCCTACGAACAACCCAATGTCACATCGTATGGGTGTATGTTAGTTCATGTTTTTCGAGATAATGCTACGGCGTCCGCGGGAGCCGACGCGCACTCGCAAAGCCCGGCGAGTGTGAGAAGTATGCGAGGGTCCCTGGTGCGAGGACGGCATCGGGGGGGGGGGGGGCAACTGAGCTAGTCCGAAAGTCCCGTAACGTAAGCAGGACCCGCGTAGCAACGCTGAATGTGGGTACGTTGACGGGCCGCTCGTGCGAGTTGGTAGAAGCACTGGAGCGTAGAAGAGTTGATTTCTGTGCGGTGCAGGAGAGAGGTGGTCCTGCCGCAAGTCGAGAGATATAGGACGTGGCTTCAAGGCCGTTCTATGTGGAAGTCCCAGGACCACCAGTGGTGTTGGTATAATCGTCTCCGAGCGTTTCCGAGACTCGATTGTAAGCGTCGAGCGCTTTGACGATCGATTGATGAAGATCGTTGTCGCCGCTAAGGAGCGACTCTTCCACTCCTTCTCTGCATATGCTCCGCAGACTGGCTGTTCCGATCAAGCCAAGGATGAGTTTTGGAGCCTGCTTGATGAGAAGACAGCAGAGGTACCGTCGAAAGACGTCATCATCGTCGCTGGTGACCTCAATGGGCACGTAGGCGCTACGAAAGACGGGTACTGCTGTCATGGTGGATTCGGCTATGGGTTGCGTAACACAGATGGTGAGCGTATCCTTGAATATGCGGATTCGCATAACCTCACCATAACGAACACCGTGTTTCGCAAACGCAACTCCCACCTTATCTCGTTCTATAGTGGGAACACCAAGACGCAGATAGACTTCGTCCTTGTGTGAGATCGTAACCGAAATCTTGTCACAGACGCGAAGATCGTGCCGTATGAAACGGTCGCCCCACAGTATCGTCCGCTGATCTGTACTTTGAAGATCGCTCCTCCGAGGCTGCAGCAGGTTGAGCGATGCGGTGCTGCAAGAATCAAGTGGTGGCGAATGAAAGAGAAAGAAGCAGCTGTGATTTCTCGCGTACGGTTACCGACAGTCACGACTGTCGATGAAACTTGGAAGAAAGCGACCGACGCGATACTTCAAGCTGCGAGGTCAGAACTTGGCACTACGAAGCCTGGACGACGAAAGGTCGACATGCAGGCATGGCTGTGGACGAACGATGTGAAAGAAAAGGTTCGAGAGAAGAAAGCGCTTTATCATGTGTTTCTCGGCGACAAGACCGCCAATAATTGACAAAAGTACCACGAAGCGAAAAAAGCTGCCAAGAAGGCTGTGGCCGTAGCAAAAGCCACTCATTACAATGATGTCTACGAAAAGCTTGAGTCGCGCGATGGTGAGCGGTATTTGTACCGACTTGCGAAAAACCGCCATCGCCAATCCGAGGACATAGAGAAGTTCTTTGGCATCAATGATGAGAACGGCCATCTTCTGACAGAGCGCAAAAAGGCATTGAAGCGATGGTGCGATTATTTCGAGGGAATTTCGACTGAAGAGTTCCCTCATCCGGCCGTCCCTTCTGTGGCTCCTATCCACGGTCCCGTCCACAAAATCACTGTGGAGGAAACTGACGCGGCTCTGAGGATGATGAGACCGGGCAAAGCGACTGGTCCAGGTGACTTGCCAGCTGACTTATGGAAGTCGAAGTTCTGGTACTCTGCTGAGTGGTTGGCCAAGTTTTTCAACCAGGTTGTAGCGGAGAAGAAGGTGCCTGATGTTTGGCAGGAAAGTACGACGATCCCGATTTGGAAGAAGAAGGGCAGCCCTGCAGACTGCTCAAATTACCGTCCGATTCGGTTGCTCTCGCACAGCATGAAGATCTTTGAGCGAATCCTCGATAGCCGAATTCGCGAAATCGTCAAGCTTTCCAGCAATCAGTGCGGCTTCGTGGCTGGTTGTGGCACTATCGATGCCATACATGCCGCTCGTCTTCTGGTAGAGAAGCATCGCGAGAAACAGAGGCCGGTGCATCTTGCCTTTCTCGACTTGGAGAAGGCCTTCGATCGCGTACCGCGTGAGGTTATACGGTACGCCCTACGACAGCACGGTGTTCCCGAAGAACTTGTAGAGTGGGTGCGAGTGCTATACTCTTGTCCAAAGAGTCGTGTGCAAGCGGCAGCAGGAACCTCGACGGAGTTTCCCATCTCTGTTGGGGTGCACCAAGGATCTGCGCTTTCCCCACTCCTCTTTGTTGTCGTAATGGATGCCATTACGCGAGATCTCCAGAAGCCCGTCCCTTGGACGTTGCTATATGCTGATGACGTGATGCTCGCCTGCGAAGACAAAGGTGAGCTCGAGCGAGAGGTGCAAGCTTGGTGCGACCGCCTGGCCATGTTCGGACTCAAATTGAACGTCAAGAAGACCGAGTATTTCACGACTGACGTAAATGAGTCCGGCTCCATTAAGATTAACGGTACTGAGCTTGCACGCACTTAGGTGTTTAAATACCTGGGATCAGCAATAGCCTCTGATGGCAGTCTGATGGTTGAAGTGAACTCACGCGTGAGTGCAGCTTGGTCGAAGTGGCGCTCGTTGACTGGAGTACTCTGCGATAAGAAGATGCCAGAGCGCTTAAAGTCGAAGATCTACAAAACCGTCGTCCGGCCGGTAGCGATGTACGGAGCTGAGTGTTGGCCTGCGACAAAGGAAACGAAAAGTCGCCTCAGCGTAATGGAAACGAAGATGCTGCGCTGGATGGCTGGAGTCACGCGCCTGGATCGCATCCGAAACGAGGCTATCCGGCAGAAGTTCGGTGTCGCGCCGATAGCGGACAAGATGCGTGAAGCTCGCTTACGATGGTACGGCCACGTTCTGCGTGGAAAGGAAGACAGCGTCCGTAAGATAGGCCTTAACTTCGAAGTGTCTGGAAAACGGCCTAGAGGGCGCCCGAAGCAGCGCTGGGCTGATACGTTACACAAGGACTTTAAAGTAGCTGGTGTCCACCCTGATCTAGCACGGGATCGGGAAAGATGGCGACATGGCACCAGAAAAGCGGACCCCGTCATGAAGCGGGACAAACGCTGAAGAAGAAGAAGGCAAAAACCCATTTTACGGGTCAGTGATGCTTCAAAGTCGCGCGAAGCGCGCAAGTGCGAGACACGCCGTTAGGCGTATCGGAGCACCTTATCCTCTACATATAAAGGAGTTAGCGGTTGTCTGTCTGTCCGTCTGCTCATCCGTCTGACCTTCCCTAGAAGTCAAGTAGCAGGCGTCCTTGTTCAGATGAGGACTCACGCCGTGTCGGGACCGTCAGAAGAAGTGTCACCGATGTCGCGCAAAGGGCGTTCGAGTTCAAAAGACCTGCCAGCGACGTTGCTCAACAGGCGTCCGGGTTTAGAAGGGGTGTCACCGACGTCGTGCAACAGACGCTCGGATTCAGAAGGCATGTCACCAATGTGGGTGTATGAGTTCATAAGAGGTGTCAACGATGTCGCGTAATGGGTGTCTGGGGTCAGAAGACGTCTCACCGACGCTGTTCAACAGGCCTTCGATTTCAGAAGTCATGTCATTGATGTCATGCAAGGGGTGACTGGGTTCAGAAGAGGTATTATGGATTTCATGCAAGGGGTGACTGGGTTCAGAAGAGGTGTCACCTATGTCGCGCAAGGGGTGTCCGGATTCCGAACAGACCCCTGTAATGGGAGACCACTAAAGGGGAGACCAGTAAGCGGGGTCCAGTGAAGGGTGGGAGGACCAGTGGAGGGGGGGGTACCAGTAAGGGAAGGACCTTTAATAGGAGCCAGTGAAGGGGGACCAATGAAGAATTCCACTAAGGGCCTCTACAGACTTACAGTCAGCCCCCTGAGAACTCCCTCATATCGCTCCCGCCGCAGTGGTAGCCCACGCTGCCACTGTGGTGGAAGCCGCGGCGCGGATGAGTAGTCGCGGAGCCGCTGGTCGCAAAGGTCCTCAAGGGCTGCCGCAGTTCATGACGGCTCTCACCCACAGTGCCAGGAGCTGCGGGTGAGACCTGCAGGGGGAAGGGATAGAAGGGTGTCGACTATGGTTCATCTATTTGGAAGCATTTTTAGCGAATCTACATGCTAGGAATATAACAGGTTGGTGCATAATATCTGTCCATAGAGGAGCTTGACAACCAACAATATAATCACCGTTAGTGTCGACAAATGAAGACGTGTGGAATCCTGCACTCAAAACATAACACAAGAAAACCTTGGCACGATATTAGGTAACTTCAATTGCACTGAAAATCTTCGTGGCCTCCCAGCCACAAGTTAGCCATGTAGGGCTTAGGGGAAACCCTTGCACAGAAATGGAACAACAAAGCAGACCGCTCTTTTTAGTATGAGCTATAGCTGCATCGGGCATACCTCCCGAACTCAACAAGGCATCGGAGGGAATGCTGTCATCACAAGGGCTACCACATTATCTTCGAGCTGCTTCTCAACCGAGGAACTTTTAGTGGATGCAGAACGACAAAAGTGAGAGCAAACGCAAAATGGTACGGAACTGTTGAGTTATAAGGAGTGTTCTATTAGGTTTCGGGGCTTACAACCAAGAACTCCTAACTTGGCTTAGAAAACGCTTCTTCACAGAACAAAAAGCGTTTGCTTACTACATCTCTGACATTCTTAGAGGTCACAACTGTCGCAAGAGTACGCAGTATTGCGTACAGTAACCATCGCGGCGCTGCACCCCGCGCCGTTGTCATAGCGGGTCCGCAGCACCCGCAAGACTGCTGCCGGCCTAAGGTGAGGGAGGGTTGGGGGAGGGGGTAGTAAGGGGGAGGGCAAGCGAACGGAAACCAGTGAAGTGGTAGGGTTTTGTGAAGGGGGAATCGTTAAAGGGAGTACCATTAAAGGAGAACCAGTGAAGAAGGGACCAGTGAAGATAGGACCAGTAATGGCGGCCAGCGAAAGGGAGGGGACCAGTAAAGGTGATCAGTGAAGGTGAGACCAGTAATGTTGGAGCTGTGAAGCGGGGGGGGGGGGGGGTGGGGGAAATAAGGGACCGGTAAAGGGACCATTAATGGGAGCCAGTGAAGGGGAGCCAATAAAGGGTACCTCCTAGGTGAGGGAGGTGGAGGGGCAAAAAGGGGGACAGTGAACGGGAACCAGTCAAGTGGGAGAGTCCTGTAAAGGGGGGGGGGACCGATAAAGGGGGAACCAGTGAAGGTGGGACCAGTAAGGAGGGCCAGTGAAGGGGGCCGCCAAAAGAGGGGACCAGTGAAGGTGGAACCAGTAATAGGAAGTGAGGATCAGTGGAAGGAACCGGTAAGGGCGGACCAGTACTTTTTCTCACTGTCGTCCAACGTGTATGTGACAGGAACGTCGTACAACGAGCGTCTAGATCAAGAAGATGTGCCACAGATCAAACATTACTAAGCACGCATTGGATTTTCAGGTGACCTTTCAAAGGCAGCGGGCGTGTGCGTGTACATGCCTTCCACTCTCTCTTCTGACTGATGCTCACTACATTTTTCTGCCTCTCTCTGCCTGTTCATGGGTAAGAGGTACTGTGTATTGTCGGGGGGAAGGGGGGGGGGGGTAGGGAGAATGACTTCGGGAATCGAAGGATTATTATTGCCGTCGGATATTTAGCGGTATAGAGCTCTCACAAGATTATCACCATTGCTCCTCACCACGTAGAGAATGTATACTTTGAAGAATAAGTCGGCGTAAGTGCGATAGTGGGTGGATAGGCATCATAGGAGCAGTCTTGAAGGTTGTGCTCTACTGTCCCGCTTTCCCCTAAAACCAGTTTTTCACTATAACGTGAGTAAGAAGGACTAGACGTGGTGTTCTATTGTCGGGGTTTGGGGCGAATCCAAACCCGAAGTTGGAACCAGGTAAACCCGACAGCCGGCATAATTTCCGATTGTGCTCCGCACGCATATTGACAAAGGTACGCGACTTTAATGGTTCTTATTTTGATTGATTAATGCCGCTTGTGCAAGTAAGTTGAATTTAACCCAGAGGTCAGAGTATGGTAAATCATGTAAGGCAGCCCAGTAAGCCAACATTGGATTCTCATCTCGGTACAGGGTGCGTAAAAAGTATTGACGCAGTAAATGACGGCTGTGGAAATAGTATTGCGCAGTAAGTTTTAAAATATTCACTTGGGAAATATGGAAAATGATCTTGCAAACACGATAGGATAACTTGTAATCGACATTGGCTCCTTTACTGAGAATACAGGAACGAAAACGACGGAAAAATTCATGAGCACGCGCCGCAACTACTCGCTCGGATTTCGTCCCGCGCTTTTAACAGGGTAGCCTTCTGCGACTGGTCACTTCTGTTGAAAGTAGCCCAGACCTCATTCTCCAAAATCGCCTAAAAAGAGTAATCCAGCGGATTCACGTTTAAGCTGTGCTCGTCTGAGAAGCTGTCCACACCTGCGCGCCTTATCCGTTTGCCGTTATCGGACAAAGATTGATAATTTTGGATTTGATCGTTATCGTGCTTGAACATATTGTAATCATCATCTGTTATGACAGAGCCGTGGCTGACGTTTGGCTTGCTGGCCTCTTTCCTCACCAACCATTTCGAACAGCGTCTAATTCTATTGTTAAGGAAGTATTCAGCTGTCTGGGTAACAGACAAAAAAAGGGCCACCGTAGCGATGACGATCATGTTTCTTCAGTTTTTTCGTGAGTGTTTTTTGAGCACAACACAGACAACAAAAATAACACACAAAAACCTAGAGGGGTAGAAAGAGAAAGCTGGAGCTGAAACAAAAAGTAGGTGCGTCAATACTTTTTACGCACCCTGTATATGGAATACGTGAGATTCTTGTACGGCTGTGAATATTGGCATCGAATATGCTTGTAGTCCCGTTTTGACTGAGCCCTACACGAGATTTTACAGATTTTTATTGGCTAGCGTTTTCGGCTATATCGCCTTCTTCAGACACTGAAAGGAAAGATCAAGTCAAAAAGTGGCTACCGCGTCAGACGTCGCCTCAACCTTGGAAATTGAAGACAACCCTCCGATCACGGAGTCAATAGAAAAACCGAGACCCTCACCTTACAGGAAGCCAGACGGACCAATCGGTCCGTAGCAGGTCCGTTATCAAGAAACAGACGCTCCAATCAGAATGCCAACCTGGGGCCGGATTCATTAACGACGTACAGCAATTTAACTGAGAAAATACAGCCGAAATTCCTGATAACGCGGTGAAATGTTTCACATATCGCTTGACAGGCCGCGTAATCAGAAATTTCGGCTGTATTTTCTCCGTTAAATTGCTGTAAGTCGTTGATGAATCCGGCCTCTGGTGATGAAGGGCTTGAGCTTCCGTGTTATATGCTTCTATATGTGAAATGAGCAAAATTCAAGATCTCACACATAGTCTCCGTCTTCGCTGCTTGATTAAATACACGTTCGCCAGTTGGCGTAGAAGGGCTCATCGGTGAACAAAGTGTACCATGTTCCACTACGCAATATCGTCTGGCCTTCTCATAAGCGATCCAGACGGTCACACTGAGCACACTTTTTTGAATGTTTCATTCAATCTGTTTTATCTGAAACCACATCCCTATTGTCGATTGCTTGCTTCCCTCTAGATCAGTGGACTGGTAGTGTGCCTGTTGACTGAAAATCGAAATCCGTCACGATGAGGCGTTAGAGGAAGGCTAGGCTCATAAGAAAGCTTGCAGTCCATCTCTAACCTTATACTTCTGTGGTGACCCCTCAATCACGAAGTGGAAATGTCGTGCACCCTGAAATCAAAGAAGTTGCAGCGCAGTCGAGGGAAAGTCGTTGAACACGCGGACGCTGACCTTCTGCTCTAGAACCTCATTGGTTTGTCTCTGCAGCTCTCGGAATTGCGTGTTGAACTGCTTTAGATCTTGGTGAATTGCATCCACTTGTTCCTGAAAGCCGTCAAAGCACTGAAGGACCTTCGGAAAGTTTTCAGTGGGTTGCAGAGGCACTAATTGCTTGATTAACCGCGCGAAGTGGATCAGAAAAGCAAGAAGGTATAGCACATAGTTAGCTAGAATATGTAAAAAAAAAACTTGTGTCGAGCTTCCCGAGTAGCGCAACATGTAACAAGTGTAAAACAGCAAAAATACAAATAAAAATACAAATTGTTAAATAGTACGTGAAATTATAGTTCAGGAACTGAAACTCCCAGGCATATAACAAAATTAGGCTCCTTAAATATATAGTTGGTTATACCTTCCCCGCCGGGTTCAAATGAAAAGGAGAAGTTACAATACAGTATTTTTTAACCCCTCAAAAGGGATATGTTAGCAGTGTCCCAAACATTTGAGATGACTAATTTTTATTGCATAAAAATGAGCGCTAATGAAAAATAATCACTGCAACGTGTCGGGCACTCAAAACTTCACAAACCCAACGAATTTCGCTGCTGAAGGAATCATGCGTAATGACTGGCTCCAAACATGTCGACGTGTTCAAAACAGACTCCTTGGAAGTCTCAGCATATAAGTTTTATCAAGGTGTAGATTTACCTAAGTCGATCATCCCTAAGTTTTCGGGCGCAATCAGTCACGTGAACATTACATGTGCAGTGCAGAATGGCGTACCAGAAAGCATCGGGTTTTGAGAGAAAATCCAATGAAGCTTGGAGCGGGTGATGGGAACTGCAGAAGTAACCAACGTGAATACGCTGCACTGCAGAGGCGGCGTTTTACACCCGCCTATCAAACAGTGGTGCTCACGTGGTGAGCAAACACAGGCCCATGCTTGGATGGGTCTGCCAGTGAACACCGTCTGCATCCGTTGAATCGAACGCAAGCACAATAGATAAGGGAAATCACCGAAACCAACAGCTCGAAGCAACCCCGTGGCCAGATGAACAACTCACTATGTACTGACGGGCTTGCGGCATGACGCTGCCAGCGGTAAACTGCACTCGGCGGAGCTCCTTCTCTGCCTTGAGGAGGTGGCCTATGGCGTTCAGTGAGCACTTCTCAATCTCCGTCGCTCCGTAAAACGGTCGGCCTCCCACTTGCGCTGGAGCACTGAAGCAGGCTCTTCACTAACGGAATGTTTGTGTACAACAGGGGAGCGTTCGATGTCGACCATGCTCCCCATCAGGCTCTTCTTGTGCGATATAAAATATTGTTTTTGACAGATGGCAAAATTGTTTTAATGCATATCAAGCAATGTAAAAACATTGTGGGCAGCACATACTTTTTGTTGAATAAATAACAGTTGTGAGAAGTACCTAGACGCAACTAGAATGAAATACAGGGTGCACCAAAATAACGTGGACAAGATTATTTTGTCATAATTATAAAACAATCAAGAATTCGAAAAAACTAATTTACAACAACACAAACACTAAGGTACACCATCTTGAAGTGGTTTCGAAGTGGCCTCCCTTGGAGCGGATGCAAAAGGCCAAACGTTTCGCGAAGTTTGGGGGCGATAGGCCGCAGGTCGTGGCTGGGAACAGATTCTGTTCACAGATGCGAAGTTGTTCACCGTGGAGCAGGCGCACAATCGCCAAAATGATAAGATCTGGTCTACAGAGGCTCCAAGCAGCTCTGCTATCGTCGAACACCGCCAGAACCTACAATCGGGCATGGTTTGGGGCGGAGTCATCCCTCTGGCAGGACCCCTCTGATTATCGTGGATATAGGAGTGAACATCGAAAAAGATATGCACCAGCGAGACATTCCCGAGTCCGTAGTTCTTCCTTGGGTTTAGTAGGACTTCGGTGATGCCCATTGGACGTTCCAACAGGACTCTGCACACGAACATAGGGCGAAGAGTACGCAGGCGTGGTGCAAGGCCAATTTCCGCGATTCCATCACGCCTTCGGAACGGCCGCCGTGTTCTCCGGATTGGATTCCGATGGACTACAGTGTGTGGGCATTTTCAAGACTAGGGTCGGCGTCAAGCGCCACCGCAGTCTCCAGTCCCTGAAGGAATCCTAACGCCAGCACGTGGGAACGATTGTTTCCTGATGACCTGTTGCCCATCGCCCCGAAACTTCGCTAGCGCTTGGCCCCGTGCATCCACTCCAAGGGAGACCACTATGAAACCACTTGAACATGGTCTACCTTAATGTTTGTGTTATTGCAATTCAGTTGTTGTTCTCTCGAATTGTTGGTTGCTTTATAATTATGATAACAAAAGCCTTCATCATCATTTTCATTAGCGTCTGTCCCGCTTGGTGGCGGGGTCCGCTCTTCTGGTGTGGTGACGCCAATTCTCCCGATCAAATGTTTGATCAGGGTGCACACCAGCCATCTCTAAGTCCACGCGCAACGTATCAGGCCAACGTTGCTTCGGGCGTCCTCTGGGCCGCTTTCCAGGGACCACAAGATTCAGGCCAATCTTACACACGGTGTCGTCGTTAGCGCGAAGGACGTGGCCGTACCATTGAAGACGAGCTTCGCGCAGCTTCTCGGATATCGGGGCGACACCGAACCTCTGTCGTATGGTGTCGTTACGAACGCGGTCCAAACGCGTAACTCCAGCCGTCCACCGTAGCATCTTCGTCTCCATTACACTGAGGCGGCTTTCAACTTCCTTCGTCACGGGCCAGCACTCAGCACCGTACGTCGCTACTGGGCGGACTACTGTTCTATAAACCTTCGATTTGAGGTGCTCAGGTATTGTCCTGTCGCAAAGCACCCCAGTCAGCGAGCGCCATTTGGACCAGGCTGCACTCACACGCGCACTCACCTCCATCTTTAAGCTGCCATCGGACATGACTGTTGACCCAAGATACTTGAAAGATGTCACTCGTGAGAGCTCAGTACCATCGATCCTTATAGATCCGTGCTCATTCACATCCGTCGTCAAATATTCCGTCTTTTTGACGTTTAGCTTGAGACCGAACAATGCCAAACGATCGCACCACGCCTGTGCCTGTCGCTCGAGTTCGGTTTTGTCTTCACATGCAAGCATGACGTCGTCAGCATACAGCAGCGTCCAAGGTGCCGCCATTTGGAGATCTCGTGAGATTGCATCCATCACGACCACGAAGAGCAGTGGGGATAGCGCAGATCCCTGATGCACCCCTACAGAGATGGGAAACTCCATCGAGGTGCCCGCTGGCGCTCGCACTCGACTCCTTGGGCAAGAGTATAGAATGCGCACCCGCTCAATAAGCCTTCAGGGATACCATATTGTCGCAACGCGTACCATATAACATCTCGCGGAACGCGGTCGAAGGCCTTCTCCAAGTCCAGGAAGGCAAAATGCACCGGTTTCTGTTTCTCGCGGTGCTTCTCTAGCAGAAGACGAACGGCGTGAATGGCATCAACGGTGCCACAGCCAGATACGAAACCACACTGATTCGTGGAAAGCTGTACGACATCCCGGATACGTCCGTCGACAATTCGCTCAAAGATTTTCATGGTGTGCGAAAGAAGACGAATTGGACGGTAACTGGCGCAGTCTGCAGGACTGCCCTTCTTCTTCCAAATCGGGATGGTCGTGCTTTGCTGCCAACCCTCAGGCACTTTCTTCTCAGCAACAACCTGATTGAAAAACGCAGTCAGCCAGTCAGCAGGGCACCAGCCCTTCGACTTCCACAGGTCAGCTGGCAGGTCATCGGGACCAGTGGCTTTGCCTGACTTCATCTTCCTCAGGGCTGCTTCAGTTTCGCTCACTGTGATCTTCTGAACGGGACCGTATACAGGTGATGCAAAAGGAACGGCAGGATGTTCAAATTCTACATTCGAGATTTCCTCGAAGTAGTCGTGCCATCGCTTCACAGCCCTCTTACGATCCATCAGAAGATGACCGCCAAAGAACTTCTCAATGTCTTCTGCTTGGCGACAGCGAGCTTTGGCGAGTCGGTAAATATAACGCTCACCATCGCGCGTTTCCAATTTTTTGCTGACATCAGCGTAGTATGCGGCTTTAGCAGCGGCCACTGCCTTCTTTGCCGCTTTCTTTGCTTCTCGATAGTTCCGCCAATTATGGACTGTTTTATCACCGATAAACACGTGATAGAGCCGTTTCTTTTCTCGGACTTTCTCTCTGACATCATCAGTCCACAGCCACGCCTGCTTGTCGACCCAGCGTCGTCCAGGCTTCGTTGTGCCGAGTTCAAGGCGTGCAGCCCGAGTTATCGCATCGGTAGCGTCCTTCCAGGTTTCGTCGACAGTTGTCACTGTCGGCAACCGAATGCGAGAAATAACTGCCGCTTCCTTCTCTTTCAGTCGCCACCATTTGATTCTAGCCGACCCACATCGCTCGACATGTTTACACCTCGAAGGTGTGATCTTCAGCGAGCAGATCAGTGGACGGTGTTGCGTGGCAACCGTCTCATACGGCACGGTCTTCGCGTCTGTGACAAGGCCTTGGTCGCGACGCCTAACAAGAACATAGTCAATCTGCGTTTTAGCATTCCCGCTATAAAACGAGATGAGGTGGGAGTCACGCTTTCGAAATTTGGTGTTCACGATGGTGAGGTCATGTGAATCTGCATACTCAAGTATACGCTCACCATCGGCGTTGCGCGACCCATATCCAAAACCACCATGACAGTTGTAGCCGTCTTTCGTTGCTCCGACGTGACCATTAAGGTCACCTGCCACAACAACCATATCTTGTGACGGTACTTCCGCTGTCTTCTCATCAAGCAAAGACCAGAACTCGTCCTTGGTTTGCTCGGAACAGCCTGTCTGCGGAGCATACGCAGAAAAGAAATGGCATCGTCGCTCTTCTACGGCGACAACAATCTTCATTAAGCGGTCATCGAAACGTTCTACGCTTGCAATCGCGTCACGGAAACGCTCGGAGACGATCACACCGACACCACTGGTGGTCCTGGGACTTCCACATAGAACGGCCTTGAAGCCACGTCCTATGTCCCTTGACTTGCTGCAGGACCACCTCGTCTCCTGCACCGCACAGAAATCTATCTTTCTTCGCTCCAGTGCTTCTACCAACTCGCACGAGCGGCCCGTCAACGTACCCACATTCAACGTTGCTACGCGGGTCTTGCCTACGTTACGGGACTTTCGGGCTAGCTCAGTTGCCCCCCGATGCCGTCCTCGCATCAGGGACCCTCGCACACTTTTCACACTCGTCGGGCTTTGCGAGTGCGCGTCGGCTCCCGCGGACGCTGTAGCATTATCTCGAGAAGTCTGAAACGCCATCAACCATATGATGTGACACAAAATGTTCGTAGGCCGGCCTGTCACTAGGGCCTGTCGCCTGCATTCGAATGTCCGTGTTTGGCTCGGCTTGCAAAAGCAAGCAGTTTCCAGTGGCACCACGTGGAGGAACGGACATCGCCACCTATGATAACAAAAGCCTTGCCCACGTTATTTTGGTGCACCCTGTAGATCACCGCTGGGAACGTGAGTCATAGATAGAGCTTTAGTGTGGCCGTATGGAAATAACAACAATCTACTCTGGGCCTTCATAATGCCTTCGTATGCTTGTTATAAATCCCACCTAGTATTCGGAAATTCGGATGGATGCACTGACCTTCGGTGACGCCGCCTGCCGGACGGGCATTCTGCTCTTCCTCCTTCCATCCCAGCTTCTCTCCCATAGTCCTTGCGACCAGGATCGTCATCCATGCCCGCAGTGTCGGCCTCTCCACCGCATGGGTAGACGAGCACTCGATGGCGCTCCGCTGGAGGATGTTTCAGAGGACAGGCGCCGCACAGGTGCTCTCCACAAATGCGCGGGGCCCTCCGATAGCACCCGAACACTGACGGCTCCGAAGTCGGTGTTTCCGATTCTGGTCTTCCCCGACTGCGGACGTATTCCAACGGCCCCGGACTCATCCTTGCTCGATTGCGTCCAGATCCTGGCGGACCCTGCATTCCTCCCTCCAAACAAGGTCTCGTTCGTCCACGCCCAAATTCTAGCGCCTCCTGCTTAGTCGCTTCCGAGTCCGACTTCGTTCCTTCCGGTCGCCTAAGCAAGAGGCAGTTAGTTCGCATAACTACTCCAGCGAAACAGAAAGCCTGCGGTTTCCCACTTGCCCAAGGAAGACATGTATTTATCCCAGGCATCCGCTGCTCGCTGCTTGTTGTACTGCAAGAACTGGTTCAGGCAAAAGTTATTCAGGGCCGTTGCAGACGAATTCTGACAAGGGAACTCTATAAACGCCCCCAAAGGTTCTCAGCGAGACCTATATGATGTTGCAGGGCATGAGACGAGGAGCACAGAAGTGTTTTCGTTTTTGCTGCGGGCCATCGGGTGGTCCGAAAATGGCGAAAATTGTACCACTCCACGGCGGGCTGATAAGGCAAAATTCATACCTGGATTAGGCCTGTCTTGCTCAGAACTTAACCTGCAAAATGTTTGGAGCTCAAATTAAAGGTAGGTTATACAGGATGCGCCATAAATATGGTGCTCAACAAAAAGCGAATTACTGAAGCGGAGTTTATTAAGAAACAGCGAAAATTCGTCAACAATTTGCCAACAAGCTGGTCAACAAACACAGTGGATATCTTCCAATATGGCCTCATTTGGCATGAATGACAACCTTCAGCCGCTTAGGTAGGGCCCAATGGCGACACGCAGGGTTGCTTGTAGAATTTCCTTCCATGCTAATTCCAGCAAGGATTTCAGTCCACGAATCGTAAAGCGCCTTTTAGCGCAGGCTTTGTCCTCTAAAATAGACCAAACGCAATAGTCCACCACATTCCAACCTGGCGAGTTTGCTGGCCATTCCGATGCAGGATCCATGTTGGATTTTGAATGTGTTCTTGAGCCCAGAGAAGCAACTTCTTCGAAATATCGTTAAGGTAGATATCGGTAATGATATTAGCTTCTTTTTCAACAGAAACCAATGTTATGTTATGTTATCCTGTGGGACAAACTCTAGTCCAACCATCAGAGAAGCTGCATGAGAACTTCTGTGAAGCTTCTCCCTTCCTGTCATCTTCAACACTTTCAGTTGAAACCCGCGGACTGAAAAAGCATGGGAGGAAATTCCACAAGCAAACTTGCGTACCGCCACCGGGTCCTACCCTGACCATCAGCATCTGAGGGCTGTCGTTCGTGCAAAGGGAGGCCATATTGAATGATATCCACAACCCTTGTTATCTAGTCTGTTAGTAAGTAGTTGGTGAAGTTTCGCCGTTTCGTGATCAATTCCGCATGAATAATTCGCCTTTTACTGAGCGACCATGTTTATGGCGTTCCCTGTAGTAATATGATAATTTCTGACGTTTACTAGACTAAGCTGCAGGGTACATTCAGGATCTATCCTAGTCCGGGGAGGGCACAGAATTAAAAGTTGACCTGACACTCACAGAGCGGGTTGAAGAGAACAAAAGAGGGCTTAAGCTGACAAATTTCACAATGAAAAAATGGAAAAATAACATACTCCCGGACTAGGACACTACCCGGACTAGGACAGATCCTACATTCAAGTGATTCGTTCGCAACGATGGTGGCAGCGGCTGGTTGGCTGAGCGCATAGCGATTCGGAATTACGGGAGGTAACGAATTATTGGGTAGCAGTGAATAAGTGTGACGAGGTCACGACCACCGATTTCGCATGTGGGAATTATTTAAGCTGCTGACCACGAATCTGTCAACTACTTCTGAATTTTCACTTTTCCTCCACTTCTTTGCATCTCAGTCGCAAGAATTATCATCCTACTATAATCTACCTTTAATTTGTGCTGCCAACCTTTTTTAAGTTGTTCTGAGCACGACAGGCCTATTCCAGGTATCACTTCTGCCTTATCCGCCCGCCGTGGAGTGATACCATTTCTTGCCATTTTCGGTCCACCCAGTGGCCCGTAGCGAAAACGAAAAACACCTCTGTGCTCCTCGTCTCATGCCCTACAGCATCATCGGGTCTCGATGAGAACCTTTGGGGAAGTTCATGGGCTTCCCTTGTGAGTTCAATCAGACGAAGCCAAGGAAGGGATGGCTCTCGGCGAAATCGCCCCGGAAAGAAGACAGACGCACCTGGTTCTCGTTGTCCTTCTGCTTAATGCGGGCAGCCGCGCTGGCTATGTGCCAGTACGGCAGTGCCGGCTCACAATCACGACGTCGTCTTTCCTCATCTGTAGACACGCAGGCTGCGTTCGAGGCCTGGCAACGAGTCACCATCGGTAGATTATAGGGCGTTTCGAGAAGGGAGAGAGGGACACCACATCATGTCAGAAAATTGAAAAACGCTATCCTTTTTAGGTTGGGTTAGGGTGCACGTCAAAATGGGGATCTGCATGCAAACGTTCGCACTGGAGTACATCATCATCTGTAAACCTCTAGCAGTACACACACGGGCGCGAGTACAGCAGAAGAAGGAAGCGCCGACATTCGCGTGCACCCCGAATTGAAACCTAACCCTCGAATCCCGCCCAGGCCAACCAAGTCAAACCGCAGCCGCATTTCGGCGGCACACAGCTTCGGCCGCCGCAGTACACACCAGGGGTGTGCGTTTAACGATTAACGATTTACCGGCATTTTTCGTTAAAACTTTTTAACGAACTTTAACGACGAAAAAATCCGTTAAATTGTATTAACGACTTTTTGTGCCCATTTTTAAAATTTTGCCTCCTCTCCATGTAAATCCATTTTGATCGATTTTTTTGGATGAGCTTTCACAGTATACCAAGAAAACCTTCTACTTACTTGAATCAGGGTAGGTAATCAATATTGTTGTCGAGTTTCGATGCATTTTCCTTTTGTTGGCATTTTCTTTGCTCCTTAACCAATTTATTTGGGTGGGACCTCACTTTTCTCCGCCACAGTCGTTCCGTGCTTTCCGACTGCCTGGTCCGTTTTTGCGTTTGATTGCTACATATTAGTTGTTCCTAATTACCAACCATTCAGTTTTTCCACAGTTTTTGTGATATTTGCTTCGTAAGTGGGGTTGAAAAGCATAGAGAACGCAATGAAAACGCTACGAAACACAAGCTATGCGAGTAGGGCTGAGTATTTCTGATAAAACTCTACAAACGCTCACTCTATAAGTTGTCCCCCTCTCGATTGAAATGTTCGATTCTATATGCATTGTTCACGGCGCACTCCAAAGGCAAGCTGGACGGTCTTAGAAAATTCCTGAGTAGGACGGCTAAGAATTGCCGTTAAAACTCCCTAAACGCTCACTCTACAAGCTGAGTGCTCTACAGATTGTCGCGACCGCTCAAAAGCGTTCTTTTCGGCAATCGACCAAAGCCTATGCGCGTACTGTATATGTAGGTTAGTATAAAAACTGGTACTTTACAATCTGTCTATCGCATAAAGAGTTTTCGAAGGTTTACGAAAAGGTATATCTTAAAAGGTGCAGATCCGGCTTTAGCAAGAAACTTCCTTCATGTGTGTGGATTTTTTCGCCTAATATGCGAATTTACTTTCATAGCGTTTTCAGTTGGACCGCAAAAGTCTGCTGAGTGAGCTCAGGTTTTGTAAAAAAAATTTCGTCAAGAAGAAAAAGAAAAGCTCAAAAACGTTAACCCGCGATACGATGCGCCTTGGATCTTCATGAAGCTGGACGACTTTCTACCAGCTAAAGGAACTAGGCATAGTAAGAAATTTCCTATATTAAAGCCTTGCTATTGTTTGGTTTCAAAATTTTCATGATTTGTCTCTCTTAGCAATTTTCCTGATGATGGATAGACTTTTGTTATTTGCTGCGAAGATGAAGGCATAGTTGATAATGAAAATATAATTATCATGCAGATGGAGTCGAAAAAAATTCAATAAGGAAAAAAGGTCTGGCTTTTTACATGCTAAAATACAGCCAAACTGAATACAGCTAAGAGACATTTTATTTAACGAATTTACCGAATTTACCGTTTTTAACGCAAAATTTTTCGTTAAAAAGCGGTCGTTAAAAATTTACCGAAAAAAATTTAACGCACACCCCTGGTACACACGGAGGACTAGGCGTCGCGAAGCCCCGCGTCTCGCGAATGTAGCCGCCGCTCTCATTGTCAGCGGTATTCAGTGGCCGCATTGCATTGTGGTGCAGTGCACTGCGGCCGATTGCCGCCGAGAAATCCGGCGGCATAAATCCAGTCATAACTGTTCGAGAACTGCTGTCGCTGAGGGGTGATCGGCGCTCCACCGATGGCGGCAAAGCTACATGTCGCAAAACGCAACTACGCCGGCACGCTGGGGAGCGTGTTCCGCCTCAATCCGTTCCGGATGGGGGTAGCTCTTTAACACCCTTGCGGCATCTCGCCGCTATCAAAAGCCCGCCAAGTTAATCGCGACATGGCGGCATGCTGCAAAACTGCTTCCCCGGCCTTACTTCGCTACGGGATCAGTGATCTGGCACCATATTTGCCTGGAAAGGAGAGAACTCTTCGACTGGTCCTTAAGTCACTGTATGGGCCCAAGCACCCATACAAATCCAGGATACCTTCCGGATCCACCGTGGTCGACAGGTGTCACGTCATGGCTAAGGTGGCGATTGTGTCGCCGCTGTCGGCCACGCCCAATCTCAACCGAATTTGCCCATCGTCGCAACTATCATGGAGCAGCCGCCGAAGGAACGGATGCATATACATATATCTGCAGAAGAAATGTGGATGTGGTGCGACTAGGAAAAGTTATAGGGAGGTACAGAAGGGATTCACCTCACCAGACATGTACCGCAATTTTCGGCAATATCGTTGGAAACACAGGCGAGCATACGCCACAACACCGACCACCAGCCAAGCGGAATGATTGCTGGCCGCGTTCGATCGTATGTGTGTGGGGACGTTGGACTGTAGCTGATCATTGCGAAGACGATGTTTATGAGGAACGGACAAGCTTCTGATGCTCCATTCTCGCTCAACGAAACGAATATCTCGGAATGCTCCAGCCGCATGTATCCAGGTCGCGAAGTCAACATGGCCAACGTCCTAGCGCCGGAGCTGCGCAGGAGGAAACGAGCGGCTTTGAGCGCTTTCAGGAGCGTCGAAGAAGCCGTGAAGAAGATGAACAACGTTAGGCTCCGTACCCACCTATTCGACTCTACCATCCTGCCCTGACATACGCCTCAGAGACCTGGGCTATACAAGAGCAGGATGAGCACACGATCAGCGTCGCGCAACGGGGAATCGAGATGACGATGCCTGGAGTGACACGACTCACGCAATTGACAGAAAGCCTCCAGAGTTCCGAGCTTCGCCTACGTTCGAAGATCAAAGACGCTGTCGCATGGGCCAAGTCGTCGAAAATTAGGTGGGTCGGCCACGGAATGCGCTTCGCAAACACCCGCTGGACGAGGGCCGTCACCGACTAGGTTCAGCGGGATGTCAAAAGAGCACAAGGACGCCCACCAAAGCCCTAAAGTCCCTAACTTCTTCGTGAAAGCCCTAAACGAAAGATGTGACGCTCTTCGTGTCCTTCGAGCGAGGATTCATTGGGGATCTCTGGCACGTGACATCGACCGATGGAAACGCTGCTGGCGTCTGTTCGAGCACGTCGATGGGACGACAGGTGATGCAGGTGATACGATGTCACCCCGCCCCCGACCAGACGACCGCCTAGGCATATATCGCTTCTAGTCCACATCCTAGTGAATCTAGCCCAGCGGAGGAACTTCACTCAGCCTGCATGATACGGCGTAATGGAGGCCTCCCATGTTTTTAGGCTACACCATATTGCATTTATCCCTGTGGGGGAGACACCGCATTGCCCCTCAGAAAGGGAGTACAATAAGCCAGACCATGAGTTACAGACTTCTGCCATTCTCAACCCTCCCTAGAAATGCGACCCCGCGAGTGTTTAATTGACTCCTGCAGCAGTGCCTCTGTTCCAGCAGGGGCTAGATTCATCAACCGCTTACCGCTCACCAACAGTGAAAAAACCGTCAAACCACCTGATATGACATTCACAAGTGCTCCGACACGCCTAACGGCGTGTCTCGCACTTGCGCGCTTCGCGGGACTTTGTAGCATCACTGACATATGGAAGGTAGTTTTTGTAAAACATAAAAATCGCTAGCATCTAGGAACTTGGTGCGTACGTTATCGGCATCAAGCCCTTCACCACTTCGGTACCTTCATCATAGACATTCTTTCCTGACCTGCCAGTAATGTCATTGGTTTGTGCTGCGCAGTACTTCTGTCCCTCAGGTTGTTCCTCCGCAATCGCTCTCATGCTCAACAGCAAGCGTTTCAAGCTGTCGGTGACATGTCTTCCGAAGCCAGGTTCCCCTCTCTCGATTCTTCTTACTGGATCTAATTGCTGGTGCGCCTTTAATGGTGTTCCCTCCCCCCTCTTTAGTCCGCCACCTTCCTGGTCCCAACTACTGGCCCACTTCTTTGTTTCCACTATTGACACCTACTGGTCTCTTCTTGCTGTTTTCCCCGTCCTGGCACCTTTTCCAGGTTATTCCTTTCCTTGGTGGTCGCTCTCCTGGTCCACCATAGAGGTCCTCTTACCGCCCTTCTCCACACCCCCCTAGTGGTCCTCCCATGGTCACGGCACGGTCGGTGACACGTATTCAGAATCAGGATGCTTGCTGCGCGACGTAGGAGACCCGTTTTCTGGATCAAGAAGCTCAGAAGCAAGCAAGCAAGCACAGTCGCCGCTGAGTCGAGCATGAAGAGGCTATGCATATGGCAGATTCCTTGTTCTCCGTATGATTTCCCTTACGGCTCCCTTCTTGTTGATTCCCCGTCCTGGTCCCGCCTCCAGGTCCCTTCTTCGAGGTAAATTCCTCCCCTCCTCCCCCTCGGGATACTCTTTCACAACGACGGCGAGCGAACGCCCATTGTGTGACACCGGTGTCACATCCTCTAAATCCGGTCTCTCTTAATGGTAATGGATCCCCTTGCTGATCCTCCTTACTGTCCCCCTCCCCTGATTGGTAACTCACTAATGATCCCTACACATTGCCTGAACTCTTCTTGGTGCCACCTACTGGCCTACTTTCTTGTTCCCCGCATCGACCATCCCGATTCTCCTCCTGGTCGCAGCCTCCTGATCGCTGTCGGTTCTCCACCCTCAAACTCCTCCTTCTAGCCTTACCCCTTTGGTAGTCTTCTCATGCTAATGGCACGAAGTCGGCTCCTAAATCTGCACGCTCAGTAATGCGCGTAGGTGCTGTTGTGTTAAGCAGTAAAGGGCTGCGTTTCCTCTGCTGCAGCAACATCCCACGTTCAATGGCAAATTTTGCCCGCGTTTTAGATGATGAGGCGTACCTCACTTAGGTTAGATCACTCCACGGACAAATTCTTTTATATACAGGTGGTGATTAGCATCATGTTTGGCGGTATTTTCGCCGTTAGAGGGCGGTAAGCGGTTGATGAATCTGGCTCCAGGATGGATAGTCTGCCACTATTCAGCGTGAAGGGATGAAACATTAGAGACAGACGCGCAGCCCTTATAGAAATCCTTTCGAGATCCAGCAGTGAATTTTGCATTTTCTGAGTGCGACATCAAGAAACACCTTTCAAAGCGCTAAATGTATAGCAACAACTGCGAAGTACTCACATCATCAGGACCGTCTCTGTCACAATTCCGCTTTCCTTCAGCGTATCTCCCTGCATTTCCGAACTGCCTTTGTCGAGGAACTTCCACACCTCCAGCTCTCTAAGCAGCATGATCGAATGGCGTAAGCTCCATAGAATGTGAGTAACTTCCACGTTTATGCGGAAGACTTTCGTGGTAACTCTCCACGTCTTCTTCTTTTCTTTTTTACTACACTACTAAAGGTAGTATTTGTCCTAAGAACCGAAACGCCCTCATTTTTTTCAAAGCTGAGAATAGCGCACCACACGAACTGGTGCATTACGAACCTGCTCTTGCCTTTGCAGGCAAGCGGATACACAACGCGTTTTCAGAATTGGTGAGTGTAGATCCTCTTAACTTTGCGACAGTTCGAGTGTCACTCCCAAGCCGTCAGACTGGCTGGACAAAGCCTGCTACAAACTGTGGTCAAAAAATCTCGCTACTATCCGGGTAAAGACGAACACATCGCCCAGAAGACTGCGCAGAACCCCGGCCCCAGCATTTCTGTGTCCACTACCGAGGAACGAACGGCAAAAGAAGCGAACACGACTAGGAAGGAGGATGTGGAGAAAGGACAAAGCCGCCGAGCGCAGACGGATTCAACTCTTTCACCTCTAGGAAGCACCACGGAGAAATGCAAAGGCAAGGGAAACTCATTTATTTATGATTTTTGTGTTCATGAAATAAAAATTACAGTAACCATTGAAAGTTCCTTGTGTAGCTACAGTAACTAAAACTAATGAAGCTGTAAGAAGAACCTAGGATATCACTAAACTATGTATATTTGAGTAATAGAGCTGTATTTCCTAAGTATTCAGGGCTTCACTGCAGTATAATACTAATTAGCACACACTATAATATAAGATGGAACATGCAAATAAGCATGTATACTGGAGAAGTGTCGTAAAAATGGAGAAAGAGCTGCACGCTGTACTGCAATGAAGAGGACTTTAGGAGGAATGGGCTCTGAAGTCTATCGCGTAGTTGCTCTCAAGGATTCGACAGCTGCTTTCCAAAGAATATGCGAGGGCTGCGGGTCCATCCCCTCGTTACAGTGCCGTGCGCCGGCCGAATGCCTGCCGAATGACCTTGACAGTGACAGCTCCAGTTGAAAGAAGCTTTAAGGCCCCTTCCAGAGGGTGATTACCCTCCATAGGTGGATGCAAGAAAGGCAATGTAAAAGGTCGAAGAAAGGGAGTAGTAGAAATATGGGGAGAAAAAGGTGCGAGATAGAAAAATTTCTCCACCTGACTACCTGTCTGTGGTATGAAATTAGTTGGCAAGATGCAAAGGTTGGGCGATGGGCATAAGTCCAATTCTAAACCACCTTCTGGTGAGAAGATCCACCGAGAGAGCCGCTCGAGAAGTGAACTCCCTTGGAGAAGCGGTATGGGCCACTGATAGCCGACCTTACCGTACCTTTGTCCCTCAAAGCTAAGGTAAAGAGGAAATCCAAAATCCGATGATAAAAAATGCGAGCGCTTGGGGCGCAAATAGTTACAAAATAGTGTGCTGAAGCAGCCGTTTCTGATTTAACTGGATCCGTAAACGAGACCCGGAAGAGGTGAGTTAGACGATCCATGTGACAACGAAGATCACGGTGAAGCAGCGTTAGGAAGCAAGGAAAGTAAGAGGCGTGGCTGTGGAATGAAGAGGTGCAGGTGAGATTGAAGAAGAACAAGAATGGTTACAAACTGGAGACGAGAGCGCAATGATGACTCTCACTCTCGTTGTCAAAGACAGCCGCATGTAGTGCAGACAAAGAACACAGAGAAGGATGATATTAGAAGCTAAATGTTGGCATTCCGACTGGTTGGGATATGGAATAGAGACAGCCCGACGTATAGGTTCTGAAGGCAGTGAAGGGCGCTGAAGATAGGATGTCGGTGGTTAGGATGCCAGGTGAGATAAAGAGGAGAAGGGAAGAATACATCAAGCAAATCCTGTTCAAGGAATTCCTCCATGAGGAGGACCAGAAAAAACAAATAGCAGCTTCATAGGAGAGATCTACCACAGGACGCCTTCTTCATCGCTAAGGGGGTGATGGAGAAATGTCGGCGAAGTGCAAAATCCATGCCACATGGTATTCATGAAGGTGGGAAAAGCTAACGCAAAGATAACCTGCACCGTGCTTCGAGGATGATTTCAAGGAGGAAGTGTGTGTTCTGAGCCTTGTCATGATCTTTAAAGAGATAACGAAAGCTCGAAAGCAGTGACACGGACTGCATGCTGCCAACGGGGAAGGCAGACACAATTGTGCACATCAGGAGTCGATTCCTATGACGCCTCTCTCCCAGCTGATGTTCGAATGCGTAGTGATCTGTCGAGACGAACCACACTCTGAAGCACCGCGATGGAATTTTTACAGGATGTAGGGTCCCGTGTGGGGAATCCAAAACCATAGTTACCCTTTTCGAAATGCTCTTCTGTGGTCGAAAAAAGCGTGTGGACGCGTGAGCGCGAAGTTTATGACGCCCTGCTGCCACCCAGAGCAATGTGGTCGGTTGGCGTAGTGGTAGTGTTGTAGCCTTACAGGAGCATGGTCGTGGGTTTGAATGACCCTTGTGCTGGTGTTTTTACATTTTGCGATTTATCGTCAGTGGTACCCTTTATCCCATTTCCAACGCATTTTTGAACATAAACATTGCAACAAATGTCGTCTACGTTCATCGAGCTCTTTGAAAGTGGAAATTGAGAATTTTGAGTTCCAGGTTAACCAAGTCAAAAACTGATGCCAGGTTCGTTGATCAGCATTCCAAGTACCACCCGTAGCTGAAGTATGAATAACTATTTTTTCGACCTCGCTAGTACAGTGCATGGCCTCTTCTGACTGTCGAACCGTCAAGCTGTTTCAAAACGGTAAGATGTTGAAGATAACAAATTCTATTATATTCTTTACATGGATGGAGTCAAAACGTAGTAACCAACTAGTAAGAATAGCTAATGATGTACCAACCTTCTTCCACAATGATGGAGCATTGCAAAAAAGCATGCAAAAAAAAGCAAGCGAAATACACTGCTCACCAACTGAACATCTACGCTTCTATGTATCTACCACCCTTTCAAAAAAGGGCGTAGTAGCACCGATATTTCACTTTCTGTGTAGCCATCCACCGCCCAACGTATTCATTTAATTTCTACTCGAATGGCTTCGCACCTCATTGACTGCCCTTGTTCGACAATGATGACCGAGGCATCGAGTGAGGGTGGTGAGATCAGAAGCACCAATTTCGCACAAACTCTGGGGATTATTTGAGGTGCTGTTCACGAATCTAGCATCAGTTTTTTACTTGCTTAACCTGGAAGTCAAACCTTCTCACCTCTCCACTTTCAAAGAGCTCGATGAACGTAAACGACATTAGTTGTTGTGTTTTTGTTCAAAAATGTGTTGGAAATGGGATAAAGAGTCCCACTGACGATAAATCGCAAAATGCAAAAACACCAGCACAAGGGTCAATCAAACCCACGACCATCCTTCTGATAAGCTTCAACACTACCACTATGCCAACCGACCACATTGCTCTGGGTAGCAGCAGGGCGTCATGAACTTCGCGATCACGCGTCCACACGTTTTTTCGACCACAGAAGAGCATTCCGAAAAAAGGTAACTATGGCCCAACATCCTGTAAAAAATTGCATCGCAAAAGCTCACCGCCACTTTGAAGGCTCTCCTTGTCAGACGACGCCGCGCAGCTGAATTAGGAAGGCCAAGTTCATCAGCTCCGAACTGTGCACTGGACCCATCCAGGATTGCCAACAAGAGATTATCGAGAAGGCGGAAGAAATTGAGACTCTAGAGAGTAAATTAACCGAGCACGGAAGTGTGGACCAGGCGATCGACAAACGGCTAAAGGGAGCCTGCTATTAATGGAGTTAGTACACTAGGAAAGGCTTTGATCGTAGGTGCTTCAGAGCATTCAAAGCCAAGCTCAGTCTTCAAATTTAGACTCCCATATGTGGTTGAATAAGGCACAAGAGCGGAAGTTGGATGCTGCTGAAATGGGGACGCTCAGGTTGGGACGTAGATGGGGTAGTCGGATCTTGGATCTGCACCGTGTGACAAGCTCTACAGCGTCAATCCACAGCCATCAGTAGCTGAAACCACTGCTGGGTGTTTTTAGTTTGCATATCTCAGAAAAGCTGCAGCGCAATTTCTCTCAAGAGCAATACAATAACCATTTCAGAGCAGAACAATAAGTCATTACCCATTTTAGGTTTCCTGGAATGATAACCAGTGCTCTGCTAAAAGCATCGAAGTCTAGGCATTAAGTAGATTAGGTGTGGTTTGCATAGAAAACGAGTAGACTATGCGGAGCACTCACACTGCGAAATGGGTTCCGTCCCCTGCCCTTCTCTTTAGCATCGCCCGGCTTTTGTTCTTTAGGACGCGATTGAGGTTGTTCTTGTCGTGGAGGCTGGTTCGAAAGTGCATTTTCCTAAAACAACTCGTCCGAAACCTCTGAAGTGCTGCAGAGCGACAGACGACGAACATCGTAGACGTTCACCAGGGTGATGGCACTGCTGGCTCTTTGAGGACGAGTGCCGAAGGTAGTCGCATAGATCTCGCGGTGACGGGATGACGGAGTAGGGCACCCGCGTAAATCCACCACTAAACAGCTTCTCCCATTGCAGTGTTTGCTGTTCGCACAATGTTCGATTCCGTTTTGAAACAAGATTTCCATAGAGGATTTATGACAGCATGAGCTCCGGATGGTGCGGGTGGATATTAGCCCATTCATTGGGCTTCTCTTATCAGGAGATGAAACATGCAATACGGAGTGTTTCAAAATATTCATTCGCTGATCGAATTATCACAGAATTTTTCCCTTTAGCAGAAGCGCGTTCTACAGCATGTTTCAAAGAATAGGCAGACAAACCTATAACTTTGCTGAATGAGATTGCTTCAAGCAACTACTCAGCGATTCGCGATATTTGCTTGATTGATATGTCAGTCTCACTGGCATGAAGTGCTTTAACAAGAGGGATAATGGAGTTTTGCGTTCAGATTCGCACAAGTTTGATTCTAATTTCATCAGTAGCTTCGTTTAACAGTGTCGTTTGAAAACCAATGAAACAGGACTATTGCATTGAGGAGAACCGAAAACAGGTAGCCGCATTGTTTCTTGTCCAAGGAAAATTTCATTGACTGAAGCTACCATGAAGTTCTTGTGGCGATAAAGAGCCATGAACTGTTGCAACTGGTCAATCACACGCGTATGCAAAATCACTCGTGTCTTTAGTTACATGATCGTATATTCAGCACCAGGAGCCGGATTCATCAATGACTTACAGCAATTTAACAGAGAAAATACAGCTGAAATCCCCAATAGCGCGGCGAAATGTTTCCCATATCGCTTGGTGAGGCGAGCTGTCAGGGATTTCGACTGTATTTCCTCTGCTAAATTGCTGTAAGTCGTTGATGAAACCGGTCCCAGGATGGCGATTAATATTGAACAAGCGGGTAATTAGAAAAAGGAGGAGTGGTTTATGAAGTGCCTATTCCAATAAAATATTCGTTTGAGCTCGTAAACATACTTCATCATAGAGAACTAAGGTGACTACTCTACTTTTGAGTTCGCCTATATGCACTGCGCTTCGTTTAATCTCTGGTAGTCAAGTAGGTGTTGAAAATGGAAGTTTAAGGAATAAAGGGTAAGGAGCATTGGTCCCTTTTTAAGATTCCAAGCGCATTTTACTTCAACGTGATATCGGGTCAAACGATTTAAAAGCGTATTTTGCCTGGACGTGCGCTGGTAACCCGACGGACGAAGCAGTTTATCTTTTCTAAGTAAGCCTAGCCAATGCACCAAAGAGGGATTCGAGAAGGGTAATACATCCCCGTAGCCTTTCAGCGCCACCCTCATTGCGATCCAGAATAGGAAACGATGGAAGTGAAGACCCACGACCGGCAACTGCACCGTCTTTAATTCGCTGACGACATCTGCTCATAACACCGAGCATCAGCCAGGCAGAGCGAATGCTGGCCGACTTCGATCGTGTAGTTGGACAGTTGGACTGCAGCTGAATCTTACGAAGACGATGTTCAGGAGATACGGACGAGTTTCTGATGTCCCATTCTCGCTCAACGGAACGAACATCTCTGAGTGCTCCGGCTAGGTGTATCTGGGTTGCGAAGTCAACATGGCCAATGACCTAGCGTTCGACCTGGGCAGGGGGAACAAGCGGCTTGGGGAGCTTTCAAGAATCGAGAAGTCGTGAAGAAGACGAAGAACGATCCAGTTATCGATCAAGACGCTTTCCCATGAGCCCAGTCATACGAACTTAGGTGGCCGGCCACGTAATGCGTCTCGTATACACACATGGGAGGAGAACCACAGTCGACTGGATTCAAGGGATTTCAGAAGCACAACAGAACGCCCAACTTCGCGTTGGTCGGAATTCTTCGTGTAGTCTGTGAACACCTATTTGTGCTTCTCGAGAAGAATCAGCCACGCTACATACATTGCTACGTGACGGGCACGATTGGAACCTTTCCCGCGCTTGGTGAAAAAGAAAGGTAGCGATATGTACAAGTGCAAAAATGTACTAAAATGCTAAGAAGGCAAAATGAACAAATGATATGAGCATTTTGTTAAGATTGCGCCGTGTACCCCTTTATAGCTTCAAACCGGAGAAACGATTGTTTGAGCGTGGACGATATGTCGTTTACTATTTTGAAGTAAACTAGCCGAACCAATGCTTATTTTGTAAGTTTCCAACAAACAAGCATGGATCAGCGTCCTCCACACCAAATCAGGATTAGATTTAAACGCTTGTAAACGGATAGAAAATATTGATTGCAACCGAAAAATAGGTTACTTTTTTGTTGAGGTGCCGCTTTAAACTCTCCCACTTTCTTGCAATGGATTTCGGCCGTTGTCGTGTCCGTCACTTGCCCTTTCTAAAACAAATACAGCTAAAACTGACTAATAAAAAGGGAGTTCCCAAGAAAGGTCCTGTTTTACCCTCGCAGATAATTAGCTGCGCTTTGTCCGGTTGAGTTCTGTGCTCTCTTCCGCGGACGCCAGAACAGAATCCAACTCCGAACTGGAAACCGGAAAGCGCCAGCTAATTATCCATGAAACAGGTGCAGAACTTCAGTAGGGGCTCCTACTGCTCCCCGCAGCGGGGCGAATAGGGTCAGGGGGTCGCCATTAGGACAACCCTACACAGCGTTTTTTTTTGTTGCACGAAACTAAAAGTTTTATGCAGCGGTTCTACACCTATGATGAACTGCACTAAGGGATTTCTGATGTAACTGAACATGCATGCTCCCTCCTACCAAGGTCCAAGGCGAATATCCACTGAGTACATGGTGATCCCCCTCGAACCTATTTGCGTTCCCTCCCTCCCTCCCCCCCCCCCCCGGAACTCCTGCTATTGCGATGGGAGTTCGCGTGTACTATAACAATCTTGGTGTTTTTCTACTCAAGTGCGACATCGCAGGTACTCGCCGAAGGAGAAATGAACTTCAGTAGAATTGAAATCAACGTTAACCTCAGCATTTATTCAGAGATGCCTCCTCATGTCTCAAGGTATCGACAAAATGGAAAGTCAGATGTTTGGCTCCGGTGCGTTGGGCAACGGAAGTGTCCGTTCAAGTGTGGTTATATTCTGAGTGCATATTTATGCTCGGTAAAACATAAAGCTATATCCATATGTGTTTGGATTGTAGGCGAAATTCAGGCGTCGGAACAAGTTATGAAGGAACAAACTGTGCAGAGAGGAGATTCCGGGAAGTTGAATAGTGAAAACGAAAAACGGTGGGGAAGAACAGATTGCTACCTGTCAACCTTTTCACATCTCCATTTTTTCCTCTCCAAGTGCCAAATAGATTGGGATACAACGGGAAATGACAAGGCCTGGTGGAGCATATCACGTAAAGGAGAGGGTCATCCGAAGCACTTCTTCTTCTTCTTCTTCTTCTTCTTCTTCTTCTTCTTCAGCGTTTGTCCCGCATCGTAGCGTGGTCCGCTATTCTGGTGTTATGACGCCACCTTTCCCGATCCAGCGCTAGATCAGGGTGGACACCAGCTACTTTCAAGTCCATATGTAACGTATCAGCCCAGCGCTGCTTCGGGCGCCCTCTAGGCCGCTTTCCTATTACCTCGAAGTTAAGGCCTATCTTGCGGACGTTGTCTTCCTTTCCACGCAGAACGTGGCCGTACCATCGCAAGCGAGCTTCGCGTACCTTGTCGGCTATCGGCGCGACACCGAACTTCTGCCGAATAGCATCGTTTCGAATGCGGTCCACGTGCGTGACTCCAGCCGTCTACCGCAGCATCTTCGTCTCCATGACGCTGAGGCGCGTTTCAACTTCCCTGGTCGCAGGCCAACACTCAGCGCCGTACATCGCTACTGGCCGGACGACTGCTCTGTATATCTTCGACTTCAAGCGCTCCGGTATCTTCCTATCGCAGAGCACCCCAGTCATCGAGCGCCACTTGGACCAAGCTGCACTCACGCGTGCATTCACTTCAATCATCAGTTTGCCGTCAGACGTGACTGCTGATCCCAGGTACTTAAAGACCGAAGTGCGTGGGAGCTCGATGCCGTTAACCTTGATGGAGCTGGATTCAGTAACGTCCGTCGTTAGATATTCGGTCTTCTTCACGTTCAATTTGAGTCCAAACTGCTCCAAGCGATCACACCAAGCTTGCACCTCTCTCAAGTTCATCTTTATCTTCGCTAGCGAGCATTACGTCATCAGCATAAAGCAACGTCCAAGGGACGGGGTTCTGAAGATCTCGTGTGATGGCATCCATGACGACAACAAAGAGGAGTGGGGAAAGCGCAGAACCCTGATGTACCCCGACAGAGATGGGAAACTCCATCGAGGTTCCAGCTGCAGCTTGAACTCGACTCTTTGGACAAGAGTAGAGAATTCGCACCCACTCTATGAGCTCTTCAGGAACTCCATGATGTCGCAAGGCGTACCATATCACTTCACGCGGTACGCGGTCAAAGGCCTTCCCTAAGTCGAGGAAGGCGATATGCACCGACTTCTGTTTCTCGCGATGCTTCTCTACCAGGAGGCGGGCGGCGTGTATGGCATCAATGGTGCCACAGCCAGCCTCGAAGCCGCACTGATTGCTGGAAAGCTGGACGATGTCCCGAATTCGTCCGTCGACAATTCGCTCAAAGATCTTCATGCTGTGCGAAAGCAAGCGAATCGGACGGTAATTGGAGCAGTCTGCAGGACTGCCCTTCTTCTTCCAAATCGGAATCGTCGTACTTTGGCGCCAAAACTCAGGCACTTTTTTCTCCTCCACAACCTGATTAAAGAACTTCGCCAACCACTCAGCAGGGTACCAAAACTTCGACTTCCACAGTTCTGCTGCCACGTCGTCGGGCCCAGTCGCTTTGGGCCTCATCTTCTTCAAAGCCGCTTCAATCTCCTCCACGGTGATCTTCTGAACGGGGCCGTGGGTTGGAGCCGTTGAGGGGATGGCTGGATGAGGAAATTCTAAAGATTTCCTCAAAGTAATCGCGCCATCGCTTCAATGCCTTCTTGCGGTCCATAAGAAGGTGGCCGTTCTCATCATTGATGCCGAAGAACTTCTCGATGTCCTCGGTCTGGCGATGGCGATTCTTTGCGAGTCGGTACAGATACCGCTCACCATCGCGCGACTCGAGCTTCTCGTTGACATCTCCATAATGAGTGGCTTTTGCAACAGCCACTGCCTTCTTTGCAGCTTTCCTCGCTTCTTGGTACTTTCGCCAGTTATTGGCTGTCTTTTCGCCGAGAAACACGTGATACAGCGTCTTCTTCTCTCGAACTTTGACTTTCACATCATCTGTCCACAGGCAGGCCTGCTTGTCGACCTTCCGTCGTCCAGGCTTCGTGATGCCGAGCTCCGACCGTGCAGCGTGACGAATCGCGTCGGTGGCCTTCTCCCAAGTTTCGTTGACAGTTGTCACTGTCGGTAACCGCACGCGAGAAATCACAGCTGCTTCCTTCTCTTTCATTCGTCACCACTTGATTCTTGGTGCACCGCATCGCTCGACCTGCTTCAGCCTCAGAGGGGCGATCTTCAAAGTGCAGATCAGCGGTCGGTGCTGTGGGGCGACCATCTCATACGGCACGACCTTCGCGTCTGTGACAAGACTTCGGTCTCGATCCTTCACAAGGACAAAGTCTATCTGAGTCCTGGTGTTCCCGCTATAGAACGAGAAGAGGTGGGAATCGCGTTTGCGAAATATGGTGTTCACTATGGTGAGGTTGTGCGATTCCGCATATTCAAGGATACGCTCACCATCTGCGTTACGCGACCCGTAACCGAACCCACCATGACAGCCGTACCCGTCTTTCGTCGCGCCGACGTGCCCGTTGAGGTCACCAGCGACTATGATGACATCTTTCGACGGTACCTCTGCTGTATTCTCATCAAGCAGGCTCCAAAACTCTTCCTTGGCTTGATCCGAGCAGCCAGTCTGCGGAGCATACGCAGAGAAGAAGTGATAGAGTCGCTCCTTCGCGGCGACAACGATCTTCATCAATCGATCGTCAAAGCGCTCGACGCTTACAATCGAGTCACGAAATCGTTCGGAGACGATTATTCCGACACCACTGGTGGTCCCGGGACTTCCACATAGAACGGCCTTGAAGCCTCGTCCTATGTCCCTTGACTTGCGGCAGGACCACCTCGTCTCCTGCACCGTACAGAAATCAACTCTTCTACGCTCCAAGGCTTCAACCAACTCGCACGAGCGGCCCGTCAACGTACCCACATTCAGCGTAGCCACGCGGGTCCTGCTTACGTTACGGGACTTTCGGACTAACTCAGTTGCCCCCCGATGCCGTCATCGCAGGGACCCTCGCATACTTTTCACACTCGCCGGGCTTTGCGAGTACGCGTCGGCTCCAGCGGACGCCGTAGCACTATCTCGATAAACCTGAACAGTCATACACCATGTGATGTGACATGGGCCTTCGTAGGCCGGCCTGTCACAAGGGCCTGTCGCCTGCAATCGAATGTCCGTGATCGGCTTAGCTCGCAGAGCGAAGTTTCCAGTGGCACCACGTGGAGGAACGGACATCGCCACTAGAGGGTCATCCGAAGCACATACTAGCAAATTCATGAACGAGACCAAACCAAAAGGAGTGCCCTTCACTTTCAGTATCAACTTCGAAAATCGATCTCAACTTCCAGATTTTCCACAATTATTCTGCCTTTGTGCATATTCTTGAATTTTGCGCAATTTCCTAGCATGGCGACGGTTGGGTATGCACGGCGCTTTCGGCAAGGCGCGCTTCTCATGTGCACTGAGAATTGACTTTTGCCGCACCATCGGTTCGCACTCACAACAACCAAACTTTCTATCCTATCTGTGGTGGTTGTAAAAAACAATGCGCTGCCTGCTGTCTGATCATTGCAGCTCATTTCACAGATCACGTGCGTGCTCTAATACCACTATGTATAAAGCGCTGAATCAGGATGCGTGGCTCATCCCAAGAACGGGTTGGTGGGAGGAATGAACAAATGAAGATTGGAAGGGGCACCGAAAATGGGGAGCGACAAACTCAGATAAGGAGGTACTGTAAAAGAGGATAGCGTGACTACAGCGAACAAATAATTGGAATTCGTGATTCCAAAAAACCTATCCGGCTAGTGAAATATGCATAGGGAACAGTATTGTGAAAGTGTTAAGTGAGACTAGCACTAAAAATTAGGGTACAAAGCCGAGCTGTGCTGGCATCGAGATGGCACATCCTCGAAGGACAACTGCAAAATTCGGTTTCTGCACCTTTCTTCTCTCGGGTGAGAGAAGAACAAAGTAGCAAAACAAATTTAACCCCGTTTAGCCTAAGCAGTTCTATGGCTTCATCTCAAATCCGCTATGCTCATTATGGTAAGATGGAAAGTTGAAGGACCAAGAGCGCCCCAATAGAACACTGGGATGCGGTGGCAACAGATTCTGGCTGATTTTTAAGATCCAGTTCTGGTCCTTTACTTAACTAGGACTGCGACCTAAGGAATACAAACAGCCTTCGAGCTAGGGAGTCTTGTTTATGTACAAGGTATGTCACAACGCTTGCGCCGGGATCTCTCCTAGTGAGGGGGGACAGTCTTTGTCAACGGCAGCAAAACTGAGAGCATACTAGTTTCCAAGGACGACACAGTGAACTGGCCTACGAGAGGGTACTTCTTTGCCATTTTCTGTCCAGGAGAGGCCACATGTTTACATTTATTTCACAGTTACATTTATAGCAACGCTCCCTCCGTCTAGGATAGATCATTGTGCCACTTTGGAGCTCGAACTTCCAACAGTCAGTGATGTCCTAGTTTGAGGAAAAGGACGAGGTGTTTGGCGCAATGTGGCTCCGCTGCTCACCTTATATTGAGTGGCTATGTACGGCGTAGGAAGGCCCAGTTTCATCAGGTGCCCATGCTCAGTTCACCTTAGGAATAGAACACACCAGAGCTGGACAAAATTTTTATTTTCCTACAACACAAAGGGCTGTAGGCTGTACATGATAGTACTCCTGGGAAGGTTTAAGTGGAGGAAGGCATCTGCGTCGAAGTAAGCGTAAATGCCTTCCCCCACTTAGCGAGTATGTTTCCGTGCTTCGAATTCGGAGTTTTTGGACTAATTCGTTAGTTTTATTGAGGAAAATGAGGGGCGAACCCCTTTTCTAGACGGTCTTACTTAGATCTAACCAGATTCTCCTGATATCGCGTCATATCGACGTGGACATTTTCGATATCCACCGACACCATGGTCAGTCGATATGGAGGAGGGTCGTTGAGCGGTCGGTGGCGGATCGCGGCTCTTCCACCGCCGCTACAGGAGAGCACTGGGAGACGGGTGCAGTTCCTGCACGAGCACCTTGGACGCACTACACCCTGGAGTCCCTTCCCTAGCCGAGTTGACCCATCTCCGATGTCCCCCTCAGCGACGAAAGCATTCTTGGCACGAGCCGCCTGGATGGCCCACACCCCGGAGTCCCTTCCCTAGCAGAGTTGTGCGCTCGAAGAGCGCACAACCCATCTCCGATGTCCCCCTCAGCGATGAAAGCATTCTCGGCACGAGCCGCCTGGATGGCCCACACCCCGGAGTCCCTTCCCTAACCGAGTTGTGCGCTCGAAGAGCGCACAACCCATCTCCGATGCCCCCCTCAGCGACGAAAGCAGTCTCGGCACGGATTGATGTGCAAGTTTGCGTGGTACTCCAGCAGGAGCTGGCATATTGCCAACGGAGCAAGTGGTTAGTTCTAATGGCTATCTTTCTAGACGTCCACCGACGCCATGTCTCAGTCCCGTAACTACAAATTTCCTCAGAACCCGGCGGCTGACTAGCGGTGCAAAGGCTTCCTAACAATTTCAAAGGATGGAGTGAGGGAATTGCTAAGACCGCTGGAACCAAACCAGTAGATACCACCAATAGATGGTTGGCATAAGAGCGAGCAATTGCAGCTGGAGCACACTTTTTCGACGCGCACCACATGTAGGCTGCTTCGGCGTCCAAGTGGAGATTCGATCGATGCGCATTGGTCTCTCGTACGCCCGCGGTGGCGCTACTTGAGACGAATCGTGGGGCAGTGGACAGTAGCGGTCATTCATGCGGAGGATGTCAGGGGTTTGCTTCCCTTGCGCGGCGGAATCTTGCATTTCAACTGACTTTGAGATTTGAAGGGTTCTGATGTCTACACAATTTTCTAGTGTTTTGTGCGCACTTTTCCAGCTGTGTTCTCGAAGATCGCTGAACCCGCTGCGGTCTCCCCCCAGGCGACGAAAGCAGTTTCCACACGAGCGTCTTGGATGGACACGCCCCGGGGTCCCTCCCTAGCCAGGTTCTGCACTTGAAGAGGGCAGAACCCAGCTGCGGACTTACCGGATAAGCAATTTTAGCGCTCTCAGAGTTATCAAATGGGGCCTGCCGTGCCTCAGTGTTAAGCGCTCGCGCGAGGGAAGCCATGCTCCAATCCAAGTTTTGCGCTCAAAATCTATTCCGATTTGGTTTTAGTGGCCACAGATCCACTCATGGAGTGGTGGGCAAGAGTGAAGCCACTGCCCCTATTGGGTTTACTCTCTACAAACGAGGATTGCACCACACCGCTTCTTGCAACTACGTGTGTTCGGAGTATGTCCTTCCCTTTGTAACTTTTGAACTGTTCGTCGCTTCTCTCACACCACTCTTCCACAACCCTTGCACGTAAACCGATTCACTGCTTATTCAGCACTCTCGCCAGAACAAGTGGCGGCGGTATACGGGTTCGGGGGGGGGGGGGGGGGAGGGGGATCACACTCCCTCCTAACGATAAGCGTGAATTTCCTCAATGTACAGCTCACGGCAGGACAATATGTTGCGCTTTCCTTGGCGCAGTCCACCCCAGTTCTTGGATTCCGTTGGAATATGAAACCATAGCAAGAAAAATGAGGAAAAAAGTCACCACAGGAGCGCATCCATGACACGCATTGCGTCAAGTGGTTCTTTACAGGGCTGCTGGGTAGTCTTACCTCGTCTAACGTGGTCCGCTTCGCAGTGAAGTCACAATCAGTGGTAGCATAGCTCATCAGTGACCAGCCCGCGGGAACAAATACTAACAAATGCTCTTCATCCCGCTTCCTCCTCGGATATCAACAGCACACTGCGAATACAAACACTGATCCCATGTTTATGTCTTTCAAGCGGCACCCGTTCAGCTCATCTTTCACATTACAGCTCAGGATTCGGTCTTGGAAATCACATGCTAATTACGGATAGCAATACAGTACAACATCATAACATTGTACAAGGATACAATGGGTTTGCACACAAATTCACTAGAAATGCACAGGAACTGCAGGACATATTAGACGTCTGCGATTTCTTCTTGGGCTTCTTCGGTCGCGACATGATCCGAACGTCTCTCCGGCTGCTCACGACCATTCTCTTTTGCCACCTTTGTGTCTGGAGAGGAGTACGACGCTGTCGATGGCAGCGAGACCGGGTCCATCGAATTCTGAAAAATCTGCCCAACTCTCAACAGACTTCGGAAAGAAAGACGCGCTGGAAGCTTCGCTCATCTTTTGCTTCGCAATTAGTACAGTGAACTCTGATGACCTGAAGTCTCTATACAATGGATCCCATCGAATCCGAATCCGATATCCGAAAATGCTCCATTCGGATCCAATGTATAGTAACCTCACACACGCTTGTCTTGCGTTTACGACCGTCGTTTTCAAACGTAGTGAGGGTTTGATTCCAATCGCTTCCAGCTTGATTGTTTTGTTGAACATCGTGGCTGCGCTGCCAATACGTGGTACATTGTTGGAAAGACCCGCCGTGACTACACTACAAAGAAACCAGTGCTCCAGCCTTGACAAAAAACCCCTCTGAAGGTATGGAAGCCTCGCTTACCGTGGGCGCAAACCACACCTGAACTCGACTAAGGATACAGAAAGACGCCAGCGTCTACTGCCGCCTGCGCTACATGCAGCATTCAAAAAACAATCCAGATAGAATGCCTTTATATACCGCAGCGGACCCTTGAAACGTCTCAAACGTGTGAGGCTAAAAAATGGGATGCAGCATTCCAGACACGTCCAGGTCAAACAATGACGGCAGCAAGTCACCCGTGGCCTGACCCCAATTCACTCGAATCGAGAATGGGTGTTTGTAAGGACCATCCACCTTGCCACGGATATTTCGGACAAGAAGCGCGGTGCAGTCGCACGGAGGAAAGGCGACCAACCTCGCTTCGGCCGCTCTCTCCGCTGTCGTTGTCCGGCTGCACTCCGCTCAGGTCCAACCGTTCGATTCCGTGCATCAACCGATCCCGTTCTGCTCGAACGCAGCTGTTGTTCAAGTCGGGCACTTCCAGCTGCAACTCTAGTAGTAGCAAAGAATACTTGAGGCGGATACCACTGCTATATCTGGATTATCACAAATCATTTTCTGAACCACTTCCGGTTACTAGCGATGTCCCTTACGGTGTTGATTTTCCAATCATTTTCACTGCTTACACATCAGAATTTCCCTCCTTGACTGAATATTACTAATCCTGCAAAGTGTCTGCGCATAACGTGAAGCGTTTGGCACATATATTGCATTATTATATTTTGGTAATGCTGGGGCTTGTCTCCTGGTGCCACATGTGGTAATGGCACCGTTCCGGTGTTTCTAAACGATGTTTTTAGTGGTAGGACTAACCAGGATACTATTTCAACGGTAGGTCGGAACGGCGCAAATGTTGTATATGGGCAGAACCGCCTCTCTCTGGGTAGTAACAAACTGCAGGTATCTCGACCCCAATACAACTCTGCGCAGAGTTAGGGGCGACGGAAGTCGCTGGTTGGCGCCCTGTTGATTCACGTGCTCCACAGCTGACGGGCGCGCGCGGGATGAGGGCTCGTATGCGGCAAGGCGCAGTGCACAGGTGGCGTAGTAGGGAAGAGCTCGCGCTCGTAAACGCGGGGTCGGGGGTTTGGATCCCGCAGACTGCGTTCGTTTTGCACTTTTGCAAAATCCATGTTTATCATACAGGTAATCCACCTAGGGGTATTATAGTGTGTTATAGGGCATGTTTACATATAACATGTGCTTCAAACTACAGATTAGCTAAAATGTTCACTTCTGTGTGTCACTTATTTTAAGTCCATTTTGTGTGAAGCTATAGTTATGTAACGAAAGATATTTTGTGGCACTAGTAAAAAGTTCCGACTCCACCGACAAGACTTCGGTCAAAAAAATTTTCGCTGAAACTTTGTCTAGGGGGGTTATTTGGGGTGCTGATCACGAATCTGACACTCGATTTCCACGATTCGGCTGAATAATATAGATACAGGAAGGCACAGGATTACATTCTTAAAGTTTCTGCCGATGAGGCAGGTAGAGGCAGAATCGTGAAAATCGAATGTCAGATTCGTGATCAGCACCCCAAATAACCCCCCTAGACGATGTTTCAGCGAAATCGGTGACCCTGCCTGGACCACCCTTGTTAACAGTATGGGTGGCCTCCGACCGAATCGTGAATAACGGATGTCAGATTCGTGATCAGCACCCCAGATAACCCCCCTAGACGAAGTTTCAGCGAAAAAAATTTTTGACCGAAGTCTTGTCGGTGGAGTCGGAACTTTTTACTAGTGCCACAAAATATCTATCGTTACATAACTATAGCTTCACACAAAATGGACTTAAAATAAGTGACACACAGAAGTGAACATTTTAGCTAATCTGTAGTTTGAAGCACATGTTATATGTAAACATGCTCTATAACACACTATAATACCCCTAGGTGGATTACCTATATGATAAACATGGGTTTTGCAAAAGTGCAAAACAAACGCAGTGTGCGGGATCCAAACCCCCGACCCCGCGTTTACGAGCCCGAGCTCTTCCCTACTACGCCACCTGCGCACTGCGCTTTGCCGCGATACGAGCCCTCATCCCGCGCGCGTCCGTCAGCTGTGGAGCACGTGAATCAACAGGGCGCCAACCAGCGACTTCCGTCACCCCTAACTCTGCGCAGAGTTGTATTGGGGTCGAGATACCTGCAGTTTGTTACTTCCCATAGAGAGGCGGTTCTGCCCATATACAACATTTGCGCCGTTTCGACCTACCGTTGAGATAGTATCCTGGTAAGGTTCCCTTCCGTTGAAGTTCACGCACTCCGTGGTGTCTTAGCGTTCAATCGGTCCCCCTTTTCTTACGTTTTATTTTCAGTTTCTTCCATTTTGTTTCTTTCTCAATCTTCCCTACTCTTGCGCCTGCAACTATTAGGTTGGCAACTAATTTCGTGGGCTCTCAAGCGCCTTCAACAAAAGTGTTCATAAACAAATAACAAATAACAGTTTTCATTCAAAGTAAGATCTATTGGAACGCAGAATCGCTTTCCATATATCAGGTAGCTGGTCTATCCCACGGCCATAGAATTATTGTGTTTTTGAAGACAAGAATCCTTAGAGGTGCATTTTGACATGGTCCAAATAAATAAATCGTCCCCCAACAAAGAAGTGCTGCAGCGTGCTACAAAAGTGCTGGTCATTTGGCGCACAGCCAGTGCTGTAAGGTGGGTGAGTTAGACGCTCCCAGCTAAGGTCTTCGACTTTTTGAAGCTCCCGATTCGTGACGTGTGATATGGCGTTATATTGCTGATAGATAATTCCGCTCCTGAAAATCTGTCTGAACCGATTCCATGGAGTTCAGCCTGCGCGCGGCCAGATTGAGAAGAGTAGATTACAGCACTAACGCTGGAACCGTTCTTGACGAGCTCCCAGAAGTTAATACCTTCTCGACACCACCAATTGGAGGGAAAGTAGCGAACCGGACGCCACAAAAAATAGAAGACCATGACTGAGAGCGTCAAACTCATCCACCTTACAGCCCAGACCTTGCGCCGAGCGACTACCACACTTTTAGTTCGGTGCAGTACTCCTTGGTTGGAAGACGATTTAATAATGGTGACCGGGTCAAAATGCACTCCAAAGATTCTTGGCCTTAAAAGCACAATAATTCTATGACCGTGGGATAGACCAGCTACCTGATATGATATGAGGGAAGCACTTCTGCGTTTCAAG
The DNA here is from genome assembly GCA_947359475.1 of Heligmosomoides polygyrus bakeri. Taxonomy (NCBI): domain Eukaryota; kingdom Metazoa; phylum Nematoda; class Chromadorea; order Rhabditida; family Heligmosomidae; genus Heligmosomoides; species Heligmosomoides polygyrus. The sequence continues at coordinate 66,850,757 of OX375868.1, read as the reverse complement.
GGATCTTATTTGATTGAAGATTGTCATTTGTTATTTGTTGATAAATACTTTTGCTGAAGATTCTTGAGAGTCCACGAAATTAGTTGCCAACCTAATATTATACATAGCGGCAATTACATGCTCTATTCTAACTTTGTTCCTGTCGGACGTTTCTGACGTTTAATGTGACCTATTCAATAGATAAAAAATAAAAAATATTCCATTTGTTACCATGTTTGCTTGCTTGTTGATTACATAGCTGAGCCTGTGTCGTCATAACGGTGACAACAGAACAATAATATCAACACCAGAACGCAACTGAACAAACGTATGGATAGTAATCTGCAAATGAAAATGGCCAAATTAAGTTCACAAAGATTCAGATACCTATTTAAGGAAGTTTTGAATTTCACAATCTTCACATTTACATTATATGCTCTCCTCAACTTTTCAAGCTCGACCCTGGCTTTAGTGGCAAAAAATCCCTGCCCAATTTACTAAATCCACCATTTGTGTTTGACGTTCTCTGTCGAAGTACCACATTGTCCTTATTGATCAGACAAAATTTTTCATGACATGATAAGGTCAAACATGCTCCTGCTTGCAAACGTCTCAATACCGAAGATGAAATTCCGAGTGTCGCTGCATGGAATTCTATCATGAGCTAAGTCCTGCACGTCTTACAAAAATGTTACGGGTGCAATTGTTTTACATCCCTTCTGAGGCTCTCATAGTGTTCACCTTATGAGAGTTGAAAATTGCCGTCCCGTACTCTAACAGTAGTCTGCCATAGGTTTTGTATGCTTCCAGAACCTGAAGATTCCTGGCTAAAAGACCTCTGACGATCTTCTGGCGATAGTCGCTTGATGTACTATTCAATTAGAATGATCATCAAAGTAAAGGCCATTCCTTACCAAAAACCAATATCAGTGATCCATGGACCTCCTCAAGTTCAACGTCTTCAGGGTGGCATAATTGGGATTTTCTCTCGTATGACCAATTCGAAGGACATGTTCTCTTTTGTTTCTCTTTTGGTTCTGCTCTTTTGGCAGGAAGTCTGCGTTCTAATTCTCCAAGAATAAATAAATAAATAAATGTATTAGATTGTTCCATAAGTCCCCGCCGTTTTTTCAACGACTCATTGCGGATTTCGCTGGCGGTCTCTTGCATAGCGCTGTACAGCTTTCGAAAGAGAATGATTTGTTCTATCGGAGCATGTATTGCATTTCTTTTTTCATCCTCAATTTTGTCAATTTTTAGGTCGTTAAAGTGAAAAACGAAAAAGTGGCCATCTGCGCAGTTGCCTCTCTCGCTTAGGTTTGAAGTTTTTGCGCAGCTTTTCATAGCATTTAGAAGACAATGTTCTGTGCTGCAGGAATACGTGTTGGTCCTATTTGCTCGTTTGTCCTTTATTCAACTTTATGTCATCAAATTGGGATATCCGACTTTTCCGTCCGAATTTTTACCGACAGCTCGGATCTGTGGTTGGACTCTTTTGCTTAGTGTTATATTTCGTTCGGGAGAGGATTTCCTGCTCACTAAGAATTTGTGTCGCGTTTATTGGCTCATGCTGATTTATGTCGAATATCAACAATGAACAAGGAGAAGGAGTTGTTGGTGAAGATGATTTTTCTCTTTTTGGAATTTTGTTGATATTCGACAAAAAATCAGCGTGCGCCACTAAACGCAACACAAATTCTTATTCTTATATAGCAAGACATTCTCTTTCGACCGACATATAACACCGAGCAAAAAAGTCCTATCACAGAGCAGGTGTCGGTAAAAATAAATCTTCTCCTTCGAACGTCCCAATTTCATGGCCTAAAAATCAATAAAGGACAAATGAGCAAATAGCGCCAACATGTATTCTTGTAGTACGAAACATTGTCTTCCAAATGTTATGAAAAACTGTGCAAAAATTCCAAACCTAAGCGAGAGAAGCGACTGCGCAGATGGCCACTTTTTCACTTTTCACTTTAACGACCTAAAAATTGATAAAACTCAGAATAAAAAAGAAATGCAATACATGTTCTGGTAGAGCAAATCAATCTCTTTCGAAATCTGTATAGCGCTATGCAAGAGACCGCCGGCGAAATCCGCAACGAATCGTTGAAAAAAAAAACGGCGGGCACTTATGGGACAACCTATTTAATATATCACAACGACCGCAGGTTATGTTCAGAAACCTGATGTTATGTCCTCAAAGGGATTCCCTGGAGAGCAAGCGTGGCGATGCTACGGCAAACCTTTCCCGCAAGGAAAGCAGGGGATCTCTAAAGGCGTCTACGGGCAAAATTTGGCCACAGGTTGTTTGGCCACCGACAACAAAGCGGGATACATCTGACTGCTCGTCTTCGTGATACATCGCCTGATCGATGTCGTGTTCTTCTTGCTCTTAATTGCTCTCAGCTTGCGAAAGCCGTATCCAAGGACACCAGAAATTTCGAAGCAGCCGTTTTTCGGGCAGGCTGCCGTCACGCACCTGCGCCAGCAAATGGCCGTGTTGCCCGAGGACATTTTGTCTAGGGTTCTATTCATGCGAGTATTTAAAGAGCAGTGCACTTATCGCTCCGCTAAGTAGCAAATTCACACACGTAAACGAAACCCATGCCACCAGTACAGAACAAGAATGTCTTCCATACCTTTGCTCCGCATGTTTCTTTCGCGGCCTGGAAAAGCCATCACAAAACTGAGCAGCAAAGCGTGATAGCTGCTCTAATATCGTAGAATTTCAGTTCGTAAAGAACAGAATAAAAATAAAGCATCAGAATAAAATAAAGGTTTCTATAGATCCACTCTCCTTCTTTAGCGATCCGCTAACTCGATCCAGAAGGGGAAAGTTACGGTTACATAATTCGGTGGTAAGCACTAAGATCAAACTTCTTCACCTATAGAAACCTTAGGGAGTTCAATTCATTTCTAGGCTGTGAATTCATAGAGAAAATGCTGCTGGGAGTAGAGATGATGTGTCTGTTATTGTTTGTCGTTGTTTTTTTTTATCTTGTTGTGTCTTTCAGGATGATCGTCCACAAACAGCAACTATTGTTCAAGAACTTATGTTGATGACTCTCCGTCCACATTTAATGTCTGGTTCCCTCTTTTCTTGTGTTCGTGGTTTGATTCCGCGTCTTTAAATCACCACCTATATATAAAAGAGTTTGTCCGTCGAGTGATCTAATCTAAGTGAGATACGCCGCATTCGCCGCATCACCCACAGCGAGAGCGGTCGAATGATCTAACCTAAGTTGGGTACGCCGCATCACCCATAGCGAGAGCGGTCGAATGATCTAACCTAAGTTAGGTACGCCGCATCACCCACAGCGAGAGCGGTCGAGTGATCTAACCGAAGTGAGGTACGCTGCATCACCCACAGCGGGAGCGGTCGAGTGATCTAACCTAAGTGAGGAAGGCCGCATCACCCACAGCGAGAGCGGTCGAATGATCTATCTATCTATCTAATCTAATAAGTGAGGTACGCTGTATCATCCACAGCGCGGTCGAAATTTCCCATTGAACGTGGGAATTGCTGCAGCATGGAAAGCGCATCCTTTTACTGCTTGACACAACAGCGCTTACACGCGTTCCTGAGCGTCCAGATTCAGAAGCCGTGCCACCGACTTCGTGCCATTAGCATAAGTAGACCACTAAAGGGGGAAGAGTATAAGGGGGAATTCGAGGGTGGAGAATCGACAGCGATCAGGAGGTAGCGACTTGGAGGAAGCATCGGGAAGGAGGGGAGGGGGGGGGTCGATAGGGAAATCAATGAAGCATTAAGGAGGGACCAGTAGGGAGTTAGCAATCAGGGGGGGGGGGGAGCAGTTAAGAGGATCAGTAAGGGGACCCATCACAAATAAGAGAGTACGGATTTAGAAGATGTGACACCGATGACACGCAATGGGCGTTCGCTCGCCGTCGCTGTGTGTGAGCGTGGGAGAGCTACTTAATTGGGGAGAGTATTAACGAGGATCCCTAGGGGGGGGGGGGAGGGGGGAGAGATCGACCAGGAACAAGGGACCTGGAGGCGGAACCAGGACGGGGAACCAGCAAGAAGAAGGGAGCCGTAAGAAAATTTATACGCGAAACAAGGAATCTGCCATATGCGCCATATGCGCAGCCTCTTCATGCTCGACACAACGGCAACTGTGCGCGCTTCTGATCCTCTGCATTCAGAAGGTGGGTCTTCTGTGGTGCTGGTTTCAGAGGACAGGTCCTCTACGCCGCCCTAGAAGCACCTGAATTAAGGAATTGTGTCACCGGCGTGTAGGCGCTTTCAGAATTCAACATGGAATGCTGATCTACAGAGGAAGTATAGCCTTCTCCTGCTTGACAAACGGCAACTACACGTATTTCTAAACGTCTCGATTCAGAAAAAAGGTCCTCTACGTCGCGCTAGAGGCATTTGGATTATCCTAGGAGGTGATTTCAGACAAATTCCTCCTATCGTGCCAAAAGCAGGACGATCCGAAATTCTGAACGTTTCTGTTAAGAGCTTCCCACTGTGGCCTCATTTCTTTAAATACAGATTGACTGAGAATGTGAGGGCGTCCAGCGGTGGAATCGGTTGGTCTAACTTTCTAATTCAACTTGGAAACGGAGAGCTCCAAAACGATTCGAATGAACTGAAAGTGTAATGCTTCTGCGGAATCTTAGAGTCAACCAGGGTCTATGCAATGGTACGCGACTCACCGTTGAACATATGGATAGATACATTCTTGGCTGCAAAATTGCAACTGGAGCGAACAAAGGACAATACGTCCTTATTCCTAGAATAATATTCTGTTCGCCTGCCTATGACACCTCACCGTGCAGATTTAAAAGGAGACAGTTTCCTGTGCGTTTGGCCTACGCAATGACAATAAACAAGAGTCAGGGACAAACATTCGACAGGGTCGGTGTATACCTCCCCAGCCCAGTTTTTTCTCATGGTCAACTGTACGTGGCGTGCTCACGTGTTCGATAGAGATCCCATCTGAAAATTTGGCTACCACCAGGGCGGAAGACTATATCAAACGTAGTATTCATTGCCGTTAGGCGTGTCGCAGCACTTATTCACGCCGTTAGGCGTGTCGCAGCACTTGTAAATAAATAAAAAATAAATTCGCCCCCAGCTTGGAGTCTCATCAATGATCAGAGCAGTCGCAAGCAACACTTCTCTCCCAGAATATGGTGTAATTCTAGGCGATACGTGAAGGCTATTCAAATGTGTAACCGGTCTGATGGAATGCGTGGCTAGATCGAGGGGGTCTTACTTAGATCTAACCAGATTCTCCTGATATCGCGTCATATCGACGTGGCCATTTTCGATATCCACCGACACCATGGTCAGTCGATATGGAGGAGGGTCGTTGAGCGGTCGGTGGCGGATCGCGGCTCTTCCACCGCCGCTACAGGAGAGCACTGGGAGACGGGAGCAGTTCCTGCACGAGCACCTTGGACGCACTACACCCTGGAGTCCCTTCCCTAGCCGAGTTGTGCGCTCGAAGAGCGCACAACCCATCTCCGATGTCCCCCTCAGCGACGAAAGCAGTCTCGGCACGGATTGATGTGCAAGTTTGCGTGGTACTCCAGCAGGAGCTGGCATATTGCCAGCGGAGCAAGTGGTTAGTTCTAATGGCTATCGATCGAGGGAACCCAGAGCATCAGACGATTCACAACAAAGAACGGATACCGTGTAATCCAACTGCGCTCCAGGCATCCGTAAGGTAAAAGTACTGCCACCTAATAATCTATCTGCTGACTTCTTTCGCTGATTGTGGACCGTTAGCTCCAGGGATGTGCGGAAATTTTTCTGGAAAAAGCGGAAGACGAAAGACGGAACGGAAATGCTCAAAAATGGCCGGAAACCGGAATACGAAACGCGGAAACGGAAATGACACATATTTGCCATTTTTTCAAAAGTGCATCTTAAATTACGCCAGAGTCGGCTTCTATTGCACTTTTACTTGCTCAGACCTTTGCGAGCAGCAGAATCTTCCACAGATTAATGCTCATCGTCATTATAACGTAACATACCAAAGCATGAATTCATATTATTGTTATGATAACCTTCTAGTTATGGCTAGAGCAATAAACGAAAACAAATTCAGGGTCCTGTCTCACTAGTTCTCACTATCTCAGGCAGTCTCTCCGCTGTTTCCATATCTATTTCCTGGACGGGTTTTCGCTGACTTTTTGTTGCTGTAATTTTTTGAACAGCAGGCTTAACCGACTCAACCACGTTAGGTTACTTACAGAGCAGTGTTTCCAGCATTTAAAAACTCACAAAACTGGAACAGTCACCTAGATCACTTTCCGACCAGAAAAGACAATCCTCTCAACATTTTTAGAAACCTGTGGTATCATGGACGACGTGATGACTGCCCAGATATCTGCATACACAAGATGGGTTACATTGTATTTACCAAAACTGGTACTCTCAATCAGAATTTAGATGATAACTGGATGACTGATTAGTCATTGTAAGACAACAATTCCGTAGGAATGTTCAGTCTGTGCCAGCCTAGAAGCTCACGATATGAAGGTGACACAGCTTGACAGTTCCTAGATGGTTCTCGAAGTAATAGATTTGTTTCAGAATTCAATAAGACACCCTGGTCAATCAAAATAACAGCTCATGGCAGATATTCGTGATGCTTCATTCAAAAAAAAAATGAATTGCTTAACTCCATATGATTGAGTATCACACCTAATGAAATTAACAATTGAAATTTGCACCTTCTATTAGGTGCACTGATGTAGTCTTTTAGCAGACAAGCGCATGACACAACCTTCACCGAACCCTTTGTTTGATGATACTGCGCTATGTGCTTAGAAAGTTTTTATAGCTATTTGTAACTGATGGATCGAGAATTTTATGATCATTCAAAAGTTGAGTGCACTCTGTTAGCATGCAATGCATACATAGCCTTTGCTGGCACATTAATTTTGCCCTTCACTCAAACATTGCCACTTTTGAGTACTTTCTTTTGGTAGTCTAACCAATTTTAAGAATATTAGTACTATAGTTGCCAAACAGTATTTCTCTCACAATCATATGAAGGAGATCTCTTTTTACTTGATAAGCTGATTGTTTTCAACAGAAATCCTGTGTTTAACGGTACCCATTTCCGTTTCCGCCTTCCGGTCCAAAAACAGGCGGAACACGGAACGGAACGGAAGAGCTCAAAATGGCCGGAAACCGGAATTCGGAACACGGAAACGGAAATTCCGCACATCCCTGGTTAGCTCTCTTCCGCGATCGCTCCTGACTTTAATGGCCATTGTGACAGGATCTTCTATGCATTAAAACGAGGAACTGACTGGGTCAAATTCCAGCAGTACCACTATTCCCTCCTCTACCTCTGATTGAAACTCTTTCTGTATACAGCCAGTAGGACAAACACGACAAACCCACTAGATAGCAAAACTTGGGGGATTTCTTAGGACACCCTTGAAATGAATCACTTTATATGCTCTTCGTCCAATCTAACTGCTCTTCAAAATATGCTGAACATGTAGTAGCACCAGCGATATAGAATGTGAAGGACTCGGAGGAAAGAAAAATGAAGAACAATATGAATATGCCAAGCTGCCACTCAGAAGACCCGTCAATTGTGGATAATTGGTATCTCCTTCTGTTTTGCTCATCGCTCAGCAGCTTTTCATCCATTAAAACATGAATTCCCCTGCATTTCACTTCACTTACTGACACACGCGGGTGCTCATTGATGGCATCTGAGCAGCTCGTGCCACTACGAGGTCAGAGTGTAACCTGCGCTCAGTAGACGCGTTGCAGTCCAAACGTTGAATTTTTTGGAGGCTGAACTTACTGCACATTAAGAAGAGTAATTAGTGCAATGTGTCAAGCCGCGAAGACATACATTCGATGTGTCGTAAGATTTGTTGCTAAATAACAGCATAACGCTTATGAGGGGCATAGCTCAAACCTAAAACTTGGTAGAACTGTAAGTTCCTCTATTCAAAGAACGGCACGTCTTGATTTTGAATCCAATACCATTTTAGCGTCAAACTGGACACTTTTCAAATTAAACTGGACGTTTTTTAAACCAAATTGGACACTCTTCTGAGCAAGCTTGACACTTTTGAAATCAAACAGTACATCTTTCAAATCAAAGCGAGCGTCTTACAGATTAAATTAGAGGCCATGCAACATGGATAGAAAATATTTTGTTCAAGGAAAACTTATTATAACTTTTTTGATTTTTTATTCACTCGCCGCAATATGTGAACACATTTCTTGAAATTTTATAAAAAAATTACTTTTAAGAAAAAACGAGTCAAGTCTTGAGTGTAAATCGCAGGAAAGCAGCAATCCTTCAGTGCATTAATACAGGAGACCGCGAAATGCACTCGACTAGATCGTCGCGATTTTTACTCAATTGATGGCAAAAGTTCTGCTTGCGTAGAGTGGCACAGATGTGGACGGTACAACAAAGACATAAAACACACGCCTCACCCCTCCTCACCCCTGCTTCAAGTAAACAGCATTTACATCATCTATCGAATAAAAATCGCAACCATCTAGCCGAGTGCATGGCGCGATCTTTTTCATCGATACGATAAATTACTGCTGCATTTGTGAGCTATGAAACAAAATCTAACTCAATATTTTTGCTCAAAAAGTACAGTCTCTATAAAATTTCAAGCAGCGTGTACATTGACTGAGGCGAGAAAATTACAAAATTTCATACAAAGCTGTGTGTACTAATTTTTCCCCAAACGAAAAATTATTCTGACCATGTGGAAGAGCCTCGGGTTTGATCTGGAAGGCGCTCTTTTGAATTTGGAAGATGCTCAGTTTGGTTTCAAATGCGTCAAGCTCCCTTTGTTAGACGAGTGTCCAATTGATGATTTGGAAACAGTCCAATTTGACGTGAAAGGGGCACATCTTCGAATCCACCCATCTGCAGTACAGCGAGGGCCGATTTCGTCGAGCGCTTCTCTGACGACCACGGAGGAGCGCCGACTTCTTTCCTATGTATCAACTTTGACGTGAAAACATTTTGGCGCAAATTATTCCACTACTTCTGACCTCATGTGACAGCAGAGATCACTAGTAGCGAATCGTGCAGCTGTTAGTCTTGACATTGGTTGTCTTGACAAAGGAATTTCTGTCAGTAGTCGGGTTGGCAAAGGCTCAGTTCAAATGTGCCAGAGACTGCTGCTAGACAGCACCTACTTCTATCGCTGAAAGCGTCCGAACTTAATTCTAATTGTCGTTTTCCCGCACCTACACTGGAAACCAGTGATGTGTGAAAAAGTTTTCGCTTTTTCAATAGATGCCAAACCGACTCCGTTGGACGGCGATTATGCACTCGACTTTCTTCATCAATATTCGATCTCTAAGCGCTCAATGCGGCTTTCAGATCTCATGGCAATAGAGCGTCGGTGGAGCCACGCAGAATGGGCGATTAGCACCTCAGATGCCAAATGATGCGCTATAGTAGCACTAACATGCAGGAAAGGATGTGGCGGAAATTCCAACCGCATTCTACAAAGCTTGTACAGATCTGAAGCGCAGTGCGATTGCGCTACCGAGAAGATAGCAGAATACCCGGTTAAATTTTGCTCCGACGCAGCCTTATCATACGTCCTACGTACACCGATTAACGTCGTTGCATTTGAATAACCTGTCCTGTATAATATATGTACCAATAGGAATATTCCCTTACCAAATGTATATACAGTTTCTCCAGTTTTTCTGATAATCGACGCGCGCAAGGGCGTAAACGTGACTATTAAGTGTAGCCACGCTCTCAGAAAATTTTCAAATAATTCGAAGGACTTTGGATACCGAAAGCTCTCGAGTATTCGAATACAAGTAAGCCGTAAAACGTGACTTCTCTCAACATTCGGATTCGAAAACATTCGAAAAACGCGATTTTCCAATACTCGAGTTCGATTACTCAAACTCGAATGAAAATCATTCGAATACCAGCTCGACTGGGTCGTTTGGAAATAGCTATAGTATAAAGATGTGGCTGGTTTTCGTCACCATCTACACAAGATTCTTGGACGCGAATTAGACATGGATTCTGAACCCTGAATATCCTCTTCTCACTTAGCTCCACCCACATCATGCATACACCACTTCTCAGTGCTATCCTACCCAACTGATGGCTCTCCGAAGAGAATCGGCAATTGCCGCAGGCGCTTCTGTTGCTCTGTATTGTGAGTCTCTCAGATTCTCAGTCACTTACACCCTTCGCTGGCTCCGTCATGTACGTCATCGTGTCGGTGTCGATCCAGGACAGACCGCCTCCATGCCCGTGGCCGCCGTGCTTGTCGCTCCGGTCCCATGGCGGTTTGTCGCCTGACGCGCCTCCGAGCAGCATCATTCGGTCGCGGACCTGCTCATGCAGCGACGGATCCCACGGCGTCAGCCTAAAACTCGCACCGATCAACAGGTGTAAGGCCAACAAGGAGAATTCTGGGTCAGCTCTCTTAGAACCCGCTTGTACAAACATAAGCAGCCAGCGAACAGACACGACCCCTTGTCCGCCACAGCACGTTTCCTCAGAAAGGGATTCGAGGGAGGTGGGGAGGTCGCCTCTCAATACAGATCAAACAGCTACGAACCAATTTCATCAAGGAGCGCTCACTGTGTCCTCGTGTTGACCAGCTTAACCCTGCAGTATTCGACCTGGCTCTGAGAAACATCACCTCCTTCTGCCTATAGTAGAGGCGCAATGTCAAGCTAGTATGTTACGCCCCTTGAAAGTGTAAGAAGGTGGGCCCTACATAGCCAAATTACGCCCCAGTTCCCATGTCATTCAGAACTGGAGCATGGAAACGCACTCTGCATTAAGAAGTGCAGCAAAAAAAAAACCACGAAGGGCTACAGAGGACAAGCATTAGAATACGACTTCGTGGAAAGTGGATGTAAACGTTTGCAGAGCATCAAAGTTCTTGAAGCATTTACGGGACTGAAAATGGCAAAACGGCAAACAACTCCGGAGACCGGATGCCGAGCTCAGCCTGGAGGCCTTGGATGAATGCTGTTCCCAGCAACACGACAAAAGCTCCGCCCTCGAAAAACCTAATGGGCGGGATCTGAATGCCAAACGGTGGAATGCGCATTATGCAACCAACGAAAATTGGCTAACGTTGCCCGTGAACGACTACCTGGCCAGAACAAAAACCACAGCACCAGGCTAATTCGTCCAGCCTCACTAGACATGCTCTGTGACTGCCATTTTTCGGCATGAGCCCCTCACGTTACGAGCCGAAAGAGCGCAAATGCCGAAAACCAGAAAGAAGGCAATCAGTCATGATTCAAAATGAGATCCGGCCAATCTTCTCGTCGTACGGAATGGAACTGATCTTCCAAGACAATGTTGTTCTACATAACGACTCCGAAGCACCCAGAGTTAAGTGGGCAGGTAAAGCCCGAACGAGAAGTTCTGGCGACACATGGTAGTGCATTCCAGCAGGGCGTCGGCTGTCCCGTGCACCTCGAATCGAAGTTTTCGGTTCAAGGCCCGCCAAAGTCAAACAAGCCGTCCATCGCTCCGAGGTCGGCAGATTGATACCAGGCTTGTTTGGAAAGGACAAGAGATTGACTTAAGTCGCCTCCACGAGATACAATACAAATAGAATGCGCAGCGCACTTCGTTTTTCTGAGCAATTCCTTTACTCCCCACTTTCGAAACACTGGCTATTAGTTTTATTCACAAAGATATTTAGCAATAACAAATTCCGCTTCGACGCTCAGGCCAGAACGGCGGTGCGGCGAGGGGATCAAACAGAATGTTACCAAAACTAGTAAAGTGTTTGGTGCTGTTGATGTGCGCTTAGAGTTGCATCGGTGTATCGTACATCTAATTCAAGTGTGAACGTTGATGACTCCCACATTGACAAATTAGTAAAACAGTGCCTTTCGAAAAAACACCAAAAGCAGAAAAAAGCACCTGGTTGCGCTTGACGAGTTTAACTTTGATACCTATTAGATTAACACAAGCAAGTCTAAGAATCAATGGTTGGAGAATTTTTTTTTTGTCGTTTGTCCTAGAAAGTAACTGGAAGTGACGCAATTCTTGGAATAACTACGAATTTAGCGCCCATTCTTACAAAACCCTCTCCGTTCTGCGTTTGCATCAGCTGCTCACAATGTCAAAACCTGAATGTGCCAGTAATTAGGCAAGTTGAGTACCACCGCCTTCGGTGATACGCATACGGTAGAGTTAGGGGCAGGGCCTCCCCGCACCCAAGCTGGGTACGATTGGTCTTAGTCAGACCGTTCACCTACACTCTTAGAGAAACCACGCATCCTCAAGAAAGCTTATGCACCCCTTTTTCTGCTATCCTACCCTTGAAATCCACTGAACCACCAACTACGGTGAAAGAAGGACTATCGTCTTCCATATCTCACGCACTCCACATAGTGAGCTATCTTCTGCTGACTTAGTATAGGCTAGTTGTCCTAGGGCCAGATTCATCAACCGCTTACCGCCTGTGAAAATACCGCCAAACCCCCTGATAAGAAATTCATCAGCATCAGGTTTGCGGTATTTTCACCGTTAGAGTGCGGTAAGCGGTTAATGAATCTGGCCCCTGGTTCGAACAGTACCTCTATTTCAGTCTTCCAAGGTTAAGAAAGGACGACTTCTACAAACGATTCTGCAGCGTAGTCTATCACGTCTTACCGCTTCACGTCCCCACGAAACTGTGAGAGCTTCATTTCATCCTCGGATTCGAGTTCCGTCTAGCGCTAGTTTTTATAAATGACTAAGGATAAGGGACGGCGCTACTCAATCCTTTATTGGGATGGGCCACGCATTTCACTTCTACGGGAAGAGGAGGCGATTTGAAGGCGTATTTGGCCATACAATGACTTGCGGTGGCCAGCCGATGAACAAGTCAGCGCTGTATCCTCCCAGACGAGTCTGGCACCAATTCACTTTCCCCGGAGGAATAGAATGCTTGGTTGGCTTGGGCGGGAACTCCGAACCTGGAGCCTGGTATCGAGTACACGTCAGCCGGCACCTCCGCCGACTGCACTACACACGCCCAAGAGTTTTTATAGCAACCAAGAATCTTGTGAGAGGTTGTAAGTTCGACAATAGCCACTTGAGGGTTGCGCATCCCACTCCTACAGCTCAGTTCACAGTAAAACATGGGTACCCCTCATCAACATTTAGTCGGCAAGCTTCCGACTTCAGCTTCTTCAGGCCTGGAACACTGCTCTTAATTGGCTATCTCTAGGACACATAGCCATAACACATAACACAGTGCAAACCGACCAAGATGGGACCCAAGGACCGAAACCTAGTTCGTGACTGCGTTCGTTAGAGTTTCGTTATGACCGCTTTATTTACCTGTTACCGATAGCAAATCGTAAGCAATCTTCTCCACCTAAAAAAGCTATTATCCAGCTTCTTTAGGTGGAGAAGCACAATACTCAGCGAAATCCGGACAACTGCTCCCGCTTTTGAACAAATTCCGGCTCCCCTCCAATTCAGTCGTTTCCATAAGACCCTACAAACCAGGTCACGCCAAAAATAATCCACTTGGCTGAGGCTGCAGCTGTGCCCTCTTGCGCTACCATCCTAGCTGGTCAAGCTTTTGCCTATCGCTGGACGAGCCTATCTTTTCTGGAGCGACCCCAGCATACCGAAAGAAATTCCGACGTTCCAATGGTCCGATTTCTTCTGCTCTCACGATGGCAATTCAACGCGAGTGAAATCTGCCTCTCAGTGGAAATTTGCTCTGCACTCCATGATAAGACGTGCTTCCGTTTAGCAAGCGACTGGCTACTTCTAATCCTTTAATAATATTGACTAGCAACAGACGACGGACGACTTATCGACGCGTTGTCTATAAGCCACTTCGACGCGAATCCAGGAAGTGCGGTAATACAAGACATTAACATGTGATTGAAGATTATTCGCTCCGAAAAATGGAGATGGAGGGAGCTACACATATTTCTGGAAACCAATTCCCTGAAAGCTTTCGCGACGGTGTACTTCCTCACGACTGAGTACTACCTCCTCATCTATCCTATGATTTCTAAGCCAGGACTGAGTTAGTTAATTAATTGATAGCCTCGTCCAAAATGATATCAGCTTCGTGAAGCCTGTAACTGGAGCCGATTGACTAGCTGCATCCTGTGCGTACGTAACCAGCACAAGCAGATCACCTCCATATTTCATCGCTTTTTTCCTCTCACTCACGGAAAAGGCATTCACATCCATGGAATTTATTAGTATTAGTATTATTTCTCAGTGGAATAATGTGGGCTCTTCATTCAGGCTTGAGCTTGCAGCGGCGAGGCGATGGACAAATCGGTGGTTTACTCCCTTCCAAGACAAATTTAGTGTCGATTCAACTATGCCGCCGGAGAAATGGAAGGCTTAGAAGGGCTGAGCAATCCACGGCACATCAATTTCCAGTCTTTTCTGCACGCGCCCGTGAGTCCTAGCCATCTCGAAGGAATACTTCAACTCACCGATTGCTTCAATGCAAGTTTCCAAAGACAAGGGTAGAGAAAGGGAGAAGGTTAGAGATAATTGCTTCCGAAAAAACTTCTCCTCTCTCGTTCTTTTCAAAACATTGTGCGGGAAGAGGAAATTAGATTGCAAAGCAAGTTCAGTCTGTGTCTCCGATATACTTGCTTAGCGAGTAGCATTTACTAAAATACAACATTTAATAAGCAGAAAAATCGTAAAATCAGGAGAATTAAGTATCTTTAGCAATTGCTTTAGTCCAGCTTTGAACACTGATGGTGAGATTATTAGATTGCCCGATCTCATCTGGAAAAGTTTTCCAAAGATAAAAAAGAAGAGACACAAAACTCGTATCACTACAGTAGTGGAAAAGCACTCTAACTAGGGAAGGGTTTCGACCTCCCATGGAACTTCAAGTTGAGAACAGGATCATTAAAAAGAGCTCGGAATGCTGATTACGAATATGGGTGTCAAAATTGCAAAATAAAAGTCCTGAGCGAGTTATGGCCTGCCGAAATCGGGGGCCTCACCACAGGCTGGCTGTACGACGCACCGGACGCGAAAGTGGTGAGTCATCGGGGCTCCTCCGTAAGAAGGAACCACCAGCTGCGGCGGTGGCGCAGGGGTAGAGTTCACGCTCGTGGGGTGCGCCGTCGTTGGTTCGGTTCCCGTTGCTGCCTGTTTTTTGCAAATCATAATTTATCTTCGAAATGACCCTGATTCTGAATTATGACATGTGTCTGAATAAATAGCCGGGAGAGCTACCATACACGTCTGTAAAAATGCTTTAAGGCAAAAAATTGTTATGCGACATTCTTGCTCACTGTTTTGCACAAATAGAGTCCAAATCATATATTGAATAACTAGAGGTGTTTCTAACAACCTTGGCTTTCATGGAACAAATCAAAAAAAAATGTGCGAAGTAAAAAGGTGAGTAGAATGTATAATGAGGAAGAAGAAAATGTCGTTGATCTACTGCTTTTTCTTCAGTCATTATGTCCTTTTCACCAGCAAAGGTGGTCTCCATTCTTCCCGCTCAACTTAGGGTGCCAGAGTAAATAAAAATGTTACCATAGCAGTTTTTTGTCTTCAAGCATTTTTACAAACGTGTATGGTAGTCTTCCTGGCTGTTTAATCAGACACATGTCATAATACAGAACAAAGGTAATTTCGAAGACAAATTATGACTTGCAAAAAAAAAACGCCAGAAACGGGAACCGATCCAGCGACGTCGCACTCAATGAGCGTGAGCACTACCCGTGCGCCACCGCCGCAGCTGACTGGCACTTCTTTCCATGGGAGGTCGAAACCCTTCCCTAGCAGGACCTCCCAATATTCTCAGGAAACATTTAGATTAGGTAGGGGCATAATCAGAACTGAACAAGAGCGTGAAACACACGAGTAGAAGTCTTCTTTGCGCCTCCCAAGCGTTATTTTGATCCGACCATCACCCTTCCCACATATTTGTTTGCCACACGAGTGTGAACCCCACCACATATGTACACGGTCGAATTAGAAGATGTCGCATTGCACATAACTTTCAGCAGTGCCCGTAGACCTTGTTCGCTATCCGAAAGTATGGATATCGTCCTGATGTGAAGGAGAAACCAAAAAGTGAGAATGAGAGAATACAAGTAACATGCATATTAAAACCAGAGCGACCGAGGGTTCCGCTCGACGTCGAAGAATTCTGATAGGTTCATGCGCCGGATAATGCCTCCAATTGGCCGCCCGCTTTGGAACTTCATACTGCCCTTTAAACACCGAGAAAATTATAAGTTTCCGTTCTAATGTACTCCAGTGTACATTTGTCCTTAAAACGACAGAATTCTCCCATAGAACGATTGAGTCACCGTACTCTTGAATTATGCTGCCATTCTTGAATGAAAATATAGTGACATGAATAAAATCTTAAACCATGCACATGATAGGCAGAACTCATGTTGAGACAGTGAGCGAAAAATGTAAAGCAATGTTGGCCGCTCTCAATCCCTATGAACACCAACCTTTCGAAACAAAAAGATAAATCAGTGGGATTAAGATAAAAATCATATGTAATAGAAGAACTTGCGGCACTATTTATTGTACTTTCGGGACTCTAGAGGTCCAGGAGAGCTCGGAAAAAATTTTTCGCCCAAACTTCGTCTACGGGGTTATTTGGTGTGCTGATCACCAATCTGACATCCGCTTTTGGTTTTACGCTGGAGTTTGGGCGAAATCGGTGATCATTACCTTAGTCACCCGTACCTTCCGTAACCTACCGTACTCCAGCGTAAAACGAAAAAGGATGTCAGATTCGTGATCAGCACCCCAAACAAGCCCCCTATGCGAAGCTTGGGTAAAATTCGTGATTATGATCTCGACAGCGTTAGTAACCCGTACCTACCGTAACCTACCGTACTCCAGCTAAAACGAAAAACGAATATCGGATTCGTTACCAGTACCTCAAATAACCCCTCTAGGCGAAGTTTCGGCAAAATTGGTGATTATGACCTCCGCAGCCTTAGTCACCCGTACCTACCGTAACCTACCGTAATCGGCCGAAATTTCAAAAACGTATGCCAGATTCGTGATCAGCACCCCAAACAACCCCCTCGGGGAGGTTTGGGCGAATAAATTTTTTTTCGACTTCTCCTCGTCCTCTTGAGTCCCGAAAGTACAATAGTGCTGAACCTGTCAACAGAACTCTCAAAACAACAAGGCCCATTCTCTTTGCAAGCACCACGGCACCGCAGCTGGATAGGTCTTGACGTCTGTCATTAACCTGTGACATCGGCTGTCCTCACACTGTTTTGCTAGGTATTCTTAACGTTGGCCATATCTCAAGCAAGCAAGCAAGCAAAAACACCTTCCACCAAACACTGCACACCGGAGCAACTTCAATCTGCTAAAAGCCCGAGAATCATTGGCGCGCATGATGTGAAGCGACGGCACAGCGAAAGCGGTGGATGAGCCACACTCACCGTAGGAAGTTCGGATCACTGGCGTCGTCGGGCTCATCGTAGACCTCCATGCGGCTCTGATTCACGCATGTCTTCGCCATTGATCTGAATACTGACAACGATTTCGAACCTATCCGACATCCCTTCCTAAGCAAAAGTCACCAACCTGAACTTTTCTTTATCTTCCCGCCATGTAATCGCTGCACTCGGGTTTGCACACGAATCAGGCTCGAAGTCAAAGGAAAAGAACAGCCTCTGAAACATACGGCACCGTTTTGCACACTGCAGGAAGTCTCAGGAGAGTGTAAGCGCTGTTCGAGCAGCATAACACTGCCGTAGGCTATTGAAGAAGTTTCAAGTTTACGAACACGAAAGAAAGCGCAGGACGTTGAAGTACTACAACATGTGAGTAGCCAGGATTGCGTCATGATCTTGTCCAGCGCTTTAAATTTTAGATTCGATTGATTTGTATGAAATAAATGCTTCTTACAGTTGGAAAGTAGGCTAACCATATCGTTGCCCTTGGCTTCGCTGAAGTATAGAATAAAGCATTCTTTACTATATATAGAATAAAGCAGCAATGTGAACAGGTGAGTCAGTTGTGGTCGAAGAACCATAATAATGTTGCAGGTAAGGATTTCAGCAAAGGCTAGAAGCCTGGGTGAAAGCGCAAAAATAGAAGATAATAAAATTCAAGTTAAAAAATGGAATAAAGCTGCGATGTGAGCATTCTACAATTAAATTAGAGATGCGTAATAAACCACTTCTACAACTCTACAACTGGAAAAAAGCACGGCGCGGACGTGGCATTTTGCAGCCCAAAAAGTTTATACTTTCTCGTCTTCTCACACAAGTCCTTGTTCTTGCTAGTAGCTGTACCTGCGACGAATTTAAAGTCCCTCGGTCGTTACTCGCACGTATGAGTAAATCTATTCTGGAACAGTCCATCGGGTCTAAATTTCAAAGTATTGGACGAGCGAACGGCGCGATCCCGACCGTTCACATGTCACAGAATTTCTGATTCCCACGATACCATACAAGGCTTACATTTCTCCAAAAGTTCGCTTACATTTAGTTCCCGAGATGTAGTTTTTGCTTGTTCAAAAATGAGTGGTTAGCTCGATAAATGCCGATTTTAGAAAAGCCCACGAACTCACTTGGACATCAGTTAGCGTCTGCAACGTTTCCTTAGGCGAAACGAAGAGGAAAGAAAGGAAAACGTCCAGGTTTTGTCTTTTAAACGGATGAGCAGAGGAGATCAGAAAGAGCAAGAAAGCAAAAGGCCAGAAAATTATGAATGACAAAGGCTAAGGAAGTCAATTAAAAAAGAGAAAAGAATAATCGGCCCGATAAGCATTACAAAGCCATCATGCCAGCAACAAACGCCACAAGGATGAAGAACAGCGTGCATCAAAACTAGAACTAGTGTGCGCCATCCATTCATATACGTGCTGTGTTGAAAACATTTTAAAAAAAGCTTGACCCGCACAGCAACTAGTGATGAGTCAATGAAGAAGCCGATGCTTTATTAAATGGCGTCTGCCACTCAGACGAGGGCAGACGCCTCATGGGTCTTAACAATATCTGATAGTAGATGCTAATGATGCCGATGATTCTGAGAATTGAATTTTATTACAAAAAATATACAAAAAACCTCACGCGTTAACATTTCGATCAATCGACACTACTAATGAACATTTCAGATAAGTAGAAAATTATAATCGCTCTCGTTGAATTGGTAGGCGATTCTTCGTGTGAAAAAAGGCATTTGAGAATAAAACTTACTTGAACAACAAGGAGAACATTTTGTATGTGATGCTTATCCTTCTTCCAGCCATCCGGGAAATAACGGGTGAGGTCGGGTCGGCGATGGAACGGGTCAATATTTGGATGGAAAATGAAGAGGTCGAATTTCACAACCTGCAACAGTAACTATAAAATAATTGTAGTAGCATATTGCGCAGCATTCGAAGAGAAACTTCTTTTGGTTTTTCTACACTATTGACCCAACTGAAAAAAAATAAAGAATTTAGACTTTATAGGCGTCGGAGCACCTATAATAATGAAAAACTGTGAAGTCTGCGAGTTTGCCTGACAACTTCTCTTGTTCCTGACACATATTCACATATTCAAATCAGTTTCCTTAAGCCTCAAGTGGCTGGTATCGAGATTGTAAACTGTCACAACGACTCAGTGGCCAGCTCATCCCGGATACGGGTGAGTGCTAATCGGTCTCACGAGGTGTGGACGTTGCGTTTGATCAAACGGCGCCGGTGGTGTAAAGACGCAGAGCATTCTCGCCCGGTCAGAGGGTGGTGCGGGTTCGAGTCCCGCTTGGCGCTAGAAGTTTTGATCGCAACAAAACATCTTCCCATACTGTTTCACGGCACCGAATCTACGGTGATGAGTGTGATGAAAAGATGGTCGAGATGAATTGGGTGCGATACAGGAATGAAATTACTGTTCTGTCTCTATGGGACCGAAGAGTAGCGTTGTGAAAATTGCGAGCACTTTCTTTGACAATCATAGCGACTGCACGTATGAAAGTAGTTGATGGGGATATTGGAAAGGTCTGCGGTGTCGAAGTAAAAAATAAATAAAACTAATTTCCGCTGTTGAACTGTTCAGTACAACAGGTCAGAGCGAAGCGACTCTCAAATTAGGATGCAACTGCACTCCGGTGAATAAGCCAGCTTCTCTGCAACAAACATCTCACTTTTCATTCGCATTTCTACTTGTCAGACATGAGACTTCCAGTCCAAGAATTTCAATAATTTTTGAACCACATTAGGATCAGGGCATAGGTGAACGATTTGCTACTCACAGGAAGAGATGTCGTATTAGGAAAGTCGTGCGGTATTCGGATGTTGAATCGAAAAATTCCACCACCAAACACGCCTCGACGAATGAACAGCAGACCAAACCATCCTAAAAATATTGCCAGAACAATGTAGCCACAACAACCTCTGAATTAAGCTGCCACAGACATTTACTGTTTGCTAACATTTCAGAATGGGAACTTACTGAATTGATCCCGAGCACTTGGAACCACGTACATACCATCTATCGGCTGGCGGCATACTCTCGCACTAAAAGCAGTGATAAGCAAACTGCTCGACATTTCATTGCGACGACGAGTACCGAATAACCAGTGACAAATCGTCGAAACTGAAATCCTCACAATTCGCTTGACAAGGCATGCCTGGCCATGTGCGCGGGCACTATCTTCAACGGTTCCGCAGCTCTTGCCTCCACAGCAAACTCGTACGTATTGTCCATATCCTTGTCCTTTGATAAGGACTGGGCTAACCGCATTTTGAGCCACGCTCTGTAAGCATAGAATGCATCATCTATCTGGTCGCAAAACAACACTGCATTCATCGACGTTGTGCGTGAAAGGCTGCAGAAGCGTCGAACGAAAATCAGATTTCAGGGCCTGTTCATACTTCGCTACGGCAGCGACAAGAGCTACGAGTGCGACGCGAGCGCAGCGACGAGAACGACGGCAGCGCGCGGAAAGTAGGGACATAAGGCTAAAGCGGACCGCAAAGTATCCGATGTGGGATCATACAATCTGTCCAGTATTCCATTCAACCTAGCCATCAGGTGCGTATCCTGCGTTAAATCACGCAGAACGTTGAAATGCAGATGGCTCTCGAGAATGGTGAAACGTCCGACGATGACGACGATTCTCTCACGAGGATGTGAAGCAACTAAGTGGGCCTGTGCCAGCATCGCACCGATAAGACGTCTTAACACGGGTGAAATAGACCAGCTACACCCCGGAGTTCCTTAAGGCCCCCACAGAGTTCTGCGACAGCGCCGCGGCCCTATGCTTAACCATAGGACAGAGACGCCGCCGGCGGCGAGCTCTGCCCTATCCTTAGGCCTATGGTATACTCCCGCGTCGCTCCAGCGACGGGCGCGAGGCAACTAACAACGGCGCGTCTTCGCTGCAGTGGCGGACGGCGCAGTGAGGCGCGGTTGTCAGTTGACGCACCATCGCTTCGCGATGCGTCGCAGAGGGGTGTTAGGGCCTCTACAGAGTCTCGCGGCAGCACCACGAGAACTCGTCCATATCGCTCCCGCCGCAGTGGGACCCACGCTGCCACTGTGGTGGAAGCCGTGGCGCGGACGAGTTGTCGCGGAGCAGCCGCACGCAAAGGTCCCCGAGGGCTGCCGCAGTTCACGGCGGCTCTCATCCGCAGCGCCAGGAGCTGCGGGTGAGACCCGCCGGGGACGTGATAGATGGGTGTCGGTAGTGGTTTATTTACTTGGAAACATTTTTTAAACGAATTTACATGCTAGGAATGTAATAGGTTGGTGCGTAATTTCTGTCCATAAAAGGGCTTAACAACCAACAATATAATCACCGCTAGTGTCTCGCCAAATGGAGGCGTATGGAATCCTGCACTCAAAACGTAACGCAAAAAAAGTCTTAGCACGATATTAGGTAACCTTAATTGCACGGAAAACCTTCGTTGCCTTCCAGCCACAAGTGAGCCTGTGAGGTTTTGGGAAAACCCTTACACAGAAATGCAACAATAAAGCAGACCGTTTTTTAAGTATCAGCTATAACTGAATCGGACAGACCGCCCGGACTCAACAAGGCATAGGAGGGAATGCTGTCATCACAAGGGCTACCACGTTATCTCCGAGCTTCTTTTCAACCGAGGAACTTTTAGTGGAGTTAGAACGACAAAAGTGAGAGCAAACACAAAATGATACAGAACTGTTGAGTTATAAGGAGTGTTCTATTAGATTTCGGGGCTTACATTCAAGAACTCCTAACTTGGCATAGAAAACGCTTCTTCACAAAAGAAAAAGCGTTTTGCTTACTACATGTCTGACATTCTTAGAAGCCGCAACTACGGCAAAAGTACGCAGTATTGCGTACAGTGACCCTCGCGGGCCGCACCACCCGCCGCTGTCATGGCGGGTCCGCGGCACCCGCAAGACTCTGCTGCCGGCCTTAGGGCCTCTACAGAGTCTCGCGGCAGCACCACGAGAACTCGTCCATATCGCTCCCGCCGCAGTGGGACCCACGCTGCCACTGTGGTGGAAGCCGTGGCACGGACGAGTTGTCGCGGAGCCGCCGCACGCAAAGGTCCCCGAGGGCTGCCGCAGTTCACGGCGGCTCTCACCCGCAGCGCCAGGAGCTGCGGGTGAGACCCGCCGGGGACGTGATAGATGGGTGTCGATAGTGGTTTAATTACTTGGAAACATTTTTTAAACGAAATTACATGCTAGGAATGTAATAGGTTGGTGCGTAATTTCTGTTCATAAAAGGGCTTAACAACCAACAATATAATCACCGCTAGTGTCGACAAATGGAAGCGTATGGAATCCTGCACTCAAAACGTAACGCAAAAAAAAGCCTTAGCACGATATTAGGTAACCTTAATTGCACGGAAAACCTTCGTTGCCTTCCAGCCACAAGTGAGCCGTGTGAGGTTTAGGGAAAACCCTTACACAGAAATGCAACAATAAAGCAGACCGTTTTTTAAAGTATTATCTATAACTGAATCGGACAGACCGCCCGGACTAAACAACGCATCGGAGGGAATGCTGTCATCACAAGGGCTACCACGTTATCTCCGAGCTTCTTTTCAACCGAGGAACTTTTAGTGGAGTTAGAACGACAAAAGTGAGAGCAAACACAAAATGGTACAGAAC
This sequence comes from Heligmosomoides polygyrus bakeri, assembly GCA_947359475.1. Taxonomy (NCBI): domain Eukaryota; kingdom Metazoa; phylum Nematoda; class Chromadorea; order Rhabditida; family Heligmosomidae; genus Heligmosomoides; species Heligmosomoides polygyrus. The sequence continues at coordinate 66,827,716 of OX375868.1, read as the reverse complement.
TGTTGAGTTATAAGGAGTGTTCTATTAGATTTCGGGGCTTACATTCAAGAACTCCTAACTTGGCATAGAAAACGCTTCTTCACAAAAGAAAAAGCGTTTTTCTTACTATATCTCTGACATTCTTAGAAGCCGCAACTACGGCAAAAGTACGCAGTATTGCGTACAGTGACCCTCGCGGCGCCGCACCACCCGTCATGGCGGGTCCGCGGCACCCGCAAGACTCTGCTGCCGGCCTTATACCTCCGCGTCGCGGGAGTGAAACATACTCCCGTGCGACGAGCGATGGTCGCGGAGGTGGAGCGCTTGTCGTGCAGTATTCTATGCACTTCCGCTCACTTATTTCGACACTTCCTTGGTCCGTGACCATACCACAGCAATTTCAACACACGTCTGATGATGTTGGGTGGTCATATAATGTCTCTGTAGTTCTCCTCGTAGGGTTTTCGTCGTGGCTAGACTCATTCTGGGTTTTTTTGACGGCTTGAATAGCTAGTTTTTTGAGGAAATATTCTTCTAGGCCGTTTTTTCTCACTTTTGTGCCGATCCTCGCATTCTTTTTGCCTCCGAACTTCCTCGCCCGCACCGAAATCTGCATTTCTGTGCCGGACAAGTCACAGGGAGGATCTATTGACATGTCCGCACAGAAATGTGCCAATTGAACGGCTAGCTTTTTGAGGAGATTGCTAAAAAAAATTGCTGGCACGGGCTTTTTTGCGGTTGTAGCTAATTATTTTCGAGAACACATTCCCTTAAGCTTAGCGCACTTCGCTAGTGCCCAGTAGTGTCAGGCATGCAACTCGAGTGAGCCGTACACAATGCACATAGACTCGACGAAATCAGCTAAGTGAGCGAAGATTGTCCATCTGGCACACTACAGTGCACCGGCAAAGTACGCCATGCGACTTCGAGAACTTCTATGTCATGGGGAATAAACTGCTCCAAACGCTGCTCGAATCATTTTTTGAGCCGCCAACGACGAAATTCCCATGATCTGGTGAAGTTATACAAATGATTGTGGAGATCTCAAAGAGGTGAAAAGAACGATGTCAACCGTTTCTCAAAATATGTAGCTACCTAAATTGGAGGAGTTATGAGCATGCGACGTTTTGCGACGGATTAGTCCATCGCAACCCTTTTTTGAACCGTGCGACCTTGGTAGTATTGCATCTCATGCGGGGTTGGGGTTTCGCGACTCTGCCACTGCTTTTGCTTTCTGTGCTCTAATACGGGTCGGGTTGTCTCGAAAAAACTCATGCGCTCTCTGTGAGGTCAAATAATCTTGTTCTGTTACATGAAAAATCTATGCAAACTCGTTTTGACAAAGGAAAAACTCGTAGATTGGGTGTCTGACGGCAATTAAGACATTTGATTCCTTTACCTATACCTCCCGCTCCCCCGCTGCATTTGTCTGAACATTCCTGCAGCACAATGTTCTCAGTTAATCTAACTGGGTTCTTGAGCGAATTCACGACAGGACTCACGATGGATGTGATGGGCAAAGCACGATTTCGTCACTGCACTGGATCAGCTGATTCGCTATAATTCTGCAAAAGTCTCCGTCTGCAGAACTGCGTGAACTATGTCAGCCTCAGCGATGGGAACGGCATTATATCTCGGCGCCCGGCTGGCGCGGCTTTTTCGCGCGGTCGCGGCGCGGCTGCGCACAGGTCGCAATGGAGCAGAGAAACCGACGTTTCTCCGACTGCTAGCCCACCGCACTTCACTGCCTTCAGTTCCTATGACTGTATTCTCTACTGTGATGGTCCCTCTACCCTTTCTTCTTCACAGGTGAGTTCATCGAAGCTCCCGTTACTAGTTATTGATAACCGTGCGTTGCTATCTCAAGTCTTTCTTTCGGAATCGCTTGCGATAGCGTAGAGCGATTCGAATAGAAATGTCTTTGAGATGGATCGCTCCCTTGCCCATTCTTCTATATACTGCTGTACCTATGTGATAAATCTCTTTCTTGTGGGTTCTCATCGGTTTTGCGAGTATATATCACATCGCAAACCCTTTGAAAGGCTTTCGAGATGGAGAAACCTATCGCGACAAGTGCTAAAGGAACATGCAACGATACTATTTCGCAATGCATTTCAACTAGTGGCCATTTCACAACAGCTGTACAAGAGGTAGAAATCCACAACAGACGTAACGAAACATGTTCATTTGCTCTCCTCACAGTCTTGTCGATAGGCTGCGCCATACTGCTTGATCTGATCATCAGATCAGAGAGATTACGGCATTTATCAGAAAGCATTTGGAGCTTATGCACATGCTTAATAGAGTTGTAGGGTTTTGTTTCAAACAGTTCCGTCGTTAGAAAAACGCCTGAGTAATTGAAGGCATTGTCATCGACTTGGAACTCTAGGTATAGCCGCCTTCAGGAAGAGCTCCAGATTCCGAAAGGAACGCACGAAGCAAAAGCTCTGATAAAACCCACCTGGCACTGAAGAGGTAGACTTGGTCGACAAATAAAGTTGAAGACTAGGATAGGAACAACTGAATATAGAAGAATGGGAAAGGAAGCGATCCATCTCAAAGACATTTCTATTCGAATCGCTATAAACTGTCGCAAGCGATTCCGAAAGAAAGACTTGAGATAATAACGCACGGTTATCAACAACTAATAATGGGTGCTTCGCTGAACTCACCTGTGAAGAAGAAAGGGTAGAGGGAGCATCACAGTAGAGAATATAGTCATAGGAACTGAAGGCAGTGAAGTGCGGTGGGCTAGCAGTCGGAGGAACGTCGGTTTCTCTGCTCCATTGCGACCTGTGCGCAGCCGCGCCGCCACCGCGCGAAAAAGCCGCGCCAGCCGGGCGCCGAGATATAATGCCGTTCCAGCGATGGCGACAGCTCGCGACGCGCATCGCGAGCCGTCGCGTCGCTGTGCACTCCCGCGTCGCTGCAGCGGACGGGAGTATACCATAGGCCTTAACCATTGCGGCGAGCGGCGTTGCCGCAGAACTCTGTGGGGGCCTTAACACTGTCACCGACGTTCCCGCCCTTGTTCTTTGCTCTCTCTCTCTCGCGTCGGTGAAGGAGAGCACAGAACAAGGCAAAGGCGCGAGCAGAGGCGAGCACAGAAACTGTGGACTTCAGCCTGCGCAATACGGCACAAGCCCGCTTGGTACCCTTCCTCCTAACTTATAATTCCTATTTTTATTTTTTTTTTCCTTAACAGGAACGGCGACCTTTATGGAGGTCGCCGTTCCTGTTAAGCATTACCGCCCTTCCAGTCAAAGCCGTTTCTAAATACGGCTGACTTCGGTGACACCTCATTTGATGACGTTTCTCCAACTTGGAGTTCCATAGGTCGCTTCGTGTAGTATTCCCATAGATTGGAACCATTAGTAAATTGCCAATAAGAGATAAATGACGTTGCTCAATTCTTTTTGGGATGCGCCACACATTCTACTTCTTCGGGATGTCGTTAAGGCGACTTGAATGGAACCCTGAACAAGTCACTGGTTTATCCTTCCCAGAAAAGTCTGGTACCACCTCACCGAGAGATATAAGGCTTGCATAGCCTGGACGGGAAATCCGAACCAAGAATCTGCACAGGATGCACGCGACACCTCTTTCACTGCGCTCCACGCGTCCAACGTCCTTAGTATGGTACACATTTTCACTAATTACTAGTTACATTAGAACGCGTTTAACGAAAATCAACGAGAAGCAAGTCTCTAGGTGGGGATAACGAGAAAGCTTCCCTTTGTCTTTCTGGGGTCAGATTCATCAACGACTTACATAACTTTAACGGAGAATTCACAGCGTAACACTCAGATAACGCAGCTTATCGCTTACCATATCGCTTGATAAGCCGCGCTATCAGGGACTTCAGCTGTAATGTTCTCTATTTAATTGCTGTAAGTCGTGGATGAATCCGGTCCCTGAATAGCACCATCATCACAAATTTGCAGACAGGAGAACGCAGACGACTGCCTAGAGAAGGAAGCTCCAGCTCGTTCCAAAGCGAGGGCCCTTCGTCAAGAATGGATTGTTGACCTCGTTCACTTTCTATCCCACCGACTTTAGCTTTCGCAGTATACTTACCGAACTATTACTAGCATCACAGACAGTAAGACAGAGGTATCACAGAGAATACTACTATACTAGCAATCTCAGTATTCAAAATCTCAACTTCTGACACTAACACAACGAGCTTTATGTGGGATTGACAACCTACTCTCATTTCCTACGAGTACGATACTCTCTTCGGCTATGCCGTACCTCCTGTTTCTGATCAATATGTGTGTCGTCGCTTTCTTCGACCCCTTGGGATAAATCGACATGCTCACTTTGCCTCGACGATCAGTCGCTGTCTTTGTTGTCGTTGTGGTTTAAGAACTCTCCCCTACCGCTTTACCACCTTCAGGTCATCACGCATTGAACAAACGGAATGGACTTCCTCCAAATTTTATGCGTACTCCATACTCCAACACCGCCGTTCAAGTAGACGACCAAGCTTACCCAGTAATTCCTTATGTCCACAGACACTACCTCTCCCACGAGTAACGAGCGTTCCTACAAACAGCAAACGGCGAACAATAAGGAAACAGCAGAATTACTCGAAAACCTTCATTGAAAGATAACGTAAAGGCTCCACCAGGACACATCTGAAACTATACAGGGCATAATCTGACCGAAATATTTATCTACGAGCAGTCTACAACAACTTTCTAAGCCCTTGGAGGCTTCAAGTAAGTGTAGGGCGGAAGAAGCTTTCCATAGGCGAGCGTAAAGAGGTTGAAGATTCCGATGAATAGGCACGTAAAACCTGAGGAGAGAACACTTTAACAGAAAGGTGCTTAAGACGAAATGAAGTACAGAAATGCATACCGAACAGCTTCACCATTCTGGTCAGCGCGCGATCGAATGGACCCGCTTCCTCAGACTTCTTTCCTTCGAGGAGAGCCTTCTGCAAATGAAGATCGTAAGGAGCGAAACTTAAAAGACAAAATTGAGAACTTACCGAGTACACTTCAACTCTCTTCCTAAGGTGAGGGTCGTACAGACCGTATTGGCCCATCACGAGCTTGCCCACCTTTGCTCCCACAGGAAGGCGCGGAAGAATCTTTCCACCGGCCTGAAACGTTAGGTAGCGATGTATACATATATACCTAGCGGCAGCACTTGTCTGGTGTAGGTCTCTGTCTATGAATTATCTGAGTTGGTAGTTTGTTCGTGTAACACTAATACGAATTTACACGGCACACCTTCGGATGCACAAAATGAAAACGACAATTCAACACTAAAAAAACGGCAAAAGCGACTCGGGGAGGGGTGAATATTTTGTACTGAGTGGTTACTTGTCTCGGTAGGAACGCAGATTAATGCCATGCTATCCTAATGCTAATTAAATCGGAAATGGGAAGAGTCCAGTTCACCATTGGTGTAAATCACACCAGTGTTGCATAAAATTTCTAGTTCCGTACAACACAAAACGTTGTGTATGGCTGTCCTACATGGTGACCCCCCAGAGCCGCTTTGAAAAACTTCTGATTTCGCGCTCCATGTATCTCTACGCCCATGCATCATTAACATGCAACTAATAAGTGGTCAGTATGTGTTCGTAAGGAGTTTTTGAAGGGCTTTCCCTCGTATCACAAATGAGTTGTCGCACAACAACACCAAGAGGGTAAAAACACTCACTCCCAACTGCCACTCTCCAGGATTGAGGGGGTCGAATTCTTCGAGGCTAGGCGGTGTCTGAAAGTGATCTTAGTTTAAAAAACTGATTATGCACTGAATACTAAGGGGAAGCTGTGCAAACAAGGAATGCAACTGGTACCCGTTGTGTTGCACCAGTCAATTCCTTCAATCCTGCCTTCGCAGAGAATAATAACAAAAACCTTCAAATCAGGAGCTTTAAGCTGCGTCACGCCAATAGTTTTGTGATATGGCAGATTCGTTTTGGGCATATATTTGGGTTGCAATGGTATCCGAACTTCGAAATTGGCAAGTCAGTCGTCTTCCTCTACTTCAGATCCTGTCATTCAGATCGCTGCAAAATCATTTCACAACTCACCAGTTTGTTTCCCATATGGCGCAAACTAAGTGAACTACACTGTCCTGTACTAACTTTCCCTAAATAATGAACTCTGCTTACGCAGTTAGCCGCAAACAACATCGAGAAGTCATTTGAAAGAAAATGTGGCAATCTCTGCAAACAAGTAGCTAAAGACGGAGAAGGATGTTCTGCTTGCTCTCTTAAAGGGATACAACAAGGATAAGTAATGCATGTAAATTTGTTTGAAGCCTCTTGTTAGCATTCTTCACTCCGCTCCAGTTAGGTAACTTCTGAAAAACGTAGAAAAGCGTCCGATAATGTACAAACCTAGTCAACGATCTCACTGTCTGCTCCCTTTTTTGTTCATGGCAACATATTTTCGAGAAATGAAATGTCTCGTACTGCATAAAACGCGTTATACGATATTGTGGTGAATGGCGGTGCAAGTACTACCAAAGAAGCCGGATATATTTCAGATCACAATGAGAGTGAACTTGAATTTTGAAGGATTTAAAGTCATCAGATCCATTCGTCGTGCTCCGAAATGAAAGGGAAAAGAGAAAATAACAGAGCTGCGAGTCACATGCATACCCAAAAATACTAAAAGCACTTTCTGCATAACGGCGCAAGATTATGGCACTTCGAAATAGCAGCAAAAACGACATTTCAAGTGAGAGGACAAATTAGCCTTCGCTTTAAAAGGTAACCATTTTTCAATGAAAACAGCTTCGAAGCGGTCCTCGTGGGACGCACCTACTCTAAAAGCTTGTTCATACTCCACACCTCATACATTAAGCACCGTACCCTCAGGCACACACGAGACCCACAGCAGCAGTTGCGGGTGTCAATTCTCCACAAGAACTTGTCGATATAATGGAGAGGAAGATTAAGGAAGCGCTGGAAATACAACGCTGGAGACCAACGATAAACAACAGCGTGAAGATGGCTACGAACATTACCACTCATTAGGGAACAAGGAGTGACCACTGAGGATGATTGCGACGCAAGACTAAGCGGTCCCATCCTCCCGTAAATAGCTAGCGTAAGTCGCTTGCCCTTCATTTCCGATCCCAGATAAGCCCACTGCGTTTTTAGTAGTTGTGTTGTATAGGAAATCTAATAATGCGTTATAGACCTGAAGAAAGGCCTATCGCAGGGGACGTTTTCAATAAAAACTGACATCGAGCTTCGTCAAACAAACATTGAAGTTGGAGTATCGATTATGAGCCTCAGGTAACCAACAATTTAAAGAAAGCAAATGAATGAAATGAATGGTTCGAGGACGATTTTGAAGGAACACCTTTCGAACAATCAGCTTGTCAGCAGGAATCACGTACTTCAGAAAAGCGTTATACTAAATCCTGCTGATAAATTCATCCACACCATGCAGCGTCTCACAAGATGATGAACCTGAACGTGAAACCTCCAGAATGGAAGGAAGAAACTGCGACGTATGTGCGCGAACCTGTCAGCGGTGTGGCCGACAGCACCGGAAATTGCACACGGCGAGGAAACAAGCTCAATTCCGAAGTTGTCCCTGCGTGTGTGAAACACGGCGTTAAAGAAGTCCGTGAAATATCAGATTCGGAAGAAAGGCCTTGAAATTCGGAAACCGGCTGGCAATTTTTTCCTCACACTCACGGCGTTGACGCTTTCCGACTGCTGGCTCTTTGCACTCCACCGTCACCTCTCGCCCCACTATATGCTATACTGTTATACTGTTCTCGTCCCCTTACCTCTTTTTCTTCACAGGGCGCAAATCGGCTCGGGGGGGGGGGGGAGGGAGCGGGAGGGAGGTACTCAGTGAGTATTCCTTTGATAGCAAGGTACAAGTATGGATCAGAAACGAGCTAGCTCAGTTCATCATAGGGATAGAACAGACCAGGGGCCAGATTCATCAACCGCTTACCGCCCTCTAACGGCGAAAAGCACCGCCAAACTGATGCTGATGAATGTCATATCAGGGGGATTGGCGGTACTTTTCACCGTTAGCGCACTATAGATTAACATGAAACTACTGCATACAACCATGTCCTTTTGAATATGTAGCAGAGCTTGATAGTGACGCCAACTCTACCGTTTCACGTCCCTAGTCGTTCGCTACCGTCTTGTTCAACTGTTGTGGAACAATGGCCTCTAATTGAAATTTATTGCAAAACAGTATCCTTCCCTGCATGACTAGCACGATCCTGACGAAAACACCCATGAATGGTCACCGTATCATTTCGGCGCGCGTTGGCGATGGAGCGAAAAACTTTATTCCTAGCATTACACACGCGGACCTCTCGTCGCGCAGGAAATGCGGATCTGGGTTCTGCGCTCTTCGAGCTGGTGTGGAAACTGCTTGTCGCTCAGTGGAGTTCGCAGCAGGACTCTGCGGAACCAGGCTAGGGAAGGGACTCCAGAATGGGTGCCATCCAAGCTGCTCGTGTGGGAACTGCTTTCGTCGCTCATGGAGAGTCCGCAGCAGGGTTCTGCGCTCTTCGATCGGCGAAACGCATATGGCTGGAAAAATGCCTCAAATTACGCGTACGTCGAAGCTTCTCAAGTCCCAAGTAGTCCGAACCCCCACCTCTCCTTGCATCAAGCGACCCCACTACCCACTGCACCATGATCCGCCTGCCGGGAGGGTAATTGCGGGCGCAAGAGAGATAGATCGAATGTCTGCGTGGAAGTCGACGCGCAATCTCTAAGCTAGGAGGGCGCAGACAGCTTTCTACCACAGTTTCCGCGCTCCATCGCTAACCGGTATACGGTAACCATTCGGAGGTGCATTCGTCAGAATCGTTGTACAGCCTGCATGCCGCTTTATTCCCGACCTTTAACTAATTGAAAATGAAATCACACAGTTTTTTCTTCGAGTGGCCATCTGTCTAGAGAATAAAACTTCAGCAACGCAGGGAAAATTAACGATTCGTAACTAAAAGAATCGCTAGGAAACAAACTTTCAAAGAAAATGTAACACTTCAGTTGGTTTACTTTGGATTGGAGAAAAAACAAATGTTGCAAAATTTGTAACTCAACCTAATAATTATCGAACTTTTCCCGTGCAGATGCTGCTTGAGGGCTCTGAAGGAATAGTAGTCTGACAGTGCCACGACTGGACTGCATGGTGGATGAGGCACGGACGTTAACTTCGCGGTGTGCGGTCTCCCATTGCCGTTGAGGAGCCTGTTTTGTGCATACGTCGGCATGGTATTACTTAAACCCAAGGACCTGCTACCGGAAAGTTGCGGTTTGATGTGCAGGTTTGCGGGATACTGTAGCGAGCGGCTGCTGCCGTTAAGGCCAGTTTATACTTCCGTCGCCAAGTGACGCAACGGCATGCATAGTGGTCAAATTGATCGTTCGCGTCGCTCGACCAATGTGGCCACAATACCTGGCGTTGCGTCGATCGCCGTCGAAGTATACCGTGTGCTGCAGCTCTTTTCCACCACATCCTGGCTCGGAGAGCGCAGAACCCATCTGTGATCCCCCCTGAGCGACGGAAGCAGTTTCCACACGAGCGCCCTTGCGCGCTCCATGAGAAAAAAGGAGCTCCGATGACAACGGCTTGGGTAGTTTGCAGTTTTGAGGATACTATAGCACGGAAGCAGGCGTTTGGTTTTAACGGTTATCCGTCGGCAGTGGCGGTAACATTGTAGTCCAACAGCTCCCAGTAGATCATGCATTGAGAATGCGAGAACACGGAGATGAGAATCTTCCGATGGTGCAATCCAGGTTTCGGCTGAGTCGAAATGGTTGAATCAACGCCGGATGTTGCGCTCCGTTGTCGTTGCCGGGCCCAAATGCTGATCCGATCGGCCGAGTCTTTTGAAACAGTCCCAATTTGTGGTCGTAGAGGTATCGTACTGGCGGTAATCCATTTTATTTAAAATTTGCCCACTGGCTCGCCCGCTCGTGCTTATATACCCGTCCCTTGGAAGCTAGAACCTACCATATTAAATTAATGATAACGAAATCGCTGCCATCCCAAGAATTACCCATCGTCCTCAAGAAGCTCCGAATAAACTCAAATGTGGGCAAAAATTATGCGTTAACCTAACAGTTTAGCCTTAACATCAATCAAAGGTGCACTTAGTGCAACATTTCCACTGAAACCCAAGACAGGACTATTCCATGACCTGAGTGTCTGCTAGTAATTATTTACGGAGTTCGGCGGCAGAGCTAAATCGTGATTGTTTTGAAAGAAGAAAAACTCCGAAGAAAAGCGTAATACCTTTCCCGCATGAGTCGGCATGGCTGAGGCACATCGAATAGAGTGGATTCGAACTGCACCCAGCGTGCGGAGCGCCAACATCGCTTCTGTAAAAGCACTATGATGCGTATTTCCAGCTTGGAACACCTTAACGAGGTCAGACGGACAAGGGACCTCTCCATCGACACCAAAAAGAACAACAACACGACCCGAGGGAAGGTGTCGAAGCACAGGCTTTGCAGAAACGCACAGATGCTCGTGCGCCGCAGACAAGTCATGTGCGCTCCGAAGGAGAACTCGCCGAAAGCCAGATGCTGCCAACGACGTTGCCCATTAATATCATGCAGATCAACAGAACAGCGGAAGCCTAGCTGAAACGTGTGCTACGTGAGGCCGAACAGAGAAAACAGCCGGCCGATCGAGCCGCCGAGCCACAGGGTACCGAAGGACAGGGAGCGGCGTGAATCGCTCGGAGACCCACCGCTCTCCGCCAACTCGTCCGAGCGGCGCCGCTCGCGGCACCAAGCTGACATTCGGCGGGGTGCGCCAAAACGTGGTAGAAGGATTGGTTGTGGGCTTCGGGCTTCTATTTCGAGTAACGAGGACCTTGAGTTCATGTCATTCGATCGTGCAATCGTTCAATTCTCTATTCTCCCCTATCTGCGTTGCCCGCTGTTTTTTGAGAGAAATTATCAGGCGAAGTTAGCACATGTCTTCCTCATTCTCATTGGAGCGCGTTAGCCGTCCTACCTTCTCATTGGACACGATTTTCGCACTGGAACGTGTTATCACCAGGGATGTGCGGAATTTCCGTTTCCGTGTTCCGAATTCCGGTTTCCGGCCATTTTGAGCTCTTCCGTTCCGTTCCGTGTTCCGCCTGTTTTTGGACCGGAAGGCGGAAACGGAAATGGGTACCGTTAAACACAGGATTTCTGTTGAAAACAGTCAGCTTATCAAGTAAAAAGAGATCTCCTTCATATGATTGTGAGAGAAATACTGTTTGGCAACTATAATACTAATATTCTTAAAATTGGTTAGGCTACCAAAAGAAAGTACTCAAAAGTGGCAATGTTTGAGTGAAGGGCAAAATTAATGTGCCAGCAAAGGCTATGTATGCATTGCATGCTAACAGAGTGCACTCAACATTTGAATGATCATAAAATTCTCGATCCATCAGTTACAAATAGCTATAAAAACTTTCTAAGCACATGGCGCAGTATCATGAAACAAAGGGTTCGGTGAAGGCTGTGTCATGCGCTTGTCTGCTAAAAGACTACATCAGTGCACCTAATAGAAGGTGCAAATTTCAATTGTTAATTTCATTAGGTACTCAATCATATGGAGTTAAGCAATTCATTTTTTTGAATGAAGCATCACGAATATCTGCCATGAGCTGTTATTTTGATTGACCAGGGTGTCTTATTGAATTCTGAAACAAATCTATTACTTCGAGAACCATCTAGGAACTGTCAAGCTGTGTCACCTTCATATCGTGAGCTTCTAGGCTGGCACAGACTGAACATTCCTACGGAAGTGTTGTCTTACAATGACTAATCAGTCATCCAGTTATCATCTAAATTCTGATTGAGAGTACCAGTTTTGGTAAATACAATGTAACCCATCTTGTGTATGCAGATATCTGGGCAGTCATCACGTCGTCCATGATACCACAGGTTTCTAAAAATGTTGAGAGGATTGTCTTTTCTGGTCGGAAAGTGATCTAGGTGACTGTTCCAGTTTTGTGAGTTTTTAAATGCTGGAAACGCTGCTCTGTAAGTAACCTAACGTGGTTGAGTCGGTTAAGTCTGCTGTTCAAAAAATTACAGCAACAAAAAGTCAGCGAAAACCCGTCCAGGAAATAGATATGGAAACAGCGGAGAGACTGCATGAGATAGTGAGAACTAGTGAGACAGGACCCTGAATTTGTTTTCGTTTATTGCTCTAGCCATAACTAGAAGGTTATCATAACAATAATATGAATTCATGCTTTGGTATGTTACGTTATAATGACGATGGGCATTAATCTGTGGAAGATTCTGCTGCTCGCAAAGGTCTGAGCAAGTAAAAGTGCAATAGAAGCCGCCTCTGGCGTAATTTAAGATGAACTTTTGAAAAAATGGCAAATATGTGTCATTTCCGTTTCCGCGTTTCGTATTCCGGTTTCCGGCCATTTTTGAGCATTTCCGTTCCGTCTTTCGTCTTCCGCTTATTCCAGAAAAATTTCCGCACATCCCTGGTTATCACCCACCATTACTCTCCCCTACCTGCTCATTCAGCGTGTTATTAGTATTGTTATGGTTATAAACGTTATTAGAAGACTGAAGCAACTACAAAAAGACAAAGATTATCCACGGAAGAGGAATAAAATCGGACGAGTACTATGTGGTAGCTATATTTTTACTTTTGCACTCGCCACAATTTGTTCTAAGCATGTATGTAGAACTTTTCTCACTGTTAGTGCAGGAATTCTATTTGATAAAAAGAGTCCTACATGAATGTCACGCTCTAGACTCCTCAACATACCTTTCGAGGACATCAAAAGCTAATAATATGATGAAAATACTGCAACTAAACTCATAACAGGAACCGTTGCCGGAGAACTGGTCCATGGGCAAGGTGCCAACGCGGCGCGCGGGTTTTCTGCAGCCATGTCTCGCACTCTCTCGCGCCTCACATGCATCCCGCTCGTGTCTTTAGCGTCTGCCGCTTCTCACACCCAACATGTACTTCGACTCTTGGCTAATCGACGGGCCTCTCACTCATGAGCGCACTATCTACAACTCTGACGTTGAGGCCACGTGCGTGCAAGTTGGGTGCGAGAATATCAGTAGTAGAGATGATTCCAAGACGGAATGAGCATAGTCAAATAGCGACAACAGCTGAGAGACCAGGGCGACCAGTAATAGATCTTATAAGTAGTGGACCGATTGATCAGATCAGCATAAACACCTGTAACAAACATTGAGGACATCTAATGTAGCTGCAGATCTTCGGAGCCCCATTACACCTCTGTTGGGGCTACAGTGAGATTAAATGAATGGAAATTGGTGCATAGCTTTAACACAGTGTCACTGCGCTCTTAAGGGAAGTATGACAGGCACTTCAGACCTTGCAGTTGCATACTACAAAACGACCAAGCAGGGTGAAATTGCTAATCCAAGCAGCGTTTTGGAATCAGTACTGCTATCTCACCACATCCCTACGAGACGAATGCTGTGTTTGAGGTCAGTCAAGTCCAGCTGATTGGTAAATCATAGCGCACACCATCTTATAGTATTAGGATTAGGCATAAAACTTCGTCAAGGTGAAGTTACACCACGGCACATCAGGACTGATGAGCAACAACGACAAGTGGAAGTGCTCACCGAGCCCTGGAGGTTCCTCCAATTTCTGAGAACCGCAGGCCGGCCGCCTACTACAAGAGAATGCAAGGACCAGCTCGATGTACTTGCCGCTAGATTAGCACATTGGTGATATTTGTTTTGTTTTTCTTTTCCTGCTCATGGTATTATTAATATTACCATTGTAACGTTTAAGATAAACTTTATGTGATAAGCGGATCACTGCATACTTTGAATTAGGAAAAACCAAGCGCATACTGCACGCAGGCCTCGAGCTAAATCACTTCAATCCCCTTTTTCTTTTGCATATCCATGAAACAGTTGCAACACAACCAATACTTGTTAAGTTGTCGATTCTATGCGACACCACCAACTCTCCCTACGGTTCGGACCGTCTTCACGTACTATTCACGTGAATCTGCTGTTCGAGGAGACGGCGGATGGCGGGCACTCGCAAGGAGTCAAGACGCAGAGGCTCACTCTTCCCATCTGACTCACGCCGCACGCGCGTGGCGGAATGAGTCATGGACCAGTTCTCATGTAATCAACAGGAACAGGAGCTGTAGGCGCCGCATCACCAGTGTCTCGACCCTATCAATGATAAAGGCATATAGTGTTTTTTCAAAGGTTTATTACCTTAAGCAGTATTTAAGAGCGTACAAATGAATCAGTATTTATTGAAACGCTGTATTTTCCATTTTCACGTCGAATTGTACACTTTTCGAATCAAATTGGACAATCTTCTAAGCTAGCCCAAGACTTTGAAATTAAAGCGAACTCTTCCAAATCGAAATGACCTTCAGGCAGGTTAAACCAGAGACTCAATAAGATGGTAAAAAAATTTTTGTTCAAGGAAAATGTGGTGCAACATTCTTTGAGATTTTTTTAGTTTATCTGCCCCAATATGTGCAGTAATTTTATAAAATTTTTATTTTTAGAGAAAAATAATAAATCGTTACAAAACTTCTCTTAAAGCAAAGAGTTAAGCATATAGCGCATTAAAAGGTCAGATCGCGATTGCACTCAAAAAGTTCACCGCAACTTTTATTTGATTGATAGTGAAAATGCCTCTTCCATGAACCACTAAAGTGAAGATGAGTGTTCCTTACAGTTGTTTTTGTTGTACCGTTAACAGGTGTCAATCTCCATGTAAGCAGAAGTCTGCTATCAATCGAATAAAAATCGCGACCTCTTCGAAGAGGTGATGGCGCAATCTATTTTTAGTACTAAAAGAATGGCCGCCATTCTGCTCTTCAAGACAAGCTGTAAACCATTATTTTTCCTCAAAAAATATAAATTTTATAAAACTTCAAACAATGTGTCCAGTTATTGGGTAGATGAATTAAAGCTACAGAGAAAGTTGTGCTATTTTTTCACTTTTCCATCAACTACTTATAAAGTGTGCTCACAAAAAGAAACCATTCTAGGATCAATGAGAGTTAATGAGAAAGGATAGGACACTAATGCTGCAATGTTACTAATGTTTAATGAACGTTAAAGGAAAGAATTGGGGACAAAATACGAGTCATGGGAAGAATGAGGAGGTAGGACGGCTAACGCGCTCCAATGAGAATGAGGAAGACATGTGCTAACTTCGCCTGATAACTTCTCTCCTGTTTTTTTTTCTGAAGAAATACGAATTCAGCACATGGAAGTGGAATCACCAGCGTCTCCATGTATGGAGTCCCCAGCGAGTCCAGCACCCTATACTCCTGGGACAAGCATAGTCGCCGATGTAGTTGAGGAGGTGAGTTTCTTCAAGCTGTTTCTTTAGAGATACTTCGAAAATGCTCCGGCTCAGCTTCTTTTTTTATTGCAAGATGTACAAGATGGCCCTTCCCGTATAACGCAGGCGCCAAAGCAGGGTTGCTGTTCCTAGAGCGAGCAGAGTACTGCTTGAAAAGGATCTGGAGACTGTTGAATGGCTTTGAGCCATCACTACCGCGCAGAAGGCTTCGTGTTCGTTAGCCCTAGTTTACACTTGAGCCGCTGCGCGGCGCGGCACCATGGTCGGAATAGATATCAACCGGGCGACGCGAAAAATCGATATCTATTGCGATCGTGGTGCCGCGCCTCGTGGCGGCGCAAGGATGAACTAGGGCTTAGGCCCCTGTTATACTCCCGCGGGAGTATCCGCGGAAGGGCGGGAATCGCGCCGAGATCTCTCACCTGGCTAATCGCCGCGCCCCGTCATGCCCGCCGTCCGCGGGCCAATGAAGAAGCACTGCAAAGAACGCAATACCCTCACTTTGATGGTTAGTGTAAGTGACATTCACATTGTCATTTGAATAAAGTTGCGGCAAGATTTTTGAGTGCATGGCGCGACCTGATCTTTTAATGCTCTAAATGCTTGCTTGTCTGCTGTGCTTCAAGGCAAATTTTAATTTATTATTTTTTTCCTAAAATAAAAAATTAAATAATAATAATAATAATTAAAAAACAAGAATGGAATTATGGGGGGGGTAACCAACCGTAACTGTTGAGACGAACATTAGCATGGGTTTGGAACTCTAAATTTATCCTTAGACGAGTTTGGGTCACGGTATGTCGTGCCACGATTTGTGCGGCGTGCTTCGATTTTTACGCTCAAAGTCATGGTTTCCTATTTACTCAACCCCTGCACTTAGGAAGCAGGATGGGGGGGGGGGACCGGTTGGGTGGTAATCTGGCATGTACTGGTTTTTCAAGATTATAGTTGTTTCACATGGCTGAGTTTCATCGGTACTTAGCGGGCTGCTGCCCATCTCGAGATCCTCGTCGAACATTCGCAATTAAATAATAAATAAATAAATAACACGGTTTCTGTGCTCTCTCCCGAAACGTGGAGAAGAGCACGAAGTAGCAACGGGAAGGAGCATCGAGGTCTGGCTAATCTAACTTGTCCACTTCAAGATGCTTTGTCGTGCCACACCAACCCACTGTGTACCATTTTATCATTTTCATTTCATTTTACAGAATGGAAGGGGAAGGAGCCAAGAAAGGCAACTCGATGGCCACGTATCCATCCCCTAGTATAAGTATGAAGTACGAAGTGACAAAAAATTTTCAGAGACGTATGTTTGCAGGCGAGAATTATCAGAGAATTTAGCAAACAGAGCGAATATGTAATTTGTACCGAATAAGAACGAAGCAGAAAAGGTGAAATAAACATGGCAAATAGACTATCAAATGAAAAGGCGGTGCTGCGTGAAGAAGAGTGACAGGAAGGAACGGTCTTCAGGACGAGGGGCGACATATCCAACCGGCGAAATGGGGCTCGCTGCAAGAGTGCGGGATTGAATCCGAATAAAATCTACAGACCGCAGTCCACGTGGACTTTACTGTCCTGCTTCGATTTGTTCCTGGTGCGTAGTGTAGTAGAGATCCAAGACTACAGGTGGAGCAGACTAATCGTGTATTTGCTGGTATTCCAGCAACAAGCTCGGTAGAAGATAAGCCCAGGTTTGGTTTCAAAGTTTCAAAGGTTTTCGAGTCAAAAATATAACAAAACAAGTCTTCACTGTTTTCATATTCCGCAGCAACATATCGTGCAAATAGTTATAATAAACAATATTTTTGAAAGCCGCATCATGGGAAATTCAGATGAAGGTGATTTTCACTAGGGCGGATTTTCAATTTTGTTGTCAGTTGTCTGAGTCATCCGAGAATCCGGTTTGGTGAAAAAAACTGTTTTCTCTGCTTTACTGTTAGATCCGGGCTTTTCAAAAATGCCATTATTTGATCTAATTACCTCGGGTTTGAAAACAATGAGGATCCGAATTAACCGATTCGGAGTCGGATCCAATGTATAGGCTCTATTATTGGGCGAGAAGCGTGTACAATTCCCACTCCGGTGACACGGGCACTAATTCACTCACCATGGAAGGGTCAGAAGCATATGTCTGAAATGGGTAAGCGAGTCTGAGTAGAAAAGTGCGTTTCCTATTGGCCAAGTCGTTAAACCAAACGGCTAGGGGGTCGTCAAAACTTACTTCGGAGTCGCGGTGAAACAGTGCCCTCACGAGCGTTGGTAGGTTTTCATATTCCGCAGCAACATATCGTGCAAATAGTTATAATAAGCAATATTTGTGAAAACCGGATGGGATTGATGGGAAACCGCGATGCACTTTTGTACTAATTGAGGGGTAGAGGTTCTTCCATGACTCGCTTTCCCCGTTGAGACACACGCTTCAGACCCTTCCCCAGTTGGAAGCCCTTCCTCATTGGGCGAGGAGGGGGTAAGTAGGTCGGGGGCCCTTTTCACTGGACCTGTCCGAGGGCACCAGTGGCCAACTCGTGCGTTGAGGTTCTCGGCCAGTTCGCGGAGAGATGCCGCCAGATTGCCCCTCCCCTCGAGGCGATGCGGCGCCATGAGCGAGACACGCGCAGCGTCGCCTACAGGTCCCAACTCGTCTTCGACGTGTCCACACCCGATGATCCCACCAGCAGCGGGTGTGCGGTGTTGTAGCCCTAGGGACCCCTTTGCTGGGCCTACCAGCCCCCGTCAAAATGTGGAAGAAGCCGGTCTGGGCTCATAACTCGTGGAGGATTAAGGCTGAAGCGACAGAGGAGGACGCGGTCACGGACGAGCTCCCCGGCTCCCGCTCAATCGCCGACGAGGGCTACCGGAGGGCGTACTCCACCGCGGAGTGGGGTGAGGTAAGGAAACCTGGGGTCAGATTCATCAACCGCTTACCGGTGCCGGTAACGGTGGAAAGTATCGCCAAACTCCCTGATATGACATTCGTCAGCATCACGCTACCTTTCACCGTTACCGGCCAGTAACCGGTTGAAAAATCTGAATCTGGCCCCTGTCGTATTTGAACCGAAAACGGCTACTAGAAACGAGCGTTCATTCAGAAATACGACAAGGTGACCGCCATTCATGCGGCGTTCATGAAGCTCGCATCGATGGGCGACGTCACCGCAGTGTATCGCCGCTCGGTCTGGGTCTCGCTACCGGCCACCGATCTCATCGCGCCCGCATCAGACGCGTTCTACGGTATTCCGTCTTCAAGGTAATTGTCTTTGCTCGCTTTGGGCTTTGCTGGTTTCTGTGCTTATGTAGGGTTTGCGGGGACGTGCAGCAGAGTTGGAGGAGGCCGTCGCGTGCATCTCGAATCAATTCGGTGTATCTCCGTTCCGTGGTTTCCGCCGAGACAAAGCAAGTATTGGCCAAATGCGCATTTAGATTGTCCTCTCGGTGTCCCATTTAGATGTGAAATGCGTGGCGCATCCCGAAGAGAGATTGATTAACGCCGCCCTTTATCCCTTAGTGTACATTATACATTAAGAGAATAAAATTCTAAGATCTTTCACAACGTTTCGTAAACATTTTGGTTAGTAACCCGAATTAATTAGTTAATTTTCTTGCACTCATTGTGTACTAAGATAATACATAGAACAAAATCATCAAGAACAACGTTAGGCCTTTGTCATACCATCGCTCACCCCGAGCGACGCCTAATGATTTGCACCCATATCGATTCCATCGCTCCGCCCGATCGATATGGGAACATGTCATTAGGCGTCGCTCGGGGTGAGCGATGGTATGACAAAGGCCTTAGACGAATACCAAATTCGAGCAGAAACGAACTAATTTTATAAAAAAAAAAGAAATTAAAAATGTTCCTTCAGTATTAATATCGCAGTTCATACCAGTTTTTTAGGTTCTATCTGGCTGCGCATGTACACAAATACATTTATGTTTCTGACAACTTCTTGGTGTTTAAACCTCTGCAGCCATTCTTAGGGTGGAGAATGATATCTTCATGCTACCGTAACTGCGAGTGTAGTTCTATTTTTAGGCGGAGTGCGGCTTAGATGTAGTTTTCTTTATAACGATTCCTCTGCATGCGTATGGTGTGGATCTTAAAATTGGCTAATTTCAACTCGAGATCTCGAGATCAGTTCAACGTATCCCTCTGCCGTCTGCGTTCGGCAAGCGGTTGAACGATCTGGCGAAAAGTCAGAGCATTGCTTCAATTATGCATTATCCTCTCAAGTAATTTTGTTAGTGAAGGAAAGTCTGCAACATCGACTGTGAACAGGGTATGAAGAGGTGACTTATGCACGATGGGTTTGTTCGTGCGAGGACAACAGCTCTCAGCGGTCTTCTGCGATTTGACTTGATTTAACGTTTATTTCATGTGAAACCACATGCACATGCATATACTAAACTCCGGTGTGAACACAAACAAAACATAGTAGTGAAAGACTTAAACGTACAAGTATGGTAGTGAACTGAATGAACTAGAAATAAGCTGATAGAAATGTGAAGGCAAACAAACAAAACAAGAAAAGTAGAATGCGATAGAGAAAAGGAAACCACATTTCTAGCGTAGGTAGTGGAGAACAGTCGTACTAAAATTGTGAAATTCTGTAGGAATGTGATTTGATTTACTTAGCTTAGCGAACTCCAAGCTGGCTGGACACGCAGAGTCGTTGCGCCTAAGAGACGTTTTTGGACAGGTAAAATTTAGCCTAAAACCAGCTCCTCCCGTCGCAGACTGAACTATTTTGAAAAGTCGTCAGAGCAAAGTCCGATTCTTCCATATAAGATGTTATAGAGCAATAACAGGTCATTCCTCTTCCTTCGGATTTCAAGGGTGTCGATGTTAAATATTTTGTTCCTTTCTGAGCTTGAAGGGATGTCATTGTAGTTGAGACCCTGTGTTTTAAGAACAGTTTCCTCGTGAAACTGTTTTGCACCCTTCCAAGTCTTTCAATCAATAGACTTCCTATGACGGCTGTAAACATAAGTGTCATATTCGAGAATGGATCTAACGTAGATTTTGTAGGCTTCCAGCAGAATATATGGATCCTTTGATCGTAAAGTTTTAAAAAGGAGATAGAGCCTGCGTTTAGCCGTTGCAGCCACCTGACAACAGTGCTCGTCAAAGGAAAGCCTACGATCAAAAAGAAAGCCTAGATCCTTAACTTTATTCACATCCTCTAACATAATGCCATCGATTTTATAGTTATACATAGGATTTATGGACCCTAAATGGAGCACTTTGGTCTTAGCAACAGATATTGGAAGACCCAGTCATTTGACCATTGATATATATCATCGACACATGCCTGAAGATCAGCGTCTCTCGTAATATTAGCATGATCAACTTCAGCAAAAATTTAGATATCATCCGCAAATAGTCTGCAGTGAATGCCATTCCGGGATCTCAAAGGTATAAATATTAAAAAGTGTAGGAGACAAAACTCCTCCTTGCGGGACTCCACTGGGGGCAGATCTTATAGAAGAAAACGAGTTGTTCACCCGCACCTGAAAAGTACGATTAAAAAGAAAAGTTTGAATCCAATCAATGATCTTAGGGTGAATATCAACAAGTCTGAGCTTATAAAGTAACCTAGAATGAACCACTTTATCAAACGCTTTCTCAAAATCAAGGTATATCACATCCACATTTCCCTTATCATCTAGGATCTTGGACTATAAATTGAGCGTATCAATCATTTGTGTAACAGTAGACTTATTAGTTGTTAGATGGATGTCTAGTTGCGATCAAAACTCTTGCGCCAGGCGGGACTCGAACCCGCATCTTCTGCTTTCCGGGCAGCGATGTTCGCCTTACACCACCGGCGCTGTTTGGTCGAACTGAACATCCACGATATCTTCCTAGCAAGTACTCACCTATCAGCACTCACCCGTTATCGGGATGAGCCGGCCGCTGATATCAGCATGAAACCGGTCAAGCTGAAGGCACTAGACTTATTCTTTCTAAAACCATGCTGATTATTTGATAGAATGTGATACTTATCTAAGTGATCTGTAATGAAATTGTTAACAATCTTTTCGAACACCCTAGCGAAGATGGATGTGAGACTGACAGGTCTGTAATTAGACGGATCCGAGTAAGGTGGCTTTTTGCGGATGGGAATGACTAGTGAATGCTTCTAGTGAATTTAAGAAAACTCAAGTTAAAAATGAATTCTAATGGGGCTGAAATGTGACTGACAACTCTTTTAGTAAAACAGAATGGAATTTTGTCCGAGGTGATAGCACCCGAACTTGACCACTTACTAATGAGACTGTTGATAGTACCACGATCAAAAGAAGGAGAATTTGCCATTAAGGGGACTGCAGGAAAAGAATTGCCAATAAAGTCAGCACTGCAACTACAAGCAAGAGTCTCCCTTACGAAAACCCGTTCAAAGAAGTCGGCTATCCTATTTGCCTTATCATAATCCTTGACAATTACTTCACCATTAGAGTTAATTAGAGAAGGAACTCCTTTTTTAGGGTTGAGCCTAGAGCTGACAAGTTTATAAAACGCCCTTTTGTTTCTGCTGATTTGCAATCACTTTAACATTCCTAATTTATCTGGCAGAACATACGCCTCTCACTGAGCAATAGGGAAATACTGACCTTCTTTCTTCTACCGTTGAATAAGCATGCTTTCCAGAAACGCGGTTTTGGGCTATATCGGTTTACTTATCCACGAGAACGCTCACCAATGTTTTTCGAAGCAGGAAAATCCACAGTATGGTTGGTGAGATATTCTTCAAGTGTCGTATTCTGCCTATCTGCTCCCTTCGTTCAGGTGTGGACTATAGTTCTGTGGAGCATGCTGCTATTACTCTAATGAGGATGGTAGGAGATGCAGTTGTGACATGTTTCCTCAAGAGATCGGTTCTAGAAGTGCTTTCCGTAAGTTCGAACTTGTTCGCTATCGCGAGAATTCGATTAGGTGTATGCTATTCTAAGAAAAGGCTAATAGAACAATCAGCATTTTCTACGTTACGCTTTTAATACTGTACGTAAGAAAAACTCTGCAGTGTTACAGTGGTGTTGCACCATTTCTTCGGAGCTAAGTCAGCACAACGCCGGTCGATTAAGTGTCGTGAACTTACCTCGTGGTCCCGAGTCGTTGCTCGAGCTATTCAGGATGGTCGGCTCCATCGCCCAGCTTATCAAGCTTATCGATACCACCATAAACGTGCTGTGAGTGGCGGTGTCGTTCGAACCTCATTGCGCAATCTCTCGCCTAGCTCTCACCTTTTCAGCCTTTCGAAGTGTCCCGACGAATGCATGACTGTACTGTTTGACGCCTCTCGACACGGAACGCATTTCAACTGGATTTGGCTTCATATTGCGTGCGCCCTTGTATTACCTCTTTGCATACTTAGGATTGAAATCCCCTACGTTGTTCAGAAGCACATTCCCAGCCTCCATTGTCGACCACTTGTTTACCGTCGGCGCTGACCAGTTCAAGGCCTACGTTGAGGACATCAAAATCAAGGAGCGAAATCAGGTAAACGAAGAATCTTTCAAGGGACCGGGGGAAGACGTTCTAGTCCTCATTTTCTGTTCCGCTCATCTGCCATATAGGTTTCCGCCGCCATCCTTGCTGGTATCCATGAGGACTACAATGCGAAGTTCAGCTCGCTATCTGAAGTGTTCAATTTTCTCACTAGATGCAGTAATACGGAACTGGAAAAGGTTGTATCGCGAATGATAAAGGTGCGCGAGAGTTTGCATTCCCTCTTACCTACCCTGAGATGAGGGACAAGCGTTGCTTCAGGATAGTCTTGACTGTGTTCCAAAAGACGGCGTTTTCGACAATTTGAACTTCGTTTTCTTCTTCAAGCTAGTGACCTGTTCTGTCGACACGCTGAGATTTCTAATCACACAGAATTCAGATGCAGGTTAGCCCGACCACTCCACTTGACGCCTACTGCTTGAAACGAAAATAGACAGATTACAGACACAGATAAACACTCGGATTTCCAGCGACGCCGGCGAACTTCTTCCGCGGCATTCGGCAGCTAATGTCAGTCGATCAGCGTCTCGTTCTGTCAACGATCCCCTACATGGATTTCGCAAAGCAGATGATTCGTGCCTTAGACGTGCACTCACTCGCTGTCGTATTCGCATGTGTCATGCAGATGGCACTAGATCCACTGATCTTCAGCCGTAAGCTCTCGTTGTCCTGCCGTTACTATTACCTCTGTCCGCAGCATGCGTTTTAGAATTTGAACATCAAGATCCCGGGGTTTGCCGCACTATACGAGAGAATATGGGTATCGTTGTGGTGAGTTTTATGCTTATGTTCCTTTTAGGCTCAGCTTCTATTTTCTTGTAGAGAAGCGGAACACTCAGAATGCAGAGCAAAAGTTGTATCCGTTGTCTGACCATTTGGGCGGAGTTCGAGCTGATCCACTAGTTACCCTTAACTAAGGGTGGATGGTGGACAACTTAGATCTCCATCGTTAAGGCTATGGCGACAGCGATAACGCCGACACGTCAGCCGAAATAAAAATCGAAACCAATCTTGGTTCATTTGGTTACCAACACCTGTAATCAACTTCATCACACCTGATTGAGGTAGTTGCTGGGATGATTGTAACTGCACGTGGGAAACTTTGGTTGCATTCTAGAGCACGGACTGTGCAAATGATTTAACTCCAAGATGTGGACATTTTCAACACGGATACGTTAGGTGAGCCACATCGTGAATATTTCGTACGTGCAAGGGTCAACATCTAGCGAGGAACCTAATTTGACGTGGTGACATAAAAATCTGATTTCAACGCTTTGGATTCTCGCTGATTCAGTGTGTTTCACAGATTGGTTATATGAGTTGAATGTTAAGAAATTCTTATTCTGAGAGATGGTGGGAAGCAATGAGGTTGTCTTATGCGCTCCACCTGTTCGTGGTGGTGTTTATTTTACTGAGTGGGCTTGTGCCCACACTGAGATGGCCCAGACCCCTCAGCCAGTCACAGGAGACTGTTCATGGAGAATTAGACAAGGAAAGGATTAGGAGCTTCCTTGTTGCGACTGTTTCTGCCGTGTTGTAGGTTTTTACGCAGCCCACGTGAGCACCTTTTTCGAATTTAAATTAAATGAAAATCTAGGAATACTAGATGAATGCACGGCATAATCTTCGTTGCGCCCACCTGAAATGTTCCGCGTTTTGGGACTTCCAAAATAATTTTGAAACCATTCAGTCAGTTGGGGGGGGGGGGGGAGGGACTATTCGAACGTCCTGCGCGGGTATTTTTCTATGAAAATTTTTAAGTTGAAGCATCGTTTTGACACATTTTCAACATGCCCACACCTTAAAACGAAATAGTACATTCTTGTGCTTGTTTCCACTGATACGGCTGATTATGCGCCAATTTATCAGTGTGAGATGTAGTGGTTTAGATGAGTATTTGTTAGAAATAACCAGTAGAAATTACCAATTACCAGTATCAGTCCTGAGATGTTCAAAGAAAAGAGATAAGTTCTTTCGGTAATTTTCTTGTGAGATCATATGTTTTAAAGGACGTTTTTATCCACACAGGAGTGTTGCTACCATTTTGATGTAGAAATAGTTGAAAAATCAAATTACTCTCGAATGAGTAGAACGAAAAGTGGGAGTGCTAAGGTCGCATTATTATAGAAGGTGGAGTTTCGTCCAAACGTCGGGCTTATTTTTTCGCTACGACAGTCCCAAGTCCTCACGACATTAATTTGTATCGGCATTTGGAGTACTGCTGAAACTGCACGCTTAAAAGTGAGGCGACTCCTATTATTTCATCGAAATTTTCTGAAGCAGGAAGTGAAAGTATAGCGTTGAGCTGCCCTGCCCTCTGCTTCTTTTACATCTTTAGAGTTCCTGTAGTTGTTGCGATTAAGGGTTACTAGAGACACGATGTTCTCGAGCCCTTACCGCCGTGTTATCTGGAACAGTGACGCTTTTAGGAAGAGATAGTGAATCTGATAGTCCGTGCAGCGCACTCCAAGCAGAATCTGACCGTGGTCGAGTATCCTCCGATTGCTGAGTTTGCCTCTGGAAAGAAACTGCAGTTTGTCATTGACGCTGCTATAGCTAGCCCTCCTTGGTGAGTTCCAGTCTAGAGGCGGTTCCAGTTCGAGCACATTTGAGATAATTTGTGGTTGAAGGGCGGGTCCGATCATTCGCTATCTGCACGCAGTAGCGATAGTCTATGGAGAAACTAAGGCAGGGGAGATAATAGACCGATTTATTGTTGGTAGCCGTGAAGCGGAATCAGTAAGTTCTTTGAATTCTTGGTCTGGCACGGGTCTGATTAACACTTGCACTGCCGGATCCCGTTCAGCTGTCTGCCTTGCTTGCCTTTATATCCACTGTGGTCCCTTACTGCCCAACGGTGATGCGTGCGGCGTATGAATCGCTTGCAGATGTAATGCGGACGACAGACGAAGAGAAGGGTTCAGGTGACATCTTGCCCGTTTGTGCGATTTTTAAACGTAGACTATTGCATATGTTCAGGAAGAAGTTCCATCCTTCGAGTTCTCAGCAACCTTCGTGTGCTTCTTGAATGGGAATCGAGTAGCGATCCTGCCTTACTCAACATAAAGCATTTCGGGTGAGTTGCTGAATTGTGGGAGGTGGAACCCTTGCTTCCAAAGGAGTTGAGCGTTGCACGAGACCTTTAGGAACATTAAACTTTCTTAGGCTGTATCCTGATGCTGCAATTGGACGGCTTTACACAAGCCTCTTTCACGCAGTGCTAGACGCGACTGAGGATAGTGTCGAGGTACGAGAAGGTTCTTTTCAAATGCGTTCGGCTAGACTGTTGTCTCCGCTTGTGGAACGTGAATATCTGAAAGTTAGAGTTATTACGTAGCTCTAACGGTTGACAGCAGACTGCTGTTCATAAAAGGAACGAATAAAAATTGTTGAAAATTTGGAAAGTGAATATCCGGGCTTGATATAGATATTGTTTTGAGGAAACTTCAGGCTGGTGATGCACAAATGGCAATGGATCTGATTTTGGCCGTTTGTCGTTTAATCGAAGTTACAGCACCGTTCACACACCAAAAGAAGGATGGCGCTACAGTTAGTGAGATGTTATTTATGTTATATTTTTGCCATGTTACGCCTGATCCTGTTTATCCTTAAACCGACCATGTTTGTAGTTTCCATTTCGCAAATTAAAACTCCAACTTCTGTTGTTTTAAGCCTCTCATCTATTCTGGTTTTTGAATCAGAACTTAAGTAATGTAGTGAGGAAAGCAGCATCTCACCGATCTCAGGCAAAGTGACGAATCAATCCATGATTGTCCATGTCTTGAGGAAAACTGAAACTGAATGAAAAGCTGCTTTTGGTGGAGGATATTAATGCGAAGAACGTGCCGTGGTGCCGTGAAAATTGTCATGTGAAGTTTTCAGTTCCGTAAACTAGTCTAGTGAAGAAAGAGGTGATAACACAAACAGTAGTCTTTACCGTATTTTTCGTCACTCTCACTACCTAACCTCCTCCTCTTTGCGCGCCATCCCTCACACCGTCACAGCTTGAAGGGCCTTTTGCGGATAGGAGCGGGTTTTTTTTTTTTGAGGACAGCGCACTCCCTACGTGAAATTTTCTTATTTTTCTTGTCGTGATTTGTCGGAGTTATCTACCAATCACCGAAGCGTTTCCGTTTCCCTTTTCTAGAGATTTCTCTTCTTTATGTGGGGAAGACTGTTTTGGAGTTTTGGAAGTTCTCAAATGTGAAAAATGTGATGGCGGCTGTTCTTAGCTTCAATGTATTCACACGTTTAAGTAGTCTTTTAACTCTGTTTCTTCGTCCCAAAACCAGGTCTTCTGTCTTTTTGGAGTCTTCCCATCTTGTATACCTTCTTTTGATGCTTAATGAAAGCGCATCACTGCTGGGCATCTTTTAGCGTATTATTTGCCAAGTTGATAAGCAGGCTCCAACATTTCTCAGTGCGTCCATTTCAGCATCGTTTGGTGAAAATGCAGATTCGATACGCGTACAAGCTAATGATTCAGCTGGCTTCACTACAAAGGATAGCTTTATCCTTGGTAGGCAGAGGTCAGTGTGTTCCGTTTGGCTATTTCGCCCTTTGCTGTTCCGTGATTGTAAACTGATAAGGAGAGCCGTTTTTCAGAGCACGATCTGGCGATTTCTGTGTTTGAAGAGTATCGTACGACAGTTTTCGGCTTCGTCTACCAGCAACTGCATCCTCTTTTACGAGGATACAGCAAGCTGTTTTTGTTCTCCTTCCTCACTGGCTGCATTCAGGTCGGTCTCGTTCACTTGTCCAAATATTAAGTACAGTAATACCTAAGGCGCTATTTTGATCTGATAGCTGATAAGGGGCGACATACCGATTAGGTGGTTATCGAGAAGGAAATTGCATAACTAGGACTTTTGCTAAAGGAGAAGAACGAGCAGGTATAGTTCAAAAGTGAGCATGGCGATGAGGTTGTCGAATACTGTCAAGAATGAGAAGGAGCGCCTGAAGGGAATTTGTCGAGGGTGACCTTGTGGTGCTTTTTAGTCCGCCTTGCTGCTAATTTTTACTTCCAAGAAATGTGATTCTTAGGACGCCAAGTCGCTGTTTGGAGATTCTGATGACCTTGTTGCTTGGAAGTATGAGTTGACAGAACGAATGTCCAAACTCATGGAGGTCGAGGAGGCTCAGGTTCGCTTTCTGTCCTGGTTATCATGGCTGGCCTTACCCAGCGACGTGTTGGCTTCGGTCTTCAGACTCTTATAGGGAAACGGGGCCGTGCGCGTACAACGAGCAACAGGATGTGCCCACCTACCGCACCTGTGTCAAAGTTGACAACACGCTGGAGTTCCTTTCCTTGCTTAGTTAATCCTCTCCTCTGCCGACGTGGAGGAGAACACGTAATCCGACCAAAGCATGCCCTGTACGCGCACGGAGTCGTTTTCCTATATGAATCGGTTCTCATAATTCCGTTTCCTACGTATTTTTCAGAAGGAGTCCTTCTTAGATGCCATCCAGTCAATGCCGTTAGGGAAGCGTCCAAACCAGTTGGCCCACTCAGGAAAGATTGGGAAAGGCGCGCGTCATCTGCAGAAAGCAGAGCCTCCTTCTGTGAGTTTCTTTCGTGAAACACGTCTGTCGGACTGCTGGCTATCTCTGCTGCCTGACTGTTTAGATCTCCAGCTAACTTCTGATTTTTGATTGTAATCCTTGCAGGAAGACGCCCTTCACCGCGCTCATGTATTTCTGGATGCCATGCGGACAACGTGTCTTTCCAACTCTAGGGAGTCCAATCTGGAGATCTGCAAACTGGTGGTTTGTAATGTTGATGACTCATTCATTTTGTTGTTACGGATACGGATGAGCACAGATTGTGGTTTTTTAAATGCCAATTGCTTATCGTTTCTCTGTGCACGTCTGCACGGGGAGCTACCATGGCTCACAGCTCTGTCCTAGATGCAAAATTGTAGCTACTCAGAGAGAACTACTAAAAATGCCTTAAAAGCAAAACTTTGTCATACAAAAACATAGGGAGGCCACCTCCCCCCTCATGCAGACGAAATCAAGGAAGAGCAAGAGTTTCGCCACTGTAATCTTGTTTCACCAAATCACAAAGGCACAACCAACATCAACAGCAAACGCGAAAATAAGACGAATGCTATAAGACGCACCCTCTTACAAAAATTTCCATTAAAAGCCCGAGAGTACTACAAAGAAAATGATCCAAAAACAAGCAAGATCCTCAAACAACATAGAGAAGGAAATCCTGCAAACATAATTGCACCTAAAAATCCCATAAAATTGAAAAATAGGATGATCGGAATCCTTCCCACAGCCCGAACGCTTCAAGTTCGACGACTCCCTCTAGCGGGAGCGATTTTCGAACGGTTATGGTTAAATTAAATACGCCCTACATTTGGGGGACGGTGCTGAAGACGACATCGTGACAAATGTTTCTTGACGCGGCTTCCACCGCACTTCGGAAATGATAGGAACAGATCATAGTTCGACATATTCGCAGCAGATGCCAGCTTTAGCGCTAAGTATGGAATATTTCTCAAAAGTCAAAGAAGAACAAAACTGACTTCCCATCTCCTTCTACGCAATCTCAAAGAATGTTTCAGGCTGATGTTGTGACGGAAGCGCTGTGTCAAGATGCTCTCAGTGGGGATTTCCTTTTCCAAGACTGGGACATAGAGAAGGATTTTTTGGCTCGGTATGCTTCTACGACCTATTAGGCTTTGTGGAAATTTCTGCGACCCACCGCCTTGTTCCAAGTTCGTTTTTATTCCGGAAAAATAGTTACAATGTAACCGCTGTGTATCGGTGGCCCTCATCCGTCGCCCAAATAGCGTTTGGATGCTTCTGCCCATCGAACAATTGCAGTTCGGATGTATTTTTGCCTCCACCACAGGCGTTGCTTGGACCCCACCTAAGAAAAAAAAGATAAGTCGAGTAGTAGGGAGTACTTTGGGTGGGGGCGCTACAGTTCATATCAGTCCTTTAATCTTATGGCTAAATAACACAAAACAACTCGGGGTCGAGCGTTGTCGTAGAAAGAAACAAGCCTTCACGATTTCGCGTTTTTTTTTGTTGGATGCCACGAAGTGCGTTGCGTTGATTTCCGTCGATATCAAAATATTAGGAAATTAGCCTGTCCCAGTCCCACAATCCACGTACTCTACCTCCCGTAGAGGCAGTTTCAGTAACAATGGCCAACCGATTGACAGCGCTCTCCCTTTGCCTCCGCGAACTCTCGGATTGGCTATAATGAAATCTGGTTCATTGTCAGAAAAGCGTCGCATAGCCTGCGTAGACTCCGTGTTGGGTGTAACTATTTATTCGGTGTGTGTGCGCTTGTGATAGGTTAGGATTTTCGCGTACGCTGTGTTCGGGATCGGTTCGCACCCAGAGCAATCACGCCTTATTTCTCTCGGCGTCTGTGATTTGATTTCATACGTTTCTATGAGAGACAAAGCGTTCACATGCTTAATGAGTGGTCATCATAATTCACTACGTATTCAATTGCGCACTCACAAGGGAGGTCAATGAACGTCCCGTGGCAATTTTAAAAGTGACCTATTGAGGGTTGTAGGGGATTGTATGAGAAGCACCGTAGTGGTTTTCAAATTTCCTGCGGACATCTGGGTAGGTCAAAACTTGCAAAAAACCATTTTACTTCAGTGCGAGCCGAAAAAGCAATACTGACGCCTTGAACTGCCATGTCGTGGTTAGAATGTAACCTGCAAAAGGTTTGGGGCTGGAACAATAGCGTGATTACAGCGATTTCACAGTTTGCTTGTTAGCGTTACAGTGACCGAAGTGGAACGTTGTGGTGCTTCGCCTACCACTAACGGCGCAGCCACCGGATGGCCGAGTGGCTATGGGGGGCGGGAAAAGTGGCGGGGGTTCGGGTCCGGAGGTGCTGCTCCTGCATTGGTGGTCTTGGTCCATCCATTTTTGTCGATAAAAAGTGTATCTTGACCACGGTAGTGTACCATAGTGATATTATAACTTTATTTTAACCTGGATGATACGATAGAAACACAAAAATAAACATCCAAAGCAACAGCGTTCAAAGTACATAATTCGATTGGCCATTGAGGAGGAGCAGACGACTTTTCTTTGCCTACAAAATAGATAACTTCAGAACTCCAAAGATCGAGGAAAAAAATTTAATTTTATTTTTTATTTTTATTTTTTTATTATTTATGTTTTTATTTTAATTAATTAACTATATTTATGTTTGATTTTCTTCGATCCCTCTTCGACCTCTGGAGAGAAAGTATAACAGTACCAATCTGTCTTCTTCATCCTCAACCAACCATATTGCAAGTGGTCTCACGGCCGTCACATACAGCATCCTCCTCACTGTTACAAGGAGACGTAATTCCACCCACATCATTGTCATCGTCCGGCTACCAGGCTACATCCTGCGCTTCGTTCAAGTTAAGCTAACCTCACGAACGAGAGAACGTCAATGCGATAAACGTCAAACAAAAAACTACCTGGAGTGTTTCATCCTCATCAGCACAAACAATATCACCCCATACATAGCATTTTGAAGTATGCCCGGAAACGCATCTGCTATGGCGGCCTCCCTGCGAATAGGGGCAGTGTAGTCGGGAGGATAGCAGTTAGCAAGACAACCAATAACTCGGCACGGAGAACTCATTGTATTATACAATTGATATTAAGTCGGGGGGGGGGGGAGAGAGGGTGTGGTATAGTCTGTCGAAGGACGATCACAACTATCGATCAAATATAAATATATACATGAAATAATTAATTGAAAATATAAATATAAATAAAAATCAATAATACGTAATTAATACATAATAAATAAAATAATAAATAATAAATAAGTTAAAAATAGAGATAAATCTTTTTTATCCATTTTTTTTTCAATCTCTCTTCGACTTTTGGAGTCCTGAAGTAGTGCTAACAGGCCCACTGTGAATGCCTAACGAAGACGGTCAAGATAAAGAATATTATCTATTTTCTAGTTGGAACAAGTCCTTGAATGCTACCGAGGAACTGCGAAGAAAAGTCGCTTGTTCTCTCGTTCGTGATGTTAGCTTAACTTGAACAAAGCGCAGGCTGTAGCCTGTTAGCCGGACGATGACAATGATGTGGGTGGAATTACGTCTCCTTGTAACAGTGAGGAGGATGCATGTGACGGCCGTGAGATCACTTGCAATATGGTTGGTTGAGGATGAAGAAGACAGATTGGTACTGTTATACTTTCTCTCCAGAGGTCGAAGAGGGATCGAAGAAAGTCAAACATAAATATAGTTATTAATTAAAATAAAAATATAAATAATTCTGGAATTCTGTCGTCCCGTTGATCATCGACTTGCTCGAGCGAGCGCCAGCAGCGTCTCCATTCGTCCCTGTCGCGTGCCAGAGTGCTCCAATAAATCCTCCTCGCTCGAGGGACACGAAGAGCGTCATAGCGGTCGTTCAGGGCTTTCACGAAGAAGTCCGACCAAGATCTCACCATTCTACAACGACGTCCTCATCGACGTGAAGAGAGGGGTTTGACAGGGTGATTCCATATCCCCGAAGCTTTTCAGCGCCACCCTCGAAAACGTCATGCGCGAATTAGAATGGGAAGACATGGGAGTGAAAGTCGACGGCCGGCAGCTGCACCATCTGCGCTTCGCTGACGACATCGTGCTCATAACACCGAGCATCAGCCAAGCGGAGCGAATGCTGGCCGACTTCGATCGTGTATGTGGGAACGTTGGACTGCAGCTGAATCTTACGAAGACGATGTTCATGAGGAACGGACAAGTTTCTGATGCCCCTTCTCGCTCAACGGAACGAACATCTCCGAATGCTCCAGCTACGTGTATCTGGGTTGCGAAGTCAATATGGCCAACGACTTAGCGCCAGAGCTGAGCGGCTTGGGGAGCTTTCAAGAGCGTCGAAGAAGTCGCGAAGAAGACGAAGAACGTCCGACTCCGTGCCCACCTATTCGACTCTACCGTTCTTCCTGCCCTAACATACGCCTCAGAGACCTGGGCTATACGAAAGCAGGATGAACACGCGATCAGCGTCGCGCAGCGTGGAATCGAGAGGACGATGCTCGGAGTGACACGACTCACGCAAGTGAGAGAAGGCCTCCGGAGTTCCGAGCTTCGCCGACGTTCGAAGATCAGAGACGCTGTCGAGTGGGCCAAGTTGTCGAAAATTAGGTGGGCCGGCCACGTAATGCGCTTCGCAGACACCCGCTGGACGAGAGCCGTCACCGACTGGATTCCGCGGGATGTCAAGAGAACACCAGGACGCCCACCAACGCGTTAGTCTGATATAAATAATAAAAAATAAAATAATAATTTTTTCCTCGATCTTTGGAGTTTTGAAGTTATCTATTTTGTAGGCAAAGAAAAGTCGCCTGCTCCTCCTCAATGGCCAATCGAATTATTTACTATAAACGCTGTTGCTTTGGGTGTCTATTTTTGTGTTTATATCGTATCATCCAGGTTAACATAAAGTTATAATATCAGTATGGTACACTACCGTGGTCAGGGTACACTTTATATCGACAAAAATGGATGGAGCAAGACCACGAATGCAGGAGCAGCACCTTCGGATCCGAACCCCGACACTTTTCCCGCAAGCCCGCCCCCCATAGCCACTCGGCCATCCGGTCGCTGCGCCGTTGGTGGTGAGCGAAGCACCTCAACGTTCCACTTCGGTCACTGTACCGCTAACAAGCAAATTGTGAAATCGCTGTAATTAGGCTATTGTTCCCGCCCCAAACCTTTTGCAGGTTACATTCTAACCACGAAATGGCAGTTCAAGGCGTCAGTATTGCTTTTTCGGCCCGCACTGAAGTAAAATGGTTTTCTGCAATTTTTGACCTACCCAGATGTCCGCAGGAAATTTGAAAACCACTACGGTGCTTCTCATACAATCTCCTACAACCCTCAATAGGTCACTTTTAAAATTGCCACGGGACATTCATTGACCTCCCTTGTCAGACTGCCTCTTCAAGCATCAAATTGTTCGGAGATGTAGAATGCGAGGCGCATCCAGAATATCGATTGATTAACGTGAACCCTTTCCTCTTCACCTTTGTTTCTTCATCAGAACAGGGATGCTTCACCTTGTGCCAGAATTCGGGCAACCACCTGATTGAAGCTGATTGCACTCGTGGAAGTGTTCCGGTAATTTCGGAAGGGCCTTTCACATTTCCCTCTTAGTTGCCTGACTTTTTATCAACCGTAATTTGGTTATTAGCTGAACGACACCGTTAAGATATCTGGAGATTTCCAAGCGATTGGACTCGAGCTGGATCAGCCAAGGATTAATGGAAGTGGTTGCGGAAAATCCTCCATGTCTGTGGTTCATCCTTCCTGTTATAAAGGCAGAACTCGCCACAATCATGGTATGTTACTCATTCGAGAGCAGGTAACAGTTGGTCAGCACTGGATCATGATCACTTGGGCTTGAAGACTAATAAACTGTTGGGTGAAGTTCGTACGCTCCTAAGCTCTTCAAAAACGTCCGCTGTTCCATGCGCACATCTTGCAGGCGAAATACGAGAATGCGGTGGATAAGAATCGCCGGCCCACTGAGGAGATGCTTGATCGTTTTGATAGGTGGCTGTTCGTAGTACGGAAGGGAGATATTCTCTCGGAGAGGTAAGATCTCTGCTTTCCAACGAAAGCAACGTTTCATACTATTTTCATCTGTAGAAGAGCATTTTCAGTTTCGAGCTGACTATGGAGATGCTACCGCACATCTCATGCTACGAAGGCTTTCTTCTCCTTGTCGAAATCTGGAGGCATTTTCAGGTAGTTTAGTGGCACTTTTGTTAGAAAAACTTCTAAAGTACATTTCATCTTACCTTTAAAAATCGCTAAGGTGCAGCTTCACCATTGTGAGATACAATGGACGTACCTGGTAACAAGTAATTCCTAAAAATCTTCTGCGGAGGTTTTAGTGGAGCGAAGTTGTGGAGTTTGGGGCTTTGTTGAAGTCAGTATGTGTACCACGAGTTCCGTTCGAATTCACTCATTCCGCTGCTCATTCTTGTTTTGACTATGTCAGACTGTCGCTAATCGCCGAAACGGATCGCTTAGTTCAAACTGCTATAACTCAGGGAGCTTAAACTTAACTTTATTAATCGATGTAAACACCACAAGAATCTACACATTTTTGTCAACGAACAGGTAACGAACCTAATCCTTTACAATAAAAACTGAGATCACAGAAACTAACGAGATCAAGGGGGACACATTCAACATTGGCCAAATTAGTGACATGTTTCTGAAGCAAATGAGAATCAAGAGCTCGAAAGGAGTGATAGTCAGTGAAGGGAAGGAGAATATGTTGGGTGGGTGAGATTTTCGATACCTAAACGGGTAAATTTTCGCCGAGTGACTTATGAGGTGTGTGGCCTTGCGTTGTCCTGCAACAGAAGCGGCCCTCCTCTATTCACCACTGCCGGCCACAATTTTTGCAACTACTCATACCAGGCTGTCCAATAATTCCTGTCCGAAAATTTTCAAAGTTCTAAAATTTTCCTTAGAAGTGTTATAATATCAGGCAAGTGTAAAAACCTTCTAGAAGGTTCTCCAGAGTTCCACGCTAGGGGTATATAAGGCGCAGTCGCCGCGTCTACCTACAAGTACAAGCTACGATGGACCAAGGTCGAATTCGTACGTTCGCGTACTACGAGTGGCTGCTGGGCAACGACACGGGCACCGCGGTCGCCAACATCTGCAGAGCGTGCAAGGAGGATGCAGTGTCCCAACGCTCAGTCAGGCGCTGGTTCAATCGTTTCGAGAGTGGCGACACGAGCCTCGAGGACAGGGAACACCCGCTGAAGATCATGCTCTGCTGCTGGTGAGACGCCAAGGGCATGCTGTACTTCGAGCTGCTCTCGCAAGGCAGGACGGTCACCGCCTCCATCTACACCGATCAGCTCGAGAAACTAGCCGCCGCCATCCGAGAAAAGCGTCCCCGACGGGCCTCGGTCCACCTGCTGCACGACAACGCGCGCCCCCACGTGGCGAAGGAGACGCAGCAGAAGTTGGCGGCGCTTGGCTGGGAGACGGTTGCCCATCCGCCATATTCCCCGGACCTCGCCCCCTCCGACTACCACTTGTTCCGCTCGCTGAAGCACCATTTGGCCGGAAGAAAATTCACCAAATACGACAACCTGAAATCCGACATCGCGGACTTCTTCGAGTCGCAGCCCCCGGAGTTCTGGGCGAAGGGCATCTGCGACCTGCCCAATCGATGGGCCACTGTTGTGGATAACTGTGGTGATTATTTTTTTCATTTTTGCTTAAGCCTAGAGCGGCTGTTACAGAAGATAGAAGCTGTTAAGAGGATGTTTAGTTGCGGTCAAAACTCTTGCGCCAGGCGGGACTCGAACCCGCATCTTCTGCTTTCCGGGCAGCGATGTTCGCCATCCCCTTAATAGCTTCTATCTTCTGTAACAGCCGTCTGGGCTTAAGCAAAAATGAAAAACATCATTTCTACGAAGGTCTTCAGCTTAACCGGTTCCATGCTGATATCAGCGGCCGGCTCATCCCGATAGGCGAGATTGCTAGGAAGATATCGTGGATGTTCTGTTCGGTCAATCAGCGCCGGTGGTGTAAGGCGAACATCGCTGCCCGGAAAGCAGAAGATGCGGGTTCGAGTCCCGCCTGGCGCAAGAGTTTTGACCGCAACTAAACATCCTCTTAACAGCTGTGGTGATTATATTGTTGATTAGACTTGTTTTTCAATAACGTTGAAAAAATAAAAAAATGGTGAAATTTTCGGACAAGAATTATTGGACAGCCTGGTACATTTGGTCTAAATTACAGCAGTAGGACTGCTGTGAGTGCATGCCAAGATTGCAACATCTTTACATCACCACCACAAAGTAAGCATAACTTTTTAAGGGCAAAAGTCGGGTTTAGGAAGGGATGTTGGAGGGCATCCTTATCTACCCAGGCAGTACCCATTTTTTTTTTATTTACAGTTATAATACGGCTTACAAAAGGCTCATTTTATAGCGCACTAGCAGGTTGGAGCAAGTGTCAAAACATGCCATACACTGCTCATCGGTCAGCTTATGATCCACCCACTTCGACATCTTCTTCACCTTGCCGATTCTCGCCAAATGTTTTGCTACTGTTCTATGATGTACGCCGAGGCCCTCTGCTAACGTGCGTGTATTCGTCTCCGATTTGCTTCGACGGCTCTTCTCAAAACCTCAGCGTCAAACGACGACCTGCGACCGCGACCAGGTTTTTCTTCGAGAACAAAATCGCCAGAAGCGAGTTTTTTGAAGCAGAACCCGTTCGCAAGCACAGTCCGTCCCAAGAGCGCTGCTAAGGCCGCTGTTATACTCCCGCGGGAGCATCCGCGGAACGTCTGCGGACCAATGGTGCACGGCGGAGGCGGGCGTGGCGGGGCGTGGCGATTGGCCAGGTGAGGGATCTCGGCACGATTCCCGCCCTTCTGCGAACGCTCCCGCGGGAGTATAACTCAGGCCTAAGGCTACATGCCTCTGAATGTCCCAATTTAGATTCGTAAAGCATGATGACTCGATAGTCGCTTCGGTTCATGATTTTACGGAGGACAGGTCGGCTAGAAAAATTAGAGCGACATTCACATCGGTTTTTTGAAAGAGCAGGCCGAACGTATGTGTGGCTATCCCTGAGACGAATGAATTAGGGCAAAACATGCATATCTAGGGGTCTATAACTAAACTATAGGTTTTTTGTGGCTTCATTGATTATTGTTAGCTGTTATGCAATTTAGCTTGTGGCTATAGGTACAAGTTTTTCGGGCCACGCCAGGTTGATCACTTTTGCTTGGCTGAAGTTTCGGAAAAACTAGCTTGAAACATAGGTTCACATTAGTGGAAGGTGAAGACGGCCACCAACTAGGCTCTCTGTGCTATGAAGTGTAGCCTTGAACCGATTCGGTTTTTAGTTTTTCTTAGCGGCTTCATGCAGGATGTCGCGTCACCTGCATCACATTTCGACCTGTTGAAGTTTGTTCTTCTTGAGCGACAGTAGCATCGTCTCCATTCGTTCCTATTGCGCGTCTGAGCAGCTCCTCGCTCATAGGATGGGTTTGCGAAATTCAGCGTTTTTGTGATTTTCTGTTATACCTCCAAATTCGAAGAACTACAGCCGATTTCCAGCAAGGAACGCAGCGATATAATTTGCGACGACTTGGACTAAGGGGCAACGCGTTTGATCCTCGACGAAGCTCAAAACTTAGAGGCTTTTTTTTTCTTTTGTGAATCGTACCACGTCGAGCATCGTCCTGTTGATTTGCAGTTCTGCGGCACTGCTCGGATTTTCATCTCCACTTCGTAGAGTCAAATCTCAGCGTACGGTAGTAGAGGAACAGGGAGCCCACAGACGGGTACGGAGCAGACGTTCTTCAATTTCTTCACCAATCTTCGACGCTCTTTCCTCAAGCCGTTCATTTCCTTCTGCTTAGCTCCATCGCTAGTTCGTGGGCAACGTTAATTCTTATCAATTTGCTGAACTCAGCAACCTGTTTCCCATTGCTGAGCAAATGGGTTTATCCGAAAACGTTTAATCAACACTGAAGTTTAGGGTTTTTACACTATACGTTTATCCATTCCATTCCATATCGGCACTCGTCGGAAGGCCTGATCTTGCGAGGCGCTATTAATCCATCTTTCGTTTCGCGTCTATGCGAACGCTCCTTTGAGCCTTCCATCCCTGCATGTTCGGCCAACTTGATGTCATACTTCGCTGGGAACATAAATCCTGACATTCCCATAGGAATCCTAACATTCTGCTACTGCATGGCATTGTATGAGGCAAATGTGCACTCAAAATGTGTTCACGATAGCTAATAAATAGAAACAGAATGCTCAACGCTGGTTGTTCCCTGAGCTTCATAGACGTATCGTTTTCTTTTTAATTGTGAAACTCGAAATGGTCTAGTGTTTGCTGAGAACGGTTAGGGCCTAAAGCCCTTCTTCAGGTCTAAAATAATTAGTTACATGTCTCACACAGACATTCTCAACGGAAACACGGACGCTTTACAGACTTGGACCTCATGGGAAGGAAGAGAGGTGTGGGGGGGGGGGGGAGGGGTGGAAAGATTTTCTGTCGGGTGGTTTGGTCATAAATGAAGTGCAGGGGTTATGGTCTCTTTATATATCCAAGTCCGTAAAGCATCCGTGTTTCTTTGGAGTATGTCTGTGTGAGATATGGTATGGATAATACAGTTAGTTTAGAGGTGAAGAACGGCTTAAAGCCCAAACGAAGCGTTGTCAATAAATATTGGACAGTTTCGATTTCACAGTTGAAAAGAAGACGAAGAAACAGAATGCTCGGCGCATCCCTCCCTCTTTTGCCTTATCATCGGAGGTGGCTGGAGATGAGTGATCTGCCAGAGTGTTCAAATCCAGCAACATTTGTGCCACCCTAAGGAAGTGTTATACCTTGTCGTATAACACTTCCTTTGGGTGGCAAATAGCAGTCGGGCAGTAGGCACCGCTTCCGACTTTTCTTCTCTGTATTCCTAAGGTTCCCATGAAATATTGAATGGAGAAAAGGTTGTCGTGCCGACTGTCGGTTGGTTGTGTGAGTGCAGTACTGAACAAGGAAGGGCCTCCCATGAAACTTCTAGTGGAGACCAGGGTCATTAGGAGCTCCGAATGCTAATTACGAATGAAGGGGAATATTTTTCAAAAAGAAACTCGGAGCGAGTTCTGATCTGCCGAAGTTCGTCGGGTTGACTGCAGGCAGTCCGTGCGATTCGGCTGGAGTGGAAGCGGTAAGTGGGGAGAGCTGAGAAGGATAGGCCGGGCCAACTCCTAACGAGCCAGAGCAGTGCCTCTGGGCACTGCTGTCGCTGGCGGCCTAATCTTATCAGCTCTCATCACCCTCCGCTCTCAATGCAGCTCATTCCTACGGTCAATCCGAGGAACTTCAACAGGTCAGAATTCGTTCAGGAGTTTCAGTTTGCAGTGTAAACCTTCATACCATCATAGCTGGCTGGCGTGGACAAACATTGTTAGCACGCAGTGATATTTATTTTATGTACTTATACGTCAATTAGACGTGCACAATACGCAAGAATAAAAAAACCATCAAAACAACCATGCAATAAAAAAAAGAGAAAAACAACCGAACAACAGACCACCCGGCAGTGACAACACTTTGGCAACCAATTTCAAACAGAGGAAATAAGTGGCACAGAACTTGCAACTGAGCCGAGAGACAAGAGCATGCCCCTCTAAACTTCTGAAAATGTAGCTAAATCTTGTTCAAATTTACACCAAGGCTACCTGCCCACATCAGCCAGCTATGATGCCTAACAGTAGATACCAGAACTTCGGCACATGGGTACGCTGGCCGCCCCATGGGACTGGTATCTAGGACAGGTAGCCAGGAAAATAGCGAAAAAAATTAGATGCGCTAGCTTAGAGGGAATAATAGCTTAAGAAGACATGCTCAGTCCTGGAAGCCAAATCACAATACCCACCAACTACGGAACTAAACATGAGGAAGATCTTACCAAAGAGTGCTGCTAAGCCGGTAAAACAAAAAGCAAAACGACATCAGTAAATCACGTTAATGGCAAAAAAGCAAACAAAAATACTTGTGAGTTACAATTTGGTTGGATAGTAGTCTCTGTCGCAGTTGGGGAACTTAAAACATGATACTCTCTCAACTAAACTAAACAAATACGCGATAAGCAGAAGCAAGCAAAACACGAAATCATTTGAATGTCTCATCTTTTGAGTCCTTCCAATCCGATTCATGTAAAGTCGGAGATCCGTAGGGCCTGCAAAACGTTGTTTTTATTCAAGCGTTCCTTGAAAACTCCACTATTATCTGAGATGAGATCCACTATTCCACTATTATCTGATATGTACCTACTTTCCTTATTATCTGAGCTTGTCCTAAAACTACATGCCGCCAGGGACCTACATGGATAAGTCTCTAACGCATTTTTGGATACTGAATAGGGGCCACCGTCATTTTTGTTAGTATTTTTGTTAATGTTTTTTATGCACTAGTTTTCTTTTCTTTCTTTGTGTTCTCTGCACATGGTTGTTTGCCTTTCTTTTTTCCGAATTTGGAGCACGTCTTCCTGACGTATAAAATAAAAAAATATTCGAAATAAGCATCCCGAGCTCCTTCTGATGTCTTTGGTCTCCACTAAAGTTTGATGGGAAGTCAAGACCTTTCCCCGGTGAGTGAGTTGAGCTACCAGTGCAGCTCATCTTTGCAGCAGCTTCGGTCGCTGAGGTGTGTAGGTGTTTTTTCGCTTCATAAGAACGGTGGCTCGTAAGTTTGGTTCCTACCGGTGGTTTAAACGGTAGCAGGTCAGGTCTCGTTCAGTCGACGTATTTTGCAGTTTCAACTGTCGGCCCCTTCCTAAGCTCCATGTGAGCTAGAAACCTACCCGCCCGTGGTCAGTGCTGGCGAATGTTTGCTTGGCGTCCACTAGTTTTTCTTAATTTCAGCGTCGTGGTGTGTCGTACAACAGCATTCGAGCAGTCCACAACGCCATTTTGAAAGGAGAAGACGCCCGTCTTCATGTGAGTGTCTTGGACTTCCTGGAAGTATTCGTAGAAAGCATTGGCGTTCCTCAGATTACGATGGATGGAAACGCGGAGATCTACAGGTTGGTGCTGCAGAAGAACATAGGAGACCTGGGCTATCTGTTTCCGCTGTTGTCCGTTGCGGAGTCTGCATCCTAGGCGCTCTGTTGTTACGTTGTTAATCATCCGGGTGTTCGACTTGTACAGTTTCGATCTCTATACTGCTATCAATAAATATCACAGTATCCTAATTGAGTGCATTGTCGAGACCGCTAAGGGAACAGCAGTGTGCGCACGAAGCACGACACCTGTCAGTGCAGTTTCACGGAAGAGAGACATTACAGTACATTCACGTTCGTGACTGCTGAAAATCAGCGCGAACAGTCTCGAAGTTCGTTTGGAAGGGGCTTAACCTGAATCGGTGCAGGCAATGCTGCTGTGTAATTTGCTGCACTGTTGGAAGTATTGGGTTGTGTCATATCTTCCCTTTATGAGCAACATTTCGCTATTTATTCACTGCTACAAGTAAAAGGTGGAGAATATGAGCCCTACTACTATCATCAAAGTTGAGCCAGTAGACGGGTGGAGCGAGGTACAAACTATAGGAAACGTAAGGTGCGCTCGTCAAACAGAGGCCCTCCACATTCATCAAGTCAGGATTGCAGCATGAGGTCTCGCCCACCTCACATTGAAATCCCGTGGCTTTTTTGTGCACTGTGCGAGGCAGCTTCTAGAGTCACTCCATGATGGCGTTTACATAAACCCATTGACGACCGCGCGGGCCGATTTAGGTCCGGCTATAAAGCTGTTCGCTGCGGCCCATTTACCGCTTTTTCTATAGTTTACGAGGAATTACCAGATATGCTGAGTCCTAGCAATGCTACTGCTCTGTGGTCCGGCAGTCATTTGCTTCTAAGCACAGATAAAAACAAATAATCAACACTGCCACTATTCAAGCAGCACAGAAATGGGCACTATTCACAAACAGCTACGCACACCTTGTAAAAATTATCATGCAGAGAAACAACTGGTCACATTTCTTGTAAAAATTTTGAAAACAATCCTGACAAAATTGTGTCAAACACCTGCTACATCGTGTGGCCACCTTATTTGCACGGTTCGTGGCGAACGGGCGCCCTTTTTCTTTGCAACCTCCTTGCAGCAGCAAGTACGTCTTTTTCGGTTTGCTTCGAACCTGTTCCGGCCTTCTCCAATATGTGGCTAACCTTTGCAGAGGGAGCTTGATTTGGAATATCGTGAAGTAGTGGCTCAACGAGATTCCAGCGTCCGTGCGGTCGCACACGCCAGAGACGCGATTTGCCGCGCGGTCGTCAACTGTAACTTAGGCTCACTGTTGAGCGGTCGCAGTGCATGCAGCTACGCTATATCTTCGTCCTTGGGAAAAAGTCGAATTTCGAATGATCGAGTGATGATCGATTTCAGAAGTATCGAATTTTCGACTGACTGAACACTTCGGAATTTCAAAACGCCGAATTTTGAGCAATCGATTATCATTCGATTTTCAAAAGGTCAAACTTCTAAGAGTGCAGAGAAACTTTAAAGAATACAAGCCTGAAACGAACTACACTAAACCAGAGCCTCAGGATCGCATTGACATCATCTTCTATCAAGGTCGGCGTTACATGTACAGAGCGCTGGCATGTACTGCATCTCACTTTTATTGCAAGATTCATTCTTGATTAGTGTTGAGTGTTGTTATTTGCCTAAGAAGGCAACTATCCGAACCACTAGCTTAGATTACGCAGCCAGATGTGCACCCAATCCCCAAAAAGTCCTCAAGCTGCATCGGGTACACCTAAAAAACGCGAAAATTTCTTCTGCACTGCAGGTGGTGCTTTAAAAGTAATTGTGATCCTTATTGAGACATTTTGGACCTTATTGAGTTATATTTATTAACTGAATCTCCTCTAAAATCGTGATGTTGTAGGGAGGCAGTTGAGCATAATATGGCGTAATCTCTTTAATTATGCACTTCTTTAATTCCTCGGAATTTCTAGTTCGCCAGGTGGCCAGCGGTATCTTTGAAACAGCTGGAGCTGCCCTTATGGCTCTTCTTCCCATGCCCAACTTCCTTCGCTTCTCCACATTTCATATACCATAGAAGTCGAGTAGAAGGCGTCCGTCTTTAGACGAGGTGCCACCCACGCCGTGTCGAGACCGTCAGAAGAAATGTCACCGATGTCGCGCAAAGGGTGTTCGAGTTCAAAAGACATGCCAGGACGTTGCTCAACAGGCGTCCGGATTTAGAAGAGGTGTCATCGACGTCGTGCAACAGGCGCTCGGATTCAGAAGAAAGGCATGTCATCAATGTCATGCAAGGGGTGCCTATGCTCAGAAGAGGTACTACGGATTTCATGCAAGGGGTGTCTCGGTTTAGAAGAGGTGTCACCGATGTCTTGCAAGTGGTGTCTGGGTTCAGAAGAGGTGTCGCCTATGTCGCGCAAAGGGTGTGGACCAGCGAAGGGATGAGGGGGGGGGTACCAGTAAGAGTAGAACCTTTAATGGGAGGGGGACCGATAAAGAATACCACTAACGATAAGATGAAGGTTGGGGGGGGGGGTACTAAGGGTGGGGGGAAGCGAACGGGAACTAGTGAAGTGGGAGAGTTCTGTGAAGGGGGAATCATTAAAGGAGGACCAGTGAAGAGGGGACCAGTGAAGGTAGGACCAGTAATGGCGGCCAGTGAAGGGAAGGGGACCAGTAAAAGGGATCAGTGAAAGTGAGACCAGTAATGGGGAAGCAGTGAAGGGAGGGGGGTGGGGCCAGTAAAGGAAATACCATTAATGGGGACAGTGAAGGGAACCAATAAAGGGTACAACTTAGGTGAGGGGAGGCAGTAAGAGGGGAGCAAAAAAAGTGGGGGAACAGTGAATGGGACAGTCAAGTGGGAGAGTCCTGTAAAGGGGGGGGGGGACCGATAAAGGGGGAACCAGTGAAGGTGGGACCAGTAAGGAGGGCCAGTGAAGGGGGCCGCCAAAAGAGGGGACCAGTGAAGGTGGAACCAGTAATAGGAAGTGAGGATCAGTGGAAGGAACCTGTAAGGGCAGACCAGTACTTTTTCTCACTATCTCCAACTTGTATTGACAGGAACATTGGACAACGTCGTCTAGATCAAGAGATGTGGTACAGATCAAACATTGCGAAGCATGCGTTGGATTTTCAGATGACCTTTGAAAGGCAGCGAGCGTGTGCGTGTACATGCCTCTTCTCTTACTACTGACTGATGCTCACTACATTTGTCTTCCTGTCTCTGGCTGCACATGGGTTATGTCCTACTGTCCCGCTTTCCTCTGGAACCAGTTTTTCCCTGTAACGCGAGTAAGATGGCCTAGACGGGGTGTTCTATTCGCGGGGTTTGGGGGTGAAACCCCCAACCTATTCAATAACGGTGTTTCCGTCTATACTTCATCTGTGACATCCGTAATGTTTTGGACAGCTCACTATTTGTCGTTCAGCTGATCTCGAACAGCGAGCAGCACGAAGTGTTTCCTATTTTCGTTAACCGAGGGTGCTAGAACTTTTCCCTGAGCAAGTCACTTAGGTCAGGCCCGATCACTAGTTCTAAGCCTCCTTAAATTAAAGAA
The DNA here is from genome assembly GCA_947359475.1 of Heligmosomoides polygyrus bakeri. Lineage (NCBI taxonomy): Eukaryota > Metazoa > Nematoda > Chromadorea > Rhabditida > Heligmosomidae > Heligmosomoides > Heligmosomoides polygyrus. Next base: position 66,782,791 of record OX375868.1, on the reverse strand, counting down.
TCCAAGGAACGTAACTAATGGAGGAGAAATTGCATTTTTAAAGAGGATGACGTACAGGTTCGGCCAGCGTCTGTGGCTCGTGCGAAAAAAAACAAAGTGATAGAATGAAACTATGGGACAATCTACGAAGTTTTCAGGCAAAATAAGGCCAATTGCGTTCTTACACCTACGCAGGTTTCGAACCGCTGAAGCCTGTCCCAAGCAACAAGGATAACGACTATCCATTCGATCACTATGCTGTTATTACAGAATTTGACGTCGACAAAAGTAATGAGCCAAATTGAAAAAAATTCTTTATCTCTCTATAATTCAATTACACTCAACGATGCCGAGAAATGTGTTCGCCATTTAGGTCAATGACTTGCTGCCATCGCTCGGCCAACTTCCTGATCCCATCCTTCCAGAACTGCTTGGGCCTGGTGCTGATCAACTGCTCGATGTTGTTGTCAAGGACTGCTTGGGTTCTTATGTCCCTTCCGACCAGGAGGTCCTGTAGGCTCAAGAAGTAGTGGTAGTCGCATGGAGACATGTCCGGCGAATACGGTGGTTGAGGCATGTGAACGTAGCCCAACTGGGCAAGCTTATCCGCGGTCACTGTTCCCGAGGGGGTGCGGCGTTGTCGAAGAGGAGGACCTTCTTGAAGCGCTGCGACTGAATAAGTTCGAGTCGCAGGTCCATCTCTTCTATTTCGTTCACCATGGCCTTGGAGTTCATCGTCGTGCTTTTGGAAAACAGCTTCCAGTATATCGGTCCATGGGCGCAGACTCAAAAGCTCGGATGGTGCTTCTCGCCGTGAACATCCCGCCGAACGAAGGTCAGTAACAGGTCACCAGGCCTCACCCACACTCGCTGCTTGGCAGGGTTAAGGTAGAGGACGTACTTCTCATCCTGTGTTAAGACTGAGTCCAGGCTGCTCGGGATTGGGAATTGGGCAAGATTTGCGTGACACAGGTCGACTCGTCAAACTGAGGTTTCGGCATGAGACAGCCTGGGGTTTTGGCATGTTCTAGAAAGGGCGAAAGTGGTAACTTCTCGGGTGGTCTTCAGTAAGTAGCATACAAGCATATAAATTCGATAAGCACAAAACCGGACTCCAGTCACGACATATATGGGAATGGAGAGTCATATTACTTTTGCCCCCCCCCCCCCTAATAGCTATACTCGAATTTGATTTCCAAAGAAATCGCGTTTTTCGAATGTATTCGAATTCGAATATTCAAAAATAGCGTTTTTGGAGTGTATTTGATTTCGAATATTTAAGAAATCGCGTTTTTCATTCGAAACCATTCGAATATTCGAAAAATTTTCGAGAGCACTCGTAGCTAGTATGCCGCTTCGAACTCGTCGCTTCCTATACGCTGCTGCGCGCGCCGTCTGAGGCGCAAGAATGACCGGCTTGACTGTCACCCAGGCATTAGTGGCGGGTGAATGATAAGCGCGAAAGTGCCACCGCAAACATTGATTGTTGTTGGTTATCGCCAGTTGCGTGATTTATTGCTCGCTCACCAGGAGCTCCATTAGTTCCACCGTGACTTCTTCATGGAAGTCCCTACATTGCTTGTCTGCAGTTATTATCAAGTGGACTTCTAAATTTGGAGTACTTGGGCCTAGAATCACTAAAGCATCAACACTTCTGTTGGACGAAGTAGCTGAAGATAGAAGGGAATGTGGGTACTCTCTTCGTAGGCTGCGCGACTGTCGGACGGTGAGCACTGGAGCACCGAGCACAGAGATGGGCAAAGAAGGAAGCTCGGGATGTGATAGACAAAGCCCTCACCGACCGGCTCCCGTCACCCGGTCTGCCTGCCTGGAAAGGACCGAGATGCTTGCCATGGTCCGCTTGGTTAGCTTAAATTTCCTTACTGCGAGTTACAGTTAGATGCGTATAGTTAGGCGACCCGTCCTCACTCGTCGTGCGCTGCATCATTTCCATTCGTTCTCTTGTATCGCCGTCGTCATCTGCTACCATCTGAGGTTGGCGACTTTGAAAATAGGCTAAGTTTGCTCCCAATGAAAGGGCCTGTCCGTTCATCTGAGCGACGAACGAGTGTCTCATTTTATCGCATATCTTCCAGACGACGCTTATCGTCTCTTCGGATAAACTTAGGTGTTCTCCTCGTCCATTGGTCATCTTGTCTTCTCTTGGAACGGAAGGGCCCATCGGCATTGGGCCTTCCACATGTATTCCTTTGGGTCACTGATATGAGACGTTCCTCGTACGTCTGCAGTGTGAAGTCCGGTTTGAGTACTTCAGAAGGCATAATCTAACTCTTTCGCGGCATCAGTGTCGGTATAGGTCTGCGCCCTGTAGGAGAGAGAGAGTTGAAGAAGGCCGTCAGATCGAATAGGCTTGGTCGGATTCCGGGCTCTCTGTTGTTCTTGCTTCCTTGAAGAGTCCCATAGCGGCTTATACGACTATTCACCTCCGAACTATCCAGTGCTTCGAGTCATTTTTCCTGTTCGTTGGACATCAGAGATGCAATTAGTACGAAGTCTTAGTAATTAAGTAAGTAGAAATCATTTAAGTTGAATTTCTTCTACTTCACAGTAAATGCCGTTCTTGTGGTGAGTCTCATTGGAGTTCTTTTAGCACTGCTTTCTCGATTATCGTTTTCTGAAAATTCTTTTAATGCGCGGCTCCACTACCTCAACAGTATTGCTTGTGTTTGCTGGTTTTCGCCAAACTTCAATCTGGAGTTGCAAGTAGGGCGGACCAAGAGGATGCGGACAAACGTTGGAACTCGTCTTCGTATTCGTCCTACATTTGAGGTATCCAGGAGTGGAGTGCTTCCACGCCGCCCATTGTTGTTGTCATTTTACTTCGGCATTTTGTTAAATGTTTACCGACGAAGATTTCCGTTAAATTGCATTAACGACGCATCATTGTTCACCATTGTTGAAGCTGTTTCGGGCACATATATGTTTATTGCCGAATCCCACACTGAGAGGGGCAGCCCTTTTAACGTCATTATTTCAAGAGTGGCTAATTGAGGACTCACGAGCTATAAACACGAGCGACCACGCCGAACTTTAGTCTACGACGATCCGCTGCTCCTCTTATATGCGATGGTTCTAGCCTACTCTTACCCAATTTACAGAAGAAGCCAAACCTAGGAGTTTTCCCAACTATTCTGTGCTTCTGTGCTATCTTGTCGCTGATGTTGGGCGTGAATCAGAAAGCTGAAACACATGAAGGACAATCTCATACCACGCAACACCGTCCACGCGGAGCCGACGTTGCTACCGCTTATGTTGGTAGAAACCGATGACTGAGCCAATGCCCTGGGAGGAAGTTCATTTGATTCCTTGTCTCCAACCGAATCGGCTGGCACAGCTCATTCACTGCAGTCGTGCACTCCCTCAGATCTCTCTCTCGTGTTTTGGACCACGTCCGACGACAAAGTCGCCTTCAGAGACAAACAATCGATGTCACATAGAAATTGGATAGAGATGTTTTGACGTCTTGGCAGTTCATATATTCGGAGAAAGTCACATAAAGTACGCTCCGCATGTGTTTCTGCACCGTGCAGAAACAGTTCAAGGTAAAATCATATAAGGAGGCTGCACACAAATATCATACCTTGCGTACCATTTTCACGTCAAATTGAACACCTTTTACGTTTAATTGGACTCTCTTCTAGACACACCTAACGCCTCTTCCAAGCGTCTGTCATTTTTGCCTAGGTTCTGGTTTTGATCAATGCTGCATTCTTCAACTTCCCTTTCTCGGTTTGGATATCTGCTCCTTGTGGGCGAAAGCAAAGGCGTCCGCCATAGATAGGCTGACTGTGATCCAACGGCTTTGTCGTCGGAAGAGGGCCGAAACACAAGAAAGATCTGAGGGAGTGCACGAGTGCAGTGAAGGAGCTATGCCAGCCGATTCTCGCCTTGCGGTTCTCGGTGGCTTCGCGCAGGGACACTTGGCTCCCCTTTGCTTTTCGTGTTGTGTTCCAGAAGGGCTGATTTGTAAACATGGATGAGCAGCTAACGTTCTGTCTCGCCAAGATATTACCACTCTATCACCTCCACATCTGCGGAGACATCCTTTGCACCCTTATGTCGAACTTCACTCCTGCGCAACTGAACTCTAAGCAGTGTCGGTGAGTGTTCTGCGAACCTATCCTTCACTGTCACTCGTAGCAAGGGCACTTTTTCACTGTTTATACTGGCTGATTTTACCAGTCCGTTCAGTTATTGCTGCACTTTTGTTGCCCTTACACAACTTTTTCGATACTAGGTGTTGCCTGCACTATGTATACAGCCTGCCTTTACGTTTGTCATGCATAATTTTCGGATTCTTGAACTCGTTGATACATGCTATACATTTTATATAATAGCTTCGAAGCTATTTCCTCGCTAACCTCGGTGCGATGTTAATGCTTTATGCTTCCATGTCAGATGACGTGACCGGTTGGAACGCATTGGATTCATGGATGGTTATTGCGAATATTTGCGCCTTTTTCCTAGAGGACAGTTCGTTTCCATTTTTGTTCCGGACAAAAATCGAAGCGACATTTCACCTCGTATGCGGCTAACCTCGAACGTGTTCGCGCAGCAACTGACAAAGGAAGGATACTAGGTGATCGTGGGACTTTGAGATGAAATGTAAATCAGTGGATGCGGCGTCGAACGCTGGTCCCAAATATGTGTTCCGCTTCTGCTGTGCGCATCTGTGAACGGAGTTATGGACCATTTCCATAGCAGACTCCTCTGCCCTCTAGCTCCACGCAGAGCGGGCCAGTCACAAGAGAGCGAGCTCAAGTAGGGTTGAAACTGCGCTGCCGGCGGGGAACTGGTGGCGCAAGGGACAGAGGAGCGGCGTGGTGAGACGGGGTGCTTTATGGTTCGACTTCCCTGTGGTGCAGGATTTCTGAACTTCCTAAAAAGGATCTGCCACGATCAACCAAAGCTCTCTATGTCGAATGGCGAAAGTTGGGCGAAATCGATCACCATGATCCCACCACCCATACTTACAAGTGAGTGATCACTGCCTTAAATAATCCCTTAGGCGATTTTTTTACGACACACGGGTCGCTAAGGACAATACTGCCGACTTACCTTACGAACTATAATACGTTCTCACCAGCGAAAGTGATGAACATGCCCGTAGGAACAACATCACAAATACGACCACTAGACGTACATTTCTTCTTGCCATTCAAAAGTATGTGCAAACGTTTCACCACACATGTATTGACATACGGTATAAGGTTCTCACTTCTCTCCCGCGACTCAATTCTTCGAATTGTATCGCTGATTTGCACTCGATTTTCTGCCCCAAGATTCAGAACTTTTCTCACGTATTCATGGCACGCTGTAGGATACCTGCACAGTCACCCTGGGACGTTTGATATTCAATATTGTTTGCCTACTGACATCGTAGAGCACTGCTCTTACAGCGGCTGCACTGATGTATTTTTTATCCACTGCAGTCATTGCCAACAGCTGTTATGTTTTGAAGATTTCGTAGTGCTATTTCAAGTTGCTAGTGCAACGCATTGTTTGCCTTCTCACCATGTTTTAGCAACTATTCATGACAAATTGTATCTTCGTGCCAGCATGAAGTTGTCGGTATGAAGACAAGTCCTTCCTAGTGATCTTTTCCTTTGCGATTTGACATAGAGAGCTTTGCTTGATCGTGGCAGATCTTTTTAGGAAATGCAAAAACCCTGCACCACAGCGGAGTTGAACCATAAACCACCCCGTCTCATCACGCTGCTCCCCTACTCCCTGCGCCACCACTGCTCGGCTGGCAGTGCAGTTTCAACCCTACTTGAGCCCACTCCCTTGTGACTGGCCCGTTCTGCGTGGACGTAGAGGACAAAGGAGCCTGCTTTGAAAATGGTCCATAACTCCGTTCACAGATGTGCACAGCAGAAACAGAACACATATTTGGAATCAGCGTTCGAAGCCGCATCCAGTGATATACGTTTCGTCTCAATGGTCACCTAGTATCCTTCCCTTGTGAGACGAAGCGATCGCGTGAGAACTGTGTCATGTGCCACCACGACGATGCACGTTCAGATATATGTCATCAAATTCATGGAAGCTAAGGGATGGGGTCAGATTATACATCCTTCATGCTCAAGCTACAGACCGCCACCTTAAATGCTCGCCGAAAACCGGCAGGCGAGCAAGGTCTACGATGATTTGCATCATTCAGTGGCCGATGTCAATTGTGGATCGCATCCAAGAGCAAAAAAAGGCGGGTGCATGATTGCCCGGCAAGTTGAATGACCTTTCAGCTGTGCACCTGAAGCGCTGACATTTAGTTGCTTCCGAAGAAATCCTGCTGTTCTCCTAGCCGTTGTGTCCCCTTCTCTGATCAATCGTGACAATGTTGAGTGATCTTCTGTGGTCAATGCTCTTGCGTGTCGTGTTCCGTTTGGCTTGATTTTTTTTTGGTTCCTTTAGTCCCACATGTGGTTACGCATGCAGCAATAATAGAACAACGACTCCGTTGCTAGTGAAATCGACCGTTTAGCAAACAAATGGGAGGCAGTAACTGCAGTTGGTGCTGATAACGCTTGCGAGTAACCATTTAAGCGTGCCTTTATTTGACACTGTTAGTGCTCCTATCGCGTAAGATTCGTTGAAAAGGCCTCATTAATTATACGTCAGCCTAATATTACTTGATGGCGCAACCTGCCATGCCATGCAGTTAAATACGTGCTCGATGATGCACAGGATTAGATTCTGAAAGGTAGTTTGGCCGCAGATGTAGCTCGCCTGAACTTTCACCACTTCTTTATTTATAGCGTTTTCCAGCTTGACCTTACCATCTACATATCATCTTTTGGAGTATATTTAACAGTGCTACTACTGATGCCTGATAGAAATTAGTAATGTACGCACATGCCGCAGTCGGATGGAGGCGGTGGCTCTCGCATGCAGACGGTCCGATTTTAAGTTTAGTTCGCATCTAATGCAAACCCGATCTCCATCTCTCGGCGTCGGCGAATTTGAAACGGACTTGTGTATGAGACAGAGAGTCTACCGGCTGCCCACTGTATGGTAAGCAAAGTACCTGCACGATTCAAGGTTGAACTACAGGAGAACTCAAAAATGCTTTGACACTGTATTGACCGTGTAACTCTTCTTGAGCAAGGAATACGCCTCTGAACAAACACGTTATTCTATATGACCTCATTTTTCATTCACATTTCAGCTGGGATTCACCCCGCTGTCAGCGGCGTCCTCATTGCTTCTCGTGAAATTTTCTCTCGTGCTTTCTTCTTCTTCAAGCTGTCATTGTTCCTATATTGAATCGTACATGTCATCATGCCATATGTTCCAAAATATTTTCTGCGGAATAGTTTATAACGTTTAAGATTCGAAGGTTTGCTTCATGACCAGGACGAAAAGTGACAGTTCTATATGATACCATTTCTGAGCATTCCTATTCTTGAGGAGCAATTGGACGGCCCTAAAAAAGGCAATGTCCGCACTACTTGGAGAGAACACAATATCCGTTATCATGCAGATACAACGCTGCAGGAATCTGTGTCGATCTTAGCTCGAGAGGTGGGAGATGTCGGCGCACAAGACCCTTCCTTGACGCGCTCTGGATCACGGCTAGGGATCCCCAGGTCAGCCGGAAGGAGGAGCGTCAAGCGGTACCACACGAACTGGCGCCCTTGCTCGAGCTCTGCGTGTTCTGGTCGCTTTGGTCTGAGCCCCCAAGGTCAGATAGGCTCACTCACCCACGTATAAGTCTAGCTTGCCGTGTCTGCTTGTCCTCCTCGCTTTCACCTCTATTGTCAGCCGTTCCCCGGAGGATGTGCTCATTGACTAAAACAGGGACCTGCTCATTGGCTTGCCACCACAAGTCATTGTAGAAGCAAAAAGGGCTTGGGAATTCCTTTGCGGTATACCACCCAGGTATAATGAGTGGGACATCCCTCAAAGGGATTGATTACTGGTGATTACCGTTCATCGTTTATTCCCTTCATCGTTCCTTCTTTCGTCTTTAGTATCTTTTCAACGACCCACATGGTGTCATATCAAACGAGGTCTCAATCCATTTTGCTTATTTTTGTCGCGTTGCTTTTTTCCGTTTGTCGGCGACTCTGTTCAATCTCTAATTGATAGCTGTTGTCACAATCCACGTGGATCTACAAATCACTTGTCCGATAAATTGCTGACACTGTTTCTGTAAGAGCTTCTGTGCCGAATGAGGTTGTACGGCGGGTCAGACCAATTGAGCGGCTTGACGTTTCGATCTGATCATCTTCAGAGAGCCGATGATGCGCCGGTAAACTGCGGAGCGACGTCGCTATCGCTGCCGTGTGGTGCATCAGCAAGCTTTTGAAGACGACGAACGGGTTGGAACGTTGGGTCACTCAAATATAAGCTCGCTCGTCACAGAAGCACTGACACGCTAAGGAAAATACCGAGATTTTACGTAGAGAGTTTTCGAGAATACTGTTCTTCTCTTTACATTGCTTGAACTTTTCCTTATTTAGGTGACCGCTGTGGCCCAAAATGTTTCCCATCGGAGTTCAAAGTGCTGCCTCCGTTCCGAATTTCTGTGAGAGGATACCATAATTTGACTGAAGTGCAGAGAACACGAAGGGTTTTATGCAGGCAAGCCACAACGACGCCCAATAGCCGATCTGCCGAAGGGAGTCTACTCACATGAGGAGGCGCGTCTGCGGTGTCAACTGGCTTCGCTCTACCGCCTGGTCGACCTGTTTCAGTGGAGTCAAGGCATCTACAATCACATGACTGTGAGAATACCACTTCTGTGCATCAGTCGAAAAGACCCTTGAGGGTTTAGCTAAGTGCAGATCCAGTACAGTCCTCAAAATGAAGAATCATCATTGAAATGCTGCAATCCAAGAGCGAAAATGATCGCTTCAGTCATAAGCGAGGTGGCACACCTCTGATTTTTTTGTTATTGGCGGATGGGAGCCTCGTGATGAACTTGTAATGAAGTGTGGCAGCCCCACATCTTGCACCGGCATGGCCTAGAACGGCATCGTTTTGAATTGCAAGTTTTGCTGATTGGTGAGCGAACGAGCTATTCCACGACATTATCTTCTACGAATTTTGCCGAGGCACTTCAGTGGGACAAAATGCTCTCCACGTTGACGATGCGATCGGTAAGGGTTTTACTAACAAACCCACAGTGTAACGCTGATTGACTCGATCTCACTTCCGCGGATATGAGGATCAAAGTTAAGGATCGCTCTGAACGGCCGCATAGAATCACCATTGGCGAAAAACACAATGGTAATAAATGCAAGAAACGACGGATTATCGAGTCTGTAAATAACTGTCAATGAGCCTTTGATATTGGTTTAACGAGGATGGCAAAGCATGTTTTTGGAAAACATCAGGAATTCAGAACCAGCCCTTGAGTAAAAAGGAGGCTTGAACCCAACGTTCGGCCAAAGGATAAAATTGTAGCTCTAAAGCTCCTTGTAGAATGGTGGACAATGTAGGGCTCGCCTAGTGAATGTGCAACTTTTCTAGTCATCATCTTGAAATTCATTGTTTAATCGTTTCGTTTAGTTAGCTATACATGACACTTTATTAAAGAAGACAGAGTTCAAAACTATAGCCGATGACTGCTGATAACTGCATTACATAGATAAACCTTCAGGTTCGACTTCCTGGTGACAAATGCGAGATTCTAATCAACCCTTTTGGCCTCCTATACCACGAGCAGACAGCGAGCACCCTTGTGAAGGTGGATTTGGATGGGAAAGCTCTCGATCCAGGAACAACAAGCTTAGGCATTAACCAGGTTTGTACGGTTCTTCAGCGCGAAGAGTCAGCGGGACTTGAACGAAATTTCCTTATAGGTTTCTCTTTAGGCCGGCTACACTCTCCACTCGGCGATCCATGGCGCCCGTGAGGACCTGAGGTGCATAATTCATCTACACGTGCCATCTGTGGCGGCGGTTTCGGCTATGAAATGCGGTCTTCTGCCCCTCAGTCAGGAATCCATGATCGTTGGTCCGGTATCTTACCACGACTACCAGGTGAATTCTTTGTCGCCGAAGTCACAGCACTAAAGGTCCGTACTACTGGCGAATTCCTTGCGTGTCAACTCTGTTGTAAGATCTCCAGATTCCCTATTCAAAAAAGCTTGACGATTGACGTAATCGCCATGAATTTTTCTTTTTTGCCGTCGTGGTTGACGTCTTTCTGGGATGAAACGTCAGCGAGAAAAGCAGCAAAAGCCCTTTTGAATTTTCGCAAAAAACCTCAGGACGAACAACCAGCGGGAGTCCCCGTCCGTTAATCATAACGATTTTTCAGAAACTCGATTCCGCGTTGAGCCAAGCTGCTATAATTTCTGGTCGACCATGAAAATATTCGCTGTCCCAACCGCTTCAGCGCCGGTTTGGCATTTACGATGGGTGACACGCATTACCGGTGTCTCCGTCGTTTAATGTACCCGACATCAAGGGCTGATATCTCCTTTTCATATCTCCACTGTCATGTGAGAGTACCGAGTTCGTGGCGTATGTGGCTTCAAATAGGTTCGTACTGGACGGAATGGGTTCGACACTCATGGCAATGAAATATGCAGGACTTGACCCACACTCACTTCATCTTTCACACAGCCAATATCGTGCCATACACAACAGAATGTGGAAATTTGGAAGACCTTGGCTAAGTGTCCCTACACATCGAAGACGAAAAATCCAGCTCTGCTAAGTGCGGTTGAGGTTATATCGCATACAATTGAAGACGGCTTTCTTTTTGAAGACTTCTTTTCCGCCTGCTTCCTTGTGTCAGCTTGCGACACATCTGTTTATATAATACGTAAAATGTATAAAAATCTATAAAAATATACAATGTATACAATCACATATGTTTCTGCTTTTGACAAGTCAAATCAACAACCAAGTTTGTCTGAAACTTTTAGGGTATTCTTGTGGACTTGAGCGAACGAGAGTCTCTGGTGAAGGACCTGGGTTCTAACAACGTGATGATCTTGCGGAATCATGGGTTTGTGGTCGGTGGAGAGACCGTGGAGGAGGCTTTCCACCTCACCTATAACCTCATTATCGCCTGCGAGACACAGGTTTGGACGATTAGCGCTCTCAAAAGATCTCTGCGTTTACTGAATCTCGCATTCAGGTGCGAGCACTGAAACCGGGCTCAGTAAGCGATCTGACGCTGCCTTCAGATGAGGCTGTCCGCCAGGTCCACAAAGTCGCCAGCCGTGGAGGTTTGTTCGTTGCCGACAGCGTCGGTTTTGCTATGCTATCCTAAGCTGATACTCGCTCACTGTACGTCTTTCAAGGAGGAGGAGTGAATCGAAAGGACGGCGTGCTTGACAGCAGATGGGGTGCTGGCGAGTTGGAATGGCAGGCTTGGATGAGGACGCTTGACGATATGGTACGTCCAGTGCGCTGTTCATGTCATTTGTTAGTGAGCCTTCTATAGACCCTATATGGTCCTATAGACCAGCTTGGTCCGGCGATTCTTGTTGGTTGGGTGCAATATGCTTCTCACTTGTTTATGAAGTTTGAATGTGTGTTCCAGATGTTCATAACCGTCTTCACGTCAACTTTTGAAATTAAGCAAAACGTTTTCAAAACCAAAACGCAACTTTCGGTCAAATTGCACATACGGGTTGGGCTTTAAGGAGTTCAAAGTGGATATTCTTTTTCAACACATTTTTACGACCTTCTCCGAAGATATGTAGTTCACTTGCACGAAGAAAATTCCAAACATTTTTAAATAAAAAGGAATGCCTTTTTAGAGCAGCAGAGCATTTCGAGATTTAGGATGTCTGGATTCCTTTTAGGGTTTCTCACTGTATAACAGGAAGAGATCGTGTCATACATAAATCCAGTACGTTGCGATTTTGAACTGATTGAGCTAATCATTATGTCTTAGTGGAGTTAGGCACTGTTCATCAGCACATTAGATACAGTTGCAGAAATCAAACATGTGTACCTTCGCCGCCACTCAGATAATCGGAAGATCGTCATAGACGAGTGCGCGATCTGTCTTTGAAGAAAACTCAAACATTGCGGCTCCTTTGCATTTTATAACAAGCTTAAGACCATATATGTATCAGCAAAAAGAATGGAAATGTTATGAAATTTTAAACACCGCCTTCATTTTTGAAAGAGGCGAGTTGTAGAATTTCAAGAAAATTCATAGTAACTTCAAACTTATTAGTACATTCTAATGCGAGTGTCTAGCTCATTCTGGAAGACGTTTGCTTTGGTTTGAAATACGTTGAGAACCGACAAAGAGGATATGGCGGATTTTATTAACGTTGCCGTTTATCCTTGCGCTTTAATACAGCCGCTGGAAGGCGCTGATAAGGGGCTCATTGAGATTGGGTTTTGATTTTGCTCCCAGCGAGACCAAGCCAGAGTTCCGTCACTACGAAGCCCGTGGATGGTAACTTACTGGCCCAAGAAGCGGACATACATATTGCCGTATCCCTATCGAGGCAGAAAGTTGTGGTGTGCGAAAATAACATTCTAGGAGACGCACAAAGGTGTCCATGTGGACATCCTATGTGTGTTGCGTCCTAAAGAAAAGGACTGGCGAATGCCACTACACCTACAAAAAGCAAAACTATAGAACACAATGCGACTCTACTGCTGATCGCCACGGACGAGTTCCTTGTTGTGCTACATATGTCTGCTCTTTTTCTGAAGAATAGATCTTAGATGTCACATGCGTCATGGACAGCCAAACGCGCCAGTTTAACCTTATTTTTTCTTAAAATACACATCATTCTTAAAATGCAGTAGAAATGCACATAGCAAGTGTTTATCAACTTCTCACAGTATTCCTGGACATATACGATACTCAGTCTATAGAATAAATTGAGCAGGTTAAATTAAAATTCATTATTTCTTAGTTTGTTATTTTTTTTGCATTTCATTAAACCGCTAGATCCTGATAGCTGAGACCGTTAAGAAATCTTATGCCAATTTTATTGTTTTTGTTAACATTTATTTTCAGGGCCTCCAGACCGGATACGACCATCGTCCTATTCGGGGCAGCGCTGCATAGAGGGCAGCAGACGGTCGAACTTTGCTCACTACTCAGTCAGAGATTTGCCAATGCTGCTGAAATGAATAAATACCTTCTGTCTATTTGCGAAGCTGTCCGTCCATTCGCTCGTTTACGGGTAGCAAGACTTGTGCAGCCGGAGCAAGCTGCTGTGCCTGCTTTAAAATATAATCCACGAACTAGATGTCCATCCGGAACTATGCGTTTCCCATACTGATGTGACATGAGGGATGCCACTTGGTGAAAAGATTCTACAGGATGGACTGCATATTTATCCGACTGAAACCCCTTCAGTGCTTCATATATTTTCATTGATGGTTTGTATCGAACTCATTCGTACATAGCCGATTAGCCTGACCAAGAATGAAGTGCTTTCTACTTGCGTGTCAGAATCGAAAATTGAGAGCTATGTATGTCCCCTTCGTTTGAAGAATGTGATGCACTAGCACCACTGGAATCCTTTCGACGAAAAACGGGTATCTGCAACAGGCGGGAGACGGGGAAACATGGTTGCCCATCGAATTCGGGGGACTGCAGCTGTGTTCAGACCGGCTTTACCACCTATAGGATTCATGCAGAACGTGATGATCTTTGCTGCCATGAATTCCTCGACTTTGGCCTTTCGAAAGAGGATTTGTCACCGATATTCATGCTGACACGAACGTAACAAAAACCTGTGGAACGGACGCGTTCAATGGAGGTGCCGGCTGTCACATGCACCAGACTCGTGGTTCGGATTTCCCGACCATGTCAACCAAGCTTCCCATCCCTACAGGGTCGGCGGATTGGCACCATACTTGTCTCGAAAGGATACAGCGCCGATCTGTTCATCGGCTGGTTACCGCAATTCATTGCCTGGGCGAAATACGCGTTCGGAAGACCTCCACAACATCTTGTAGAGGTAGAATGCGTGGCGCATCCTAAATAGGATTGACTTACGCCATCTTTTATCCTTCTACGAGACGTCCAGCGGCCTAGCGGCCGCAAAACGTCTGGTTGGGGGCTTCGCTTCCAAACTCCGAGAATACAGGGTGCGTAAAAAGTATTGACGCACCTACTTTTTGTTTCAGCCCCAACGTTCTCTTTCTACTTTTCAAAGGTTTTATGTGTTATTTTTGTTGTCCCCGCTGGGAAAGGTTCAAGCGTAAAGCGCTGCGAACGAGATCTCTGCGACCAGAAGGCAATAATGTCAGCCCTTGTGGATAAGGATGGAACAACGCAAACGTCTCGAAGAGCGATGGAGGCCATCGTTCAAGAATTCTACACAGATCTGTTTCGTTCCTCCAGCACTGTCGCGAAATGCTTGATGCCACCAGCTGAGGAAGTACCTCCCATTCTAGAATCAGAAGTTGCTCATGCCATCAGAAGGATGACTCCAGGCACTGCTCCCGAACCGGACGGCATTTCTGCTGACCTCCTTCGTGCGGGTGGCAGTGCCCTCTGCTCACTTCTTGCCAAGCACTTCAACCACTACCTTCGACTTAGTAGGATTCCGGACTCACGGAAGGAGTCGAAAACAGTTCTAATCTTCAAAAAAAGTCAGCTGGAGGATACCAACAACTATCGACTCATCAGTCCTCTCTCGGTTGTGTACAGGATCTTCACCAAGATACTGCTCAATCGTATGGAGCGTTGATTGGATGAGTATCAGCCTGTGGAGCAAGCAGGGTTTCGCAAGGATTTTTCCTGCGTGGACCGTATTCAGACTGTCTCACAACTCATCGAAAGGAGCCGCGAATACCACCTCCCACTTGTCCTTGTCTTCGTGGATTATCGGAAAGCGTTCGACTCTGTGGAAATCAACGCCATTCTGAACGCGCTTGTGCATGCTGGTACACCATCGCCCTACATCCGACTTCTCTACGAGTGCTTCTCGAACACATGGACCGCCATCCAGTTGTTCGATCGAAAGCTTAAAATTCCTGTTGGGAAAGGAGTATGGCAGGGAGACACGATTTCTCCCAAGCTATTCACAGCGGCACTCCAGTATGCCATGAAGTACTTGAACTGGGACGATAAAGGCTACAATACCGCTCCTAATTCGTGAACAATCGACGCTTTGCGACAGATTTTTCCGTCGCAAACCGTCGCAACTCCATAACTTCTTTCATATTTGCTATAACCAAACCTAATTTACAGCAAAACATTTCCCTCTCAATGACGGATCTGCCGATACCCTTTAAAGTGAGCTTCTTTGAAAACTGACTTAACTACAGAACATTTTCCTTTGGAAGGCTGCTAATTGGTTTACGACCCCTCCAAAACTGCCAATGGCGTCTCTAGCGCGCACTTCACTAGCGACGTTCAAAAAACTTTGGAATTTTCGTTTTTGCTTAGCATAGTTGGTTGCAGCACATTACTGCGATCATGCTGACAGTAAACAGATCTAAATTTAGTCAGCTGGCTGCATCCTGCGGTTTGTTCGAAAACAAGATTTATTCGAAGTTGGCGGTTCACCTTCTGCTATGCAACTTCTGCTTCTGAATCCCAAACTTATAAATCGTATAAAGCAGAAGATAGTCTTTAAAATAATGTAAAAACAATTCTTGCAACCCAACCAAATGCCCAGAATCTTCAGCCGCAAACCGCCTCATGCACGAAATGAGTTTGCTGCAGTGCCATTTTTTCTGTAGTTGATAGTCGTGTAAGTCTATAAGAAGAGCAGTTAAAGGGACAGTATTGTTTTCGTACACTGTGCGCTTATCTGACTTTGACATAGCAGTTCTTTCCAAAACATTTTTATGAGCTGTTAACTTTCAATGGAAACTCGCCGTTTTAAAGGTTTTCGATCGTTTCTGCGGTCGTTTTCCCTCAAATTGAAAATGACTTAAACAGCGTTTTTGAGCTCGTTGAGAGCTTTCCAGCGGTATAAAATTGTGCAGATCCAGAGAAGTCGATATTTTTGACATTTCTGAGCAGAGCACTCAACCTCTGCTGACCAATGTCTAACTGCCGTCGCTCGGTTCGCCTACACGGCCGCCTCGCACTTGGGTGTGACGCCCAGTGGTGCTGGAGCGTTTATGCAGCGCAGCAAATCGGCTCTAAATTGCCTCCTTCTTGCAAGACCTCGTAGTCTCTGATACCTCTCTAACAGATATATGTAATTTAACTGCCTTTTATTTATTTAAGGTCTCATGTGGACCCCTGAGCACGGCAAATCACCCTGCGTTACAACCAACTGAATTTTCAGGTGTTCTGATTTTTTAATGGAGAGTTTCACTTGCAAGCTAAAAAAGGTTTATATGGATTGGTATCATATATATCGTATGTGAGCATGCTACATACTTTGTCTTGCGTCCTTTGACAGAACGCGAATTTTTTAAGATCCGATTCGTCCATACTCGAAGGACTTTCGGCGGTACGCTGTGAGTTATGACGCTAACAACAACTTTCTCTGAATTTCAACATTATGCCGAAGGAGAAATGTGTTGTTTAGTATATGTATTCCAATAAACTAATTGTAATACAATCTCCTTCTTTCCGAATTCAAGTTGTTAGAGTTCATAGACTATCGTATGCATTACACATGTAATACTTTAAAGCAAGATTTTTCATCTATGAACTTGAATAACCCGAAATGAAGAGCATCAGCGACTTAATAATGTTGGGTACGTTCAAGATCAAATTGGGCTCTCCTCCAAATAAACCTCATGCTTCTGAAATCAAAGTGAGCGTCTTCCAAATCGCAGCGGGCCTCCTACAGGTTAACATGCAAGCTTTCCAAGATGGCTAGAATAGTCTATTACTCAAGGAAAAGCTGCAATAACTCTCTTCGAAATTTTTAAATTCTGCTGCCGTAAGGAGTGCAATAATTTTAAAATATTTTTAGAAAGAAATAATAAATTAAAATTTGTTTAAAGCGCAGCAAGGCAAGAATCACTTAAATCAATGATATAATAGGTCGCGCCATGCACTCTACCAATTCGTCACGACTTTTATTCACTTTCTCTTTTTACTTTTCGAAGTTCTTGTGTGTTATTTTTGTTGTCTATGTTGTGTTCAAAAAATATTCCGGTAAAAACTGAAGAAACACGATACCGTCGTGGTTACAGTGACCCTTTCCTGGCTGTTACCAAAGGAAATGAATACTTCACTAACAAGAGAATTAGGCGGTGTTCGAAACAGTCGGTGAGGAAAGAGGTCAGCAACCCAAACGTCAGCCACGGCTCTGTCATAACAGATGATGATTACAAGATGTTCAAGAACGATAACGTTCAAATCCAAAATTATCAATCTGTGTCCGATAACGGTAAACAGATAACGCGCGCATGTGTGGACAGCTTCTTAGACGAACACAGCTTAAACATTAATTCGTTGGATTACTCTTTTTGGACGATTTTGGAGAATGAGGTCTGGGCTACTTTCAACAGAGGTGACCAGTCGCAGAAGGCCACCCTGTTAAAAGCACGGGACGAAATCCAAACTAGTAATTGCGGCGCCTGCTCATGAATTTTTCCGTCGTTTTCGTTCCTGTATTCTCAGTAAAGGAGCCAATGTCGATTACGAGTTATTCTATAGTGTTTGTAAGATCATTTTCCATATTTCCCGAGTGAATATTTTAAAACTTACTCCGCAATACTATTTCCACAGCCGTCATTTACTGAGTCAATACTTTTTACGCACCCTGTAGAACAACCATAATCATCCTCCTCTCTTTTTAGGCCTCCTTATAGTGTAGAAAACTGATTTTTATATATATTAGTGCAGTGGGATATGGTAGGGCAGAATTTTCACTGCGCATATGAAGCCCATCCACCCTCCATCACATGCACGCGGTTTATTCTCCGAAGATCTCGTTCTCTATGTGTCGAGAAACAGGTAATGAGAGTCCCAACCGGTGCTTAATCAGCGAAATCATAATTAAAATTAATCGGTATTGGTCGACACCACTTATTGTCCGACGGCAATAATACAATACCGCTCGCGCCGCACGGTCAAAAGTGGGCGAAAAAACGCCAACATAGCGTCGCAAAGCGTCGCACGCGCATAACTCCTTCAGTTTTAGGTTTTTTGAATAAGGGTTGGTACCATTCGATTCGCCTCTTCGAGATCTACACAAACTTGTGTAAAACTTTACCGGAACACCCGTATTTTCGCCGTGGGTGGTCCAAAATTGGCTGGACGGGCGATTAGAGCAGCTTATTTCCCAGGATATGCGTGCTTTCGGAGTATCTCAAAGATGGCGTACGTCGCCAGTGCTCTGTCATGCCAGGAATGCCCCGAGAGTGCGCCGTGCACAATGCACACAGAACCTAACCTATCAATCGAGTGGGCGAGCGCATGTCCCCTGCGCTTCTACCTTCTCTCACTGGGAACTGCGACGTTTTCAAGACTATTTCGAGCCGTTTGGAGAATGTTATCAGAAATCACCCGCCACCCCACTCAGGATTAGTTCCAATCTGTCCCAGCGAAACTTTGGTGTGCGCCGTGAACAATGCATAGAGAATCGAATCTTTCAATCGAGGGGGGGGGGGGGTGGACAGCTTGTAGACTGAGCGTTTGGGGAGTTTTATCAGAAATTCCCCGCCACCCCACTCAGGAATCGCTCCAAGGCTGTCCAGCGAGCCTTTGGAGTGCGCCATGAACAATGCATACAGAATCGAACCTTTCAATCGAGGGACAGGGGACAGCTTGTAGACTGAGCGTTTGGGGAGTTTTATCAGAAATTCCCCGCCACCCCACTCAGGAATTGCTCCAAGGCTGTCCAGCGAGCCTTTGGAGTGCGCCATGAACAATGCATACAGAATCGAACCTTTCAATCGAGGGGGGGGGGCGACCGCTCGCAAATTACACGCGCGGACGTCTTCGGAGCACAATAGCTCTGTCAAGTTTGAACCTTTCAGGTTGCAGCTTATAGGTCTTGTAGGCAGTCGAACGGTCTGCTAGGACGCCAAAGCAGAATGGTTTAGCATAGGAGGGGTCAATGTTATAGGGGTGCGAAGATGCAGGTGAGGCTTGTGCAAAGCATTTTTTTCCGATTTCCGTGGACCACTGCGAGAAGACAAGGCGAGCTAACGGCCTCAAAATGCGTACACGAACAGAGCGCTTAAGGTACTTTACGAAGACGTGTTCGTAGCTCCTCAGCTGCCGTTTTAGAGCGGCGAAACCTAGCGGTTAGAGTTTCTTGCGCTCCTACTCGCCCAGATTTGAGTCATCGACACTCGGAATGGTACCGTTCCGTTCAGCATGAAAAGCGCTATCGAACGGTGTCAAATTCGACCGATTTTGGAACCATCAATTTTTTGACTGTTTAGCATCGAGGACGAGGCCGCGGCGGAAGGACGATCACGTCATCGAAAAATCGATGTCTTCAAGTTGGGCTATGCTTGATACCATGCGATAGAGCTTTTCATACTGAATTGAACGGTGTCATTTAGAGTGGGAAAAACTGTAATCTGGGCGAGAAACAGCGCGGAGAGCGTCTGCCGTTGTTGCGCTAAATTACACGCGCGGGCATGTTCGGAGCGCAATAGCTCTGTCAAGTTGGAACCTTTCAGGTTGCAGCTTGTAAATTTTGTAGGCAGTCGAGCGTTCTGTTTGTACGTTAAAGTAAAATGGTTTAGCTTAGGAGGGGGCAGTGTTACAGCGGTGCGAAAATGCAGGTGAGGCTTGCGTGACGCATTTTTTCCGATTTCGGTGGACCATTGCGAGGAGACACGGCGAGCTAACGGCATCAAAATGCGTATGCGGACAGACCACTTAAGCTACTTTACGGCGACGGGCTCAGAACTTCACAGCTGCCTAAACTGCTTTGGCCCCATCTGCCGTTTTAGGGCGGCGGACTTAACGGTTGAAGTTTCCTGCCCTCTTACTCGCCCAAATTTGGGTTTTCGACACTCCCAATAACACCGTTTTGTTTATAACGAAAAGCTCTGGTGGTTTCACTCTCGACCAATTTCAAAAAATCGATTTTTTGACAATATCGATGACGCGGGCGCTCTAGGCCGAGCTGCGCGGACGATGACGTCGTCGAAAACCGGTATTTTCGAAATTGGCCAGATTTCCTCGTGCAAACTTCGTCCAAAATCATCTGGGAGTTAATTGGGGCGCTGATTACGAATCCGACGTTCGTTTTTGAAAATTCCGCCGACTTCAGCAGGTTGTTCCCATTTGAGGGTGGTGGGGTCACGATCTCCGATCACCCTCAGTTATCGGTATGAGCGCTCTCCTGCCCTAATCGTACAAATGTACCTCGGCATCGTGTTCGGCACCCCCGAATAAGTCCCCGACCCTACACGAATTTTGAACAAAATCGATGATCCTGACCCGACCACCCTCAATTATCCAGAAGAAAATCCAAAACCTACCGAAGTCGAGATTTTCAAAAACGAACGTCGGATTCGTAATCAGCGCCCCAAATAACCCCTAGACGATTTTGAACGAATTTTGCACGAGGAAATTTGGCCAATTTCGAAAATATCGGTTTTCGATGACGTCATCATCCGCGCAGCTCGGCCTAGGGCGCCCACGTCCTCGATAGGATATTGCCGAAAAATCGATGTGTCCAAAATCGGTCGAGATTGATACAATTCGATAGCGCTCTTCAAGCAGAACAG
>OX375868.1:66670425-66762033 GCA_947359475.1 Heligmosomoides polygyrus bakeri | reverse complement strand
CAAACTTTGAATATTGAATACGAATATTACTTTAAAATTGGACTTCGAATAATGAGCAGACGCATATTACAGAATGGTGGCTACTTCATGTTTGAAAAGCCTTTAATGGTGTCTCTATGAAACTGCTATTTCTAAAATCAAATCAAGCGGGACTTCGTCCCGGAGTATTGGCTTGAATCGAAAATTCCCTTCCACCATAGCACCTTCCAAGCACGACATAAGAGTGCCTTTCCCGCACTTATTTACTACCTACCTATCAGGCATTAGCACAGTCATGCGTAACATAAACAAATACACATAAATCTACAGTAAGGTGAGAAAATTTGATCTTGCCTGGAATAGGAGGGTAAAGCCTAGTATTTAGGGATAGCTGGTAGAATTCCTCAATGTGGGGGTTTTGTCATTTTTATTATCCGAAGCCGCAATAAATGAAAGGTTGTTCAGTGGTCGTAGCTGTGGAAGCTCCCTTTTACTGTCAGTAAACGAAAGTGTTCCATCTAGGACCCTCAAACCCCCAAACGCGTTGATGAGATTAATGGGGATGTTCTTGAAGGCTCGATTGTCTCGACTTTAAAGAACTCTAATTCTGGAATATCAAGTTTGCGGACGCTTATAATTGTTTATTCACTAAATTGCTTTGGTTGGAACCAAACTGCACAAAGAACACCCTAAGGATTGAAATGTTCAGTACCTGCACGCTGCCGAAATAGGTCACATAACAATTTTTGACAGCCATCCGCGCATTTTCCAACTGAATTGACCACAGAATGATTTTTTTGGAAAATGGACGTAAGAGAATTAGAGGTCCATGAAAATCCCTGCACCTTTCAAAATTTGAAGATTTATGCTAGATTAGAAGAGATTTCTGCTGCTCAATTACACTTCAAAGTCGTAGAAAATGCGAACTGTGTCTCATTTAAAAAAATCGTTCCAAAATGGAAAAGTAACTTACGAGTGCATTTACTAATTAAATCTAAGCCAAACCGTAGTTCGATTTTAAATTTTCATCTGTATAAACCTTTTTATCGCTGGTTAAATGTTCTAGCTCCCTGATCCGGACGCAGATTTGTTGTGGAGAGTCAATCCACAGGGCTGCCGCTGCGGCCCCTTGCGCTACCTTAGGACATCGTACATCAGCCTACCTCAGGAAAGGTCTCATTCTTCCCTTTTACTTGTCATGCCTGACTTTTTTCTTGCTTTTCATTTTTCGATATTTCGAAGTTCTCTAAATCTTACTCGAAACCCAACTGTGGAGTAGGCATATGTTGTCATCGTGAATTAGAATGAATGTTTTCCCTTCTTTCGTCCATGTATATGATGCCCATCTGCCTCCAAGCACTAAAAAAACGATTAAAAGTGTTCAGTATGCGACGTGTTTTGAAATTCTGATCTGGCCGGTAAAAATAAACCCATTTAAATCCATTTTCATTCCTTATGGTGAGACCTGGCCCATATGGAAGCAGGATAAGCATGAGACGAGCATCGCGCAACGATAATCGAGAGAGTGGTGCTCAGTGTGACGTCATTGCGTAAGTGAGAGAAAGCCTCCGGAGTTCTGAACCTCGTCGAACTTCACGAGAGGAAAAAAGAGGAGTTCTTGCTTCAGAATGCAAAGAGCTACTGGTGTTTTGAATCTGAAGCGCATTAGAGTTGTGCAGCCGGCAGCCCTAAGGAATCTTCTAGAGCCGTGTGGGTTCGGTGAACAGCGTAGGGTCGAGTCGGCGTTCTTTGTGCCTAAAAAGATCTCCGATGTAAAACAACTGATCAGAGAACGGAGTCGCAATGATTTGCAGCTACCAGAGTCGTCGAAGTTACGTGGATTCCCCGGCATCTCTCGTCCACTGTAACGGCTCGAGGTCCTTCAGTAAAATGTGGACTGACCGTCTTGCGATCCTGCAAGCATTTCACTATCCCACCTTTAAAAGTGGTTCTCCACATGTGGGTAGCTTCTTCCGTACCACTATTGAGATGTATTTATGATCAAGAGGATGAAACAACCACTGTAATCGTCGACACTTCTCGTCTCCATTGATAATTTTGTACAGGGATCGTTGTTCATAACGGTATTGGGCGACATTTTAGGAGACGTTGTGCAGCTGTTTAAAGACGCCTTTCCTTTTTTGATTTATAAAACTTAGCTCATGGGGCACCTGACGATAAGTTCTCAATTTTTCGAAGAATCCTATAGAGTGAAAACAACTTAGGTGGTCGAGTGAGCACGGTTTATGTCGCTTAGCCCACAACATGTTTGACGACCGCTTTCGTTTAGAAGTGCTCTGACATCCTCAAATTTTTGAGATGCTCAAAATTTCATATTCGCCAAAACTTGAAGGACGTCCTGTGCTGTGTGCATAGTTGAAGCCGTGGTCGCCTTTTCACTAACTTTTCAAACAGCTTCTATTCAGTACGCACGCCTGTACAGAAGCTACTTGAAACCACTTGTTCCAAGTTGGCCAAAAATTTGGCCAAAAATAAAAAATGTGAAAAATAGCAAGGGTTGCAAATGCTGAGTTTTGTTTCAAGGAAAAAAATTATGAATACATAGCTAAGTTGCCCGAAAAAGCATTTTAATAATTACAAGGCGTGTAAGGCGTAGCATTCCTGGCCGGAAAGCAGGGGTGCAGATTCGAGTTCCGCCTACGCAGGAGTTTTGATTTTTTCGAAACATCCTGTAAAACATTTTAAAATTAGGTCATTGCATATGAAATGGCCGATTTTGACTGAAAACTTTGACACCTCATAGCTTTTCTTGGAAGCAATTCTATTAATCGAAATAAGCAGAAATAAGCACCACTACAATTAGTACACTCTTTCCAACGCGACAGTAACTTAGACATTACACCTGTGCAAAAATCAGAACTGCGAGAATTAACGAAGCATAAAAAGTCATTTTCGACATCATCTTGGTTGCTGATTTTTTTATCCTTCACATGACTATCTAAATGCTTGAAAAAATGACAATCGATAGGGGACCTACATGGTGAATATGCTAGATGTGGCAGTGTTTCGTATGCCAGCTCATCCAGTTTCTGGACAACAGTTTTTGAAACATGCGGACGCGCGTTGTCATGCAGTAGGACTCGACCTCATCGACTGACCAAAGCCGACTGTTTTTAGATCAACTTCTGATGCATCACTTCAATTTCGGGGCAGTACTTCTCCACTGTGTCTCCAGTCTTCAAGAACGTGTAGTGGACTCTACCAGCCATTGTCCACGATACGCCCGCCATGGTCCTCTTTGGAGACTTAGTTTCGGCATCTCCTTAGGACTCTCATTCTTGTCCAGCCATTGTGCATTGCGACGACGATTGTCATGAAGGATCCATTTTTCGTAACATATCACGATCCTGTCCAAAAAAGGCTTAGATTGCTGAGTCATAGCGAAGCACAGACAGGTGTCATGGAGCTTCAGCATCTGCCCGGCGGTCAGTTATTATTATTATTATTATTATTATATTTACTACAGCCAATAACAACGGAGGTAACAAAAAAGACCACAATAAGAGATCTACGATTGGCTATGGACCTGAAAAAAGGTGGCAGTGCTTGGTGTGGTATTTGCTGTTGTCAAAGAGTAGCCCGCCTGTTTATTATAATGGAAGAAAATAAGTCGTGAAGCCGCACGTGAAGCTGTTGAAAACGCAAAAAGGACATAAGGTTTACATAAGGTTCTTTCCGAGAGGACATCTTGCATGCAAATTATAAGCTGCGCCAGATCTACGACCTTCTAAGCAAAACGACTTAAATTTGAACAGAAACAGAACAAAAATGTTTGTATTAATATATATGTATATACATAAATAAGTTATGACCAGGGCCTACTCTTAGCCAATGCAAACTCGTAACCCAATGTACAAAAGAATAAGGACTTGTAAAAGACGTTGGCAAACAGTGCAGAGAAATGAACTATGAGAAATATCTAGAGACTTGATGAGCTGGTAGAAACGGTAGGATCATTTCTATAAAATTTCTGTCGATTGGATATGGAAAGCTCACTTCACCAGCTGAAACGCCTGAACCGCAAAAATGATAAGACTAAAGAGTAAGTGCTGAAGTTAAAAGAGACCCCTGTGTTTCATGAAGTCTTCAAGTCGTCGGGCGAAGTTCTCCGGGGACGATGGCATGAGTAAGGAGCGCGAGAGCTGATTCCACGTGCTTGCTACTCGGCACCAAAAGGAACACTCATATAGCTGTGCACTGACCCTTCCTGGAACAACACGAAGGTGATGGCCTCTGGTTCGACCTACAGACTGAGAAATTGTGAGAGGCAGATCACAGCTTACGTCGACATAGCCCATGAGAAGTTTAAATAGAAAGGTCTGGTCATATATAGTTCATCTTAGCTGCAAGGAACTACAACATAACTCGTTCAAGCGCTCACGATAACTGGAATTGAATTGGCCATTTCTTGCGAATATCTCCTTGATGAACTTTCTTTGAGCATTTTCGATCTTTGATATATATTGTACTTGTGAAGGAGACCACAGGTGTGCAGTACTCAAGAATTGGCCTGACATAGGTTTCAAAAATTTGAGGAGGGTTTCGCGGTTTGAAGGCCCGTAGTAAAAAAATTACACCTTGCGTAAGCCAAACCAACGATCTTCTCAATGTATTCTTCATATGAGAGCCTGTCACTATATATGACACCAAGATCTCGCACTGATTTCGAAGTGGCCAACTGGTAGCCTCCAATATGCAAGCTACACCGCCTGCAGTAGGGTAGTACGTTGACAATGCACCATTTACAAGAACCCTTTGGTTACGCCCGGTTAAAAATGATTCGAGGAAAGAGAGCAGACACCCGCGTAACCCGTATGCCTATAGTTTTATTGAAAGAAGGGTCAGAGGCATAGAGTCAAAAGCCTTGGCGTAATCTACATAGCAAATAGTAACATAACCATTTGCATCTAGAACTTTATTCCATGTGGAAACAGTAGGTATAAGAGCTGTTAATGTAGATCTTTTTTGGAGAAAGCCGTGCTGACACTTAATGATTAACTCACTGCTTCGAAGGTAATCAGAGAGCTGTTAACAAATAATCCCTTCGAGAACTTTACTTGTAGAGGAAGTCAAGCAGATCGGTCTATAATTCTTCACGTCAGCTTTGCATCCTTTTTAAAATATTTAACGGGTTTGCAGAGCCGTAGCGATGGTGCCTCACCGTGAAGGAGAAACCTGTTAAATAGTAGGGTAAGTACCGGAGTCAAACCTAGTGCTGTCTTTTTGAGAAATACGTAAGGTATGAGATGTTGAGACACGTAACGGCAAGGAATTTAATGTTCTGTACACAACTTCGCTGTTAATATTCAAATAGTCTAGCTCAGCTCTAGTGAACGGACTGCGGGTTACATCGATTGCAGGGCGATCTCTATGTACAGATTTGAAAAAAGAAGCGAAGACTTCACCTTTCTCCACCTCAGTTGTACATGCCTCGCTATTTAATTTTTTTATGAAGTCAATTTTGTTGGTGGTCTTTATTCTGCGGTTAGCGAATGCGTAAGTGCGTTTGTAGTTTTAAGAAATAGCTATTTTTCTTCATTTTTTAGACTTTGCCAACTCGCGCTTTAGTTTTCTATAGAAACGGTAGTATTTTAGCAGCCAATTGTGCTGTTTGTTATTATCCAAGTTCGTGCTGGATCCATTTATTCAATTTCCTTACTTTTCCGATCACATTTAAGTGGCGACTGACAGAGCTGCCGTCAACGCCGAAATACTGTGCCAGCTCTCTCACAGCTTGACGCGGATCCACATCCACCATGGCTTCGAGTTGGTCGTCGTTAAGGATCACCTCGGTCTTAATCTTCGAAATTTTCATCTCCAGATCATAACTTTTCGAACCTGTGGCGAATTGTGCGTTCCTTAGCGAAATCCTATCCGAATGCAGCGTTGACGTTACGAGCAGCGGCCGCGCCGTTCGGTAGAAACTCGGCAAGAGACAATTATACCACAAAACTGTAAATAGTAAGAAAGCGGAGATTCTGTGCTTTCATAAACTATACTCAGTGCCTGAAAAAGGAACATTCGTGGCCAAGAAAAATCGACCAGAAACGGAGGTACCAAAATCGGCTCTTTCATATGCAACGACCTAATAATTTGTTGACTAAAGGGCTTTCGAATATTTTGCAATAATCCAATAATTAACGGATAATTCTAAAATCACAACCAAGATAAAACCTGTGTGCACTTGTTGACCAGCCTAGCAATTTTCTCAGCCATGGGTGTCTGAATCAGTTTATGCTGAAACGTACTCGAAGATGGATTGATTAGTAGATAACTGCTCGAAAGAAAAGAGCAAGGCGATTGCAGTTGCCTGCGTTGGTTATGGTGCATGGATGGCGCAGTCGGTAGGAAGGTTGTTGTGATGTGGCACAGCGAGCAGACCACCAACTCGCGCCACGCCCAGGCTAAGCTAGTCCTCCGCGAACTGCGTGTTGGCGAATTCGCACCAAACGTGAGAGAAGACGATACGCCAGTCAGCTGTTCATCAACTGCTCATCGCATATCCTTGTGTTGACTGAATATGCGTTCAAACTTCCTCCACGACATCTCGTAGAGGTAGAACACGTGGCGGACTCCAACCAGGCATTGATTTGCATCTAGTTTTATCATTCTGGCTTGTTTCCAAACATACGTACGTTCTATGAATCACTCGGAATGCGCTTCTGAGCGCAACTACATTCACCTCGCATCTTTTCGCGCACTGATTGGTTGGATCGAATGCTTTACACCCACGGAGTTGTATGTAGATGAGAGCTGCAAAGAACTAAGGCAAACAAAATAAATCATCTCTGGAACGATACCCGGTCATTCGTCGAATCGTCTTTTCCTTTCCTTCTGCCTTTACCAGTAAAAGGTCGGAAGCTCCTAGTAGAAGAGGAGCAGTTCTGCTAACGTCAAAAGTTAAGAAAACGAACGGCAAAGCTTCGACAACAGTAGGATACACCACGCGTTTCGCGTCTGCAAATCGCCATGGAGTTCCACTGGCGAACGCTTCGTCTTCAAGGGGCTGCCAAAGCCTCTTGAAGCAGTGCGTTGGTCCTAGTAGACAACCAGGGCAGGACGAGTTGTGTGCCAAGGTGAAGTTGATTTCTGCTGCATAGGACGTCGGCGTCTGGTGGCGACGTCCGTTCCTCCACGTGGTGCCACTGGAAACTGCTCGCTCTGCGAGCTAAGCTAATCACGGACACTCGATTGCAGGCGACAGGCCCTTGTGACAGGCCGGCCTACGAAGACCCATGTCACATCACATGGTGTATGACAGTCAAGTTTCTCGAGATAGTGCTACGGCGTCCGCGGGAGCCGACGCGCACTCGCAGAGCCCGGCGAGTGTGGAAAGTATGCGAGGGTCCCTGATGCGAGGACGGCATCGGGGGCAACTGAGCTAGTCCGAAAGTCCCGTAACGTAAGCAGGACCCACGTGGCAACGCTGAATGTGGGTACGTTGACGGGCCGCTCGTGCGAGTTGGTTGAAGCACTGGAGCGAAGAAGAGTTGATTTCTGTGCGGTGCAGGAGACGAGGTGGTCCTGCAGCAAGTCAAGGGAGATAGGAGTGGTTTCAAGGCCGTTCTATGTGGAAGTCTCAGGACCACCAGCGGTGTCGGAATAATCGTCTCCGAACGATTTCGTGACTCGATTGTAAGCGTCGAGCGCTTTGACGATCGATTGATGAAGATCGTTGTCGCCGCTAAGGAGCGACTCTATCACTTCTTCTCTGCGTATGCGCCGCAGAGTGGCTGCTCCGATCAAGCCAAGGATGAGTTTTGGAACCTGCTTGATGAAAAGACAGCGGAGGTACCGTCGAAAGATGTCATCATAGTCGCTGGTGACCTTAATGGGCACGTAGGTGCTGCGAAGGATGGGTACAGCTGTCATGGTGGTTTCGGATACGGGTCTCGTAACCCCGATGGTGAGCGTATTCTTGAGTATGCGCAATCGCATAGCCTTACCATTGTGAACACCGTTTTCCGAAAACGCGACTCCCACCTCATCTCATATTATAGTGGGAGCTCCAAGTCTCAGATAGACTTTGTGCTTGTGAAGGATCGCGACCGGAGCCTTGTCACAGACGCGAAGGTCGTGCCGTATGAGACGGTCGCCCCACAGCATCGACCGCTGATCTGCACCCTAAACATCGCCCCTCCGAGGCTGAAGCAGGTCGAGCGATGCGGTGCAGCTAGAATCAAATGGTGGCGAATGAAAGAGAAGGAAGCAGCTGTGATTTCTCGCGTGCGGTTACCGACAGTTACGACTGTCGATGAAACTTGGAAGAAAGCAACCGACGCGATACGCCAAGCTGCAAGGTCGGAACTCGGCACTACGAAGCCTGGACGACGCAAAGTCGACAAGCAGATATGGCTGTGGACAGACGATGTGAAAGCGAAGGTTCGAGAGAAGAAGTCGCTGTAACATGTGTTTCTCGGCGACAGAACAGCCGACAACTGGCAGGAGTATCAGAAGGCGAAGAAGGCTGCAAAGAAAGCCGTGGCTGTTGCGAAAGCCACTCATTATGGTGATGTCTACCGAAAGCTCGAATCTCGCGAAGGTGAGCGGTATTTGTACCGACTTGCTAAAACCCGCCATCGCCAAACCGAGGACATTGAAAAGTTTGTTGGCATCAATGATGAGAGCGGCCATGTTCTGACAGACCGCAAAAACGCGCTGAAGCGATGGCGTGATTACTTTGAGGAAACTTCCAATATGGAATTTCCTCATCCGGCCATCCCTTCTGTGGCTTCTGTTCACGGTCCCGTTCACAAGATCACCGTGGAGGAAACAGAAGCGGCTCTGAAGAAGATGAAGCCCGGTAGGGCGACAGGGCCGGATGATCTGGCAGCCTATGTTTGGAAGTCGAAGCTGTGGTATCCTGCTGAGTGGTTGGCTGAGTTCTTCAACCAGGTAGTAAAGGAAAAGAAAGTACCGGAGTGTTGGCACAACAGTGCGACGATTCCGATTTAGAAGAAGAAGGGCGGTCCTGCAGACTGCTCCAATTGCCGTCCGATTCGCTTGCTTTCGCACAGCATGAAGATCTTCGAGCGAATCCTCGATAGACCAATCCGTGAAATCGTCAAGCTCTCCGACAACCAGTGCGGCTTTGCGCCTGGTTGTGGGACCATTGATGCTAGACACGCCGCCCGCCTCCTGGTGGAAAAGCATCGCGAGAGACAGAAGCCGGTGCATATCGCCTTTCTCGACTTGGAGAAGGCCTTCGACCGCGTACCGCGTGAGCTTATATGGTATGCCTTGCGACGACACAACGTACCTGAGGAACTTATAGAGTGGGTGCGGATGCTCTATTCTTGCCCAAAGAGTAGAGTGCAAGCTGCAGCTGGAACCTCAGTGGAGTTTCCCATCTCTGTTGGGGTGCACCAGGGTTCTGCGCTTTCTCCACTCCTCTTTGTTGTCGTCATGGATGCCATTACGCGAGATCTTCAGAAGCCTGTCCTATGGACGTTGCTTTATGCTGATGACGTAATGCTCGCTAGCGAAGATAAAAATGATCTCGAGCGGCAGGTGCAAGCTTGGTGCGACCGTCTGGCGAGGTTCGGACTCAAATTGAACGTCAAGAAGACCGAGTACCTAGCGACTGACGTGAACAAGTCCGGCTCCATTAAGATTAACGGTACTGATCTTGCACGCACTTCGGTGTTTAAATACCTGGGATCAGCAATAGCGTCTGACGGCGGTCTGATGGTTGAAGTGAACTCACGCGTGAGTGCAGCTTGGTCCAAGTGGCGTTCGCTGACTGGCGTGCTCTGCGATAGGAGGATACCAGAGCACCTGAAGTCGAAGATTTACAGAGCCGTCGTGCGCCCGGTAGCGATGTACGGCGCTGAGTGTTGGCCTGCGACTAAGGAAGTTGAAACACGCCTCAGCGTCATGTAGACGAAGATGCTGCACTGGACGGCTGGAGTCACGCGCTTGGACCGCATTCGAAATGATGCTATTCGGCAGAAGTTCGGTGTCGCGCCGATAGCGGACAAGATGCGCGAAGCTCGCTTGCGATGGTACGGCCACGTTCTGCGTGGGAAAGAAGACAGCATCCGCAAGATAGGCCTTGAGTTGGAAGTATCTGGAAAGCGGCCTAGGGGCGTCCGAAGCAGCGTTGGTCCGATACGTTACACACGGACATGAAAGTAGCTGGTGTCCACCCTGATCAAGCGCAGGATCGGGAAAGGTGGCGTCGTTACACCAGAAGAGCGGACCCCGCGACGATGCGGGACAGACGCTGAAGAATAAGAAGAAGAAGAAGAGAACGTCGGCGTTTTTTCACGATTGCGCCAGCCTTGTCCCTCTCAACATATTCATGCTTTATGTGACCTCTTCGTGTACTTTTTTCAAATTCTTGGGTTACATTTCTTCCGCAATCCTCAACGCCACTTGCTACCGCCATCCATCTGATCAGCGGTGCATTCCCTGTTCTCCTTTGTCCTCTTCTCACAATGTTTATCGCTATAAATCATCTCTTCTTCCATGGAACTTTTTCAAGTTGAAGCACCTCGTTACCACCTCTCTTTTCTGCATTCCATTATTCTATCGTGCTTCACCTTGTTGTCCCTATCAAAGAACGCTTGTGCACTGGTGAGCCGACAGGAAAAATCATTCATTCGATTTGTGAGACGCCTTGGTCATTTCTAATTTATTGGCTGTGTGGGAAAGCATGAGCATTTTGGCGTCTCTTACTTTTCCGCGAACTTCTCTCCTTCACTATTTTTCGAACCATCGGAAAATCGGCTTGCGAACAAGACGCGTTTTTCACAAGAGTGCGAATTACACGCTATCGCCATCGCATCATTTGCCTTGTTTAGATAACTCGACTGAAATTCAGCATAAGGCAGAGTGTAGGAAAAAAGCACTGCACAGTGCGTATCGCAATTGCAGGTCCGTTCTACGGCCCTCTGTATACTTTGTCGGAGGTATACGAGGCGTGGTTTGCTCAAGAAAACAATCAGCAGTAACGTTGGAAAGCGCACCGACTCAGAGGGGACCGAAAAAACTACGAAATCTACGAAATAGCAGGCATCCGAATTTCCATGCTACGCACTTCACAACGACCGGCTCTGTCCAATATAGAAATCTATCCGGCCATAAAAAGCGACTAATGGAAAACTTCAACGTTCGTCAGGAAGTATAACTATCCAGAAAATAAAACCAGTCAATGAACGACAATGGAATGAATGGGAGGTTCGAACACGTCACTTACGTAGAGGACGTAGAGAACACCAAAACCCTTCCTTCGAAAAGTTTTTTGAAGTATCGGCCCCGCGGTCAATGACCAAATAAGGATCAGAGATGGGGCCATTCTGCCTTTTATGCGCCAGTAGATCTCATCTCAAATTACGATTTATTGTTGACTAGCCCTCGTTCTGCTGTTGCTGTTAGTGCTGTACACCACACGAGCATAATTGTCTAACAAAAAACAGAATGAGAGGCAACTCAATCGGGGTTCCTTCCTAGGTTGTGTGAAACAGAATCTGTGTGAGACATTCCTAGAGGGGACTCAAAGAACTCCGTCTCTTTTGAGTCACGTAGTTCGAAGATGCCGAGGTTGCAGCTGTGGGAGAACGATATGGGTCGCAAGGTCTGTTGTGTTCAATGAGCAAAGGACGTGACAGCTCAAGCACTCAATGATATGCCTGCCATTACGACTTCCGGCGCTCACCGTGAATTCGTTTTCGGAAGCTGTTCGCGGACTCTCCGATCGGAGCTGTGACCGATTTCGCCTTTCGTTACTCTGTCAGCAGGAGAACATGATGGACACATCCTTCTTCCAAACATATTGCCGTCTCAGGCACAGCTTTGATCACTTCGAAATCACAGTACGCGACAGTCAGAGTACTTTCCAGCTTCGCACCATTCCAATTTTAATTTCAACTTTAAACTCTGCTCAGTTCAATTATTCTCTGTGCTGAAGACTCCAATGTAACACAAATTTCTCGTGAAACTCAACATTTGTGAAGGCGAATAGGACCCTTTTGATATCAAAACAAACGTTCTCCAAATCAAAGTAAACGACTTCTAGATTAACTGCAGAAATGAGAATAAACTTCTGTGTCAAGAAAATTTAATATGATTTCCTTGGAAGCCTGGCCCAAAACGGACTATAGTGTTCGAGGTCTCATAAAGTTTCCATCTTCTTAGCTAGAACAATGCTTGTTTTAAAACACCGGAAAGTAGCATTGTGAGTGTGCCACAAGCAGAGATGGCGCGATACCGATGCTGTTTGCTTGATGCTGCGCAGTGAGAATATGCATGCTCACTGCAGATTGTTTTGCACTAGTAACGCTGATTAGTACCTTACTCCACGCAGACGGGATTTTTGCTAGCAGTCAAATTGGTCGCGTACTGTACGAGCGCTTAGAGCGATCTTTTCTTGTAATTCACCCAAGCTACTGGACTTTAAAATTATTGTAAAAACTATTCATCTTTATACAAGGATAGGCATCTTAAACGCTGTATTTTTTGGAGTGTGTGAATTACAAATTATTCTAGGTAGTCATAGTAAAATTCCTTCAGACACAATTTTATTATGTGAGTGTGTAGTTTAATTTGGAAGACGTGCAGTTAGATTTCGACAATGCTCAATTTGACTTGAAAATGGCGTATAAGCCCATTTCCAAATTTTTCATCATTGCACTCCCTCAGTCCTTTCAAACATCAAGTTGGACAAAGCTCTCATATTGCTTGAAAACCAACTTTTTGCAAAGAAAAGGTTTCCCATGGTTAGTCGAAAATACGGAGGTCTGCGAATGACTTTGTTTACAGTAGTCATGGTTAAATTTGTTTTTAAATGGAATGATATGAAATTTCATTAGGTATGATACACTTCTGGCTAAAGGCATTTGAATGCTGTACTAAATCATTCTTTTTGCCGCAGAATTCTTCGGAAGTGATGATGATCGGTATGCATTAAGAAATTGTAAAAGGAGA
Organism: Heligmosomoides polygyrus bakeri; assembly: GCA_947359475.1. NCBI lineage: Eukaryota > Metazoa > Nematoda > Chromadorea > Rhabditida > Heligmosomidae > Heligmosomoides > Heligmosomoides polygyrus. The sequence continues at coordinate 66,749,106 of OX375868.1, read as the reverse complement.
AATGAAATGTTCTGCTTCCGTGACGCGCATTGACACGGTGATATTTTTTTCTTCCCAACTGCCTACTATTATGTTTGCGCCGTTCTCATATGATTTAGTTTCTTGTAGAGCTTTAGCTAAGGACCTTGCTCGAGGTGTCTATTTTCATTTTGCCGCGCATCGTTCTACAGAAATTTTTGGTTTCCCATCTGTTAGAGTGGGCAGTCTACCATCTGGAAGCGCCCTCTTTTTAGTAGTAGCATTCACCTGATAACACTTCGGAAAAGGTATTCAGCTGCCTCGCGTCAAGCTGAACAACAGACAGTAAGTCGATCAACATTGAATAACATGGTAACTCTGAAAAGAGCTCATGAATACATGGGCCCGAAGAATCGCTCTTCCTTTGGAATGAGATCTCACAATTGGACACCGCTTAGGGCAGTAGAGAAGAGCTATGATTTAAGAAGAGTGGATGCCATTTCCCCCCAACAAACTCATGAAATTTGTAGCATCGATCTAGCGGCAGCTTGCTATCAAGCACTCGACGGACGGACAAAATGGCCCCACAGTGGTGGTGGTTCGGATGAATTTCAATTATTTCGACAGGTTTAAGGAAGAGTGATCTACGCAGAGCGAAGCAAACCAACACGTGTCCTCTGGGGGGGGGGGGGATAATGAAGAAATGAGATACTACTGCTCCTCAACACTACTTCAATTCGTGCATAGCCCATGAAAAAGTGAGAATAACATTTATTTAGCTGTAGAAAAATGATTACTCACTCCATCGTCCTTTCTCACTTTGTTTAAACATTCATCGGCGCATAAAAATGGCTACATAATGAAGGCCTCCCGTCATCTAGAATGTCCGCAGCAGTAATCAACAGCTACTGGTGCAGTGGTCCGCTTGTTTACTGGGGCTGATGGCAATAGCCGTCATATCTGCCCAGGCGCGCTTCGCATAACTGCAGCTTCACACACGCATCGCCACGGTGATGGATGAGATCAAGCAAAGTCGGCATTCAGTATTCAGTATGTATGCACATCCGATGGTGCTTGGCGAGATGCTGCGTGTGCAGCAAACTCCGGGATGCAAAAACGCCGGAATCGTGGGGTTGCTTCGTTTGTTGAATCTGTGATGAACCACCCAACAGGTATCCGGACATGCACCGATTTGACTTGATTGAGTTGTCCTTTCGGCTTAATGCCAATGGCGTTCCAAGTTTATGGAAGCTGTAGGCTTCGCTCCTTTCCCGCGAGGAACGTGTTGCTGTCGAGTGATACTGAGCATGGAACGTGCTAACAGCTGTGAACCTGGTTAGTGCTGACATTGCAGGAAATGTATTCCAAAATTTCCTAGACAACACGCCTATTGCTTCAATTGAGAGTTCCGAATAGTACTGTATTGTCCTGCAAGTCGTATAACGTCTATGACACTTCTTCTGGATCCAGACGCCACGACGTCTTGGTAAAGCCTCAGACATGCGGACAGACGGACAGCCGTTAGGTTTTTCGTATACTGAAGAATTTCTTTTTGCACGTTCAAGTTCACTTGCTATGTGGGCCAATAATGAGGTTGCAACTGATGAGAAATTTTGACATAGCGCTGCTATTTACTGTTTGTTCAGTTTTTGTTTTGTTTAAGAGTTTCTTTATCGATATTAATTGCCTATGTGTACCATTTTTACGTCGAAGTGGACACTTTTCAAATCAAATTGGACACCCCTCTAAGCTTTTCAGACCTTTGAAATTAGAGCGAGCTCTTCCAAATCGAAATAACCTTCAGGCAGGCTAAACTACAGGCTAAATAAGATGGTTAGAATATTTTTTTAGTAAAACTTTCTTGGAAATTTTTTACCTTACTTGCCCCAATAAGTGTAACAATTTCATAAAAAATTAATTTTAAAGAAAAAATAATAAATTGAAGTTTATAATAAAGCGCAGCCAAAAAGCAAGCTTATGCGCATTAAAAGATCAGATCGCGCAAGCATTCAAAAAGTTTGCTGCACCTTTATTTGATTGATAGTGTAACGGCTAGCTTAGAAGAGTGTCAAATTTGATTCGAAAGTGTTCAATTTGAGGTGGGCAAGGTAGATGTCTCCGAAAAATCATGAAATATCGCTAAACTTATGCAGGTGCACTATTTCTTTTAACCATTGGGAGTATTTTAGACACCATGTTCACACCCAATTGGACACTTAAAAAACTGAACACGCTTGAAATCGTACTGAACCGTAGAAGTAGAATGAATACATGACCCATCCCAAAATCCTAAAGAGCACCTTAAAAGCAAGAAATCACCTAGACTGTTTTGTTATTTTATCAGCAAAACGATCTTGAGCTTATTTTAAGGTACAGAAACCAGCAATTTTTCAACGCATTTTGAGAAAGGCTGCGCACAGTGCGACTTTCAGTTTACAGATAGCAAAAATTCTGTTTGTGGGTACCTCGTCCTACCATCAATTATTTTCAGCAGCGTTTTCTCTTTTACGGTGTTTTTTCAGAGTTTTCTCTTTATATAATACTAAAATGAGAGCAGCAAATTCGTTGATGGATCTTTGATCCTATACAAATTCCAAAAATGCGTTAAAAATTCCGTTAAATCGTTAGGTCAGATTTTAACGGGAATTGCCGTTAATTCATTAAAATCGTTAGATCGTTATTCGTTAAAATTACACTCCTGATTAGAATACAGAGGTGGACGGCGTTGTTGTTTTGCAGAAAATCAGGGCGATAAGCCTGTTTCGCCTTTCGCTTTTCTTTCTTGTCCACTGTGGTGCTTTGGCCATTGCTCTCTGCATCATCCGGACTCACTCTCCTGTTCACGTTTCCTGTGACTCCTTTGACTCGCTCCATTTTTCGTTCGATGTTTCGTACGTCCTCGGCTGACTCTGACGCTTTCAAGGGCGCAACGGTAGATGCCGAGCTGAGAGACAACGATGCCGCCAAAGGCCGATCCGAAACAGAAGAAGACAGTCGACCCGCGGAGTAAATCGGCCGATAGTCGGTGGAATGCTGTAGGGAAAGGCCTTACAAATGTAGTGTCGAAAAGTCTTCCTACTATGGGGCGGAAGGTAGGGCTGCACACGATGCTTGCATTGCTGTACAGTGGGAAGGCGGTGGCTCTCCCTTGTGCTTTCGATGAGTACTTTTGAGGCATTTGAACATTTTTTTTTGCTTCCAGGTGGCGATTTTTCAGATCGCGAGTGAATCGTTTTTAGTTACATGGGCTCATCCTTCTTATTTTACTTTACTCATTGCCGCACAATGTCTGCTCCGACCTTGTGAATAGTGGCGACATTTCACGGCAGTCGTCCCAGGAGAATTCAAACGAAACTGTGTAACACAAGTCCGGATTCTTATTTTACTAAACTCTTGCATGGAGCCGGCGAAAAAAGCGGCAGGAGTGCATAAAAACTATTCGTGGCCCTTGAGAGTTAGAACGATGTACGAAAACTGTCCCAGGTGTACTGCTGCGGCGAGCATTGTTTTTGGCTACGTGGTGGCACTCTCGAGCAAATTTCAAGACCAGCTGGTAACTAAGCGTTCGATCTACACACCTGTATGCATTCCCAAGCTATGCACCGATTCTCCAACTGGGACTCTTGTCTGCTTCCACAGCTGTGGGCTCTTTACTGCTCATTTTTTGAACAAGTCTCAGCGCCTGTTGTTTAAGGTCGCAGTAAACGGGTCTGTAACGAAAAATGTCTCACCCACTACGACCACAGAGAAGAAGAAGCGGCGACGGAAGAAGAAACCCGAAGAGGTGAGCGAGTTTTGGAGTGAGGACGCCGGTCGGAATCTGTGTAGTGCATTCGTATGCAGGAGCAGTTCGTGCAACTCGAGCCTCCGAAGCCACACATCGTCATCACACAGCAGGACAACCGCAACAAGACCCTCTGGAGACACATCATCTGGCTGATTGTGCTCTTCGCCTACTCGCTGCTTGGGGGACTCATCTTCAGCGCCATCGAAGGTTAGCCCACCCTTGTTTGGTTCCGATTTCGTACAAGCTTGAGCTTGAACATAGAAATGATACCCGAACACTGTACTAGGGAAGTTTCAACGTTGGTGTGCGATTGAAATTATTCTCATTCTTTATTGATTTTGCATCTTCTTGTTGTGCATTCATTTATCTATTTATTTACTTCCACGTTCTTATAAGACACACGTCAGGAAATACAGTGAGCATTCACAAACAATTGATAGATAGAAAATGCTATTGATTTTCACTTTTGCACTACCTAGAACACCTTTTCAATCTAATTGGTTTAAAAGTGTCCTACTAAATGCTGAACTCCTTTTGTAACACCGATTTTTCTATTTAGTGTTTTTCCAATGTGAACATCACGATTTGTATACAACTCGAGCGACGTTTTTTCTTAGTTCTCTTACAAGGAAAGCCTCCAAAATTGCGGTGATCTTTTTCGATGCAATTTTGGCAGGAAGTAGGGTGCCGTGTGGGGAGCATAAAACCATAGTTAATTTTTTCGGAATGATTTTCTGTAGTCGAGATAAGGCGTGTGAAAACGTGGCGCGAAGTTCATCACGCCCTGCTGCCACCCCACCGAATGTGGTCGGTTGGCGTAGTGGGTAGCGATGTCGACTCTCGGGCACACTGAGTGGGTTTTATGGTTCCGCCCCTTTATCGCCAGTTTTTGTACAATCATATATGCGCCGAAAGAACTGCTCTTGATAGTAGCAATCTTGCGTGATCACAGGAGCCAATCTGTGCACGATTAGTGTATTTAGTGAGTAAATATAGCCCTTTTGTGCTCCCATTTGAGTTACCTCTCAATGGATCGTATTAGCACTGTATCATTAGTATCATATCATGAATCATATCAGCGACGATGGTGTAAATGCCCACAAACGCATACGCTTTAGGGATAGGTCATGGATTTGGTTTGGTACCGGTAAATACTTACTTAGTTTACGGCTAAAATGTATTTTTCACCTGGACGTGTCATCGCTCGACTTCTGTCAGCGTTCGATCCTGGTTTCATTCCTGCTACAAGGAGAGAGATTACAGATGTCAGCAGTAAACAGTTACTTCATGATTGACTCCTGTGATCACGCAAGCACATAACACATAAGCAAGCACATAACGAGCCGAACTCCGATACATGGTCCCAAACCATAAAACTCACTCGGTGCGCCCGACAAGGGAAGCTTATGAACTTCCCCAAAAGATTCTCAACGTGACCTATATGGTCTTGTAAGGCATCGGACGAGGATCACAGGACTGTGCTTCGTTTTTGCTACGGGCCACTTGATGTTCCGAAAATGGCCAAAAATGATACCGCTTCAAGGCGAGCTGATACAGCAAAAGTGACACCTGGAATGGCCCTATCGTGCTCTGAACTTAAGTTACAAAAGGCTTGGAGCTCAAAGTAAAGTTTGATTATAGTAATATGATAATTTCCTACGTTTCCTAGACGAAGCTGCAGTGAACATCCAAGTAATTTATTCGCCGCCACATGCGACAGCGACTAGGTGGCCGAGTGGATAGCGAGGCGGACCTACGAGAGGGGTCGAGGGTTCGATTCCGGGGGTGGGGTTTCGGCGCCCCTATGTGTAATGTTAGTGTTTTGCAAATGACGATTACATTTGGCACCGGTAGGGTACCTTCTCCGGTCCTAACCCCACTTTCAACCTGTTCTCAGATATGGAAGAAGCTGGTTTTGTTGTGTGGAGCGATATCGCGTGTCCATTGAACGATGCTTGTCTCGCTGAGGAAGGTTCTGCTAGATGCTATCCCCATACGACCTCTTTGGTATGTTCTCAAATCCTTTTGGAAGTGTTCCTCACTGTCACCTCCTTCGTGAACGAGATCGACAGGCGTTGACTTGACCCATCATCAAGACATGCTCATTACTCTTCGAATTTCTTTGCCGATCTTCTCGCAACTTTCACTATTTCAGCTAACTGTTCCCAAGTACTGCATATTTTATCGAGCTCGTTTGATTGGTCGCCTTGCTGTGTGTTTCTTTCTCACCACGGGTCGAGGACATTGCAGATAGGAGCACTTGCACTCACTCCCTCTACTCTAGAGGTCAAAAAAAAATTTTGTCCAAAGTTCATCTTTAGGGTTATTTGGGATGCAGACCACCAATTTGGCAACCAATTTCGGTGAAAAGATAGATTAGAGAAGGTTACGATGGATATGTGCAAGTTAAAGGAGTATACGCAGAATAACCGGCACTGCTGCCTTTCACGACTCCAAAGGTCGAGGAGAGCTCGAAAGAAAAATTTTCGCTCAAACATTGCTCAGTGGTTTACATGAGAGGCCGATCACGGATATGACATCTATTTTTAAAATTTCGGTGGATTACGGTAGGTTACGGTAGATATGAGTGACTAAAGCTGTGCACGTTAGTGGGATCAATTCCTTCTCCAATGTTATCAGGCACATTTTCCAACCTTCGACTTCAACTTTGATGAAAAGTAGTACAAGCAAAATGATAATTTAGAAAAAGAGTTACAGATTAGTGGTCAGAAGCTTAAATAGTTCCCGACAGGGCCATTCCAGGTGTCACTTATGCCTAATCAACCCGCTCTGAAGTGATACCATTTTTGCTATTTCCGGACCACCCAGTGGTCCGTAGCAAAAACGAAGCACAGTTCTCTGATCCTCGTCCGATGCCATACAAGACCATATAGGTCCCGTTGAGAATCTTCGGGGGAAGTTCATGGGCTTTCCTTGTGAGGGCCGACATCGCTAGCCACTGCCCAAAAGACAACATTCGGTGGAGTGGCAGCAGGGCGTGATGTACTTCGCGCCCACGCTTCCACGTGCGTTTTTCGACCACAGAAGAGCTTGTTAGATGTTGATACACAACTTGTGTATCAATAATCACGCTTGCCTGAGTTTATTTATTTATTTGTTTATTTATTTATTTATTTATTCCAGGAGTGAAGCCCAATCAATAACACACGCAAAAAACACGAACACATGTCACTCAATCTGTGGTAGTTCCCAGTACCTTGCTTATGACCAAGGCTTATGCTAGAAGATTTTTGACAAACTTCTTATCAGGAACGGTTGCGACTGATGTTTGGATTTTGAACGTTGTGCAAATGAAATCCACTGTAATGGCTATACAGTTGACCGAGCCTCTATGTACTAACGTGCCGTGTAGAACTATTCTTTTTCTGTTATACCAGCAGTATCACCTGTATCACCTGTCGTCCCGTTGATAATCGACTTGCTCGAGGGGCGCCAGCAGCGTCTCCATTCGTCCATGTGGCGTGCCAGAGTGGTCCAATGGATCCTCCTCGCTCGAGGGACACGAGGAGCGTCATATCGGTCGTTCAGGGCTTTCACGAAGAAGTCCGACCAACGCGTTGGTGGGCGTCCCGGTGTTCTCTTGACATCCCGCGGAATCCAGTCGGTAACGGCTCTCGTCCAGCGAGTGTCTGCGAAGCGCATTACGTGGCCAGCCCACCTAATTTTCGACAAATTGGCCCACGCGACAGCGTCTCTGATCTTCGAACGTCGGCTAAGCTCGGAACTCTGGAGGCCTTCTCTCACTTGCGTGAGTCGTGTCACTCCTAGCATCGTCCTCTCGATTCCACGCTGCGCGACGCTGATCGCGTGTTCATCCTGCTTTCGCATAGCCCAGGCTTCTGAGGCGTATGTTAGGGCAGGAAGAACGGTAGAGTCGAATAGATGGGCACGGAGTCGGACGTTCTTCGTCTTCTTCGCGACTTCTTCGACGCTCTTGAAAGCTCCCCAAGCCGCTCGTTCCCTTCTGCTCAGCTCCGGCGCATATTGACTTCGCGACCCAGATACACGTAGCTGGAGCATTCGGAGATGTTCGTTCCGTTGAGCGTGAATGGGGCATCAGAAACATGTCCGTTCCTCATGAACATCGTCTTAACAAGATTCAGTTGCAGTCCAACATTCCCACATACTTTATACATTTTTTTCGCCAAAATACTTTATTTCAACACGAGTGTTGCCACCGTGTGTTAACATAATGCAGGACCATACACAATCAAAGTCGGCCAGCATTCGCTCCGCCTGGCTGATGCTCGGTGTAATGAGCACGATGTCGTCAGCGAAGCGAAGATGGTACAATTGCCGGTCGTCGATCTTCACTCCCATCTCTTCCCATTCTAGTTCGCGCATGACGTTTTCGAGGGTGGCGCTGAAGAGCTTCGGGGATATGGTATCACCCTGCCGAACCCCTCTCCTCACGTCGATGACGACGTCGTTGTAGAATGGAGAGATCTTGGTCGTGAATCCACTGTACAGCTCTCGAAGGACTCTGATGTATTGAGTAGGAACGCCTTGAGTGAGCAGGGCTTCGATGACCGCTTCAGTTTCGACGGAGTCGAATGCCTTCTTCAGGTCGATGAACATAAGGCACTGCGGCAGCTTATACTCTCCCGACACTTCGATGAGCTTCGTAATGGTGTGTGTGTTCGATCGTGCTGAATCCTCTCCGAAATCCTGCTTGTTCGCGTGGCTGTCCTTCGTCCAGTGTTCTGCTCTATTCAGGATCACTCGAATGAACAGCTTGTAGACTACGGACAGCAGGCAGATCGGGCGATAGTCGCCAATGTCGTGCACGTCTCCCTTCTTGTACAGCAAGACCGTCCTGCTGATCTTCCACTGAGATGGAACCTTGCACTCCGACAGGTAGTGCGTGAAGAGCCGCGTCAGAGTGTTGATGAGCGCTGGCGGTAGGTTCTTCAGGTGTTCAGGTCTGATCCTGTCGGGACCGGGTGCTGTACGTTTCTTCACCGACGAGATGGCGTGTCGGATCTCGGAAGGGAGAACTGAGGGAACGACGTATCCATCCTGCGGAAGATGGCATGGGGCAGGTAGACGTGGCATCGAAGAGATCGGAGTAGAAGTCGTGGATGATCTTCTCCATGGTCCTTCTGGAAGAGGCGTCGGTTCCGTAAGGACGTCGGAGAGCGGTCATCTTGGTCTTGAAGTTGGCGAAGTTCCGGCGGGCATTGCGGATGCTCACACCTGCCTCTGCTGTTTCAGCCAACACTTCCGCCCTTCTCTCCTTGAGATCTTCCTTTATCGCCGCTCTGCATAGCTTCGCAAGCTCGGACGTCAGCTGGTAGTTGCCTGACTCTTGTGCTGCTCCACGCTGGCGTATAAGCTTGAGAGTTTCCGGAGACAGGCGTCTCTTGGTGGTTTTCAAGCTCTCGGCTCCCTTAGCACTATCGTGGAGATGGTGCACGAAGCGGTCGTATTCCTCACCGACGTTGTCCATGACGGCATTTATTTATTTATTTATGCGCCCATGAAGGACACGCTAAATTTAAGTGATCACATAGCTCAACAACAAGAGAAGGAACGCAAGGAAAGAACGAAGGGAAACGATTAAACTAGTTAGACAAAACGAACCAACCAAACAAAATAAGCAATTACATCTTCTCAAAGGCAGACAAGAGAGGTGTAGAGGTCCCTGTTGATGGTCGTTCTGGGATTCCTCTTCTTGAACTTCGCGGCCTTCTCTCCTTGACGCGAAAAGCAAAACCTCGCGCGAAGGAGGCGGTGGTCCGATCCCGTGTAGAACTTGGGGACAACGGAAACGTCGGTCAGGCAATACTTGCGATTGAAGATGATGTGGTCGATCTCGTTGTGGAGCTGGCCACTGGGGGATTCCCAGGTCCATCGTAGAGAGGGAGGCTTCTGGAACTGTGAGTTTCCATAGATGGTCTTGGTCGACATGATAAACTCAGACAGCCTTTCACCTTGCTCGTTCCACTCCAAACCGTGGGTTCCGATGTAAAGTTCTTCCGGCGACCTTCGCGGTTCGATCTTGGCGTTGAAGTCGCCGACGATCACCTTGTAGAAGGTGTGATACTTCCTTATAGAACTTCTCCAGCTCCACGTAGAAGGCTTCGACCTCTTCGTCGTCGTAGTCGGATGTTGGGGCATACGCGAAGAATACAGTCAAAGCTGGCACGGAGCCACATCGCTTCAGTCGCAGACGTCCGATTCGGGTTGTCAGAGATTCGTGCGAATCGATGTTCATGGCCAAGTGCGTGTTGACGAGGACACCAACGCCGCCTACTCCCCTGCTGTCGCATGTTCCGAGGAACAGTTCTTCTCCGGAGCCGTAGGCGGCGTGTAGGGGGTGGTGTCTTCTCGTCTCGGTCAGTCCGATGACGTCGTACTTGATCTTCCTGGCTTGCATCATCAGGTCCTCGACGGATGCTTCCGATGCAAGTGTGCGGGCGTTGTAAGTACAGATCGTCATCCTAGTCCTTCTCAATTTGCGCAGCCTGGTTAGGCCCTGAGATTTTACCAGCGTCTCCGTACTCGTCCTTCCCATCGCTGCAGGAATGGGGGCTCTTTCGGGGTCTGGGGAATGAGGTCCTTTAATGCTGCTGCGTTTGACTTCCATACAACACGGGTAGCTCTAGTCAGGCTCTGTCGTGCGGGCGAGGAACTCCGGGCAGCCAGCCAGACTGCCCGAATGGACGGGGCGAGACTTAAGGCGGCCTCGAATCGCCTTACATGTACTCCCAGTCTACCGAGTGCAAGCTTTCGGCCGAGCCGACACAGTTACAATCCGCACAGTCACGGACACATCCACGCACATTGTGCACGAACATGCTGCTCCCACGCACAAGGAACGCGTCGACCCCACACAGCAGGAGCAAGGAGTCCATCCCCTGCATCCCACCTGCGTCTCTGGGCAGTACACGGTCGCGTTTGGTCGCGTTTAATTCCCCTATCCACCACCCGGGGACGCGCCACGTGGCGCGCCACGTGGCCCTGCGACAAGCGGCCCGAGATCCCTCTTAACAAGAGAGCCCGAAGGCTCTCTATCGAGGGAGATCCGTGGATACCAGCAGTACACTGACCAAATTCTGTTTTGTGGCTACATGGTGTCCACAAAATGGCCAACAAGATATTTGAATGATCAGCATCCTTAACTCTTTTGCTACGGTAGAGTTTTCTTGCAAAAAGTGCAAAATCTTCTGCTGAAATACAGTACCGTCGGTAAATGTCCGCCAAAACGCGGCCGTGAGGGTTAATCCGCCGTTTTCGCCGCCTTGCCATAACTCGCTTCAACGTCGGTTATATCCACTGAAATGCACATTGTTGGAACCAGAACAAAAGTATCCAACCAATGGCGTAAAAATCTCAGTAAAATATTAGAATTTTTTAGTTGAAAATGGCCTAAATTGGGCGATCCGTAATTGTCTTGACCCGCACTACATTCGCTCCTGAGCCTCGCCTTATTATGCCACCTGGAAAGAACGAACCTATCCAGTAGAATTTTAAATTACTTAAACGCTGGCGAAATGTATTCCATGCCAATTTTGGGTTTTGTCGCATCATGGCGATCTACTTGATATCAAACCCGCCACAGTTTGGCTTCATTTGCGTAATTCTATGCGTTCTCAACTGTCGGTGCTACGATGCCGGCAGTTGAGAACGGGCAAGAGCAGTGCAGCTGCTCGCCGCTAAAATCATCTCACTTCAGATAAAAGTATTTATGAAGCTATTGAGAGAAAGCTAATGGCTCAACGGCAAGTAACAGTTATTAAATACATGCAGCCGAAAACATGCTAATACATTAATATGATGTATTGATATGTTGCAGTGAATTTCCATAATACGCGATCTGATGCAATTGATCTCATTTCTACTCTGTACAGCACTCTTTCTTTCAAATGCCTTACCACCGCGAGCTTCAACGCTCTTCGCTATACGCCACTGGATGCCTCCTATGTATTTCCTCCACGTCTCTGGCATTATAGACATCCAGTACTGCTTTATAGTCGTACACAATTCCTCATGAGTTCCAAAAGCTCGAGGCCTGCAAAGGATGCACGCAACAAAGGATCGTTATATGTAATTCCGGAGATTAACTTCTGTACAAGCCTTAAATGGGGCTTCATACTGCCTACTCACTAATTCAATAGGATCCAGGTCAGGAGAGTCGGTGGGCCATCCTACAGTTTCAAGTCTCCACTCAAGCAACCACCTCTTTGTGTAAGAACTAGTGTGAACCGGGGCATTGTCCTGCACTAGTCGTGATTCACCTGAATTTTTTAGCGCTGCTTACGGAAATGTGAAACAATGAAGAGGTCTTGATAATAAACCATTAAATGCACTCTTCTCGAAAGATGCGTAGCACTTTCTCAGGACTTCACAATCTATTCCAACGCTTCGGGGCAGGAAAGCTGAAGCTGTTGTGCCTCGTGAGGAGATCCCTTCCCAGAAGTGCACGTTTTGGGAGTAGGCGTTTAGTTTGAAAGACTTTTAACCAGGTATGTGCGGAATTTCCGTTTATGCGTTCTGCGTGGAAAGGAAGGCAGCGTCTGCGAGATAGGCCGTAAGTTCGAGGTGGTAGGAAAGCGGCCTAGAGGGTGCCCGAAGCAGCGCTAGTCTGATACGTTACATATGGACTAGAAGGTTGCTGGTCTTCACCCTGATCTAGCGCCAGATCGCGAAAGGTGGCGTCGTGACACCTGAATAGCGCACCTCGCTACGAGGCGGGACAAGCGCTGAAGAAGAAGAAGAGGAAAATTTAAATAAAATAGTGAGTTTTGAATTATTTCCGTTTCTGTGTTTCGCATTCCGGCTTCCGGCCATTTTGAGCTTTTTCCGTTCCGTATTCCGTCTCCCGCTTTTCTCGAAAAAAAATCCGCATTTTCCGTTTGCCCTGCTTTTAACACAAATGAGTTAAGGGAAAGTAGTATCTCATTAGTAAACAACCTCGGTTAATATTTTGGAATGGAATATAAAATGGAATATAGAATGTTCTCTATACATTTACATGACACATGACATAACGCTGATTTATTACGCGGTCTTTATTTTCTAACCTTACAAGAAACACTATGACTTCGCTGTGCATCTCTAACACCATATACCGATACATGGATAGGAGAAATTTGTAGCTTAATTGAATTTGATCCCTGACCATTTTGGTTTGAGTGGGAATTGTCTTGAGGCTTGAGTTGGCTCGCAAGCGGATCCGCTCATAAGACTGCTTCGCACTGCCCAAGAGGAAGAGCGTAAGGCGCGACATTCGAGAGGTGCGCTGTCATTCTGCACCGCCGCGAAGCTGCTGCCGTCGAGAGATTCCGACCCTCCGTTCTCGCCGAGAGAACGAGCGAGAGCGCCCCCGAAGCGTTACCTGCCTGCATTTAAGAGCGGCCGAAGGAAGGCGGGCTCTCGGTGAAACATCATGAGCTCCAGGCCCATGACAGTTGGTGTGAGTAGGGAGAGGAGAGAAGCACTGATTGTAAGCGCAAGCCCAAAGGACATTGCTGGTGGGACAGGTCGGGTCAGTGTAATTACGACAAGAATGTGGACTGCAGCGTCGTCTCGTTCTCGCTAAATGACATGAACCATTCTGCAAGGTCTGTGCAGACGTCGCTTTCAAATGTCATTGTCGGATTTGAAGGATCCCACGCACAAAAGTCAAAATTACGAACTTTGCCGTTTTCTGCGTTTGCTACCGTCTCTTCTATTTTTTATTCAAATACCGCTCTTTCTTCTACGATGTCAAGGCGTGCTGCGGTGTATATTTTGCTTTGCAGGTGGCTATGAGCGCTCGTTCCTCGTCATGGAGTATGAAAAGAGTTTGGATGTATTCAGGAGACATCGCTACTATCAAGAGCAGCTCTTTCGGCGGTAAGGCTTGAATCGTCGTAAATAATGCTCAAGAGAATCGCAGGGTTCAACGTGAAAAATCGGTAACTGTCGGGGTGAAATCCACTTATGTTCTTGCATGCCCTCGACCAGGGGTGTGCGTTTACCGGGTACCGATTTACCGGTTTAACGGATTTAACGGCATTTTCGGGATAAATTCTTTTAACGAAAATTTCCGGTAAATTCCCAAATTTACCGGAAAATTTAACGACTTTTTCCACACAAAAACATGTTCCTATCTATCGAATGGAGAAGGAAACATACTACCTATCTCAGTTTAGAAGTGATTGCTGCTACCTTCTCTGATAACTTGCCCACATCAGGAGGCGGAGATGGTGCGCTCCGGTGTTAAAGCGCGCTCCTCTCGAATAGTACCTCGCGCCGAGATTCCCCACACGACATGAGACAATTTGGACTAGAGATATTGAAGCTCTCAGAATAGGCGATCGCCAGAAGAATAACGAGAAGATACGCTCGTGTCTTGCGCCCGTAATTTAGTCCAAGATGTAAGGCGCCGGAATGAACTCCACTAGTCTACCTGATCTCCTGCTGGACTCTAAAGCTGTTTTCCCGCATAAGAAGAGAAAGAAATTCATTATCATGTCACAGTTCGTTGTTTTTTCTGAAGTGTCTGGCTTTGCTCCAAAGTACAGCTTAACAGTTCAAAAAAGTGGTAGTGTAAGGTGTAAATCATTCTTTCATCGAATGAAATTATAATCACTGTGATAATTTCAAAAAGCAGTTAGACTGTTAATCCAAGAATGTATAGCAATATTCGATTGAATGTCCGATTTTTCGGAAATGTTTTTATAGAGTTTTATTGAGCTTTTATCTTTTTTAAAGCACTCGCAATATAGATCATTACGCTTGTGCATTGTTAGGCTTTCGCTTGCTTTGTTTGCTTTAGGATGACGTATGCATGATAAAATGAAGATGATATGGGTTTTCTGAGCGTGATGATATTTCGGTAAGAAGCTTTACGCTTTTTTACATTACCGCCGCTTAGAATCATTGTTTTTGAGGGAATATTAAATTTTAAAAAATAACGGATTCACCGGATTTACCGGCATTTACCGGCGAATTTCCGCGTTAAAAATATGCGGTAAAAAAATTACCGGCGGCAAGTCAGCGCACACCCCTGCCCTCGACCACTACGCTTGGGTACTGTGGCACATAATGGACATGTGATTATTGTACTAACCCAGCTGTTCTAAAGGCAAGCCAACCACTTGGAATATGTGTGACCATATTATCCCGGTATGCGTCCGATGCCAAGCAGTCCTATGATGCATGCGTGGAAACCGCAGCGGGTTTGGTTTTCATCTCAACGATTTCAACTCGATTCCTCAAAGCAAACAAAAGCAGTTGGAATTTATGAAGCCGCGGCTTCGTTTTCTTGTTTGGATTTTAGCCCGCTCAAAGCAGCTTTATGTATTGCCAGCAGCTCATGAGCTCAGCGAATTCCTCGGATCTGATAAGTTGGCGGCCACCTTTGCTACCAGAACGGTGATAAACTGAAGACGTTTGCTGACAGTGATAGGGTTCATATTTCACGCTGTGCGACACGAAGCTCACATTTCAGCTCATATGTAGTTGGCCAGCTCAGCTGGAGCAGTCACATAAGCAGCTACTGCGGTCACAAACAAAAATCGCCGTACGTCTCTCCATTTGATGTCCATAACGAAGAACCTGCCCCACAATGTTTAGTCTAGAGCTCTGCTGATAAGTATTTGCGAGGACATTGCCAAAAAGGGATAGTGGGGCGTAATCGATCTCCTTTGGCTTACGCGAAACTTCTATTCCGTGAATTCCCGACGTGGAAAATGGGTGAACACTTTCTTAGAGGTCTGGTATTAATAACGGGTGGAAGTCCTGATACACATTGGGCTGAGGCATGATGCGAACACGCAGCAGCGCAAACCTCTGCCAACAGAGTCGCATGCTCGGATCTACTGTGGGAATTTCGGTCAACTAAAAATGAAACATGAGCATTTTACGCTTATTCGGATTTTAGCAACGTTCTGCGTTTGGCAGCTACTTATAAGTGACGTGACTCTACAGGGTGCTCCAAAACAACGTGGACAAGATTTTTTTTTGTCATAATTATATAACAACCAACAACTCGAAAAAACGACGACTAATTTAAAACAACACAAACATTAAGGTACACCATCTTGAAATGCCTTCGAAGTGGCCTCCCTTGGAACGGATGCAAAGAGCAACGTTTCGCGAAGTTTGGGGGCGGTAGGCCGCAGGTCGTGGCTGGGAACAGATTCTGTTCACAGATGCGAAGCTGTTGACCGTGGAGCAGGCGCAGAAACGCCAAAAAGATAAGTTATGGTGTACAGAGGCTCCAAGCTGCTCTGCTATCGTCGAACACCGCCAGAACCCACAATCGGCCATAGTTTGGGGCGGAATCATCCCTCTGGCAGGACCCCTCTGGTTTTCGTGGATAAAGGAGTGAAAATTTATTTATTTTTAAAATCGAAAAAGATATGCACCAGCGAGACATTCTCGAGTCCGTAGTTCCTCCTTGGGTCCAGTAGCACTTCGGTGATGCCCATTGGACGTTCCAACAGGAAGGACTCTGCACCCGAACATAGGGCGAAGACTACGCAGGCGTGGTGCAAGGCCAACTTCCCCGATTCCATCACGCCTTCGGAATGGCCGCCGTATTCTCCGGTTTTGAATCCGATGGAGTACAGTGTGTGGGCATTTTAGAGGTTAGGGTCGTCGTCAAGCGCCACCGCAGCCTCCAGTCCCTGAAGGAACCTAACGCCAGGAGTGGGAACGATTGTTTCCTGATGACCTGCGGCCCATCGCCCCCCAAAACTCGCGAAGCGTTTGGCCCTGTGCATCCACTCCAAGGGAGACCCCTACGAAACCACTTGACCATGATCTACCGTAATGTCTGTATTAATGTAATTTAGTTGTTGTTTTCTCGAATTGTTGGTTGCTTTATAATTATGGTAGAAAATCTTGCCCACGTTATTTTGGTGCACCCTGTAAAAGAGCGTCGACAACTTAATTACTTTATGAAAAATGAAGTTTTGAATCGGCTACAGAAGCCGACCTGCATAGAATTTTTATCACTAAATCATACGCATAGACCAGTACCATAGAAAATAATTCAGTAGTTCCTTGATCTATGCATAGCGAACCTTAGTGGTTCAGAAGTTTAGTGATTCGTTAAGCGACCCAAAAGGATACTTTATGACATTTGCATCGACACTAAAAAGGCAAACGGCTTTCAGCCGGAACGCGACTTTGTCAAAAATGTTTATCAGCAAATAAGTTAACGTGGAGCGCAGTTGGAGGAGGTGCACTGGAAGCCATGTTCCCGGTTAGGATTTCCACCCAGGCCATCCATGCCTTTCATCCCTCCGGGGTCGGTGAATTGGGACAACGCTTGTCCGGGAAGAATAAAGCACTGGCTTGTTCATGGGCTGGTCACCGCAATTCGTCGCCAAGTACGCATTCAAATCACCTACACGACGTCGCATAGAGGCAGAATCAGCTGCGCATTCCGACATCGAGTAACGCCGTCCGATCCTCTGTCCTTTTAAATTTGCTTGAAGCTAAGAGGGCACAATCCGGAGAAACGGGTGAGTCCACCGTCGAGCAAACGGCAGACCGTCCTTACTTTCTAACAGCCCACGATGCCAGTTTTCAGCTTTCAGCTTTCGTCCTTATATGGCGTCCTCGTTGAGTTTGCCCACTCTCTACGAGTGAAATGCGATCGACGGCAATAGCTGCCCCCTGACGCCAGTCAAACCGGAAGCTGAAGAAGACCCCTCACAACGGAACGGCCCCATGTGAAGTTTCTAGCGCCGTTTTGCTATTGGTTCTGAATAGGGAACGAAACCTGCACATGACCGATGGACCCATGGCTTCAGCTGCACCCCTGTATCTATTTAGGTCCTTTCTACTCCGCAGTAGATGTAGAGTAAGTGGCGTATTCCAGAAAGGGGTTTACAGCGCAGACCTTTAGATTTTATCGCTTTTTGTGCGTTACCACAAGTAATTCTGTTGGAGTGAATATACGCAGTCTCAAGTGGGTTTTCGGAATTCCTTGGGTATCTTTGCTCTGGTATTTACGACGAACAGTCGTGAAATGCCGCATTCGTATACAGCATGTGTTTGTTTTGTTATTAGCAAACGCCTAGTGGATACGACCACCACCTTTCACGAAACCCTAACTTGTTGCAGGTTTCGCGACATCGATGTGGACAAGTCGATCAGCAGCAATCGCCGAGGAGTCTCACTTGAGAACTACAAGCTGCACCTGGCTCGAACTGCGCTCACCTGGTAGGACCCATAGCGTCCTGCCCCTCCGCCGAAGCCAATGATTGCTAGTTGAAGGTACGAGAAGAAACTCGGTGTTGCAGTGGAAGAGCCGCTGATGACCGACAGCAAGTGGACTCTCTGGGGAGGCGTCTACTACGCAGCCAGTCTCTACACAACAATAGGTGAGTACGACTGTGAGTTCCACCACTAGACCTTCCTGAAGGTGAATATCAGTCTTCCTATGCAATGGATAATGCGCTAGTCTTTTGTAAGGTCGGCTATTGTGAAGCATGAGGTGTTGTACAGCTGTGGTTTTTGTTTTATAACCGTTGGCGTGGACTAGATGAGTTCATCAGCTTTCTCTTAACGTTTTCTATGCTATCGGACAACTACAAAGCAAGATGCATCGCAGTACCGAAGAGGTGACTTCACTTCTACCACTGCTTTAGCGGGAAATCTTATGCAGCGGTTTCTAAGAACGTTTAAATCGAAGACCAGAATATCGTATACGATTATGTGAGCAGTACTACTGAATTATCTACCAAAGGTGAATGCTACATAAAGTTTAGCAATTCATGCGATGTTTTGTGACTGTTTTGCAGAGCTATCCATTATCTATAGGCAGCTTTTAAAGTTCTATCATCTACTCATTCCTAATGGTCACGCTTTTCTAAGATCGAACAACAAATTTCCGTCGTTATTCCGGATTCCAATTAATTCTTGCAAGTAAACAATTATCATAAAAGGAAGAAATATTTGTAAAAAAAGATTTTCTGAGTATTCCTGTTTTTTTACGTTTCTTCGTTCAAAAAAGTAGACGATTAAGGCTCTATTACATAAAGAAAAACATTTAGCTTCCAAGAGATATAAAACTTTGAGGGTGTATATCTAAAACCGAGGGTTTAATGCACCTTTTCTTGCAGGCGGGATGCCACTTTCTCCTCAACAACTATTATGGGTCATCTCGGGTATGATAGGTTGTCCCTCGCGTAGATGTCCGTGTAAAAAAAAGCGCCAGAACTATCGTAACCTTCGGTTGCTATCCATGAGCTACCATGTGGTAGTCGCAGAAAATTCTCGAAGCTTCTCTGCAAGAAGCATGTAAGCGCACAAGCTCTTTCATGGGCTTCCGGCTTTTTATGCATCGTCAACTTCACAGGAGCATCTTTGAGTAATCGTCTTCTACGTGCGGCGCCGCGACACTGGAGCGACGGCAGCTGTCCGCAACATCGACAACGCATTGGGTGGGGGGGGGGAGGCTGCGATCAACACCGTCAACCTCTCATTCACTCGGTTCGCAAAAGGAGACGCGGACTTCAAGGCAAGCCTCGTTTCGAACGCTCCCAAGCAGTGGCAGACTGCGCCGTTCTCGACGCTGTCAAGGAGAATCTGGAGGTTGCCACCAGGAGTCTTGCGACAAGGATGCACCCAACGGACAGTCCTCAGTTGCCTCAAGACCCTTGACTACCGAGAGGAGCTAACTTGATGGTTCCAGCATGCCTCTACCGAAAGTATGTGGTTCACCCTCATATCTATCTGCCAGTCTTTCCTTCTCCGCTCGCCTCGCAAAGAATCTCTGAAAAACCTATATACCAGAGTGAGAGTTGGTTTCTCTACGACTCCAACGTATACCATGCCGTTTGGCTACCTCGAAAAGAGTCGCGTACGCATGCGAAGTCGATTGTGTACATCTTAGGACGATTTTTCTCTACTGCCTCTGGGACTTGAAGGGAAAGCTGTATAACGAGAGGCTCCCGCAAGGGCACACGGTCGCCACTCAGCACCAGAAATTCGCGAAAGCTGTTCGGGAGAAGCGGCCAAGACGACCGTCAGTGCACTTTCTTCATGATAGCGCCAGACCCATGAGTTAAAGCAACCCACCAAAAAATCGAGGAACTAGGTTGGGGTACTGAATAAACAAATAAAGAAGAAAAAAATGAAAACCATATCAAGACATTCCTTGTCAACTAATAGTATATGTTGGAAGATCTTGTTCAGAATAGGAGCCCGCACCAAAAGCCAGGCAAAAGCAAGGACTATGTGATCTTCCACTGATTTAGCCTGAAGCCTCGAGCGTCCAAAACACTGGTGAATACTGTCGTTCGTCGAAAAAAGAAGTCGTTCGCACTATCCAAGCTCCATAATCTGGCGCATCGACACACGGCGATGCGAGTGTTCACGGGAACGGGAACGATTGCTCTCTCGGAAGAACGGTAGCGCGTCGTTATAAAGCGTGGATGACATGCATCAGGTGTAACATGTCGAGCAGTTCTGTGACGTTTTGAAGAAGATTTAGCCTCATGGGCAGTCGTGATCATGCACGTGGCATTCGGAGAACACTATCAGCTACCCACTGCCAATGTGGTTCGTCATAAAACCCAGAAAGCGAGCTTAGAGCTCAGCGATTTTATTTGAAAGTTGACTGCAGCAGGACAGGCGTTTTCGTAGTTTATAGCTGTTGCTTACGCATGTCGCTTTTACAATATCCTGGTTAAGTTTTCGGAAAAGCCGTAAACACGACGAACATGAATGTTAGAAAAGTAATCCAGGAGTTCTAAAATCGCAACTATTCATAACGAAAAAGCTACTCTGAGTGCAGTGGCAGACGTGCACCAAACTTCATATTTCTTAGCATGGCGGAAATGGATGACCGCGAAGAGAGATAAGATCTTTTAAACAAAACTGCCGAAAACCTCCTAAACGTTTGGCTTTTTTCAATGAATTGTTTCAAGAACTTGTATGGCACCGTATCCTTCAACTTTGTAGAGCTCGTAGACACCGTTCTTACTACAAATTCCAATTCCACTTTTCGCGGTTAAAATCCGCGCTCTCTTTAACGTTTTCTAATCAAATGAATTTTTTCAGGTCTTTCTATTATACTGAGATTTATATAATAGGATTTTAGGGTATGGTAACTTCTTTCCACGTACAACGTCGGGTCGCATTATCTCGATGCTGTACGCGTTCTTTGGCATTCCTCTCGTGTTCACGATCCTCTGCGAATGGGGATTTCTTTATTTCACATGGATAGAGTATGGTTGGAACTGGGTGAACGAGAGATTCTGTCAGAAGTGAGCAGTCAGATCACGACTTTCCATTCGCTACCGGTTCAAGCAATAACAGCATTTTCAGAAGTCTGCAACGTCAGGTCGAAAAGCGCTATCATAGGGAGAGGTGGGTGAAGAATCTGCTTGCTTTCTGCCACATCCCAATAGGCCATAGCCGAAGCGCCTTCTCCGGACTCCGCTTTCATTCCTTCAACACAACAGTGCCTCATCTGGCCTATTTTTTGATGCTATACGTATTAGAGCGCGGAGTTAAATGCTGCGGCTTCTTTCATAGCTCAGAGTGTCTCCCGGCACTGTCATACGCTTTTCGGTACTGTGTGGAGTGCCATTTTTCATTTGGTTTTGGTTGAACATTCGTCCGCAAAAAGAAAGACGACTCGCTAGCTTTTCAGAATTCGTCGTGTCGGAAGCGAAATGTCGCTTCGGAGCATGTCCACCGCACCGTTGCTGAACGTGCATCGGACTACTAGCAACCTAGTGAACACCACGGATCACCATGTAAGTATTGTCAAGCTTCAGCTTTGTTTCTGACGTGCACCAAAGAAATCGCCACCAACGTCATTGACCTGACCTCATCTCATCATCTCCTCTGCACGCCGTTTTGTGAGGAAGGAGACAGACTTCTGGTGCAAAGACGCTGATCCTCTCTACGTTCACGTCATTTCTTTCGTCAAATGTTACATCTGTCTCTCAATCCCTCAAAGCTCTCAAAAAGATGGGCGAGGCTCCCTTATGATGGCACGGCCGTGTTCTGCGTGGAAAAGAAGACAACGTCCGCTTGATAGGCCTTAACTTTGAGGTAATAGGAATTCGGCCTAGAGGGCGGGCAAAGCAGCGCTGGTCTGATAGGTTACATGCGGACTTGAAGGTTTGGTGTGGTGTTGAAATCGAAACCGAGATAGTACACGCTTTATTGACGACTAACGTTTCGGCGATGTCGCCTTCTTCAGAGTCTGAAAAAGTCCAAACATATGCTGAAGCTACCAGGCCAAACATCGCCACGAACCTTGCGAAAATTCAAAGACCCCCCGAACAGCAACCCTTCCGGCAGAGAGAGATGACAGCAGCCCAACATTTAGAACACCCGAGAGACCCCACAAAGTGAAACTGTCTAAAAGGCGAGACTGAGGTAAGGGGTGAGCTCGCGGGTTATATAGACGCATTCCCCCCGCCGATTCAACCTCGGGCTCTTGGCCTGTATCCAGAACCCCTCCAGGGTTTTGCGCGCGACGGTATGGGCCTCCCGTGCTAGAATTTTGAAAGTGACCCCAAAGTCGGCGCCGTTATGGTCGTTTACCCTGTGGCAGCCCAAAGCAGTTGATGGTCGTGACCTGCTCTTCCCTTCCAGGTGTTCCTTAACGCGGACGTAGAAGGGGCGAGCTGTTTCACCGATGTATTCGCCTCCACAGCTGTTGCACCTTATGAGGTAGACAACCCCCGAAACCACGCAGTCTCCTTCGTTGCCTGCAGGGCAGATGGCGCAATTTGGGGTTTCGCAACTCCTGTCGTACAGGCGGTTGCGCACTAAACGACTTTTCAGGTTAGCGGGAGGTGTATCTACCACTTTGACATCGTTTTCCAGTCCCGCCCTTCTAACGCACTTCCTAATAGAAGTGCTGACACTGTCTGAGACGAAAGGGATGACAAACGGGATTTTCTCGTCAAATGAGGAATTACGTGAGCGATTGCTAGTGCTACTTCGCTGATGGCCAAAGAATGTATACCCATTCTTGGCAGCGATTTGGTGAGAAAGCGCTAGCGATTCCTTGCGCTCGTTTTCCCCAGAAGATACCCTGCTTGCTGTGCGGAACATATTACGCACGACAGATGTTTTGGTCTGTGTCGGAGCGCTGACCTGCTGTGGACCAAGATATTTTTGCTAGTGGGTTTACGATACTACTTTGTTATTTTTCTCCCTCCGTTCAGCTGTATTTGCGTCTATATAACCCGCGAGCTCACCCCTTACCTCAGTCTCGCCTTTTAGACAGTTTCACTTTGTGGGGTCTCTCGGGTGTTCTAAATGTTGGGCTGCTGTCATCTCTCTCTGCCGGAAGGGTTGCTGTTCGGGGGGTCTTTGAATTTTCGCAAGGTTCGTGGCGATGTTTGGCCTGGTAGCCTCAGCATATGTTTGGACTTTTTCAGACTCTGAAGAAGGCGACATCGCCGAAACGTTAGTCGTCAATAAAGCGTGTACTATCTCGGTTTCGAGTTCAACACCTTCTTCTTCTTCTTCTTCTTCAGCGTCTGTCCCGCTTAGTAGCGGGGTCCGCTATTCTGGTGTCATGACGCCACCTCTCCCGATCCAGCGCTAGATCAGGGTGGACACCAGCAACCTTCAAGTCCATATGTAACGTGTCAGACCAGCGCTGCTTCGGACGCCCTCTAGGCCGCTTTCCTACCACCTCGAACTTAAGGCCTATATTGCGGACGCTATCTTCCTTTCCACGCAGAACGTGGCCGTACCATCGTAAGCGAGCTTCGCGCATCTTGTCCGCTATCGGCGCGACACCGAACTTCTGCCGAATAGCTTCGTTTCGGATGCGGTCCATGCGCGTGACTCCAGCCGTCCAGCGCAGCATCTTCGTCTCCGTGATGCTGAGGCGCGTTTCAACCTCCTTGGTCGCAGGCCAACATTCAGCACCGTACATCGCTACCGGCCGGACAACTGTTCTATATATTTTTGACTTCAAGCGCTCTGGTATCTTCCTATCGCAGAGCACGCCAGTCAACGAGCGCCACTTGGACCAAGCTGCACTCACGCGTGAATTCACTTCAGTCATCAGATTGCCATCAGATGCTACTGCTGATCCCAAGTACTTAAAAACCGAAGTGCGTGGGAGCTCGATGCCGTTAACCTTGATGGAGCTGGACTCAGTAACGTCTGTCGTTAGATATTCGGTCTTCTTCACGTTCAATCTGAGTCCAAAATCGCTCCAAGCGATCACACCAAGCTTGCACCTCTCGCTCCAGTTCATCTTTATCTTCGCAAGCGAGCATTACGTCATCAGAATAAAGCAGTGTCCAGGGGACAGGCTTCTGAAGATCTCGTGTAATGGCGTCCATCACGACAACAAAAAGGAGTGGGGAAAGCGCAGAACCCTGGTGTACCCCGACAGAGATGGGGAACTTCATCGAGGTTCCGGCTGCAGCTTGAACTCTACTCTTTGGGCAAGAGTAGAGGATTCGCACACACTCTATGAGCTCTTCAGGAACTCCATGTCGTCGCAGGGCGTACCATATCACTTCACGCGGTACGCGGTCAAAGGCCTTCTCCAAGTCGAGGAAGGCGATATGCACTGGCTTCTGTTTCTCGCGGTGCTTTTCTATCAGGAGGCGGGCGGCGTGTATGGCATCAACAGTGCCACAGCCAGCCACGAAGCCGCACTGATTGCTGGAAAGCTGGACGATGTCACGAATTCGTCCGTCGACAATTCGCTCAAAGATCTTCATGCTGTGTGAGAGCAAGCGAATCGGACGGTAGTTGGAGCAGTCTGCAGGACTGCCCTTCTTCTTCCAAATCGGAATCGTCGTACTTTGGCTCCAACAGTCAGGTACTTTCTTCTCTGCTACTACCTGATTAAAGAACTTCGCCAACCACTCAGCCGGATACCAAAACTTTGACTTCCACAGGTCAGCCGCCACGTCGTCGGGCCCGGTCGCTTTGCCTGGCCTCATCTTCTTCAAAGCCGCTTCAATCTCCTCCACGGTGATCATTTGAACGGGGCCGTGGGTTGGAGCCGTTGAAGGGATGGCTGGATGAGGAAATTCTACCGTAGAGATTTCCTCAAAGTAATCGCGCCATCGCTTCAATGCTTTCTTGCGGTCCATAAGAAGATGGCCGTTCTCATCATTGATGCCGAAAAACTTTTCAATGTCCTCGGTCTGCCGATGGCGATTCTTAGCAAGCCGGTACAGATACCGCTCGCCATCACGTGACTCGAGTTTCTCGTTGACATCTGCATAATGAGTGGCTTTTGCAACAGCCACGGCTTTCTTTGCAGCTTTCCTCGCTTCTTGGTACTTCCGCCAGTTATCGGCTGTCTTTTCGCCGAGAAACACGTGATAGAGCGACTTCTTCTCTCGCACTTTTGCTTTCACGTCGTTTGTCCACAGCCATGTCTGCTTGTTGACCTTCCGTCGCCCAGGCTTCGTAATGCCAAGTTCTGACTGTGCAGCTTGACGAATCGCGTCGGTCGCCTTCTTCCAAGTTTGCGGTTACCGACAGTCGTGACTGTCGGTAACCGCACGCGAGAAATCACAGCTGCTTCCTTCTCTCTCATTCGCCACCACTTTATTCTTGGTGCACCGCATCGCTCGACCTGCTTCAGCCTCGGAGGGGCGATCTTCAAAGTACAGATCAGCGGTCGATGCTGTGGGGCGACCGTCTCATACGGCACGACCTTCGCGTCTGTGACAAGACTCCGGTCACGATCCTTAACAAGCACAAAGTCTATCTGAGACTTGGAGCTCCCACTATAATATGAGATGAGGTGGGAGTCGCGTTTTCGGAAGACGGTGTTCACTATGGTGAGGTTATGCGATTCCGCATAATCAAGAATACGCTCACCATCGGCGTTACGTGACCCGTACCCGAAACCACCATGACAGCTATAACCGTCTTTCGTAGCACCTACGTGCCCATTAAGGTCACCAGCGACTATGATGACATCTTTCGACGGTATCTCTGCTGTCTTCTCATCAAGTAGGCTCCAAAACTCATCCTTGGCTTGCTCTGGGCAGCCGGTCTGCGGAGCATACGCAGAGAAGAAGTGATAGAGTCGCTCCTTAGCGGCGACAACGATCTTCATTAACCGATCGTCAAAGCGTTCGACGCTTACAATCGAGTTACGAAATCGTTCGGAGACGATACACCGACACCACTGGTGGTCCTGGGACTTCCACATAGAACGGCCTTGAAGCCACGTCCTATGTCCCTTGACTTGCGGCAGGACCACCTCGTCTCCTGCACCGCACAGAAATCAACTCTTCTACGCTCCAGTGCTTCAACCAACTCGCACGAGCGACCCGTCAACGTACCCACATTCAGCGTTGCCACGCGGGTCCTGCTTACGTTACGGGACTTTCGGACTAGCTCAGTTGCCCCCCGATGCCGTCCTCGCATCAGGGACCCTCGCATACTTCTCACACTCGCCGGGCTTTGCGAGTGCGCGTCGGCTCCCGCGGACGCCGTAGCACTATCTCGAAATACTTGAACTGTCATACACCATGTGATGTGACATGGGTCTTCGTAGGCTGGCCTGTCACAAAGGCCTGTCGCCTGCATTCGAGTGTCCGTGCTTAGCTTAGCTCACCAAACGAGCAGTTTCCAGTGGCACCACGAGGAGGAACGGACATCGCCACCTTTCAACACCACACCAAACAATTGGACAACGATCAATGCCGAGATTCATCGAGGGTCGAACCTGGCAGCGACTTGAAGGTTGCTGGTGTTCGCCAGGATCTAGCGCTGGATCGGGAAAGGTGGCGTCATGACACCAGAATAGCGGACCCGAGTATTTCCCATCTTTCCCGATCCAGCGCTATATCAGGGTGGACGCCAGCAACATTCAGGTTCATACGTAACGTATCACATCAGCGCTACTTTGGACGCCCTCTAGGCCGCTTTCCTATTGCCTCGAAGCAAAAGCCTTTCTTTTTTCTCACTGTCTTCTTTCCCGAACGTAGTCTCCTCAAGGAAACAACTATCTTAAGAAATTTCCCTCGTTGACAACTGTTCAACCCATGGGTTAACACAAAGGACTTAATGATAGCATTCAAGAGTGGATGCAGGGAACTCAACCAGCTACATTTTGAGCTTCTTTCTCTGTAGAGCCACATGTAGGCAGGTGTTGTGCAAGTAGCTGTCGTTTTGCTCGCCTTCGATTCCTATGGCCAGCTTCGCACTAACGGCTTCCAGATGGTGCGTAGATGTTGTCGGGGAGGACTAGAGCACTAAGCGTCCGAAAATTTCGAGGACTTTCACAATATTATGGCGTGTACACCTGGCATACCCGACCTGCCTGGTTTCCAATGGGGGCTGAATTCCGTGTTTTTTCACTTCCTCTTCTCAAAACGCTCCGTCGCGCAAAATCCCACCCTCCCACCATACGCTCTCCGAAGCTTCTTAAATACATTTTCCTAACGATACAACTTTCAATTTGCGTTTTGCGTACTAGCTTTGCTCGCAGCCGACTGTGATTCCATAGCACGCGGCTGAAATAGAACCCGTGCGCGGGGTTCATCTCATTGACTACCGACGGTTCCAGATAGAGTCGAACAAGCCGCTCGGCGAACTAGACGTGGTGCTACCTGAAGAGGAACAGGCCGAGACGGTGCCGATGAAAGCGGCGCTGATCTTCTTCTTCCTCTGGATCAGTGTGTCCGCTTTCATTGTGCGGTGGGTCGACCTGCACTCCCCACTTGCTCTGACGAAGACGTCTTCAATTTCAGGTTATGGGAGTACGAGTGGTCGTACTTTAGCGCTTTCTACTTCTTCTTCACCTCCCTCACAACTATTGGTTGGTTTCTCGACATTCTAGCCATGAAGGGAGACGTTACATTGAACTCTCATTTATCAGTCAACAAAGGCAGTATATATTCATGATCCATAGAGAATAATTGGGACGCAAGCATCTCCTCCTAGGTTATCAGAATATTCTATCAGTTTTCGAGGCTTTCATAAAAAAAACTCAAATCTATCAAATCTATTGTGTGCACCGTGTAGATGTCGCAGATGTTAATGATCGCACTTTCTTAAAAAATCTGACTAATAATGGCGTCTGAAAGTTACTGGAGGCGAATCTGACACCATGTTGATTCACAAACATTGTTCCCCCTGACAAAGATCAATGATGTTTGATAAAAAAAATCACCTAGAAACGGCTAAGTTTGGTGAACATGATGATGCTTGATTTCGCGTTGGTTCAACTTTTGCCTCGAAATGCGTGCAGACTGACTACTATTGAATGCCAGCCATCCATAGGCTTCAGGCTTAACAGCTTCAGTTTAGCACGCGTTTCTCGTTATGCCCTAGGGATCGCCCGATAGTGCTTTAAGTTGATTTGAAAACGAAGCAACGGATCAGTCCAGCTGTGCACCTCCAGACCGCTTCGAATGACTTCAAGTTGTACGAAACATGCTTCAGAAAGATGCGTGGAGCCTGATAGTAAGGTGGGCACTATTCAGAACAGTTCTACTTAATCTAGCGTGTGCTTTCCCGCACAAAAACCCAAATAAAGGTACAAGTACTTCCGCACCAGTCGTTCTAGGATTGATCTCCACCTTTCGCGCGTGTCGACTGCTGTGCGTGGGTGAAGCAATGTGGGAACATTTTGGTCAGGTTCATGTGATTAGCAGCACCGATATATTAGAAGCGAACGTCTTTAGCCATCTAAGTGAACGACTACTGCTCGCCGTTCACATCTGCTTTCCCTCAGGGGTTATGCTCAACTGGTCTGTCAAGCCCCCCTTTGTTTTCAAACCACTCTCAACCTCCATGACTCTGAAATCCAGAAGTAATGAGCGTTTTCCTTTCAACGATCTTTCTTCTTTCAGATGCCACAGTAGCATTTGCCTTCTTTGGTTTTCGAATAGGTTGTGACCCACAAATGTTTGATGAGCGAAAAACTGCTGTACATGTGCTTCGAATAAAATGTTCTAGTATTCCAAAATTGTTAAAAGCGCATGATTTTCCTACCTCTAACAAGTACAAAACATTGAGTGCATAACTAGGGTCAAAGCTTTGCAGGATTTTATGTCATTGGCGCGCGAAAACTGACAGCACTTTCCCTATGCTTAGAATTAGAATTTAGAATCACAAGACGCGCTCCACGCATTTCGATTTTTTGACAGACGCTTTGGTAATTTGTTAATTTATTTGTATATTTATTTATTTATTGCGTGGGACATTTCATGTGGTAGCAAATAACATAGCAAATACTAAAAATGAACAAATTGGTTACATGGACATTACCATTTATGAACAAATGGGGGGGGGGATACGGCGCAGGAATAACAACTAAGAAACGCCAAACAATACGGAACCAAATATTTATCTATCGTGTTTCTGAAAGACGTTATTCCGCTCGCAAGTATTCTTTTCTTGCTGAGTCGGATGTGTCAGACCCAGCCCTAATTGTAAAGAAACGTCTGAAGAGCAGGTCAGAATGTTGCTACGTCGCCAGATAGCGAGCAAACTCTTCTGAATTGAAGGGATCCTTTAAAACCTCTCAGAACCATCCTTTTCGCAGAAAACATTTTTTTTAGTTACCAGTCATGAGGAGCTGGAGACGTGGGTACAGCTGTGGCAAGAAGCCTTCGCAGACAATTTCTTATGAGTGAACCTAAGCCAAGAACCTAAAGAAGTCCATGCTTATCAACTTTAAAGGGTCATTGGGAAATTGGCGGGACACCTGAAAAATAACGGAAAGGGAAAAAGAAAGTGCACATCAGGCTGTCACAAACGCGTTGTGTCTCAAGAGGAAGGAGACTACTGGAACTTCCTGCAGCCGCGGATGCATCCAACGCGCTGATGTACAACTTTGCGGAGCAGTGTGTACGCGCTCCATCCTCTTCAGAAGGGCATATGTGTTTGGATTTGTAGGATACTGAGTGGGGCGCAGGAGAGGCGGGTTCATGCTGCTGAGGAGAGATTGCTTAACTGTGCAACCGGATGAACCTAGAAGGATGGTGTGCAGAATGAAGATCTCAGTGAAGTGATAAAGATAGCCCTAATTAGTCTGAAGCTAACAAGGCAACATATTAGGTGCTTCGGCCACATCCTGAGGAGGATAGTGAATCAACTAATAAGGTTGGCTACAGGGTTTGAAACAGGCGACTAGGAAGCGGCCAAAAGTCTAGAAGACGCCTTCAAAAGAGAACTTGGCGAAATCGGTCCTGAGTCAGAAGACAAATTTGATAGAGTGAAATAAGGGCATGTTACAGGAATAGTATATTCCACGACTGTTCAACATTAGAACGTTCAGGAACTGGGAAAGAGTAGTAACCATTCGATTTGTCCAGCTGAAGTGACCGCAAGGAAAATTTGAATCCCTCTGCCTTGAACCACCTCTCCTTCCGGTGTCAAAAACAGATAAGAATGCCTTAGGTCTCGGAGATGTGGTCACGAAAACACCGAATTTTATCATCTTCAACCTGGCACTCACCCTGGTCGGGCTCTCAGTCGTCGGATTGTGTCTGGCGATTGTCCAGGTAACTCGTTTTACTGCGCATTCATATGTGGCTTAAGTTACAGCACCGCCACTCTATTTCAGGCCAAAGTTCGCCTAGTATTCGACCGTCTTATCCGATCGATCGACTCGCAGTATCGAATACGACAGATCGATCCTGACGTCGCAACGATGACGCTAATTCCTGACGAGAAGGAAGGAGTGAAGCGGTGAGATCATTTACCCCCTCTGCTGAAGAGAAGACGCCGTCCTTTATACAACAGTGTCGCGAATCCTGGGCGGACAAGGTGGGAGCTTCAAGTGCTGGTGCACGAGTTCCTCTACATATCTCACTCTCGCCTCCTTTTCTATCCAGGGACTTTCACCCATCTTCAGCCCTTTACATATTCATACAAGGAACAGTTTTCACCTCACTTATTTGCGGACGACCGCTGAATACACGTTCCCAGATGAACGTAGGGATCTACTGGATAGAGAGTGAGCTCTATCTCACACGAGCGGTTGACCATGACATTCGCTTTTCCTCGCTTCCATTTCCATGCCTATTTCCGAAGGTTTTCGAAGAAATCGTGAACGCTATGTAAGCGATTTGCGCGCAGATAAGGCAGAATAAAGCACTCTTTTAAGTCCCATTCCACTTTTTTGAACGGGCGGAATTAGTGGCAGTTAATTGGACTTGCCGTTAGAATGGGCAGCAGCTCTTTGCACATTTATCCATTAAAGGATAATACTTGCAGAAGATTTTCATTAATAATACTTACATTTTAATTACTCTAATCCAATATCTTGCCTCCTACATTCATTCATCTATTATGCCAACAATGAGTATCAAATACCAAGAATGCTCCCTTGAAGAGTGAATTAGAAGCTCTGCCGTGATGGTTTCAGATGGGGAATATTATCCTAAATTTTTCGTAAACTATTCTACATTATTCATCCAGATCCGCTCTTTATTAAAGGACAACTAATTTTTCGCAAACAAAACGTTCATTGTGATTCCAATAGAGAAGAAAACGCGTGGATGACGTTGGTAGTCGCTTCTGTTGAGGCGCTAGATCGAACAGTATTTATTTATTTATTTATTTATTTATTTATTTTTATTACGTGTTTTTATCGCAACGGCACAAACAAGTGTCTGCGTGCCTCTTTTGCAAAGAGTTCAGGGTTCCTGTAAGGAATCCTTTCAATCAGAGCGGTCCAATTTCTCATGACTTCTTTTGTTCTTGTCCCTCTGCATCTTGCTATGTCGTCCATCCATCTTGTTCTTGGTCCTCCTTTCATTCGCTTTTATCAGGTATCCAATCAGCTGCAATGCGTGCTGTGAACGTTCGGTTCTGCTGAGCTTATTTGGAAACAATTTGGAAACAAAAGCGCTCGGATTATTATCCATCGTTCATTGTGATTCCAATAGAACTTATGGTGGAAAGTTTAGTTTATTTGCGAACAGCCACTTCCTTTTGAGCGCATGATGATTCCAATCTTTGAGCCTTGATCTATGGCGAGTAACTCTCCACCGTATGTTATCGCCTAGACTAGCACCAAGAATTGCTCCTTCAAGTCTCCGTTGGATGGATCGTAGTCTTGTAGCCGGTTCTTTTAACTATGTCCACGTTTCCCAACCGTATAAAACAGCAGGGAACAAGTAAGAATTAACTAGCTTCTTTTTAGCTGAACTTCAACAATCTTAGAACGAGGAGCAGTCGTGGTTTAAAATAAACTTTTCTTTCTGTTTGAATCCTACTCTGAATCTTTTTAATGGATTGCGCGGGTTTAATAAGAGCTGTTCTAGGTGAATAATGTTTTAAATATCCTTCCTTGTCGGTTGTTGGTCTACCCAGTCTCATCCACTTGGTTTTTGAGTAACTCATCTCTAATCCGACTTGACCTGATATCTCTGTAAGATCTTTTGTCATACTTTGTAGTTCGTGAGCAAGCAATACGGTATCATCAGCACATGCGACGTATGAAAGCTTCTTGTCATTCATTCGGAAACCTCTATTTAGCCATTTGACTGCATTCGTGCTAAATTTATTTATTTATTTATTTGCACCACATAGTGCGCCATGATCAACAATTAATCAACATGGACACGGCAAAAACAAGGCAACGATGCTTTAAAAAATGAGAAAAAACAAACAACTAAAACTCCTCAATAACTCAACCTAGCGTTTAGTGATGATAGCTGGCAAGAACAAAATTAATTAACAGGGTCAACTTGCAAATAAGTTAAGAAGAAAACGCAGAAACGAGGGTTTATGGAGTGGGCAATTCAATGAGAAACGAGAAGTGGTCCGCCAACACTGCAAGTCGCAAGGGAAAGCGGCTCCGATCTTAGTAGGTCCGCCTCTCTCATTGAAGCCCACATGACGGCTGCTAGGGTAGAAGTGGCAAATGAGCTTACAAAGGCACTAAGATTGACAAAAAACCAAGAACAACAAAGGAAAGAATTGGGGAAATTGAGTGAACAACAATGCCAGAAGTCAGATAACATTGGAGGAATTAATTAGGCATCAATACAGAAGCCAGATTACTAGCTTGAAGTAAATTATAAACCAAACACTAAGTGAAAAAAACTCGTCAACAATTGAAAAAGGAAATACGAAAAAGTTTGGAAAAAAGTAAATAAAAGTAGAACCGGAGTAAAACCTTCCAAAAAGGAAAGCAATGTTGCATATATTCAGGAAATGTCCTCCAAATGCAGCGTTGAGAGTAGGTTTATTCTCCTCAGCCTACTATGAAAAACATTGGCATTTGGCGATTCTAGTAAACTTGCAGGCAACATTTGCAGTCAGCGAGCACCACGGTAAAAAAGCGAATTGAGCACTTTATCACGATATTTCTTTTTCACCCTAGGGCAATGAAAACGGTAGTGATTACGGAGACCCAGCGTTGGCAAGAATGTCCAATATTTGCTAGCTTTAAGTCTTGATTCGCCTTTTAATACTTTAAAGCAGAAAACAAGGTCACTGAATACACGCGCTTAAAATAGGCTCTTGAGGTCTAAGCATTTCCTAATAGTTAGGAATCACTCGTGTATCGTTTGGAGTACATACGCATCTATGAAACGATTTTTGTGAAATTCTTTTGCACTTTTTCAATTTTGGATTGAGACTTTTTTGTAAAAGGACTCCAAACATGAGAACAGTACTCTAGAATGGGAATGACATACGATTTACATAATGTGATCAGTATAGAGTGGTCATCACTCTTAATATTTCTGCAAATCAGAAAAAGTGGTGCAAAAGCTTTTTGCACAAGAGTATCAATGTGATTTTCAAATATTAACCCACGATCTAGAAAAATCCCAAGATTCCGAACCTCTGATATTGAGGTTAGAACACAGTTGTTAAAACTTTACTCGTTGTAGTCCGAATTTCCAATATGAAAAACTGATGTTTCCGAAGGATTCACAGGTAGCTCCCAAGCGTTGGCCCACACCATCATATTGTTGATGGACTAAGATAAAGCTTGATAGACTTGAGCCAGATCATTGTAAGCGCCGTAAATCCTTATACCATCAGCATACACCTGCACCTTCACACAAGGATCAGTAATTAGACAGGCAGGAAGATCGCAAGTATATACAAGGAACAGAATAATACAGCTCCCTGAGGCACTCTACTTGTACAATCATAGCAACTAGAAAAGAGTTTCCTACCTTTACACGCATATGCTTCCCACTCAAATAAGAGCGAATCCATGCTAGCAGGGATCCCCTAATGCCCTCTTGATAAAGCTTGGCTAGAACTTTCTTAAGACACACCTTGTGGAAAGCTTTGGACAAATCGAAGTAAATGATTTCCACAGAATCTCCATTATTTATTGCAAGATTTCAGTCAAAAATGGAGTCCGACAGTTGAGGGGCCGTGGAAGCACTAGCATTGAATCCGTGTTGCTGGGCAGGAGAAGATCTGTTTTTGAATAGGAGTGAGCTTCTCTCGCAATATTTTTTCCATGACCTTTATTGGGGTAGGAGTTGCACTTATCGGTCGAAACGAACAAAGTAGCACGGATTTAGGACTTTTTGGAATAGCAGTTATAATAGATTCTTTCCAATATTCTGGAACCTCACTATAAATCAGAGAAACGTTAAAAACCACTGATAAAGGTTTATAAAGCGAACGAGCAATTTCTTAAAGGCTATTTGCGGAATACCGTCGAACAGTACTGATGTAGGGCATCTTAGCCCCTTCATTAGTATATCTCTTGCCTGTATGATGATCTTCATGTTATCTGCGACAAAATTATCAGTCGCGTCTATCTGTTCCTCCAAACTAGTAGAAATTGGTTCTTCTTCAGAAGTTGAAGTGAAAACAGAAGCAAAATAGTTCGCGAGTGCTTCAGCCTTTTGAGCATCATCAGCTGCATAAAGAGTCCCTGCTTTATCTTTAAGAACAAGTAGATCAGCGTGGGCCTTCTTGCGTCGCATAAGAGAAAACGACGCCTTTTTTGTATGTCCTGAAAGCAAGCTTTCCTTATAAACTAAAAACCTCCTCAAATGGTGATCCAATTCTTGCCATATTTTCTTACAAGTGCTCCGTCAGGGCTATCGGCGTGCCTCGCACTTGCGCGCTTCGCGCGATGTTGCAGTATCACTAAGCTAAGGACAAGCACATCAATCACAATCACAGCAAGCTGCTCTACTTGTACAGCTTTTTTCCTTACCTAGGAGTACAAAAGGCTCGCAGTACGTACAGTGTATAGTATGATAGGGCGATCTATTGGTTCCTCACTACTAGTCCTCCCTTAGGCCTATGTTGTACTTCGAGGATGCGTCGGCGACGCTGTGTTGGGCGGGCTGCTACGCACCGCGTAACAGCCCGCGTAACACTGTTACCGATGTCCCCGACAACAGCGTCACCGAAGTATAACACAGGCCTTAGTGAAGCGGTCCCCTATTACTTGTACTGGTCCTCCTCAATGATCCACCCTTAGCGGAAAACGTCGGCACACCATCTGAATCCCCAGGCACATTGGACCCCAAACACGTTGAGCGACATCTTTGGCACGTCTTCTGAGTCCCAGGCACGTCATGCGACGTATTCCGCACATTTTCCGAATCCCCTGGCACGTAGAAGACGTCTGGGTATTTTCCGCTATTTTCCCGCTTTTTTAATTTGATCAATATGGATTGATGGCGATCGATACTTCAAAAACAAACTACAGATTCGTGTTTAGCGACCTCGATTGCCCCAGGAAAGAAGTTTCCAGGCAGTGAGAGACATCTGGGTATTTTTCGCTATTTTCGTGTCGTAATTCCCTCCCCTATTTTCTAATTTCTGCGGCGGCGCCGATCGATAGTATGACTCATCGCTTAGCGCGTTATTATAGAGTATGATATTGTGGGTGTAGAAGAGAATCTTTTAAATAGCTAAACAGACGTGATTTTTATGCTATAAGATTGGAAATCTGTCCTGGATAGCGAATTACAGGATTTTTTTAGTATCAAGCGGTACGAATCAAGCTGAACCAGAGTAAACGACACTGCAAAATCTTTTATATAGATCGTCAGTGTTCAAATAGGAATGAAAGCTGTCCACTAATCGATAGAATTGAAGTAGCGGTCTAAACCGAAATACTCAGCTTTAGAAAAAATTTGGAAGAGGTAAATTTTTTCGGTTCATCATCGGCGCATGAAATTTAAAACCGACTGTTTTATGATCAGCTGATGCAAAAGGAGGAAGGGCGAGAATGTTTTTAAGGATTAGTGTTGAATCCAAGACTATGTTAAGAATCGCATCACATCGGGTAGGTTTCCACACTTGTTGGGCTAGACCACAATATTCAAAAAATTCCACGATCTTTGTCATATTCTGAGTGAGAGGTCTATTGCAGTGAGCCCATCCACTGTCAAGGTTCAAATCACGCAGAATAATCAAATGAATGCTAGAGAGGCAAAATTCTAGCAGTGAATCAATAAGGGCACCACCATCATAAGCGCTTCAATTTGGTGGGCGATATACCAAAGCTACTCTGAAAGCCACCATAAGATAGAATTAAATACATCAAGACTAATGATGTCAGAATTGAAGCAAGCAGGGACATTACCAGCAATCGAGCTAAGATTTTTGGCTAGAAAGCAGATACCGCTGGCTTTCCGACCCTTACGATGCTTTTAGAGCAGTTTATAGGGAGAATCAGCAAAAACTTCAGAGTCCGATATTTTGCTAGAAAACCAAGTTTCTGTAACAAACAACAAATTTGGTCCGTAGCTTGACAAAAATAAGTGAAGGTGGTGTAGTTTGTTCGCTAGGCTACGGGCATTGAACAGAAAACATTTCAAGGCAGTGGGTGGTACACCGTGTCCAGACAAGCGTTTCCCGAATCCCTCCGCTTAGGAAGGTCTTCGATCCGCTTAAACTCTCCACGGTATACCACCCAGATGCGGTCGTTTAACTACTTGCTCCTTTCTCTGCATTCCTGCCTCAATTCATACTCTCGCTGCCGCTCCTCGGATGTCATGCTGCGGCGAACGCGAACCCTGCTGAATATAGCAGACCCTAGAAACCTCCAAGAATTTGAAAGGGCAGCTGCCTAGTGCGACTTCGAGGGTAATACTACCTTCACCTACGAATACGTCCGCGTTCCTGTTTTCCCATGCGATAGACCTCCAAGGGGCGGCATTCGAGATCTAGAATATCGAAAACCTCTCTCACCTTTTCCTTGAGGTCGCGCTGTTTAGCCGAGAGGGAGAGATCTCCGGAAGCCTCAGGAAGCCACTCAATAACAATACTTCTTTCTTTTTTCTACCTCGATTTGTTTGGACATCTCCTGAGGTAGTTTCGATATTAGTGCCTACATGATCTTTTCAATAACGGGGTCCCTATCTCGTACGAGAACCTAATTAATGCACTCACTCACTGAGAACCTGGCAAAATCATCCTGAGTATAGGACTGCCCAATGTTGTCAGTGAGTTCCAGGCTCTTACTACACATCTTTGCAAATTGTACAGAAGCTCTCTTGTTGCTCTTAGCACGTTGAGACATAGTGACCTATTGACGAAATGAGAAAAATCAAGACGCTAAAAACCACTTCGTAAACGGAGGTATCTAGGAAAGGAATGTTATTAAAAGCGAATTGGTTCAAAGCTAACAGCAATGCCTAACAGGAAAGAAATCTTATACAGAACTCAAAAGGAAAGAGAAGTAAAACAGGTAAACGAGAAACTTAGCTGAGATCGCCAGGGAAGGCTGCCGCTCACGAGACACATGGTCCAGAGTGTTGAAGTGTTAACAGGAAAGGTAGTGGAGAAAAGAATCTCCTTGTCGAACACTTTTTTGAATGCTTAGCTCTAATTTGATCCCCGTCACAGCAGCATTTCCATTTGCATAAAGCAGTTAAGCAACGTTGATCAGGTTATCCTGGATTTCATATCCTTTCAAAACCTCCCATACTGCTGGTAGTTCAACAGTATCGGAAGCTTTTTTAATCTATGAACAACGCTCAACATTTATTGCATTTAATTGAATTTGTAAGACTTTTTTGCGGATTTTTCAAAGTGTGGATGTGGTGGACTGTGGAGAAATTTCTACGAAACCAGTTTGTCCTTCGTGAAAAGTGCTGAAGTCATTGAGAGTCTTTCTCACTCGTTCATCGAGATCTTTCGCCATAACCTTGTATACCGTAGAAAGTAGTGAGATTGGTCTGTAATTCGCAACATATGACGAGTCTCCTTTTTTTATAGAGTAGGATGGTATCGAAGAAGTCTAATTGCCTTGGAACAATTTTTGTGGAGAAGATGGAGTTGAGCAACTGACAAACACGATAGGCGAAGCATGCTGGAGAGAGGACGTAGTGCAACTGACGGCACTTTATCAGAGTCGGGAGGAGCGTGTTTTGCTGCTTTTCAGTGCATCCTCAACTTCTCTGGGAAGGAAGTGGAGATTGTTGAGATCAGGGCAGGGGGTTGACCGCCATGGTGAGATCATTATCGGACGTTGTAGAACAATAATAGCTTCTACGGATTCGGTAAGTGGCTCGCTGCAGCTAGTGGGAGGATTTCTGGGGTAAGTGGTGGTCAAGGGGCGCCCGATTTAAGCTACTTCATGTTGTCCAGTTCGACGCCAACTAGTTCTATCGGCTTCCCGCAGTATAGCAATGTGGCGCTCGCCAAGGTCATTTTGCGCGATTTCCTGGACAGTTTGCACAATTCAGCATATTCTATCATCTGGAAAGGCGATTCTTATGCGTAACGCAGATTTTTGCGATGTTGTAATAATTGCCTATTACGCTGCGAATCCTCTCGAAAGGATTCCGCACGATCGTCCACATACACACAGTCACGAAGCTCAGCAAAGTGCCGCGAGTGTACAACCTGCTGTTGTGCCTTAAGTTCAGTTACCCGAAGAGGACCTCCGACCCCGTCGAAATTGTAGCGGTCGTCGAAGCCCTGCTCACTCAGGGCGTTCCTACTCAGTACACCAGAGTTCTTCGACAGCTGTGCAGTGGATTCGCGACCAAGATCTCTCCATTTTACAACGACGTCGTCATCGACGTGAAGAGAGGGGTTCGGCAAGGGAATGCCATATCCCCGAAGCTCTTCAGCGCCACCCTCGAAAACGTCAGGCGCGAACTAGAATGAAAGACATAGAATTGAAAGCCGACGGCCGGCAACTGCACCATCTTCGCTTCACTGACGACATCATACTCATAACACCGAGCAGTCAGATGGAGCAAATGCTGGCCGACTTCGATCGTGTATGTGGGAACGTTGGACTGCAGCGGAATCTTACGAAGACGATGTTTCTAAGGAACCGGCGAGTTTCTGATGTATCATTCTCGCTCAACGGAACGAACATCTCCGAATGCTCTGGCTACGTGTATCTGGGTTGCGCATTCAATATGGCAAACGACCTTAGCGCCGGAGCTGAGCAGGAGGAAACGAGCGGCTTCGGAAGGTTTCAAGAGCGTCGGGCAGTTGCGTTTCTGATATGCCGATTATGTCAAATTTCACATTTTTTACTGATGCTTCAAAGTCAGCAAGTTGCTCCGCAGTTGCTATAGAACGCACATTAAAGGTGCATATGGTGAAGTCGGACGTTGAGCTTCTTGGCGTTCAAACAGAATGCACCGACCAAGTAACTCTTTCGCTTTCGTAAGTTGCTCTCAGCTATAGACCAAGATTGGTATCGACCTTTTATTACGCTTACGTTTCGGCGATGTCGCCTTCGTCAGAGCCTGGAAAAGTCGAGTTCATTTGAAAACACTACTAGCCCAAACGCCATTTTATTCTACAGGAGGGAATTCCGAAGGAGACAAGGAGTCAGGATGCAATGTCGTAGAGCATGGTAGCGCTAACCTTAGTAGTGGGGTCGAAGTGATCCACCAATCACCCGTAGCTGGAGGTGGGCTGACTCGGATGGGTTTGCGAGCTTATATCGACTGACCACCTGCCCCAGGGACCCCTTGAGCACGACCACGTAAACCAAACCCGCAGAGGTCGACGTAGGGCGCGAGCTCTTGCGTCACCGCGATGCACTCCTCCTTGCTGTTGATTTTTGGATTTCTGGCCGCTATCCAAAATGCCTCGAGAGTTCTGCGTGCCGAGATCGTGGCCGCCACCTCAACCATTGCGCCACCGTGGCTCAGGACCCTATGCTCCCCCGACGGAGTAGACACATTAGACCTTCTTAGCCCATCCAAGTTCTTCTTACCCTGGTGCAAAGCGATCTTCCCGTCTTCCCTATATACTCATCCCCGCATTGACTGCATGTAATGAGGTACACCACCCCCGATGTCATACAGTCACCTGTACCTCCAAACGGGCAGACAACACAGGATGGTGTAGTGCACGTCCTGTCATATAGGCGGTTCCGAACCAATTGTCTCCTCAAGTTTGTGGGAGAGATCTCAATCACTCTCACCAGGTCCTGTAGACTTGCTTTATGGCATGTGCGAATAGACGCACTGGTTTCGTCTGATAGAAAAGGGATGCAGAAGGGTATCTTTCCTTCTTCTTGAACTTGAGCTGCTGACACCACAGCTCGCTGCCTTCGTCCTCCGTGGAACGCTTTCATGGGATGCCCGTTGGTTCTTGCAATGTGATCTGCCAAATCCCTTGAGATGGCTTTCTGTTCAGCATCAGACGAAACTTTAGCCGCCGTTTGGTACATATTATTCACTACTCCCCTTTTAGTACTACTTGGATGGGATGACCGAAAGTGGACAAAGATATTTTTATTGCTCGGCTAGCGGTACCGTCCTGAAAACTCCTCCCGAGAGGTCAACCTGCACGTTCACAAATGGAAGCCAATTTTCTGTAGGCTCTTCTCTCGTGAGCTTCATGTGCGCAGACTGCTGATTTGAGAGGGCGAAACATGTGTTCATCTCGGATTGGGTGGAACACACTATGAAGCAATCATCTATGTACCTACTGTATACGATAGGTTTGCGCTCTAACGATAAGAGAGGAGCTTCCACTTTCGCCATGAACGCTACCGCAAGCACGGGAGCCAACCTATGTCCCATTGCCAGTCCCCTCACCTAGCTGTAGTACTCCCACACCACCTGAATATGTTGCACCTCAGACACTCATTAAGAAGTGTCATGATCTGCACAACAGTGAGGCCGTACAACTTCAACCTTGCTTGGTGTTCGACAATAAATTCCGAGACGGACTGTACAGCGCTTTCTCTGGAAACGTTTATGTATAGTGAGGTTACATCAAAGGATTCCATGACATCCCCATCTTCCGCCCTGGCGGCGTCGAGCACTTGGAGAAAAGCGTCAGTGTTGGGTAAGTGGGAGGGAATAAGTTTGAACAGTTGTACCAGGACAAGGTTTAGAAGCCAATCTTTCGTTTTTCGTTTTCTTAAGAAAAGAGGGAGAGGTAGAAGGATACGTTCTGACACCTCAGACCAGGGGCTAAATTACGGAGGTACCATTTGGGCTTCTCGTCTATCTATTTCTATGGAAGACAGTCCTTTACGTGCAAGGCACTCTTTCATTTTAGGCTTCTCTATTTCTGTCAGTATTTTTTCTAATTTTTGGACAGTTCTTTCCCAACGTACATAGCACTTCAAATTCGATTCAATTCTGGCTTGGAGTTTTCGATATTCAAACCACAAAGCCCTATGACACGTAAGTGGAGCATTTTGGCTCCCACAAAGTATTGGTTAGAATCTCTATTTTTTCAAGTCATTTTAATAAATTTTATACGCATTAAAAAACAAAAAGTTCTCTTTACGCAACGGTTAGGAACTCCTACCAAGTCATGTAGTAAAATGTATAAACAAAGGCGGGAACCTTAACGGCAACAAATTGCTCTGAATGGGAAAGTTTCGCACCGTTCCGTCAGTTCAGTTGCCACTGAGGGAAACCTCCGGTGCCTATGAACTGTCACCAGGTCTACATATGAAGGAAAAACAGTGACTTGTTTCTCAGCTGACCCCAAAAGTCATTGTGCATTAGAATCGTTTCTATGAATCGCTTAGTGATAGAATGCCCATTTTACAAAGGAAATGCATAGCCATTATTCTTTATGGCTGATTTTTGCAGTCTGATAGGCGCTCAACCGCTGCAGGATCGAATTGTCTTCATATTCATGGACGAGCACAAGAAGTCCATGTTGAGGGATCGATGGAAACTGCGCAGTGGAATGGTGAATCGGTGAGCACTTTCCTCTCAGTAATTCGCTAGCTACTGCTTTTCTGTCCGGTCGACGAATCAACCTCGCTTGCGATTCCTTACAGGTTGTTAGTTTCTGCGGTTGTTAGTTTCTCTGTCCATACCTGGCACGACCAGTCTGACATACAATGACTCCAGAAACTGCAGCTGAAACCACGCGCACTCAAAGACATTGCTATGGGTCGGAGCAATTACGGCCATAGCCCTGCCCTTCCTATAGTGAAGCGCATGAACCTGGCTTCTCCTCTGCTGAAAGGT
Organism: Heligmosomoides polygyrus bakeri; assembly: GCA_947359475.1. Taxonomy (NCBI): domain Eukaryota; kingdom Metazoa; phylum Nematoda; class Chromadorea; order Rhabditida; family Heligmosomidae; genus Heligmosomoides; species Heligmosomoides polygyrus. Next base: position 66,707,055 of record OX375868.1, on the reverse strand, counting down.
GATTGCGAGAAGCGGTGTCTTGACCCCATTCGCTATTCTGGCATCAGTACAACGGCAGACTTCTCATCACCGAGGGCGCTTTGCCTGAAATACCATCAACCGTATCCCCTTACACTTTGATGAAATAAGAGCTAAAAACTCGCCTGCTGAACCTGTGCAGACCTCCTTGAGCAGGGCAATATGCATGCTTAATCGCAGCCTATGCTTTTTCTAGAAGTGAGTCCGCAGCCCCCGCGATAACAAGCTCGGCAGCAACCCAGCGACGGGGGTCAAGCACATTGAAAAGATCACCGGCAAGTTCTCTCCTAATCGAATAAATTATTGGAGGTGGTATCAGAAGTTCCCTTCCGCCTAGAAGGGCAACAAGGACAAACCACTCCCCGGAAAGATCAACGTCTGAAACAAAGGGCGCCTGCGCCAACCCACCAAGTCGTGTTCTTCTCAAACCACACTGGAACTGAACCACCGCTCGACGGCTGCAGAAAACAGAGGGAGGTCGTCAAAATCGCCTTCGTCGGTGCCTCATGCTTTGGCAGAAATCCGAGTAAATCACTGTGCTTCCTACTGTCCAGAGCTCTTGCACCGGTTCAAACGAGGAGGCTTGGATCGAGTCTTTACCAGTGGTGAAAAACTGATGCTTTACGACAACCGCGAAGCCGGAAAGCAATAGCTGGAACGCAACGAGCTGGGGGTTCTGACGCCGAAACCGGAGCTCTGCCGAAAGAAGGTCCTGCTGTGCGTTTGGTGGATGTGTAGTGATCTAGTGCACCGGGAGCTGATCCACGCAGGCAAACCATTCTCGATGCTTGCTTCTGCCAACAACTCGACTAGATTCAGCAACAATTAGTGGAGAAAGAAGTCGATACGAGCCAATATTTCTTTCACCAGGGCAACAGCCGACCGCTTACGGCACCTCAGACGCTGGCAAAAATCTAGGAACTGGGCCGGACCAAAATCAAACAACTCCCATACACCCTGGACATTGCGCCGTCTGATTGCCATCTGCTTTAGTCGATGGATCACCTCCATGGTAGGCTCTTCGCCGAAATCGATGAGCCCAAATTCGACAGAGATGTAATCCACTCAGTTCTGAGGCCGGGGGCATACTTCCATCGCCGCGACGAAATCGCGGCGCTCATTTCATGACCATTCCGCCGCACGCGGTCGAATTGTCAAGGGAAACTTCGCCGCGGCCGCCGCAACAGTGGCGGTCGGCGTGCGCGATGGCTTCCCGCGCCAGTCACTGGCATGGCATACTTTTTCGCGCCCCGCGCGGTGTTTAGCATTGGTCCTAGACGGATCGCCGTCGCGCTCCCTTGCATAGCGACGAGCATTAAGAAGTTCAAATTCATTCGCGTCACCCTGTAAAACTCATCGCCGCCATTCCATCGCGGCGACGGGAAGTATGCACGAGGCCTGAGAAGCAGAAGAAGCTCATTGAGAATAACGGCAATTACTTAGTTTAAGCCAATCATTTTTCTTTTGTGGTATAATCTTATTTTTGCTGGAAGACAAATTTTGTTACAAAATTTATGACTCAACCTAATAGTTGGGTCGTCTCACTCCCATTTCGTCCTCTTCGCCTGCTACCTTCCAAAACTGCTGTGACATGAAATTCTTATTGGACGAGTAACCTTCCAAAGCCCGCTTGTCTCTTTAAGGCTCTGAAGAAGGCGCTTACGCCGAAACTTCAGCCGAGTAAAGCGTGGATAGCGATATGGGCTCCACATCTCGAAGACTCCAGTTACTACCAACGTCATGCCAAGATTCAAACACAGACGACTATGGAATATCAATCCTGGCACCGGAGTCACCTTTCTGAAGTAACTTCCGACGGATTTTGGTCTTTCGAACCCAAATGTACAGTGCATCTGTAGCCCTCCAGTTCAGCACATATGTACTTGCTCCTGCTAGCCTTTGCTTCCACAGAGATTCCCTTACCTTCCTCTACTTTGTTTTGAAATGAATTCCTTTCAGAATCACGCAGACATACCCACTCAAAGCAGACAAATACGTGCAGACTGGAAGTCGTGTCTACGACCAGCCGGGACAGACAGACGTCGAAGAATACGATGATGAAGAGTGGGACGAGGTGAGCCGACCTCTACTGCTTGCAACAGTATTTGCACCAAAAAATGCCCGGGCCGTATTTGAACGAGAAACAAACCTCTGCCCTAACAGCAGATCTGAGTACCGCAGTCATCGAACAGCGCTCATCCTGAACTTGTCCATTGCAATTCCACGCTCCGCTTGATCACAACTTTGGGATTCACGTGGGTCACCGGGCACTGCAATGCGAATTCCCACCCAAAGTCGCGATACGCCAGAAAAAGGTATCTGTCCTACGATGCAGGAGTCACCAACATTTCAGGACAGCATGTGTTTCTGTTCCAGACCAGCAGAATTTTATGAGAAATTCGAATATACAGTTAGCGGACCGGCAAGAATAACTTCAGCTTTATACAGCTATGGAAACGGCTCCAAAAGAGTTTGCTTACGAGCTAGTGAAAAGCATGGCACAGCGATGCGAAAGGAGCAAGGAAGTGACGGAGCAAGGAGCAAGGAGCTGGATGTATCCAACACCATTACGACACTATTTCACAGTGGGGCTCGAAAACGTGTAACTCAGCGGCTTGCCCTCGCGAAGCTCGTTTTGAATGTGCTTTTATCCAAGGTGCGCGATTTCAAGATCTTCTTCTTCTTCTTCTTCAGCGTTTGTCCCGCTTCACGACGGGGTCCGCTTTTCTGGTGCCATGTCGCCATCTTTCCCGATCCCGTGCTAGATCAGGGTGGACACCAGCTACTTTAAAGTCCTTGTGTAACGTATCAGCCCAGCGCTGCTTCGGGCGCCCTCTAGGTCGTTTTCCAGACACTACGAAGTTAAGGCCTATCTTACGGACGCTGTCTTCCTTTCCACGCAGAACGTGGCCGTACCATCGTAAGCGAGCTTCACGCATCTTGTCCGCTATCGGCGCGACACCGAACTTCTGCCGGATAGCCTCGTTTCGGATGCAGTCCAGGCGCGTGACTCCAGCCATCCAGCGCAGCATCTTCGTTTCCATTACGCTGAGGCGACTTTCCGTTTCCTTTGTCGCAGGCCAACACTCAGCTCCGTACATCGCTACTGGCCGGACGACGGTTTTGTAGATCTTCGACTTTAAGCGCTCTGGCATCTTCTTGTCGCAGAGTACTCCAGTCAACGAGCGCCACTTCGACCAAGCTGCACTCACGCGTGAGTTCACTTCAACCATCAGACTGCCATCAGAGGCTATTGCTGATCCCAGGTATTTAAACACCGAAGTGCGTGCAAGCTCAGTACCGTTAATCTTAATGGAGCCGGACTCATTTACGTCAGTCGTGAAATACTCGGTCTTCTTGACGTTCAATTTGAGTCCGAACATGGCCAGGCGGTCGCACCAAGCTTGCACCTCTCGTTCGAGCTCACCTTTGTCTTCGCAGGCGAGCATCACGTCATCAGCATATAGCAACGTCCAAGGGACGGGCTTCTGGAGATCTCGCGTAATGGCATCCATTACGACAACAAAGAGGAGTGGGGAAAGCGCAGATCCTTGGTGCACCCCAACAGAGATGGGAAACTCCGTCGAGGTTCCTGCTGCCGCTTGCACACGACTCTTTGGACAAGAGTATAGCATTCGCACCCACTCTACAAGTTCTTCGGGAACACCGTGCTGTCGTAGGGCGTACCATATAACCTCACGCGGTACGCGATCGAAGGCCTTCTCCAAGTCGAGAAAGGCAAGATGCACCGGCCTCTGTTTCTCGCGATGCTTCTCTACCAGAAGACGGGCGGCATGTATGGCATCGATAGTGCCACAACCAGCCACGAAGCCGCACTGATTGCTTGAAAGCTTGACGATTTCGCGAATTCGGCTATCGAGGATTCGCTCGAAGATCTTCATGCTGTGCGAGAGCAACCGAATTGGACGGTAATTTGAGCAGTCTGCAGGGCTGCCCTTCTTCTTCCAAATCGGAATCGTCGTACTTTCCTGCCAAACATCAGGCACCTTCTTCTCCGCTACAACCTGGTTGAAAAACTTGGCCAACCACTCAGCAGAGTACCAGAACTTCGACTTCCATAAGTCAGCTGGCAAGTCATCTGGACCAGTCGCCTTGCCCGGTCTCATCTTCCTCAGAGCCGCGTCAGTTTCCTCCACAGTGATTTTGTGGACGGGACCGTGGATAGGAGCCACAGAAGGGACGGCCGGATGAGGGAACTCTTCAGTCGAAATTCCCTCGAAATAATCGCACCATCGCTTCAGTGCCTTTTTGCGCTCTGTCAGAAGATGGCCGTTCTCATCATTGATGCCAAAGAACTTCTCTATATCCTCGGATTGGCGATGACGGTTTTTCGCAAGTCGGTACAAATACCGCTCGCCATCGCGCGACTCAAGCTTTTCGTAGACATCATTGTAATGAGTGGCTTTTGCTACGGCCACAGCCTTCTTGGCAGCTTTTTTCGCTTCGTGGTACTTTTGCCAGTTATCGGCGGTCTTGTCGCCGAGAAACACATGATAAAGCGCTTTCTTCTCTCGAACTTTTTCTTTAACATCGTTCGTCCACAGCCATGCCTGCATGTCGACCTTTCGTCGTCCAGGCTTCGTAGTGCCAAGTTCTGACCTCGCAGCTTGAAGTATCGCGTCGGTCGCTTTCTTCCAAGTTTCGTCGACAGTCGTGACTGTCGGTAACCGTACGCGAGAAATCACAGCTGCTTCTTTCCCTTTCATTCGCCACCACTTGATTCTTGCAGCACCGCATCGCTCAACCTGCTGCAGCCTCGGAGGAGCGATCTTCAAAGTACAGATCAGCGGACGATGCTGTGGGGCGACCGTTTCATACGGCACGATCTTCGCGTCTGTGACGAGATTTCGGTCACGATCTCTCACAAGGACGAAGTCTATCTGCGTCTTGGTGTTCCCACTATAGAACGAGATAAGGTGGGAGTTGCGTTTGCGAAACACGGTGTTCATTATGGTGAGGTTATGCGAACCCGCATATTCAAGGATACGCTCACCATCTGTGTTACGCAACCCATAGCCGAATCCACCATGACAGCTGTACCCGTCTTTCGTAGCGCCTACGTGCCCATTGAGGTCACCAGCAACGATGATGACGTCCTTCGACGGTACCTCTGCTGTCTTCTCATCAAGCAGGCTCCAAAACTCATCCTTGGCTTGATCGGAACAACCAGTCTGCGGAGCATATGCAGAGAAGAAGTGGAAGAGTCGCTCCTTAGCGGCGACAACGATCTTCATCAATCGATCGTCAAAGCGCTCGACGCTTACAATCGAGTCTCGGAAACGCTCGGAGACAATTATACCAACACCACTGGTGGTCCTGGGACTTCCACATAGAACGGCCTTGAAGCCACGTCCTATATCCCTTGACTTGCGGCAGGACCACCTCGTCTCCTGCACAGCACAGAAATCAACTCTTCTACGCTCCAGTGCTTCTACCAACTCGCACGAGCGGCCCGTCAACGTACCCACATTCAGCGTTGCTACGCGGGTCCTGCTTACGTTACGGGACTTTCGGACTAGCTCAGTTGCCCCCCGATGCCGTCCTCGCACCAGGGACCCTCGCATACTTCTCGCACTCGCCGGGCTTTGCGAGTGCGCGTCGGTTCCCGCGGACGCCGTAGCATTATCTCGAAAAACATGAACTGACATACACCCATACGATGTGACATTGGGTTGTTCGTAGGCCGGCCTGTCACCAGGGCCTGTCGCCTGCATTCGAATGTCCGTGCTTGGCTTAGCTCGCAGAAGCGAGCAGTTTCCAGTGGCACCACGAGGAGGAACGGACATCGCCACCTGCGCGATTTCAAGATGGAGCGAGGAAATTGAACGCGCTACCCCATTTTATCCGAATCATCGCATTTCTCCAGGGTCCGGATAATCGGATGAATCGGGTCGGGATATCCGAATCGGCCCAAAATGATCCACTCGGATCCAATTTATACTAGACATGCTGTCGCGTCGCTCAATGTCGAGCGTTATCAGTGGGCTATGCGCGTTTGGCCAACAGGATGACCCCCACCGAAGATCTGATGCCTGCGTTTACTCGTTGGCTGCGTTAATAACTCGTAGCTACTCCTTGGCATAATCACATATCTTCACCTCCCCCTTCACTAGTTACAAGTACTCTGTTGAGGCACCTACACGTCTAAGCTCCTCAAAACACAGTACTCATAAGACCCTTGAAGCGATCTGTTCTTTCAGGACGAGAGCGAAGAGGACGAGGACGGGGTCGAGTACGACGAGGCCGGCAACCGAATCGTGCCACCGAGCACCAAGCGATACATCTACACCGTCTTCGACTGACCAGCACAGAAGCGCAGCGGCACCACTGCCCCGTCGCGGGCCGAACGCTCAGAACGACCGGGCCCCACCGCGCCTCCTTCGGCGCGGCGCACAGCCACACCGATTTCTCAAATCGCCACCTCAGTGATCTCATCGACGCCATCTTTCACACTCTGACTTGCCTCGGCAACGCTCAATGAATTCTGTTCAGATTTATCAGTCTCGTGGTGACGGAGATTCGAACATTGTGCACGTGCAGGGGGAACCGAACACAAACACTAGGATAGGATAGCTATGCGAATAGCGGACAACAAACACAACTAGAACGACAACGATGTTACGCACACTCTAAACTTTCCAAACAATAACACTATGAACAAATCAGCGGAGGAGTATCATGAGAACGACGTATGTGTAGGAACAACTGCAAGGATTAAAGTCTGTCGCAGAGAACGAATCGCGATACTACACTGTACCATCAGATCCACATGAGGAGTAGTGCCGGCTTCCCGTCGATCGCTGTGGGACTCGTAGACGAATAGAATTATTGAAGACGCCACCGCAACACCGAGCGTCACGCAACTGGTCTCGCTCGACCCAACGGAAGAGCCGGCGGCGGCATCAGTGCCCTGTCCTGATCCTCCTGCAACACAGCAACAGTTAATAGCGAGCCCAGTCAGGAGCTTTACGAGTGTCTTTCTCAGCATTTTATAGAGAAATTCAGCGTTCCACTACCAATCCGACGCAAAGTCATCCGGAGCGTTACTTTTCAACGATACATATAATTATATAACAATATTATTCATAACAAACTTTTGAAAACAGCAGTGCAGCTACACATAAAAAACCAACACCAGGGGCAACATGAACCATTGATTAGTTGCTCTAAAACATAGAATGCTTGAAGACCTTCACTCCGGTTTACCTTACAGGCGTACGAAGAAAAACGTCTGATATTGGTTACTCACGACAAACTGAGGAGTTAAGAAGTTTAACGTTACCTTTTCTATACCATTTGTAACTTCTTCGCATAACTCTTCATCGAGACACCTGGAAAGGAAACCATTTCAGAACAATATGCCGCTGAACAGATCGTAGCGGAGAAGGCACTTACTTCTCTGAGCGCTTTACTTTGCGAGGGCGTCCCCGCTTGGACTTCTCTCCATCGGGCGCAGTGTCCGTCTTTTTGCCGTTGACAGCCTTGCGGGTAATAGAAACTTGAGATACAACAGGTGAAGACGTCGCCGTCACAGGCTGAGGTGCGGGCGGCTGCAATGAGACTCACACTTCAGATGTACTTCACTTTGCTTTATTGGGACGTGAACAGGCAACGAAAACGTTCACGTATGAAATAACGCAAAACGGAATCTAATAATCAGAAACAACCATACGGATAAAGCCCTCTATTGAGCAAAAGAGAAGACATGGACTTGGAAGAGGCTGTTGTCTTAAAATGTACGAAGTTGGCGTGACTTGGGAGAAACCGCCCAGAAGAGGATTGTTTTAGGCTTCTAGAAACGCTGAACCGATCTGTTGAAGCTCTGACAGCACTCACATATTGCACAGTAGGAATTGGCTGTGCTTGTCCAGGTACAGCTATGTTGGGCAACAGCGGTGAATAGGGCAAATTGTAGGGCACCGAACTCGGCAGCGGTACCGTTGTGAACGGCGTGCCGTTGGTTGAGGAGGGCACTCCCAACGCAGCAGGAGCGTTCACTCCCATCGGCGAAATCGGAGCGCACGGACTACACACAGGGCTCGGGCCAGGCGATACAGGCGGCAGACCGGCCTGAAAAAAGAGAACAGCGATTCCTTTCCACTGAGAAACATCCCTTAATGCCGATCAACCAAACCGGTAGTTTCCTTGCTGAAGGCAAAGTAACACAAGGGCATGCCTCGGATCATGTGCTCGTTATCTTTCAATGAGGATTTGAGAAGACGAAGATTGAAGTGATGATTTACGCAGAGGTTTCAGAGCTTTATTGCCTTTCAAAAGACTCAATCGCTTGAGTCTCGTCCTTTACGAAACTCACCACGTGGTGGCGAGTGAGTTTCGTTAATATTCACTCGGGTGCTGAAACGGACCATCACCAACATTTTGGACAGAACTCTTTTCGAAAGCCCCGAACCAGGAATACAACGCTCGACGTCCACCAGAAGTACTGTGATTCAGATGACATATGTCTTAGTTGAATTGTCTGCAGTGCAGCGTAAGCGGGCGGTTGGCTAAATCCACACCCTTATCGATGGACATATGAAAGAGGTTCTTAAGAAAAATTGCAGACGTTATCCACACTTATCATGAGAAGCTAATACTGTCACCTTTGCATTATAAAGATTTTAAAACCCGTCTACTAGCTTATAACCGCGTCCGTTACTTTGTGGTTGTTCAATGGTTCCATTGACGCACAATTAGTTACTGGTATTCCCAGTGTCTCTTCGAAGTGGAGACTGGCCGTTGGCTATTCCGCGGTACGAGGAACACAACTTAGATAGCAAATTTATGGTGAACACAAAATCAATGGTAAGGCAAACAGTGGAGCTGCTGGAGCCGTGTCTGAGATCCTTGTCGCTCGAATCTGCTCCTTATATGCACATCCGTTCATCAGGGCGTGGCTAAATTCAAATAGAAGAGTAGAAGACGGTGGGGCAGGCGATGACCTCTCCCGACGGTGGTGTATCCGCCGGTCATTCCACCGTGGGCACCGTCAACAGCATGGATTACGGTAGGGAAGTGAGCCCAACCCAACATGGGGGCCCTCTGGAAATAGGCGTTTCCACCACGCCGAACCAACACCTCCCGGGCTTTCCGCGTCTTCCGCGCATAGATTTCCTTTCACCGGAATATCATCAATCTCCTGCGGCACACTTACCAAGTGGTCGGAAGAAAGTCTATAATATTCTTCATTAACACCGACTGAAGCGATTAGAGCGGGATTCGCGCTTGCTTCTACAGTTTTGAGAGGACCTGACCGGTCCGTTACCAACTCGGGATGTCGAGGCCTTCCCTCTTCTCCAGGGAGCTTCATGCAAACCCTGTTTCCGGTCATAAAAACACCCGCTTTTCCGGTTATTAGTCGTTCGTCGTAGTCCGACTTCATGTGGTCATTTGATAGGGTAACTCCATCTCTCGATCCCATATTGCAACAGGGTATCTTGACTAGCGTGACTTCTGGTGTAACGAACACTCCTTTAATAGCATTTGCTACCATCACCGGGCCTACCGCACTCCGCGGAAGGGCCTGTGTTGTAGAAAGATTAAGCTGGATGCCTAATGCACTTAGAACATTCGTTCCTAATAGAAGGGTAGCACTCCTGCCTTTCTGAACGTGCATGATTACTCGAGCTCTGCCAGCTCCATGGATCCTTACATCGGCTTTAACCATACCCAAGAAGTCCATTTGCGTGCCTGATGCGTCAAACACCTTCCGCTTTTGGTCATTGCTAACCAATTCTACTTCCTTATCGATGTCGAAGCCTCGACTCTTCGCCAGTTTCAGAAGGCCTGCTGGAAGGATCGAGATTACCGATCCAGTATCTATTAGGGCTTCCACTTCGATTCCGAAGATCACCGCATTAACTAGGGTCGGTTTACCCACCGCACCAAGTTCTTGAACATCGCCTCTACTTCGGGCGCTCACTGCACCACACCATTCTTCAACGAATGTTGACATCGCTCTACTTGTCGAAGGCTCCCTGGTGGGTCGCCTATTTGACCTCTGCCCTGTTTCGCCAACGGGGTCATGTCTTGGGGGCGTCCTGGGACGGCAGTTTGCAGCGTAGTGGCCTTCCTTCCCACATTTGTAGCACTGCTGGGTCCTTTCCCCATGATTTGACGTTTCCGGCTCTTCACCAGATACACGCTTTTTGAAAAGTTTTGGTTCTTCCGAGGATTCGTATTTCCTAGACTTCACTACGTGGGTCTTTTCCAGGCGAAGTGCAACGCCTTTGACCATTCCGTACGCCTTGTCACCATGTGCGTCGAGTGCCGCTAACATGTGATACGAATCCTTCCAGTCTTCCAAGATGGAGTACAACTTTGAAGCGAGATGGAAATCCCAACTATCGCTCGGGTGTATTTGCCTGGAAATTTCCTCCATGCGACAGCAAAAATCGCTAACCGATTCGCTGTTACCTATTGCAAGATTGTCCCAATCTCTCATCAGTTTCAACTTTTCGCAAGGGTTCCTTCGCGCTTCTTTAAGCGCGAGGACCACCCTGTTGAAACTGCCTTGCCTAACGCGGTCCGGTAGGCCTTTGTACGTCGATCGTGCCGATCCTACTAGGTGATTCACCAGTATGTCGCGCCGATCCCGGTCTGACCACACTGTAGATGGATATTTCACATCTACTGAACGAAGGAAATCACTTAGTGAATTCTTTCCATCATACTTGACGATAGCCGCCACGCTCTGTGCTTTAAACACTTCCTTAAAAACACTGAGCATCCCATCGACAGAACGGGAAATGGCGCTAGCTTGTGAGCTCCCTTCACTACCGTATGCGCTTTGCATAGCTGCAGCGGACTCAGCTACTGTCGATCCGCTGGAGGAGCTCCGAGACGATTGTGTCAACCTCTCACTGGAGATTGACCTCTGGTGCCTCTCCCTCCTAACGTTCGTTGCGTGGAACGCAACCTGAGTGCTCTGAACTGGCCCGTTCTTGACTTTCTTCAGTGTTGAGAGGTGTTTCCCGAGAGCTGACCAGTCAACTGGGCGTTTTTCCACACCGCGAGAACAGTTCGCCGGCGATCCGCACGGTCGTTGTTCTCCTAATTTTTGTCCGCTGTTCATCAGCCTGTTCGTGAGCTCACTCACTCGGTCTTGCAATTCGCTGTTTAGGGTCCTTAGAGTCTCCAAGGTTGATCCCTGTTCTTGCAATCGCAGCCTAATCGCGTCTGCTTCCAGACCTTGTGCTCTTACAACCGTAGCTACTTGCGAAGTCTCGCAGCCAAGTTCTGTCGCTAAACATTCCATTAGTGCGCTATTATGACCCGCAATTGGCAACACTGTGCGCAATTCTTCCGGTGTCATATTAATTTCCGCAAAAATGCTTGCTCCAGCTTGGTTTTGGACTAATCTAGCCCTTTTCTTAGCGATGTCAACGGTACCGTGGACAGCATCCAGAATGTTCTGCTTCTTCTGAGCAGAAATGTTCCGGATTTGGTCGTCAAGTGTCTCATCTAACCGTGAGACAATATGGTCAAACGCGGCCTCTAATCGAGCATCGCCTTGACTCATATCGACTTCTGTCCTGGCATCCGTGGTGTTATCCACTGCCATTTGTACCGGACCGAGTGCTCGTTCCGCAGCAATGTTGCCGCTCCTTCTGCTCATGGCAGAAGGCGCCCGCACACTACGGTTATCTTGGCTAGTCGCTCCGACTTCGGTAGGATTGGCCCCCATGTGGTTGTTCAATGGTTCCATTGACGCACAATTAGTTACTGGTATTCCCAGTGTCTCTTCGAAGTGGAGACTGGCCGTTGGCTATTCCGCGGTACGAGGAACACAACTTAGATAGCAAATTTATGGTGAACACAAAATCAATGGTAAGGCAAACAGTGGAGCTGCTGGAGCCGTGTCTGAGATCCTTGTCGCTCGAATCTGCTCCTTATATGCACATCCGTTCATCAGGGCGTGGCTAAATTCAAATAGAAGAGTAGAAGACGGTGGGGCAGGCGATGACCTCTCCCGACGGTGGTGTATCCGCCGGTCATTCCACCGTGGGCACCGTCAACAGCATGGATTACGGTAGGGAAGTGAGCCCAACCCAACAACTTAATATTAACAATAAAAGTACACAATAAGAATACTAAAAAGCTCGCACTGGAAGTGCTCGCGCAAATTCTATTAGACAATTGACTTCGATGTGTCACGTCATAATATACGCCTGCCAAAAAACGCCGGCACATAAACCAAACTGTTTGCTAGCTCCGATTGAAATCATTGTGGGTGCAAAATAACAATGCGGTAGAAAAAAGGGTAACAATGGGTGGATAGGGAGACGTATATCATTACGGTGCTTACATCAAGGTGATTTCCGAATCCCGGATCAGGTAACGAGACAACGTTTGCCCTGGCGAGATCAAATTCGAAAAGCGAGCGCATGAAAACTCCTTATTAATCTGTGCTAGAAGGTGCTTGTTGAGACCTATTCATTCCTACCTGCAAGACCTGCATTTGCTGACGAGCCAGCGTAGGATCGAACTCCGTTCCCATCCGACCAGGAACGGCCACTTCTTTGAAGATGTCAGCCAGAAAATGGAAGTGTTGATTAGCCATCATAGCTTGCTTCCTACAACGAAAAGGAGTCTATCTGAAAGAACCCAAGAAAGTCTCCAAGCGACAGTATCACTTACATGTGTACAGGCGTAAGGGTTCGAGAGTTGCTTAACTGCGTGGCTTGAGCGGCTGCCTAAAATGAAACCACGGCTAGAGCGCACCAAGATCCAGAACTCTGCACAAAGAAAGCTGTACGTTTCCCCTCTTTGCGGATAAATAACTGCAGTCAAATAACGGCTTGTTCTAATCCTATCCTATGACCAGTCCAAGAGAATCAACAGAATTATCGCTGTCCTTAAAAGTGAAAATGGAGCTGAATTCGTGCAAGAGCGCACAGATTTGATAAACGTCACACCATCAACTGTACAGCCCAATTTCGTTCTTCTAGAAACCACAGCCATGAAAAAGGAACGACCCCTTCAACTCTCTTGCAAAGCTAATGCATTCCATAACAAATTTTCATCGAAGCACAATACGAAGTGGGGTAGCAGTTTTCCAACCGCAAATCGGATAATATCTTCTCTGTTTTCCTTGCCGCGATGGAGCGACAAACTAGTTCCGTCTATGGAGCTTTAAAGCGAAAATAAACATAACTCGCAATATCAGGAAGTTGCACACCTGCAGAAACTTCTCAGCGAAGTGCTCCATTGCTCTTCCTATGGCTACAGGTACAGAGGCAACCATACGCCCTATTTCTTCGTCCGACTGCATCACCTTCTTTATTCGCGTCTGAAACCTCACTTTTGATAGAAATCAACGTGAAACACAAGAGCTTTAGTGGAGTGCGGAGGTATACATATGGACCTAACAAACTCGGTCTGCAACACTAGTGATGGGAACTTGATGAATTAAACAAAAACACTTCAGCTACAAGATCGTCTCCAATACGTCGAGTTAAAACAGCTCCAAGCACACTTCGTCGTCTTGCTCTTAAGATAGCGCTCCAAGCTGTATTAAAGAGAACCATGCCCTGAGTTGTCACAGTATGCTGTCAGAAACTGATCAGCACGCAAGGAAAAGGAAAGAATGATCGAACTAACTTCTTCTAGTGAAATGAACAGATGGCCACTCTAGACTTTCACGCATTACTTGGTGTCTTCCATTATATCAGTCTAGCCAGAGCTCAAGAGCGAGCAGCAATTCCCAAAATCGAGGAACTTTTAAAAAGGTACATTGCTAACCATAGTTGATGCAATACCTCATTTGAGTTTAAACTCCGATAGGAAACGGGAAGAATGATTTTGCCAAACAAGGGTTATCCGTTCCGTTTCTAATGGCAAGGGAAAAGCCATGCAAAGGCCCTGGACCGCAGAATCTGATAATCTGAATGAAACTGAAGCATTTAAATTGCCGTCATTTCAAGGTTCTAAGTCCACCGTTCCAACAAGCAACCAACCACATGTTATCGTCTTTAGTCATAAATAAATAATCTTTAGTTTTTTAATAGTGTTACATTTAGTCGAATGAAACAAAAACAGAACAATGCCCGTAAAAGAACTCAAAAGAAAAATCCTAAATCAAGAGAAACTCAATAAAAAAGCGCGAGAAACGCAATTCTCGCCACAATCCCGAGTAGGAAGAGCAATGGAAATGGAAATGGACACTAAAAGTGTTGTTTACTCAAGTCCTGTCCTAGTAAATGAGGAAATGGTTGGCCAACAAACAAACAAATAATCCTATCTTTAAAGGAATAAGACATACTTTGACTCCCACAATTTGTAAATAAGTTCACAAAGCTGCGAATTTGCTTCAACTTCAACACATAATTTCGAGCATCTTTGAAACACATCCATCTTAGAGGCAAACGTCACTCTCCGTGGCGTGTGACCTTTTCAAATATTCAAACAGAAGCTGACCCCTACCGATCCAGAAGTCATGACGTCGACAGGTACATTCAAAAGATTACGTCGTTTGTGTTTTCTGCTTTCACGTGCAATATTCGAGCTGTGAGTAAAAGGACTTCCAGCGTCCCTTTGAGTGTTGTTAATGGAACATGTGGAACAGGATTACTATGTGTGCTGTTGTATAGCGCGCCACCAACAACCGCTCAGTGCTCGCGGACATTCCCACCCCTAGTTGAAGGCGTTTTCTCCCACGGGGCCAGCGCAGCGCATTTCGGAGACTTCATCTCGTAATCCCAGATACTACCCAAAAGAAAACCTATCACGTGGCTCCAATTAATGGTACACCTTTCTGAGTTGTTTTACGATCAATTCCAACTTTGGACTTGCTGTTCATACACTGAGCGTTATTCTTAATGAATCCTCTGACGTTACATTCGCTGTACTGCGCTCTTGAGTACAAACGAAATACTAAACGTTCTCCATAAAGGAAGGAGATTTTACATATGATCTCAGCAGTTGTGCACACTAACTCATCGCTATTCGCTTTGCTACCGAGGAGTTTCGACCCATCTATCTGCGCGACGGTAACGACGACGAAAATGAAAAGAGAAGAAACATGAAGACAAAATAAATTCAGAGAGAATCGACGAAAGCACACCATCCCAACCCACACAGGGACAGTGTTCTGCATGTTCTCAGCTGTGCGGCTCCCCTGAATGAGTTCGGTTTGGTGGACGCGCTAGGGAAAGTCGCGAAACATTTTATGGATTTAGCATGATGGGAGCGGATGCAGAACCCATCGTGGGCGCAAATAGGGTCCGGGCGGGGGGGGGGGGGGGGGGGGGGTCACCACAGCATGGCGCGGCGGGCTGGCGTGGCCAGTGTCGTTTCGATTATAGATCCGCGGCTTATGTGCTTCCTAATTGGACAAGGGAGGGAAGTCCAGGATGTAGGCAATTTTAACATGGATGCGTCACTTGAGCCACACCCTGGAGCCCCTTCCCCTGCCTAAATCTGTCAGAACAGAGATACAGCCTTGTTTGTTTGTTTTCTCTACTATCAGTGTGCTTTGTCTCGTTCTCTTGGTGTTTTTTATAAGGTGACCCCCCCCCCCCCCCCGGACCCTACTTGCGCCCCATCGTGGCCCGGAGCCACGATGGGACTTGAAAGATTTGATCCCCAAATTCAGAAGTCAGAAGAACTCCAACCATATGCGGGTCGTACTAGAATCTCTACTCATAAATTCTCCGTTTTCGTCAATTTATCGGAGCTTTGCAATCAACGTCCTCGGAAAGGGGTTAGATCGGAATTGTACAACGCACGGATGAATAAGATCGGTCCAATCATGCAAACACCGTGAATTGGCCGAACTCACCGGTTGAATCTTGGCCGTGCTGAACCGTCGCCGGCGAATCGGTCCCGCAGACGAGGATGGAATATTGACTGTACTCGCCATTGACATCGATGGACCTAAGCGAGGCAAACCAATGAGGGAATAATGTAGTAAAAACAGGAAATGTAAAAGATGAAACGCCGCGAAAAGCTACCCTGAGGTTAGCTCACAATCGACGTGAAAAACTGTGAAAGACGGTTATAATGTACGCGACATTCCGTCTAGGACACCCAACAGCTTTCATTTACACATTTCCGTATCCAACTACTCTTTTACCAAATCAAGCACCTTCAGGTGGTTTCAGCTCTCCCGTTTAACAACGTGGTCACTGCATTCTAACAAAGTCTACAACAACGGTTTGAGTACCCAGTCGAGAGAAGCTTGTTGCTTCTGATGTTGAATCGTATGTTGCCGAGCAATTTAAAAACCTCGAGAGGCAATAAAGACCTAAAACCCTCTCAGCAGGCATCTCTGAAACGTCGGCAGTAAAAGTACAACTATAATAGGTGAAACAGTTCTAAATACAAGGACAGTACTGGCACAGTACTTCGGAACTCGCCATTCAGTCTACACTTTCGTTTATTCGATTTACACCTCCTAGCAGCATAATGAATTTGTGAGAGCTAACATACACGCGATTTGTGTTCGAAGCAAGCATCCTTGATAGTAAGTGACATGAAGCACCGTTGTTGAACTCTTGGTTGGCTAGACACAATTAAATCCCCCTGGCAAAGCCACTAGTACTTCTCAACTTTTATAAAAGCGAAATAAGAATGCCCACACTAGATATGAGACCTGGTCAGTTCCGAACAAAAATCGTAAGCCCTAAAAAACACCACAAAAATCCATCCCTAAAATCACGAATCTTGACCAAGTAGCCCTAATTCCGATATAACTAACGATAGATTTCGAATGTCAAACAAATTGTTCAACATATTCAAAACGTTAGAAGACCACTTGCAATAGCAGCTCTCCAGGAATTTTAAAGAAGTGCTGTGCGCTCAGCATCCGCTTTTGAACCTGGAAGTTTTTTTTTTAGTTTTTAATAGGTATCTAAATAGGCAATAACGGTGACCCTCAGATATTCTCGACAACTGCAGGCCAACATCTTTGATTCCTCAATTTTTACTTCAAATCTTCCCTACACCCAATCACGGTATACTGCACGTCAGTTTCGAAAGCAGAGTTCCAAGCCCGATAAGGTAAATGAAACCCGTAGTATCTTCACTTCTAGTCGAAGAGCGTATTGGTAAACAAATCGAATCGCAAGCGCATAGAGTATAAAGTGGCCCACTCCTTACTCAAAACTAGAAATCACTACCTACACGTAGACCGTGTTGTGTGCTGCCCTACATATATAATTTTATAAAGATCCTTACCCTAAACTGTCTTCTTCTATAAAGTGAACAAAGAAGATGACCCCCTTGATTTACTACTACTCTGCCGCGTCACGTCCGCGTTTTGAGAGCTTCCACTTTTCAATGTAAGGACAAGTTCAGAACCGCTAAACCTTTGTAGAATAGGCCGCGTATTCTGTCCTTGGGATGAGCAGGTAATCTGAAAGCGAACTTGGCCTAGGTGATGACTTGCGGTGGGGTAGAGGATATGCATGGACAAGTCCGCGTTTCGTTCTTTCCAAACAAGCTGCTGCCTATCCACCGACCCCAGAGGGATGAAAGGCTTGTTTGTTTTGGACGTTAGACGAACCAGCAGTCGCCGTACGTGGTGCGAGAATGGTCAAATCATTACGGAAGGAGTCGCACTTGCCCTATTTCCAGCGTAATGATTTTGGAGCACTTTGCTACACTGAATCTATTAACCCAGGTCCGAGTTACAAGTTCCGCTCCCTCGGAGTCAATAACGGTTCGCTGGGACCCTGAAATGGAAGGGAACAGAGCTCAGCATGCTGTGCACAGAACTATAATCGAGAATTTCAATGTTACTTATCTGAAAAGCTCTAAGGACACGAAGAGACGCTGCGCAGAATTAGTACCGATCAAAAGCATTCGCTACATCTTTACTATTACTATCTCAACTAAATTTATTGACAGCCACAAAACGAGCCATGAAACGACCACTGGCTCGATTCGCACAGGGGCAGGTGTTCCATCTCTACTGATCAAGGAATTGGTACTGGACTTTGGAATGATGAAATACTGACTTGTCCATCGGATGACCACTCCACATCATTGGCCAAATGTGCATTCAAATGGTCTGCGCGAACCCCGTGGTAGCATGCGCGGCACGGCGCAGAGGTGAAATCGCTAGAGCACAGCTTCGCCTTCAGTGCCTTCCTTTTCTTCTCTTGCCGTCAGACGAGAATAGCCGGTTAGCACACGACTGCAGTCGTCGCCCGATCTCCTCTTGCTAATGCACCGCAGAAGAGCTACACAGAAACCGACAATACATGACTCCATTAGCAGCAAAAGGAAGCCCATCTCGTCTCCCCTCACTAGAGGTATTGGCTTCTTGCGAAGGTGTCTCTTCCACCTCAGGTTATGTCACGCGAATATGGCTTTGAACATATATTTTCCGCAATTTTTTGCTCACCTGATGACAACTGATGGAACGTTCTGGGCTAACTCGAAGTTGTTAATCCGCACACCAACCAACACCTATTTCGGACGGATAGTGACAGCGAGATATGCCCGGATGCTTATCCAAGCACTAGCTCTTCCGCTCTAATGGAACTAATGTAATAAATTTCTCGTTCGTTCAGGAAGATCGTTCAAAAACCTTAACATTGAAACGAAGTTGTTCATGAACGATTAAAATCACAGGTGTAAGGTGTAGGGATACCCGCGATGAAGCGTTCACCTCTACCTCTTATCTCATCTCTACCTCTTGTTCCCTTCATTCCCGCGGGTTTAATTATCGATGAATCCGACCCCAGTTTTTGTAGGAGCGTTTTCAATATCAAGGTCTTCCTCACCCCACAATTCCAGGTAGCCACTAAGCGCCGGAAATGTTGCAGAAACCGCAAGAGGTTATGTTCACTCTCAATTTTTTGAGACTGAGGCGCAAATAGGCTCGGGGTGTCACCTTGTTCCTAGTGGATATTCGTCTTGGCAAGAAGCCACATGCATGTCCAGTTACATCAGAAATGGCCTTGATCAGTTCATCATTGGTCTAGAACACAACGGTGCTGGGCGCAAATCTGGTAGGGGGGGGGGGACTCCAGGGTGTGGCCTGCCGCGGAGAGTAGCTACATACAGCGAATGTAAATGCAGTCTTATCTCCTTGTTTCTTATCTCCAAGGGAGGAAACTCCAGGATGTAGGCAATTTTAACACGGGCGCGTCACTCGAGCCACACCCTGGAGTCCCTTCTCCTGCCCAGATCTGCGCTCACCTTCGCGTCAGCGGGGAAGACAGAGCAATAGCATTGTTTGTACCTATTCTTTAATATCAGTATGTTTTGTCGCTTTATTTTTGTGTTGGTGACACTTTTTAGGAGGTGACCCCCCCGGACCCGATTTGGGCCCGGTGCTGTATAAACGTTTAATTTCGTGCAATACAAAAGTTGTATAAGTGACCCCTTCCGAGCCTATTTGCGCCGAGACTGATCTTGATACGCTGCTGTCTCTAAAGCTCATATGTTTCCCAAAGCTTAAACTTCGATAACTGTTTTGCTTGGCTAGTCGTCGCATTAGATTGATTGCACATCTGAATAGATTACTGACCCTTTTGTCAAGCAATCGATAGCACGAATAAAACCGTCCCAAGACACCTAACCCAACAAGGCAGTGATGTCCCTAAACGGTGAGGGAACGCATTTGTTCGATGAATCAGCTTCACCCTCGACAAGAGAGGCGCAGTCTATGCTGCGCGGCCTTGCGGTCACCTTGTGAATCTTCAACCCAGCCAGCGGTAGCAGATGAAATTGGCACGGCTGTGACGGGGAACAGTCGCGGGTTAAAACGAGATGAAACGGGAGCGACAGCTCCCGTCAGGTCCTTCCCGGCTTTGTTTTGAACCGACGGTTGTTTTCACTGTTTCACCCGCCGGCCGGAAGGCGTTGATGAACCTGGCCCCTGCTGTGCTCACTTAGCTCACGCTGGTATTTCTCAGCCGTTGCGAAGCTATTACTGCTGCAGCATAAATATGTGTCCCTGCGCTGCCGTTACCGAATATGAAAGGTGCCATCGTTCGCGGCTGAAGACTGCATTCGCTGCACGGTCTCACTAGCTTCACAAAGTTACCGATATCTTGCAGGCGCTCGTTTTCGTTTTTCTGCCGTTAGACTGAAGGCGCAGTGGGTGGTCCCCGATCGAGAGTGAGAACTTCAAGCTTTACCGATGTATGGCGTAAAGTGTGGTGGGCAGCTCGGCAGAAAAGAACAATTTTTCGCGGTTTCAGCATTGCTTTAGGAAGCACTTCCCCGTTTTGACGCTCAAACATGGAAGAATACGAAACGCACGAACGTTGTCGGAAAAGAACCTCTCGTCAGAACATGTGCTTCAGCACGGACATGGATGATAGATGCGCAATGCACTGGCACGCCTAAGGTTTTCGAAAACTTGTCTCCGAATCGTTAGTCTCAACGGCTCGTAGATTTACCTGGCTGTTCATCGTGCTGACCGAAGTTGAGATCATTCATTTTTGAAGATCGAGGTCACGATAGTAATAGAGTACGAGAAAATCGAGTCGATAGAGACCCGCAACGGCAGCACAAATCGATAGCAGCAGACCGACTCTAAAGCATCTAAAAAGCACGACTTTACAAAGTCACGGGCCGGCTCACGTGGCGATGATCGCGAAGGCATCAAACGATAGGGGAACTGCTGAAACTTCGCGAGCATGGGACTTTACGCTGGAGAACAAGCACAGCGTTAGCATCGACGACAATAGGCGACGGTTTGGTGGGAAGAAGATCGAATTCAACGACGGATTCTCAGGAAACGGCGGCTAACAACCTCCATTGGCCAGATGGCAACGAAAAAACACCGGCACAACGCCCTCCAACCACTGCGAACGGACCAGACGGCCACGAGCTGGAACCCGACCACAAGCGACGACGAAGAACCGGCGAGTTTCTCAAGAAACCAAACGGAGAGGCGGAGAGGCAGAACAGGGAACAAGTCGGGACCTCAGGGCTGGCCCTCGAGCGCCGGCGACGATTCGGCTCAGCGGGCCAGCCGCCGCGTATATATATACTTTGAAAATCGCAGATGTGCAGGTGTCGGCGCTACGGTAGCCCGACGAGCCGTTGCTATATAAGCGGCATCGATCGGGGCGCCACGGCTGCGGTGGTCGTGGTGTGTGGTGCCGGTCAGCGCGGCGGCGTTGTGTCGTCGGAGTTCTGGAGTCGCTGGAGACGTCGCCCTGCGTCGAGTACGTCCATGACTAGGAACGGGGTTCCTGGAAGGGAGCGAGCCGGAGGTGACTGACGATTGGTGGGGGATGGCGAGCTCTGGTGGCTTCGTTGCGCTTGGTCAAACGCACCAGCTGAAACCGCCGCTCTTGGCACCGGCTGGCATGCGGCGAACGCAGTCGCGAAGATGGGTTGCGCCATGCCGAGTAATTCACGCTGGTGTGATGTGGCAAGTAGAGTGGAATCTCACGCAAGTCTACCAGTTGCCGTATTCACCTACACCGCATTGATGGACCTGTCATCAGACCTCGAGACGAGCTGCAATGTACCAATGGTTGTAGATGCGGGCACTAGGCAAAAGGCGCTGATCTGGAGCATACCTCGAATCGATTGTGGCGAGATCTCAGCTCACGATCAGATCGGTGAAATGGATCATCCTTGGAGTAGTGATTGAAGAGAAATGCTACTGACCGGTTTTCTAACCAAAAGGCAATGAGAGAGCTATTCAACATGATGATGTATAGACGTTCAACACAGTGATACAGGCCCAAAGCACATGAAGCAGGACGGCTGGTCACAATTCGGATAACGTGTAACAGCTGCAGGCCCTTCACAGTTTGCTTCCCCACATGGACCAACGACATCGGAAAACACCATCCTACCAGGGTTTTCAAAGAAACCGGTGAGTCTGTATAACCACCTTCAAGCCAGGCATAAGCAACCAGCTTTTTAACGTGAGGATGACAAGGATTCGATACGCCGGTTACACGACCTTCAGTGTCATTATAGCAAATCCATCCGTTCTGCTTCAGCTACCCGCAACTTCGACACTTATCTTCAGGGGTCGGATTCATCAACGACTTACATAACCTTAACAGAGAACTCACAGCGGAAAACTCAGATAACGCGGCTTATCGCTCACCGCTTGATAAGCCGCGCTATCAGGGATTTCAGCTGTAACTTTCTCTGTTAAATTGCTGCAGGTTGTTGATAAATCCGGCCCCAGGATGTTGTTTCTTTATTGCGAATTAAAAAGAAGGTTGTGTACAATGACGTAGAAGTGGAATCGCTTCATGAGCGGTGTAGTCCAAATACTGAAGAGCTTCCCCCGGGGCATAGTGACATGAACCGCCATGTGATTCGAGAAGCCCCTCCATGGGTCCATAATAAGTGTACGCTTTAGGGTATCTGTGGGACGAAGACATGCTCAAAGAAGGAGAGCATGGTATTAGGTTGGTGCAAAAGTCCTCGGACATTTGATCCCTCCTGAACTGAAAGCGCATTTTCCCGCCAAATTTCTCACATGTATCAACGCGTAAATGATCGATCGATAGAGAAAGGAAATGGCTACAAAACTGTTCGATGACACTGGATTTGGATGGCCTCCGAAGTAGAGTGGAAGCGGACCCATACCAAACCACTCGCGAACTATGAAGCACTCTTGGTGTTTGTCACTGAACAGTCGTTCGAGGATTGAAGTCGATTGGCAAGATGCAAAAATTGGGTCGCTGGGTACCTCACGACTTGACACAACATGGCAGGGATCGCAGAGCCGATGTCGCCCTGTCTCTCCTTACCCTCGGACGTACCCACGGATGGCTGGACAACCTTTTCACCGGTGATGAGAAGTGGATACTCTACTTTAATTATCACCGGCGTGCACAGTGGGTTGACGCAACTGGAGAGGCAGAGGACGTTCCGAAACCCGACCTTCACGTAAAAAAGGTGATGCTATGCATTTGGTGGAGCGTTCTTGGCGTAGAATACTGGGAGCTGCTGGACGAAGGGATAACAGTGACGGCAGAGGTTTACGTCAACCAACTGAGGAAGTTGAGGGCCCACCTTCAAACCACACGAGGAGAGCAAGTGAAGGTGTATTTTCAACACGACAACGCTAGACCGCATATTGCTAGAGCGACGGCGACTGAGTTGGCGGACTACGGATGGACCGTTTTTCCACATCCACCTTTCTCGCCAGATCTCGCTCCTTCTGATTATCATTTGTTTTCAAGCCTTCAACGCTATTTGGACGGCCAGCAATTTAGGAACCGAGACGATGTCAAGGAGGCACTGCTCACATTTTTCGAATCACAACCGGCCACGTTTTGGAGAAAAGGCATCCATGACTTACCAGCAACGTTGACGAAAGACAATTGATGTAAAGCGTGGTTACTTCAAATGATTTGATATTGTTGTTCGTATGTTGTGATAATAAATATTTCCCCAAGTGATAATAAATATTTCCCCAAATATTTTTTGCCCCAAATGTCCGAGAACTTACGCATCAACCTAATAGAATAGCATAGAAGGAGAGCAGAGCATGTTGAGCACCTTTCTCATTGCCTTTTGGTTGAAGACCGGTCAGTAATAATCAGGAATGTACGGAAATTTTTCTTGAAAAAGACGAAGTCGAAAGACGGAGCGGAAACGATCAAAAATGGCCGCAAACCGGAATGCGAAACGCGGAAACGGAGACACATGTTCGCCATTTTTCAAAAACTGCATCTGAAATGGCGTCAGAAGCGGCTTCTGTTGCACCCTTTCTTGCTAAGAACATTGCGGGCAGCAGAATCTTTCACAGTTTAATGCTCATCCTCATCATAACATAATATAACGAAGCAGGAATTCATAATATTGCTATGACAGCCTTTTAGCTATGGCTGGAGCAATAAACAAAAACAAATTCATGGTCTTATCTCACTATTTCTCATTATTTCAGCATGCAGTCTTTCCATGTTCCTGCGACGTGTTTTTCGCTGATTTTTTTTGAGGCTGCTATTTTTTGAACGGTAGACTTAACCGACTTAACCACTTGAGGTTACTTACAGGCGTGGAGGATGCGCAGATATCTGCATACTCAACATTAGCAGTTACATTGCGATCACCAAAACTAGTATTCGGAATTCGTTCTGGGATCTAAGATGAGAACTGGATGAATGACTAGTCATG
The DNA here is from genome assembly GCA_947359475.1 of Heligmosomoides polygyrus bakeri. Taxonomy (NCBI): domain Eukaryota; kingdom Metazoa; phylum Nematoda; class Chromadorea; order Rhabditida; family Heligmosomidae; genus Heligmosomoides; species Heligmosomoides polygyrus. Next base: position 66,682,956 of record OX375868.1, on the reverse strand, counting down.
GTGGGTCCACATTTCCACAGGAATATTCAGTCTGTGGCAGCCTAGAAACCCTATGCCCAAGGTGACACAGCTGGACAGTTTCTGGATGGTTCTCGAACTAATAGATTTGTTTCAGAATTCAATAAGTCACCATAATCAACCAAAATGACAGCTCATGGTAGATATTCGCGATGCTTCATTAAAAATGAATCGCATAACTTCATAAAGCATAAAGGATAAAGGACGGCGTTACTCAATCCCTTCTGGGATGCGCCAGCACATTCTACTTCTACGGGATGTCGTGGAGGCGACATGAATGCGTATTTGGCCATACAATGACTTGCGGTGGCCAGCCGATGAACAAGTCAGCGCTTTATCCTTCCCAGACAAGTCTGGTACCAATTCATCGACCCTGGAGGGAGGGAAGGCTTGGTTGGCCTGGGCGGGAAATCCGAACCAGGAACCTGGTATCGGGTGCACACGACAGTCGCGCCTCCTCCGACTGCGCTACACGCGCCCTGCATAACTTCATATGGATGAATATCACACCTAACGAAACTAAAAATTGGAATCTGCACCTTTCGTCAGGAACATTGATGTAATCTTGGAGTAGACAAGCGCATGCCACAACCTTCACTGAACCCTTTGCTTCACGCTGTATGCTTACAAAGTTTTTGTAGCTACCTGTAACTAATGGAGCAATAATTTTATGGTCATTCAAATGATGAATGCATTTTCTTAGCATACAATGCATACATAGGCTTTGTGGCACATTAATTTTGTCCTGCTACCAGCCGTTGTCATTTTTGAGTGTTTTTTCGGATAGTCTAACCGAATTCAGCAATATTACTACTAGAGTTGTCAAGTAGCATTTCTCTCGCAATTATATGTAGGAAAACTCTTTTTAATTGATAAGCTGATTGTGTTTAACAGAAAATAGTGTTGAACAGTGCCCATTTCCGTTTCCGCCTTTCGGCCCAAAAACAGGCGGAATTCGGAACAAAACTGGACGAGCCCAAAATGGCCGGAAACCGGAATTCGGAACACGGAAACGAAAATTCCGCACATCCCTGGTAATAATCAAGTAGCAAGAAATTTACTCTCCACAGCGTACAGCTGGAAACATGTTAATGTGAACGTTTACTACGTCGCAAAAGGCAGGCGCGAGATGAAAGTAGCTCAGCACAAACAAACGAACAGAAAAATAGCACTGTCAAACGAGAGCTGGGTGTGGCCGATCTCCATGACTGTAGCTCAAACGTAAGTAGTATTTTCGATGCATACCGCTTGAACTAGGCAGTTGAAATGCAAAAAAGCCGCAACACAGGAGAAGCGAACACTTGACCTCCTCGCAACGCCATTATTCATTGTACCCAAGCCGCTGGATTGCAGTGGCATCGCAGGCGTGCAAGGGACTCCAGGGGCTCGTGAGGCGCCGATTCCATTGTAACTTCGAGGGCCCCCTACTCCTTGGGTCTAACGACATGGCAAAAAAGAAACAGATTTGTATAGTAGTTGAGGGGTGGATTTCCTATACGACTCGCTCTCTCCGTATAGACATGTGTTCCCTACCCTTCTCTTCTTAGTTTTTCTTGACGTGCCATGAACCGTCTTCTATTCTTATGATATGTCTCACATATGTTATGGACTCAAACGTGCGTTTTGTAATTCTGCAAAAAATTCATAATTCCCAGAGAGATTTCGCCTTTTGCGGAGCTCCCCACATGAAGGGAGGGTCGTGGATTTGCACTATACTTATGCTCTCGCAAAAATTTCGATTATTCGGACGATTTCGAATACCGAAATTTTTCGAGCATTCTATATTCGAAAAACGCGACTTTTCTGAATATTCGAAATCGAATATATTCGAAAAACGCGACTTTTCTGAATATTCGAATTCGAATATTCAAATTCGAATGAAAATCATTTGAATACCTATTCGAATGGGTTATTCGAGCACAGGTATAATTTGCGCCAAGAAAGGCGCAAACTCTAGTCGCCTGATTTCCACATGGATTTTGTCCACAATGAGAGCGACGTGTGGACGGCACCCTTGGTCGGTGCAGGGAAGGTGGTGAAAAGGAAAATTCAGCTCGAGAAGCATTTAGTAGAGCGTGAGTGGAGGATGTGAAGCTAAACCGAGAGAAGTCAGTGTTCTGCAGCGAGCTAACCGTGATGTAGTGCTTGATTGGTTAGCATATTCAACGAGTCCGCGGTCACCGATGCCTGATTTGGTCTTCTTACCAGGATACCATCTCAACGGTAGGTCGTAAGGCGCAAGTGTTGTATATGGGCAGAACCGCCTCTCCCAGGGAAGTAACAAACTGCAGGTATCTCGACCCCAATACAACTCTGCGCAGAGTTAGGGGCGACGAAAGTCGCGTGTTGGCGCCCTGTTGATTCACGTGCTCCACAGTTGACGGGCGCACGCGGGATGAGGGCTCCTATCGCGAATCAACGCATCGCACATTTGGCGTAGTAGGGAAGCGTTCGGGCTCGTGAGCGAAGGGTTCGGAGGTTTGGATCCCGCAGACTACGTTTGTTTTGCACTTTTGCAAAATCCATGTTTATCATATAGGTAATCCACCTAGGGGTATTATAGTGTGTTATAGAGAATGTTTACATATAGCATATGCTTCAAACTACAGATTAGCTAAAATGTTCACTTCTGTGTGTCACTTATTTTAAGCCTATTTTGTGTGAAGCTGTAGTTATGTAACGATAGATATTTTGTGGCACCAGTTAAAAGTTCCGACTCCACCGACAAGACTTCGGTCAAAAAATGTTTTCGCTGAAACTTCGTCTAGGGTGGGGGTTATTTGGGGTGCTGATCACGAATCTGACATCCGTTTTTGACGATTATGTCTCTACCTGCCGTCACCGGCAGAAACTTTAAGAATTTAATCCTGTGCCTTCCTGTATCTATATTATCCAGCCGAATTGTGAAGAACGGATGTCAGATTCGTGACCAGCACCCCACATAACCCCACTAGACGAAGTTTCAGCGAAATCGGTGACCCTGCTGGACCACCCTTGTTAACGGTATGGGTGTGCTCCGACCGAATCGTGAAAAACGGATGTCAGATTCGTGACCAGCACTCCAAATAACCCCCTAGACGAAGCTTCAGCGAAAAATTTTTTTGACCGAAGTCTTGTCAGTGGAATCGGAACTTTTAACTGGTGCCACAAAATATCTATCGCTACATAACTACAGCATCACACAAAATAGGCTCAAAATAAGTGACAGAAAGAAGTGAACATTTTAGCTAATCTGTAGTTTGAAGCATATTTTATATGTAAACATGCTCAACTAGCACACTATAATACCCCTAGGCGGAGTACCTATATGATAAACATGGATTTTGCAAAAGGGCAAAACAAACGCTGTCTGCGGGATCCAAACCCGACCCCTCGCTAACGAGCCCGAGCGCTCCAATACTACGCCACCTGTGCACTGCTCCGATTCGCGATAGGAGCCCTCATCCCGCGCGCGTCTGTCAACTGTGGATCACGTGAATCAACAGGGCGCCAACACGCGACTTTCGTCGCCCCTAACTCTGCGCAGAGTTGTATTGGGGTCGAGATACTTGCAGTTTGTTACTTCCCTGGGAGAGGCGGTCCTGCCCATATACAACACTTGCGCCGTTCCGACCCACCGTTGAGATAGTATCCTGGTTAGCCTCTACTTTCTAAACCATGAGCTTTGAGCTAATGCTGAGTTCCAGCGCGCGTGTCTACATAGCTCTAGAAATACGTCGAAAAGATCACAATAGTGGAGAAAAGTACAACTGTTTCGCGTTTTGCATAACCGAAAGTCATTTTCCTAAGGGTGGTGCAAATCATATTCATCGTTAGCCGGACCTAGTGGATTTTTTAGAGTAAGATGCTGTTCCCCTTCATGTGCCACCTCATCGCGGTGAAGGGGTGAACATCACTTTGTGATGCCTAACGGCACAAACGGTCACGCAGTACGCGACGCTTTGCCGTGTATGGGCGGCTCTCCTGTATCCCTGGCCAGGAACATGTGAGTAACCAGACCACCGGTACGGCTCAAACAACTAAACCCGTGCCCCAGTCCTCCGCGCGCCGGAGGTGGACTTCTACGACGTCGGTTGCATCCACCTCCGGCGAGGGGCCATCTAATCTCGGAGTTAAACTATCAGGACGTCATTGGAATCGGACTACCGGAAACTCCGGAAACTGCCTATTCGTCTGCACTTATAACTGTCGTTCGATCGCATCTGAGCAGGATCTTCGGACACTGCTCTACAGAAGCCGCAACATCAAATACGACGTTATCGCCCTGCAGGAAACGAAAGGCAGAACGGAAACCATAAGAAGGACCGACCACAACGAGCTTCTCATTATCGGAGCAAAGGTGGACAGAAAGAATATTGGCGGAGTTGGATTTCTCGTCAATTCGACAGTGCACCACCTAGTAGACTCTTACAAGATCATCAGTCCGCGAGTAGCTGTTCTTCGTCTGGAAACCAAAGATCAAGGAACCATCTCCATCATAAATGGATATGCTCCAACATCTGCGGCCACAGATGAAGAAAAGGAGGAATTCTACAAGCTGTTCGAAAGGACTGTCAACGACGAGAAAAGCTACTACAAAGTTGTTGTTGGTGACTTTAACGCTATCGTCGGTACGAATGATCACGACGAATGGAGGCTAGGACCACATGGAACTTCCTCAAGGAACGAAAACGGAGAGCACCTGATAGACTTCCTATCCGCGTGCCGTGCCGTCTCATGGAAATTCTATGTTTAAGAAGCCTTCACACCGACGATGGACCTGGGAAAGCCCAAATGGAGAAACACGTTCGGAGATCGACCATGTTCTTACGAACAGACGCTGGAGTCTGTTCGACGTCTCCGTGCTGCCTCCATTTGACACCGGCTCGGATCACCGTCTTGTCCGTGCGAAGTTGACTCTCAAAAAGAGGATGTTCAAGCGTGACACTCATAAACCGGTACCGGTGAGGATCCCCACATTCAAGTCTGAGGAGATGGAATATGCAATAAAGTCGCATGATTGGAATCTTCTTGAAGATCCATCGGAAGACTACGACCTTCTCTCCAAAGGACTGTTGAAATGTGCTAGCAGCTCTTGCGGAGCCACATCACCGTCTGCTTCAAGACTCAACGCACGTGCGATTAAGCTCTTGGAGCAAAGAAGAGCTGTTAAACTGGATCCTAATGCTTCCCATCTGGAAAAAGTCATAATCTCGAAGGCCTATCGAATTGCAGTGAAGGTGTCCATTCAAGCCTACAGAAGATTGAAGCTGTTAGAAGCCGCTGCGAAAGGTTCAAGCATAAAGCGCTGCAAACGAGATCTCTGAGATCAGAAGGCAATAATGTCAGCCCTTGTGGATAAGGATGGAACAACGCAAACGTCTCGAAGAGCAATGGAGGCCATCGTTCAAGAATTCTACACAGGTCTGTTCCGTTCTTCCATCACTGTCCCGAAATGCTTGATGCCACCAGCTGAGGAAGTACCTCCCATTCTGGAATCAGAAGTTGCTCATGCCATCAGAAGGATGAAGCCGGGCACTGCTCCCGGACCGGACGGCATTTCTGCTGATCTCCTTCGTGCGGGTGGCAGTGCCCTCTGCTCACTTCTTGCCAAGCACTTCAACCACTACCTTCGATTTGGTAGGATTCCGGACTCATGGAAGGAGTCGAAAACAGTTTTAATCTTCAAAAAAGGTCAGCAGGAGGATATCAACAACTATCGACCCATCAGTCTTCTCTCGGTTGTGTACAAGATCTTCACCAAGATACTGCTTAACCGCATGGAGCGTTGCTTGGATGTATATCAGCCAGTGGAGCAAGCAGGGTTTCGCAAGGATTTCTCCTGCATGGACCATATTCAGACTGTCTCACAGCTCATAGAGAGGAGCCACGAATACCACCTCCCACTTGTCCTTGTCTTCGTGGATTACCGGAAAGCGTTCGACTCTGTGGAAATCAACGCCGTTTTGAACGCACTTGTGCACGCTGGTATACCATCGCCTTACATCCGAGTTCTCGACGAATGCTTCTCGAACACATCGACTACCATCCAGCTGTTCGATCGAAAGCTTAAAATTCCTATCGGGAAAGGAGTACGGCAGGGAGACACGATTTCTCCTAAGCTATTCACAGCGGCACTCCAGGATGCCATGAAAGACTTGAACTGGGACGATAAAGGCTACCTTGTCGACGGTAAACGGATCAGCAACCTTCGCTTCGCCGACGATATTGTTCTCATCTCTACCAGCACGGCAGAAGTCGAGAAAATGCTGAACGAGCTCAATGTGGCAGGTATGAAGATTGGATTGGACATGAATATGTCCTAAACGCAGTTTATGGTCAACCAGTGGTGTGACACGGGACTCGTGAGGTTAAATGGAGTCGCTCTACAACAGGTCGGCTCCTACGTCTATCTGGGAAGAGAGCTGAACATGGATAACGACCTCGCTCCTGAAATCGCCCGCAGGAGACGCGCAGCATGGGCAGCCTTCAGTTCGATTCGCGAAGTCACCGATCAGGTCAAGGATCCCGGCCTCAGGGCCTCGATATTCAACGCCTCTGTACTGCCTGCGATGTGTTACGCGACGGAAACCTGTCCCGACAACAAGACAATCGCCAGAGCGATGCAAACTACGCATCGTGCACTGGAGAGATGTCTTCTAAGGACAAGCCTTCGTCAGCAATGGCAAGAAGGCCTACGAAGCTCGGAGCTACTGGAGAAGTCGCAATTAGCAGACCCGCTGCAGTACATGAAAAAGTCCAAATATCGCTGGGCCGGACACCTGCTTCGACGAAAGGACGATAGATGGAGTCTCCGTGTCACAGAATGGCTCCCGAGAGACCACTGGGACGACCGCCAACGCGATGGGCAGACTCATTCTCAAGATCTTTCAGAAAGCGGAGTCTGCCTCACTGGATGCAAACAGCCAGAGATCGATCGGTCTGGAAGAGTTGTGGTCCCCGCTGAGAAGACCTCCAGCCGACAAAAGGACCATCAAAGTATCAAAGTAAGTAAGTAAGATGCTGTTATAATTCACCACTCGCCGTCACCCTGTGCGGTCGCATTTGTTGTCTCTCTCGCTCCGATATTCCTGATTTATTTAACCTATTCCCTTAAAGGCTCTATCCGCAGTGTCTAGCAACTTTCTTCGCTGCAGTTAGCTACTGTTAACTTCTTCTGAGAATTTCTTTCTTAGGTTGCTAGTCTAATACACATCAGATTTCCTTGATTTGCGTTTTCTGCTTTGAGATATCGATTTCCTTTTTGGCTGATGGTGAATCAAATAGAGCAAAACTGCCATGGCTGGGGCTAACCGAAAGAAGAATGCTGACAATGCTACTCAGGCGTCCTCTGTTTTGTATACCATCAATCAATATAGAGCAACCTGAAGCCTTGCAGGGAATAGATTTAAGGAAACTCTCTATTGATGCGCTTCTTTAAAAAAATCTCTGAGCGCATTTCCGACCAGCTCACTTTGCAAACGCTTAATGTGCTTGGCGAAAAAATTTCTGAGCAATTCTCGGAAAATGCTGAGGCCGAGAAGCGAGGAAGGAGTTTAGTCATCTCGGGAGTCGAAGAGCCGGAGAAGAGCCTTCCGACATCTCAACGCAGGTCAGAACTTAGAACTAAAGTCTTAGGGATACTCGACGTATTGCAGATTGACTGTGAGCCTACGGAGGTGTACAGAATGGGAAGGGCAGATGCTTCGAAGCCGCGCTTAATTAAGGTCGTGTTACCATGCCAGTTTTATTGGCGGAGGGCCTTAGCTAATGCATTGCTTCTTCGCAGTGCAGGATATAGCAACGTGTTCGTGCGAAGGAGCATGACTTTAGAGGAGAGAAGGCAGGATTATGCGTTGAGGCAGGTTGCTCAAGAGAGGAACAAAGGTAGGACAAGGAGAGTAGGACAAGGAGAGAGTGGGTGGTTTATCGTGGGCAGCTCAAGCATGTTTCTGAGCTCAGCAACAGGGTCTCAGGAAACGCTTGAGGGCGCACGGTGATCCTTCCACTCTCACATGCTATTTATTAAACGCGCGCAGTATAGTTAACAAACTATTGCATTTTCACCACTTCCTCTCGACAGCCCGACCTTGTTTTTGTAACCGAAACCTGGCTAAGTGGAAGGATAAAGGAGAGTGAGATCCTTGCCAACTTGCCCTATATGGTATATCGAGCTGACCGGCACAGTGGCAGAGGTGGTGGAGTTTGCTGCATCATCCAAAACACAATAAATACTAGTGTGCTACATCATAATTTATCCATAAAAGCCGATGTTGTTTGCGTTGATATTTTTTCCTGTAAAACATCTCAGCCGAATCTCATACGAATTGTTGTTGCGTACCGACCTCCTAACTCAACAAAATGTGAGGACAAGGATCTTGTTGAACTTCTTTCTTCAGTAGTAGCGGTTAGAGACACAACAATAATTCTAGGTGACCCTAACCTAGCAGTTGATTGGAGGAATCATATTCCTTTAAGTCATAATTCGGTTAAGTTCTTCTCATTCTTTCAGGAATCAGGGTTCACGCAATTTGTTACTGAGGCTACACATGAAAACAGCATTTTGGATATAGTTCTATCAACTTCCGCTATAGTTACCAACGTACATACATTGCCACCACCAGCTAGCTCTGACCACTGCGTCGTGCAGTTTGATTTGCGCTTGTCGGCAGTACCAGGCATTTCTATACCAACCTCTGACTTTCACGCCATTTCATTTTGTCTCGCTTAGGCAAAGTCTTTAGGAAGTGAACTGGCTGCATATTTTCGACCATTATACAGCAACAGATGACATATATTAAAGGTTCTGTCGTGTCATTTATAAAAACCTGACCCAATTCGTTCCTTTCAAGAGCAGGAGATCGCTCAGTCCTTGTCTTCCCCGACATATAATTAATTTACTGGGATTGGTACGTAGCAAGCTGAAATCGACTAGAGCTCTTCCAGCCTTCACGGACATCAACAGTAAAATGTGCTCTTGTGACAGCACGAAAGCAATTGCTTCAGGCGACTATTTCGCTGGCGTTCTCTCTCATGACAATTTCTCTGCATCGCCTGGAAGATTATATGTTGGCAAAGATGGTGCAGGAGCAGCGCTCGCCCTTACCAGCGTTTTCTTTCATCCTGATAACGTTTACAAAGTTCTTAGGAAGTTAAAACCTTCTACTGCTCAACCAACTGATGGAATTCCTTCCATTATTTTCAGAAAATGCGCCAGTGGGTTATCTAAACCTCTCGCGATGATCTTCAACATTTCCATGATGCTAGGGGAGGTTCCGCAGGCATGGAAACACGCAATAGTGACAGCAATTCCAAAAATTGAAGCTCCACAGTCTGTCTCTCAATTTCGCCTTATCAGCATAGCACCTGCCCAATTAAAATCATCGAAAAAAATTATCAGAGAGAAATTTTTGATTTGGTTGGAAAGAGTTCATGCTATTCCACGTGGACAACATGGTTTTGTTCCTGGGCTCTCAACTGCTACGAATTTTGCAGACAGCTTATTCGATTGGAGGTTAGCTGTGAAGCAAGGCAAAATGATAAATGTTGTCTACGTAGACTTGTCTAAAGCCTTCGACAAGGTTTCGCATTCGAAATCGCTCGATAAGCTGCGTTGCCTGGTGTTAAAGGAAACCTTCTAAACTGGCTTGTTTCTTATTTGGAGCACAGACTTATGACCGTTCGAGTGGGGTTTGAGCATTCTGATACGCTAGTGGAGTGCCACAAGGTGTAGTGTTGTCATCCCTTCTCTTTGTCTTGTACACGGCCGATGTTTTGATGTCATAACGAGGTCTGTAAATGTCAAGGTTCAAGCTTATGCTGACGACATCATGTTATGTGGTATTTACGATCGAGAAAGTTGTGATGCAACATTTTCAGCTTTGAACGCTGCTTTGACGAACATATGCCGATGGGCACGGAATTCAATTTGAGAATTAATCCGGACAAGTGTTTCGTGCTTCATATCGGGTAAGGACAATCCGGTCGCTACAGAATCGGTGATGTGCCACTATTCAACTGTGAGACTGTGAAAGACCTTGGTGTAATCGTTGACTCAAGGCTTGATTTTTCACACCACATCGAAAAGGCTACACAGAAAGCCTACGCTGCCTTCTACTCCATTTTTCGTAATGTGTATAGTAATAACCTCAAGATTCTCGTTAATTTGTATAAAGCAATCGTTCTTCCGCATTTAGAGTACTGCTCTCAGATATGGAACTCCTCGGCTAGAAAACATATAATTAAACTCGAAATGGTTCAGAAAACCTTTACTAAACTTGTCTTATGTCGATTGCACCAAGGTGTTTTTTGGGGAGATTTACCCAGTTATGATGAATGTCTGAAACTGTTAGGATTTTTATTTATTTATTTATTTATTAGACAACTGTCTAGCAAACAAATTGTGAGGAAACACAAAAAAGGAGACAACATGAAATGGGATGAATGTAACCATCAGCCACGTAAGAAACTATTACAAGCAACGAATCTAGCAGCACACCGTAGTATTTAACATCGGATAAATCTTCCACAGGCCTGACCGGAGAGTCTCTCTAAATCTTCGTATTTGCCCAGCAGCAGGTTGAATTCTTTGAGGATTCGATAGGTTAAGAAGTCTGACCTCAGTCGCGATTTGGCCACTGAGACTCGAAGTTTCAACTTACCTCTCATGATTTTTGTCAGAATACCATCAAAGAACTTTTTCGGGTCAACGGACACCTTATTTGCGAGAATTTCATACATCATGATAAGGTCAGCGATTTTTCTTCTTTTTTCTCAAGGAAGAAAGGCGAAACAGCCTAGTCCGTTGTGCACCGTTAGGAATGGAGCTGTAATCCACTGAGAAGCACCTCATCATAAGCTTCCTGATGAAGCTGTTTTGAACGCTTTCTAAAAGATCTATACCTTTCTTCTTCGTTGGATTGAACACCGATGTCCCACTTTCTACAATGGGTCGCACATAGGTTTTGAATCCACGTATGTAGACCTCAGAAACATTGGATTTCAAAGCCCTAAACAGATCATAAACAAGATAGTTGGCTTTTTTTACTATCGTAATACAGTGTCTGGAGAAACACAGGTCGCTCCTCATTATGTATTCAAGATCTCTCACTTCATCGACCTTGCTTAAAACCTAGCCGTTAATGCGGTATTCCGGAATCTGCGGACGGTTTTTAGGCCCGATCATCAGAAAGGGTGTTTTCTCAGTTTCAATGGGCAATTCCCATATTTCTGCCCAACGACTAATGAAATCGATGGCCAGATGGAGGGTCTTTGAGTCTTCGTCATTATCAATCCTTTTGTAGATCTTTACATCATCAGCATACATTTTACATGTTACTCCCAAATCAGTTATACGGCACGGAAGTTCGTACGTGTACTACAGAAATAGTATTGGGGACAGTGCTCCACCTTGCAGAACACCACTAAATGCGGGAAAGACCTTGGAATACTGGCCTTCAATCCTGACCTGGTAGGTTCTTTTGGCCAGAAATTCCCTAGTCCAGTTGATGATCATACGGTGAAGTCCTACCGCCTCCATCTTTATCAACTTGTCCGTCGGAACTTTATCAAACGCTTTTGAAAGATCAAAATACGCAACATCTGTGTGTCTTCTGTCTTCGAAACTCTTAGACCAGTCATTCAGGGAGGTAAGGACGGCGGTTTTCACGGACCTACCCTTTAGAATTAAGGTCTTTGGTGAACAGGAGGACAATTTTTGATTTGACCTTTTGCTTTAAATTACAATACGGCTCGCGCCGCACGGTCAAAAGTGGGCAAAAAAACGCCAACATAGCGTCGCAAAGCGTCGCACGCTCATAACTCCTTCAGTTTTAGGTTTCTTGAATAAAGGTTGGTACCATTCGATTTGCCTCTTCGAGATCTACACAAACATGTGTAAAACTTTACCGGAACTCCCGTATTTTCGCAGTGGGTGGTCCAAAATTGGCTGGACGGGCGATTAGAGCAACTGATTTCCCAGGATATGCGTGCTTTCGGAGTATCTCAAAGATGGCGTACGTCGCCAGTGCTCTGTCATGCCAGGAATGCCTCGAGAGTGCGCCGTGCACAATGCACACAGAACCTAACCTATCAATCGAGTGGGCGAGCGCATGTCCCCTGCGCTTCTATCTTCTCTCACTGCGACGTTTTCAAGACTATTCCGAGCCGTTTGGAGAATGTTATCAGAAATTTCCCGCCACCCCACTCAGGATTAGCTCCAATCTGTCCCAGCGAAACTTTGGTGTGCGCCGTGAACAATGCATACAGAATCGAACCTTTCAATCAAGGGGGGACAGCTTGTAGACTGAGCGTTTGGGGAGTTTTATCAGAAATTTGCAGCCGCCCTAGTCAGGAGTTGCTCTAAGGCTGTCTAGCGAGCCTTTGAAGTGCGCCGTGAACAATACATACGGATTCGAACCTTTCAATCGAAGGGGGCGACCGCTCGCAAATTGCACGAATGGGCGTGTTCGGAGCGCAATAGCTCTATCAAGTTGTAACCTTCATGCTGCAGCTTGTAGATTTTGTAGGCAGTCG
>OX375868.1:66618276-66670225 GCA_947359475.1 Heligmosomoides polygyrus bakeri | reverse complement strand
ATTTCGAACTCAATGTTCATAGCGAGGAGGGCCATGAAATGCTTCTGAAGAGGTCTTTCCGACTGGGATTGAGGGTCGCCCCAATAGCACGGTTTGTCAGGCGGCCACAGTGAGCAGATGTGGTTAATCGGGCTAATCGCCTGCGGTCCGGTTTGGTGCCTCCGAGCGTTTGGGTTTGCTCCCTTCATGATCCGCGTTCGCAAAAAGACTGCCAGTCCGCATCTCCGGTTTGGTTGGTGTGGTCTGCGTTTTCATTGCTGGTTTCTCTGAGAATGCCGAGAACAGCTTCAGCATCCGATCAGATTGCCCATTTTCTCTTGTTCACTAGAACTGCCTGTCGAAAAAGCTTTCCAACAGCAGATGCTGGCCAATCGAATACTAAAACCTCTTCAAAGGCAAAAAAATGTTATGTAATTTTAGTGCAAAACTGGTTCTACCCGTCTCTCGAATGCGCTCTTTTTTCGTCTCACTTATATCTCCAGCACCTGGCACACTTGAGGGTGTATGCCTTCTTCTTCCAGAAGGAGCCGTTTGGATTAACTGCTTTGTTGTTCGTCTAACTTAAATTCTTCGACCTAAATATTTTTAACTTTGCCTTTTGATAGTGAAAAATTAAGTCTTCTGACCTGAATGCTTAAGTCTCATAGCGTTTCGCCCCAAAATGCCTGCTGCTCTCAACTGCCACCTTTTTGCGTTGCTGGTCAGGGATCTTGTTTTGTCAAGGTTGTTGAAATCTCAGTTGAGGTAGACCATCCAAGTTGTGAGTGGTATACGCGGACGTGCTTTTTTGGGAACAAAAATTGCATGTTGAGCATCATGGCCTGTTCTGCGTTCAAAGCGCTTACATAGAAGTGTTACCACAGAAGAAAACAGTGACGTTGTGAAGCATAATATTTGGTGGACTAAAGTTTTAGCTTCTTTCGGTTATTGAAAAACCGTAAACAGTTATAAGGTTGGCATCAATTCATCAGATGTGCCAACATATTTTTTATGTTTGAATGCGTATTTGGTCTGTGCATGATTTCTAGATCTACCCGAAAGCTGAAGAATTGCTAAGAGGTTAGAAATCTAATGGTTGTTAAAACTATATAAACTTTTTGAAGCACCCAGCTTCTTTGAAACATCACGCTATAGCAGTTTTTGTGTCGGTAAGTTTTTAGTCTTTCTTAAAAAGTGTGAGTTTGATTTGAAAGATGTCTGATTAGAAGAAAAAAGGAGAAACGAAAGAAGCCTAGCAAGTGATCTGCCCAGCCAGAACAGAAAGTAACACGATAGATCATCTAATTTTGACTCAACTAATTTAAATGACTAAACTTAAAATTATTTATTTTAATTCCATTTATAAATTGTCATTTAATCACTAACATTGTTGAACTAGCTATTTATTACTTAATTTAATTTATTCTAATTAACTAATTAACTGAATGTCTAAAATTTAATAATTTTGCATCGCATTGCATCAACACTAGCAGAGGAACAACTAAAAATTTAGTTGTACTGCACACTTAAAACGAAATTAAAATTTATTATTTTTTCTCAAGATAATCATCTGTATCACCTCTCGTCCCGTTGATCATCGACTTGTTCGAGCGGGCGCCAGCAGCATCTCCATTCGTCCCTCTCGCGTGCCAGAGTGCTCCAATGGATCCTCTTCGCTCGAGGGACACGAATAGCGTCATATCGGTCGTTCAGGGCTTTCACGATGAAGTCCGACCAACGCGTTGGTGGGCGTCCTGGTGTTCTCTTGACATCCCACGGAATCCAGTCGGTGACGGCCTTCGAACGTCGGCGAAGCTCGGAACTCCGGAGGCCTTCTCTCACTTGCGTGAGTCGCGTCACTCCGAGCATCGCCCTCACGATTCCACGCTGCGCGACGCCGATGGCGTGTTCGTCCTGCTTTCTTATAGCCCAGGTCTGTGAGGCGTATGTTAGGGCAGGAAGAACAGTGGAGTCGAATAGGTGGGCACGGAGTCAGACGTTCCTCGTCTTCTTCGCGACTTCTTCGACGCTCTTGAAAGCTCCCCAGGCCGCTCGTTTCCTCCTGCTCAGCTCTGGTGCTAGGTCGCAGGCCATAGCTGGAGCATTCGGAGATGTTCGTTCCGTTGAGCGAGAATGGGGCATCAGAAGCTTGCCCGTTCCTCATGAACTCGTCTTCGTAAGATTCAGCAGCAGTGCAACGTTCTCACATACACTATCGAAGTCGGCCAGCATTCGCTCCGCCTGGCTGATGCTCGGTGTAATGAGCACGACGTCGTCAGCGAAGCGAAGATGGTGCAGTTGCCGGCCGTCGACTTTCACTCCCATGTGCTCCCATTCTAGTTCGCGATGACGTTTTCGAGGGTGGCGCTGAAGAGCTTCGGGGATATGGTATCCCTTTGCCGAACCCTCTCTTCATGTCGATGACGACGTCGTTGTAGAATGGTGAGATCTTGGTCGTGAATCTATTGCACAGCTCTCGAAGGATAAGATATAGCTCAAGATAATAAAGTTTAAAAATTATTACACTCATGCATGACAAATAAAAAATTCTAATAAAATTTTACCAAAATATCCTTGAACAAAAAATATTCTGCTCCCCTTGGAGATCTTCTAGCTTGACTGAAAGATGGTCGTTTTGATTCGGAAGACGTCACTTTTGTTTCAAAGACATCAAGTTTGTTTAGAATAATGTCTAGTTCGACGTGAGAAGGGTCAAATATGACGTATATGTTAAAGCACCCAATTTGACGTGAAAGTGGTATAACTAAGGTTCCTACGATTCATTATAGTCTATCAGATATACTATTATCATCAGCTTAACTGGTCCCATGCTGATATCAGCGGCCAGCTCATCCCGGATACGGGTGAGTGCTGATCGGTCCCACGAGGTGTGGATGTTGCGTTCGATCAAACGGCGTCGGTGGTGTAATGGCGTAGAGCATTCCCGCCCGGTCAGGGGGAGGTGCGGGTTCGAGTCCCGCCTGGCGCTAGAAGTTTTGATCGCAACAAAGCATCGTTGTAACAGATCGGAATAGATTTTTTGCGTCGGGGCGCAACTTTGACATTCGAGCACGGTTGTATCAATATGACCGCTCTATTTAAGCTCTTTCGTCACTCAGATCCGCAGCTTTGTTCTGTGCTTTTCGAGCCGTCCTCCCGTCCTCTCATTGTGCCTATTTTTCTATTATTACATATTCTAATACACAATGAGCTGAATTTGATGCGATATCTCAAATTATGGGAGCCTTATGTGACCTATGTCGGCTTCTTGCCTTTTCGCCGTCACCATTTGTATGCCAGCAAAGCTGGACATTTGATACTGACAATCTAAAGCAGTCGACGAGAGAGACTACGTCCTGGCCTCTCAGGAAGAGTCATCCTCTTTGCTGATGCTGTCCCTACAACGATTCAGAGTCGAAGAGAGAATACGCTCAACCTTACAAATATGACTCCGCATATGCCTACGTTTACTTGGCAAACTGAAGCGAAATATTGTTACCGTTACAAAAAAGGCTGTGTGTAGCGCAGAAGGAGAAGGGACTCCTCTTGCGTGCGCTCCAAATCGATTCGAGGTTCATACCCAATCAGGCATAGCAAGAGTTCCCATCCTCTCTGATGAGCTCGTATGATGCTTTTCTGTGAGCTACTAATCTGCAATCACAACTCACTAAATTAGACGAATATATAGCAGCATGCTTCAGTACGACCTTTAGAGTAAAAAATAACACATTTCTCAAGGGGCTTTTTTAGCTGTTAAAACTCAACCACTTATTTTTCTCCTTCGTTACAATTACTCTTTTCAGTCATCGAAGCTTGACTCTATTAGGTCCATCGAGGATGTCTTGGCTACTTAGCACATTCCCAAATTACCGTTCCAAGAATATTAAGAACATTAGTGCTACGAAAGCGGTTTCAATGGAACACACGTTCTTTAGGGTGGTGTTACATTCTAGTTACTGGCCAATACCCAGATCTTTCCACCCCATAGAGTGTTGATTAGTGTACTTTATTCGTGTAATCCTTTGCCGAATAGGTCCTCAGCAGTTCTGTTTGTGGACATTCTCCAATTATCCTTCAGTATCCCAATTATTGGGCGCGTGTAGCGCTGTCGGAGGAGGCGCCGACTGTCGCGTTCACCCGATACCAGGTTCCTGGTTCGGATTTCCCGCCCAGGCCAACCAAGCCTTCCATCCCTCTGGGGTCGGTGAATTGGTACCAGACTTGTCTGGGAAGGATAGAGCGCTGACTTGTTCATCGGCTGGCCACAGCAAGTCATTGTGTGGCCAAATACGCATTCAAATCGCCTCCACGATATCCCGTAGAAGTAGAATGCGTTGCGCATTCCAAAAGGGGTTGAATAACGCCATCCTTTATCCTTTATCCCAATTATCCCTTCCTGCCGTTGCAGCGTGCTGGTCCTCAACGTGATCATCTACGACGATGTTCACGCATGGCTTGGTAAGGCAACAAGGCGCAACAGCAAGAATATATCGTTGTGGTCAGAACTCAATTTCATACATACATATCCTGGTAGGCAAGCTTCGAATCCTGCATAGCAGAAGAGCTTTGATATCAACAGAAAGATCGTAACAGTTTATAGCCTCAACTGTATGTAGTCCTAAATACAATACAATGAGAACCAAGTTTGTTCTTCTCTCTGCATTATATGTATATGCATTCGCATCAGGGATGAGCGGATTAACCGTTATCCGGTTTCCGAGGGTTTTGGCCTATCCGTTTTGTTGTTCGTTATCCGGCAATTTTGGACCGGATAACGAACAACAAATTAGCTGATACCCAGGTTTGGACGTGGTATTGGATACCTGTGTAGAAGCTTCACAATCATAGGAGTGATCGCGAGCAACAATAGAGGGCATTTAAATCTAGAAGGGTGAGGTGACTTCAGGCACAGGTGGCATAGTTGGAAAGACGTCTAACTTCCTTTCCTTTCCGAGGTCGTTCATTTATACCATACATCTTTGAAATCTACTATGGATTGATTTCTTTATGAGCTTGTCACCACAAGCCATGTGCAGACCAAGAATGCATACAAGCGCCTTCATAATATTACTGACGGTCCCAAGTGGAGGACCTGGCACATCCCAAGATGAATTGTTTAGTGCCGAATTTAGCGTCCTCTTCCACGATTGCAGTATTTAGGTAGCATGCGACAAGGTATTTTAGTTTTTACTGATAGACCATTGTAACGCATCAAACACATACCGCTGAGCAGTAGTCAATACAAGCAAAATGAGCACAGGTTCAATCTAAATGAGTGGAGAAAGCTACGCTCCTACAAATTGTTGAGGTGTGTTTATAGAAACGATTTTCTGAAAGCATCGCTGTTACTGATGGTATCTCCGTAATGTTAAGGAATTGATTCTCTCCAATAAAAATCTAAATACTACTGTTGAACTGTACTAAACTGCTTCCTAGCTGCGCACGTTGGAGCTTCATTTTAATTTAAGATTGCCTTTTAGGGGCATTCTACTTCTGCTCTTCTAGTTTTCATCTCTCTGCATGTGTATTTGGACTGCACAATGGCTTGTAGTAGCTAGCCTGTAGAAAGCTGGTGTTTCATCCATCTCATTCCACGTTCTTCTTAGATCTTGGGACACTGTCGAACAAGAGTATCGATCCGCGTGACTGCGAAACCAAGGCTGTTATGCAGACTTTATTCGGCTGAGTCGGCCTAGCATAGAAAAGTCAAGAGGCGTCGGAGGAGCCATTCATCCAAGAATCATTCTGTTTGGCCACAGTCTAACTCAAAAAGAAAACCTGACGGTTTATCAGTTAACAACCCCACAATGCAAACTTACAAAATGCTGGCAAGTTGCTGTTCAATGAAGGAAATATGAGTGAATAAGAGGTGAATGAATCTCACATTCTCTCCCTCCAAGGGCGACTTATGAATGTTTCCATACTGTTAGTTGGGCTATTTTACGCGTCCTTTGTCTTGTTCTTCCCATTCATTTTAAACGACAAAAATATGAAAAATTGTAAATTGTACTATGGAAATGTGCTTGGGTGGACAACTTCTCAATCTCTCCTTATCTTTTCCAGACTTTAATTAAGGTGATCATAGCGAAACATCAGCAGGTAAAGTTTGCAGAACAGTTTAGTTTTACAGCTTGGTGGTCTTGCCACTTGTCCTCCCTGATGAGTTTTACAGCCGTTCGCGGAACCTGGTGAAGGAATTGTGGTTCGCAAATCGAACTGAGCATCGGTTTGGATGGCAATGAAGAAGCGTTTCTTTTTAATGAAGTTTTGTGAGAATCCCATAGGGCCTTGTTAAAGTGACTGCACTACGTTTCAAAAAACCCCATTAAAGTCGTTAGAAAGGGCTTATAATTTGACAGCAGTTGCGTTCCATGTCTGCTGTTGAAACTAGAGAAGTTTAAGCCCAGTATTATTTTTGTTGTTTGTTCGTTATCCGTTTTTCCGTTATCCGGCGATTTTTGGGCAAAATTATCCGTAATCCGTTATTCGGGTTTGAACATTTTGTTATCCGCTCATCCCTGATTCGCATGTGCTTTATACTATTCTGACATGTATCTAATCTGTTTTGCGGGGGGAGGGGGCATACCAAGACTCTATTACTGCCCGGGTAATTGATCGTACACATATAGTCCAGCCCTCGGAATTCTATGTATGAGCCCATGAAACCTACATATGATCAGTATTGCAATCAGGAATCATAACGATTAATCCAACAAAGAAGAAGCAATTTTGGACCTTGTACCTTAGAAAGAAGACCTCCTAATTTATAGGATCCTGAATTATTTTAATTTGATACCTGGGAAGTACGAAGATGTGGCAAGCCTCTCTGCGCGAGCCTATGTATATGAACAATAGAACAGATCTCACTTGATAAACGCTTCTGCTTAAAGCTATTTATTAGACGTGATGTTGATGACGCAACATAGAATTGGCTTCGAGCTGAACAGTTAACATATGCTAGCGGTTTTTGCTTTGTTTGCTGTCGTTCTGATTTTGTTTCATTGTTTGTAATGCGTAGACTTATTGTTTTCTTCTTCTTCATCTTCATCGCCACCTTTGGGCCCTGATGCAGTGATCGTCTGCTCCTTGAATGGGCAAACAAACAAATCGTAGCTGGGATTGCGCACTTACAGCTTGACACGAATTTCTCGGCGAGAAGTTCAATTCCTGCGAAAAGGGAGGGGACAGTTGAATTTCGACGTCTCGAGGAGGAAAAAGTGTAGAGATTTCAGTCCAGCGAAGGTCGTCAAACGTAGCAATCAACGTAGCTCTACACTGATCGTCACTTATTCAATCGGCGAGCAAGCGGAGAACGTAGACAAAGAGCAGAGCACCAGGAACGTAGGTGACGCGTGAGGGTGCCCAATATCTGATCAAATACATCTACATGCAAACACAATTATTTGATGTGAGTTCGAAGACAGATACAATTACATGAAGTACTATAAATTCGACGGCGCTTTTTTTCTGAATTTGATGAGATTGTCAAATTTTCGTTGTTACATCAGCTGTATGAAAATAAGGTTATGCTACAACTTGTTAGCATTATATTGCTAGATTTATTGCACTAATTTAGTGAAAACGAGGTTGCTAGGTGGACAATTTTATTCTAGGGCTGATCTATCGATGGCTTCGTCGTCTTCAGAGTCCTGCGCATCCTTTCAGTTTTAACCCCTTTAATTTTATTTGATTCACTAGTTTTTTCTCTTTTTTTGAGCAGCAGTTGATTATAGAATGTTGTTTATTTACTTCTAGTGTGAATAATTTGTTTTCTATAAATGATATTGTCGCAGCCTTTTATGGGACATCGGACTAGAGGGCCCAGTTCTTTCGGTAATTCTTTTGCTTACATATTTTTTATTTTTTACGTGCGTTAATCGATTAGAATGACCTTTTATTTTCAACGTTTATAAAAAATAGGATCTGGCAAGTGCACGTTGAGAAGCACGGTGGGGATGTTAATCTTGTACTCACCGGGAATCGACCTTAGGTTTTAACCCTGCCCTGGTCACTTACATCATTCATCCATCCGGGCCCGCAATTTGCTATCAGCCTTTTCTCGGAGCGACAAATCACGAATTCAACAACCGTAAGTTACTTAACGGCTCAAAAATCCGCTTTAAACGTTTCGTGTTGTATCCCGCTTTAGAGGAGTGGTTCGAACTAGTCCGTAGTGCCACCACATCCCGCCGCCCGTGAGGATCAGTGACCTCAGAAAGGAAGGGCCAGTTATTAAGCGATTACCGCCATCGCTTGATGCGCACCTTCAACTAGCCGTAAGAGTCCAAGTGGCCTTAGCCACTCGTAATCCTTCAGTGAAGGTTCGCCGAGTGACCTTGAAGACGTGCAACTCATAAACACCACGAATGACCCATCCATCCGCCGCTTCCTTCCTGCTGCATTGCGCGCTTCGCATCACACTGCTTTCGCTGGTTTGGTCGCCCTGCACTTCGAACACCGCATACCTTCCATCGGATTGGAGGTCTTCTGCTCTAAGGTGTGGCCCCTGCTTTTTAGTTGCCATACAAACACTTTTTTGTCCGGAACACAGTCCGACGCCTAAATTCGCTTCCTTTTACAAATTATTACGATTCGTAAGTTTCGTCCAACGACTTCAAGGAGGTCGTGCGACCAGTATACCGCGAACCGTTAGTGAAATCTGTTTTGTCTTTTCCTATTAGCGGTCCACTAGTTTGCAGTGGCGATTGCGATTCGAAAGCATTGGCTTACATGTCGAGGAGTTCATGCAGGAGTTGAGTAACATGCTCGTGCCTTCAGCCTAAGTCTTCCTCCTGATCAGTGCAAAGGAATAAAGTGGGTTGGATTCCCAACTATTCCCTTCTACACATACTAAAGGGTGTCCAAAAAGTATCTGCAGAAAGCCTCGCAATGTCCCAGATTTTTTATAGAATGTTCTGAAGATTTCAACATATATAAGTGGTTTATAAAGGCACTATCCTGCTGTATCTGCATAGCATATCCAGCTCCGTCTTCCTTGCCTTTTTCACTGTACGATAGCCGAACTGTCTACCGATATTAGACACGTACTCCTTTACGAGTTTGAATCTGGGCACTCCGCTGCAGAAGAAACTTGTGTCGTGTATTCAGCTCTGAAGCTCCTTCTGTACGGTCTGTGTATAGCTGGTTCGAACGCTTCAGAAGCGGGAACAGGAGCCTCGAAGGTGAGCCTCGCTCTGGTCGACCGACAACGATATCTTTGGACGAACTGAGAAAACTGGCGGAGCAGCATCCATATGAAGGGTGCGTTATTTTGCTGGTGCTCTTGGCTATTCCTAATCCACCGTGGACAATGGACTGCGATCTCTTGGAATCGTTAAAAAGCTCGGTCAGTGGCTCCCACCCGAACTGACCGACGACAACCGCGAAGACGTCTGGACATACGCACTCAGCTGCTCTCCCGAAGTCGCACGTTCAACTAGCTGTTACAATCGTCACAAGAGTCGAAAAGTGGGTCCTCTACGTCACCCACGCTCGTAAACGTGCGTGGTGCCAACGCGATGAAGTGGCGTTCGTAAAAGGTGAAAATCATGCGAGGAAAGTCATGCTGGGGGTCTGGTGGGGAGTTTATGGGATCTGCCATTTCGAGCTGCTGCCTGACAGCACGGCTGTGACTGCCGAGGCATACGCTACCCAACTGCAGAGACTGGCCGACAAGATGAGCAAGGGACAGCCCAGGCTCGACAAAGTTCGCTTGCTGCACGATAACGCGCGCCCACACATCGCGAAGACGACTTCTCAGAAAATTCTGGAACTCGGAGGGAAGTTCTGCCGCATCAACCGTACAGCCGAGGTCTGGCCCCCAAGTGAGCCGGATTTCCACGCCAGAGGAATTCGAAGTCTTGTGAAACGTTGGCGGAGGGTAGTCGATGTTGACGGAAATTATTGGGTTGATTAATAAAATGTTGATAAAAATTGCGTTGTTTTGAAAAAATTGTCGTATTTCTGCAGATACTTTCTGGACACTCTAATAATTGTTAGGGTTGCCGTGAGCGTAGCGTGCAAGTGCCGATGACATTCTCCCGATAACCATCCGATGTTCGAGTGCGCGAATCAGTGTTTACCCTCTTAATACTGATCTAGTTTTAGTTCACTGCAAGCCTAGAAGAAAAACTGGCTAGGTGGGAAGCTGGAGGATAAAGGACAATGTTAATCAATCCCTTTTGGAGGCGCCGCATATTTTACTTCTACCGGATGTCGAAGAATCGATTTGAATGGGAAGAAGCTGGTATCGGCTTTATGAGACAGCCGGCACTTCGTCCGACCTCCCTCCAAACGCCTGGATGCTGGAGAGCTAACTAGTGCGCTCTCGGAAACCTTGCGAAAAACAAGCCTTCTATCTCTGCAGTCGGTGAATTGGCACCAGAATTGTCTTGAGAGAATAACGCACTGACATGCTCATCGGCTGGCCATTGCAATTTGTTGTATGGACTAAATGCACAGTCGAATGGTGCCCAGGACATCTCGTAGGATGCGCGAAGTATTGAACAGGGTCCGTTGTTTGTCTTCTACCCTTCTGATGTACTTTTTTTGTTGAAAGAAAGGCCGCTTCTAGGCCGTTTAGAAGGACACTGAATCAGTGAAGGCTCGCAAAAATGAATTTTGCAGTTTTCATTAGACACACATGCCTAACTTTGGTCGTGTGTTCATTTAATTTAATAAGGTAATTTTGCAAAATCACTTTTCATGTATTTTGCCTTTCTTTTGAAAATTTTTGATTGATTGATCTAGTGGTGACGGAAGAATTGAATGGCGATGGAATTGCATTTTATAGTACATTTTATAGTATTGTATTATATATTTGCTACGAGCGCCGTGTAAGCTATAGCATAAGTTCCAACAAAATATTTCGTTGTGTGGGCAGCACCTTAGATTTGTTGTACATTTTTTATTATTCCTTATTTTGAGAATGTTGTCATTGACGTCTTCGCTCCTTTAAATTGTATGTAGTGGTTGACCTGTACGTATCCAGCCAGTGGTGCTTGGTTTGTTGCCAAAAACTACGAACTACGTATATTGCATCCTTTAATGATTAAGGCATGAACGGAAGACGGATACGCAAGATGTTACTCTAATAGATAGCCACCTGAATCCCTGTCGATGTTGTTGCGTTGTTCGCCGATGCCATATTTTATCATATTCAATCAAAGTCAATCGACCACGAGTTTGTCGCAGTTTATCTTTTGGAAGATATGGCGCCAAAATTCTATTCAACGCCTCAATTTCTTGCAGCTGTGACCGCTACATTTGTCGAAAAATGCTTAATTTGCGCTGGAGAAAACATTCCTTTCGCAAAACAGAAGTCGCAAATCGGGTAATTTCCATTGCAGAGCTCGCGAGTTTGCAATAAAGCGCTGCGGTTCATTATTCCGTTTGTGCCCCTTCCCTCCCTTGTTGCACAAAACTTCGAAAGGTCTTCCGCAGAAGTTGATTTTCAACAACACTCCGCATAGCTCTAATTATGTCGTGTTCACAAACTCCCATAGAGCGAGCCATTATGGAGAGTTCCTTGGGACGCGCCCAAATATTTAACTGTCTGACCCGGACGGCCGTGATGCGCAAGTTGAGTTGGCTAATGAGGTTACTTACCTCGTTTCTACCCATCCATTTTGTCTTGCTGCCTTCCAAGAGCTATCCCTGATTTCCACGCTCTCCAACAATTGTATGCATGTGTCGAATAGACACAAAGAGTATAGTTCTGTGTTGGTGGCATTTTACACGGGAGCAGACTTTACTAACAGTTAGTTGCAATCTGCTCTAGAGGGTTTAAATGTGAGCTGTTATTGTCTGCGCATGCCCTCCACCCTTATATGGTCTTGAGTTCTTATTACAGAGGAGATAAAATCACGATATGTAACTGACATTGGCTGGCCCCCGTTGCGGGTGCATCACACGTTCCACATGAAGATATCCTGGAGGCCAGTTGATTATCCATTTAGCCAGTACAATAAATTGCGGCGGCCAACTCCTGAACAAGGCTGTACCTTATCCTTGAGTGTCCTTGACGCGAGCTGAGCGCAGAGTCAATTCCAGGTGAACCCTGAGGACTGCGCAGCACGTGGCCGTGTTTGGGTTCCAAGCTCTTCCATTCTCTACCTGCTTGGCTGCGAGTGATCGAGGCAGAGCCTTTCCTGGTAAAAAATGAGCCACGATTTAAAGAAAGTGTCGTTAAACGCAATCAGATATGTTTTTTGAGCTCAGTTTTTTATGAGCTCGGCTTAGTTTGATAAGCCGCTGTATCGTTACTCCAGACATCACTACGTAGTGGAAGATCAGTAAGTGATACACTGCTATCGACTTCCAAGGTCACTCCAACTTCGTTCTGCAACGACCCTGTTATAATTTCCTTGTGTCTGAAACTGGCTGAGCCATGGCATTGACAAAGAAAAAAATAGTCTGCGTTTCCTTCAGCTAGTGGAGTCGTGCTGCCTCCCCTAATGAATTTACGCTGACGAGTACAGCTTTCTGCGCAGATTGCTTTCAATATTCTAGCTGAGGCACCTCACATAAGGCACAGAAGTATTCCTGTCCTGTAGAGTCAGATCAAAGGAGCCTGAAACGTAGTTGGACAAGAAAAGCGAGTCGAACAAGAAGGATCTCCACCCTTCGATTGGGATCAAAATGTGTTTCCTTTTTGCCAATTCGTTAAGCCAAAACAGTAGGGGACCTTAGAATTACTTGGAATCGCGGTTGCAGCGCTCACGAGTGCTGGCGGGGGTCATTCATATGCCCGCTATGACGAGCTATCATGCGGTCCGACACGCAGTGGTTAGCGCTGTTGCTTTACGAGAGGCTTCGGTTCCCGAGCGTTGTGGTTCCATAGCATTTTCTCAGATCTGGTGAGATTTGAGGGGTCCTGACGTCCACACAGTTTTCAGGCGTTTTCTGCAAATTTTTCCAGCTGTTTGCTGTGGAGGCGAACTTTCTTGCGACTTGTTTATATGCCTGATTACTGACCATTTTTCTACCACGAGGCAGTGGGAAAGATATTCAACATGATGATGTATAAACGTTCAACACCGCTGATGAACAGGCACAAAGTACTTAAAACAGAAGGACTGGTTACTAAGCAGGCAGCGTGGAAAAGCTACAGGCTTGTCAGTGTAGCCTAGTGATGTAAAAAAGCGAGTAAAAAATAGTTCATAATCCTCTGCAATCCATGCAAATTTTTCGCTTCCCTTACTGTTAAACGCGTGTTTTACTAAAATTGCTGGTTAGATATATCGCTATTCTTCAATGCCCTATAATAATACTTCCTCTGCTCTCGTCTTTCGGCGCCTCGCTTTTCATGCGTCGTCGTTTGGCTTCGTCTATAAAAGTTATGTTGTCCACTTACAGTATCGTCGCTTTATCAGCACTTGATCGAAAGGAGCAATTTTTTATGCGTGCAGAAGTGTTTCAGTTTCCATTCCCAGTCGGGAAAAATTATTTTTAAAAACCGAAAGTTAGAACGTGCATGACTGTCCTAAGTGGCTTCCGTCAACTAAAGTCAGTGCCTTCACGCTTTAGTGCGCACTACACCTCCTGGTGGGCGCGTGTAGCGCAGTCGGAGGAGGCGCGACTGTCGCGTGCACCCGATACCAGGTTCCTGGTTCGGATTTCCCGCCCAGGCCAACCAAGCCTTCCATCCCTCCGGGGTCGGTGAATTGGTACCAGACTTGTCTGGGAAGGATAGAGCGCTGACTTTTTCATCGGTCGGCCACCGCAAGTCATTGTATGGCCAAATACGCATTCATGTCGCCTCCACGACATCCCGTAGAAGTAGAATGCGCTGGCGCATCCCAGAAGGGATTGAGTAACGCCGCCCTTTATCCTTATCCTTTATACACCTCCTGGAGAAGCATTTCGAAAACTGTAAGAAACGTAGGCTTTGCAGCTGAAATCTATTCAGTTAGCTAGTCCTTTTAAGCCATTGGCCTTATGCTTGCTGACGTGCTCACGCAGTTTTTATTTTCTTGCAGAAGTCGTTGATGTCGTTCTCATTGTGATTAGTTGTTCTCACTTACAGTGGACCCTCTAAAATAGCACCGTTGAACTAAATAATAGAGGTGAAACAAGGCAATACGCAGGAGTTCAGAGACTAAAAGCAGCGAATTTCGATGGTCGTGGTAGAGATGAACCAGAATTTGTTGTAACCCGGCACATTTCCATGATATCCTAATAGTGACATTTGACCCGCTCGTCAATAAATTGTTGAAAACCTATAGACCTATCACTTTTTATAACAATATTCATTTTTGCCATTACTGTTTTGATATGAAGTGAAAACCATTTTCCTTAAAAACTTGCTAAAAATGAACCGAATGAAGTAGAAAGCTGGTTATCTCTTAATGCACTACTTAAGGACAATTGTGAGCTCAGCGACTGCCGGGTCACGACTAACGGCCTAAGCCTTAAAATGTAGAGCTGCTCCCAGTTGTTGCTGTTTTACCAAGCGTGGATGAAAGCGGTGTCCGGGTTTCTTTTGAATCCGTAACGGGTTTCGTAGGGTTTCCACAACTCGTGGTCATAGAAGAATCCGGTCGGCGATGAGCCGGCGAAATTCCTTTCTCATGTCGTTTTGGTTTCGTTTACATGACGCTATCTGAGATCGGCCGCAGACGACTTCTGTTCAGGTGCCCATGTCGCTATGGAGCGGTCGACTTCAGGGTCGTTTCTGGATGCAGTCGATGGCCTGCGTTGCGTGCATTGTGCTCGTGATCATCTTCCTGCCCCGAATGCCCTCTGCTACCATGTATTACCGTCAGCAGATCTTTGAAATGGTACCGGAATTTTGACGTCTACTTCACTTGTTCCCTCGTTATTCAATATTTTTCGAAAGCATGGATCGGATTCCATGCAATTTGATCTTTACAAACAAAAACTTCTTTACAAAAATAGTTTTCAGACGGATATCTCGAAACCACTGCTGTGCATGACGGAAGTTTCTGCATTTTTTATATTTTCCTTCCTAAATCCTTAGCTGCAATACTAACAGCTTTTCGCATCTCATCCTCTAGTCGACATAGCTCTACACGTTTTGCACATGCCCCATTACCAGATGAAGCACTGGAGGCAGAACAATCTCTTTTAGTAAATAAAACAGGCTGCCTATTAGTTAATTTATTGTTTCCATTTTGTAATTTGGAAATGTTTGTTTCATCGTAATGAAGAGTCATTTTCAAAGTGCCCTTTATCCATGATTAATATTAGGTGGTAATAGGATGTTTCATAGTTCTCGTGGGTGAAAACAGTAGAAATCGTTAAGGAGTGTTAAAGAGCATCTGCATCTCTTGTACAAATCGCCTGAAGAGCTTGGAACTAACAGTTAAGCATGCTCGGAAGCGAGAACGAGTTGGTTTAATACGTGGCCAGGAGCAAGGTGACCCAGTTCTACATTCTCTCTCATCGACTTTTTTTACGTACGACTTTCCTCTATTACAGCGTCACTGGAATTTATTCATATATAGCTCATGGAAGGTGGTTCGCTGCTTGCTCGTGAAAAGATTTAGAACTCTTCTGGAACATTTTTTCAAGAAATGGAACACAATTTTCCGAGGCCATGAAGCAAGTTCAACAACTAGCTTCATGTTTTGCATTGCTGCATTGTTGTTCGTGGATATTCCTCCACGGAGCTGGGATACGCTAATCATAAGCAGTAGTGCAGTGCAAATCATCCACAATGACACATTCTAGACGGCACGAGGTGGAGCTTCAGCTTCGCTACTAAACGAGATCATGCTGACCACCTAGACAGTGCATTGTTAACTGAAAGAATGGGGGACAGTAGGGGTTTCGGATTCAGGTGAACCTTTTACGACGATATTTCAGCTGTCCATGAAATCATTTTCTCTACTCTGATTTGCGGGTTAGCTCCAACTGCTAATCGTACTTGTTTCCAAGGCTGGAAAACATGAAAATCGAGAAAGGAGCACGGAACCGCAACGGAATAACGACACTGTGCCGCCAGTTATGTGAGTAGCTATGGGAGCACCTTTATCACTGCATGGGGCGAAAAACGTTTTTACAGCAGTCGAACGCCCTACCCAGTGAGGAAAGCCATGGGAGCCTGTCCTCCATTGCTTGGCACGGTCACCGTGTTCGTCGCCTACGTGAAGAGCTCAATGGAGACGTTAGTCGACATTTTTCTCTAAGCGTTAGAGGGAGAGGGAAAGCATCAGACGTTTAAGCTGAAGGCACTAGTTGTTGTCTTTATCCCTGTCTGTCATAATTCCATTACCTTCTCTATTCGAGTTGCTCTGTTGGGTAGCGCCTCATTTGAGTCATTTCAATAATCGACTAATTACCGTTTTCAGTTGAATCCATTTCCAGGGGAGAACTTCCCAGTTTCTAGTAATTGACATAATGTTGCCGAACCGTGTCAGCACAACGACTTTTCATCGTTCTAAATTACCTAGCTGCACCTACGTACCTATTGACGGTACACCAGCTAGAGCCGATCCTTCCTTTCTTGCTCAGATGCGGACGACTGCAACCTCTGCACTCGTTTACCAGCTTTTTAGAAACGCGAAAATAACCTTACGATTTTGTTGGCTTCAATTATCGCCAATCCCTTGTACGTAGTGGTATCTAAAACCGATTGTATTGGGTCGTTGCATATGAAATAGCCACTTTGCTGCCTCAGTTTCTGGTCGATTTTTCGTGGCTACGAATGTTCCAGTTTCAGGAACAGTATATATCGTAGCTTTTGAAAGCGCAAAGTCCCCGCTTTCTTAATATTTGTAGCTTTTGCGACATAACTGCCCCTTGTCGAGTTTTTGACGTCGCTTTCACAATATAAGTTTTAAGACTGAAGAGACTATTACAGCGGAGAATTACTGTGCCGAAATTCGATTAATGAACCAAAAGTTGGTTGAGAAACAGCCGGCTTTGGTCAGTCGAAGAGGCCCATTCGTACTGCTTAAGACCAGGGATGAGCGGATAATGAAATTTTGAAAACTGGATAACGGATAACGGGTAATTTTGCTCGAAAATGGCCGGATAGCGGAAAACGAATAACGAACAAACAACAAAAGTTTAAACTCGTTTTAGATTGTACTAATTTTAACAACAGATCGTGGCTTAAAGCAGTGTTAATTTATAAGCCATTTCTGGACATTTCAGTCGTGTTTTTCAAACGATTTGCAGTCGCCGCATTAACGACGCTATATGGGGTTTTCTGCCCATCCGTAGGAAGACAAACGCACAGCAACATACCCGCCTTTCACCTGATTCCAAGGGGTCGGTCGGGTGGATTGTCTTATTTATCAGCCTTACTCTGCGCTTAACTCTTTTTAAGAATGCAGGAGCCATCCAGCCAAACAAACTTCACTAACGACCTTGTCCTACACATGCTAAGAACGATTATTGTTGTCGCTGCTCAATAGCATTCCAAGATCCAAGGTACTTCAACGTGGAATGATGTGGGATGGATAAAATACTAACTTTTGGGTAGTAAATGCAGGCAATTGTGCACGGCAAACACGCAGTCAGAGAGTTATGACATCCAGACCTTCTGGATCTGAGGAAGAATATGCGACCCATCCCTTCTGGAGCAGAGAAAGAATATATGACAAAGCCCAAAACGGAGGTGTTCCCTATGTATGCAGATAAGTTTCACAAAAAACACTCACAAATTAAAACAAATCTACATGTCTTCAGCACCCACGATGACAAGTTTGTTTAGTAGTTTATTGCTCCCCTAAAATCTTTAACGGGGAAGTTGCTTACTCTATGTGTTTGGATTAATCCTATTTCTTTTGCTAGTATTCATTGCTGTACTGCAGTATTTGTTTGATAACTCACAACAGCATATGGCTAAAAAGGTACCATCACCGCCTGCAATCAAATCGAACATACTGCAATCGTGCAACCACAAATGATACGATGGAAAGATCGGCGGTGAAAAAATCTTCCTCTCCACTTTTGACAGTTGCTAGTAGCAGTTTGTATGCCTTCTTTGTCAGCACATGACTTGAGATGATTGAACAACGCTGCGCTAAGTAGGCTTAAGATATCTTTAAAACTATGTAGCCACTTCCCAGTGAGGAAACTTCAATTAACCCTTCAAGATTTGAATACTTCTGTTGCTTCTGACGACTGCTCTTATGATCGTGAAGGATCCTCTACATAGTCCATACATAGGTTTTGGCCTATCCACACTATCTGTTGTTCGTTATCCGGCCCGAAATCGCCGGATAACGAACAACAGATAGTGTGGATAGGCCAAAACCGCCGGAAATCCGATAACGGATAACGGATAACGGTTAATCCGTTCATCCCTGCTTGAGACAACGTGTGTCCTCACGTTTCAAAAATTGTTGTCCAGAAACCGGATGAATTGGGATACGAAACTCTGCCACATCCAGCAAATTCACGAGATCTGTTCCCTACCGATTATCATTTTTTCAAGCATCTAGATCATCATGTGAAGGATAAAAAAATCAGCAACCAAAAGTGGTGTTGAAAATTACTTCTCGTAGTTCTGATTTTGAAAAAGAGGGAATGTCTAAGCTATTGTCGCTTTGGGGAAAAGTGTACTAATTATAATGGTGCTTATTTTGATTAATCGAATTGCTTCTAAGCAAAGTTATGATCTGTCAAAGTTTTCAGTCAAAATCGGCCACTTCATATGCAACTACCTAAGAGATATGTCTCTGCATGGAAAATTAGCACTGAGCTCAAAGAAACCACTTTCAAATTAACTTGAGTATTGGACACCTTCCGAGTCAAAAAGGGCACTCCTCAAATCAAATTGGATACTTTTCAAAATCAGGCACTCTTCAATGTGTACCTGACGCTGTTGATATCAAAGCTAACAATTTCCCGATCAAAATGAGCTGCTTCCCCATTAAAATAGAAGCTCTCTGAGTCCTTCAGCATAATTTTTGTTTAAGCAAAATTTAATAGAATGTCTTTGAAATTTTTTAATTCACCTGCCGCAATAAGTGAAGAACTGTTTCACACACTGCTTGAAATTCTATGAAATTTTTATTTTGCAAGGAATAATAATGAAATAAATTTTGTTTTGAAGCGCAGCAAAAAAGAAATCATTTATTTACCAAAATAAGAAATCGCTTCATGCACTCGACTAGATCGTAGCAATTTTTATTTGATTGAAAGAGTAAACCCTGCTTGCGTAGAACAGCAGTGTGAGAATTTGTGAACTTTCATAGCCCTTCTTGTTGTACCGTTTACATCTGGGTTAATCCACCAATCAACATAAATATAGTTTTCGCTGCCAATCAAATAAAAGCCGCGACGGTCCAATCGAGAGCTTGGCGCGATCTTTTCTTTTAATACAACAAAACATTGCTGCCTTTCAGCACTATGGCACAATATTGTTCCTTGCAAAATAAAGTTTCTATATAATTTCAGATAGTGTGTCCACCTATGTGTTCTCTTATTGGGGGAGGTGAATTAAAAAAGTTCAAAGAAAGTCCACCAAATTTTCTTAGGCAAGAAGTTGTCCTGATGGTTTTGGGTCAGAACTCTGGCGCTAGGCGGGATTCGAACCCGCATCTCCTGCAGACTGGGCGGGAATTCTCAACGCCATTACACCATCGGCACTGTTGATCGAGCACAACACCGTGCTCATGTGTTAAGCGGACAGAACATTTCAGGCACTACAGGGTCGCTCAGCAATCTCTGGAGTGTTATCTTAAGGGAGTCAACTACACAGTGTTAATGATCGACTTACATACGGATGCGCGGGTGCAAGAGAAATGCCCAAAAAATCAGCAGGTGCGTTCTTGTTTTTGCCTGGCTGTAGCCTTCAGCTAGTCCTTTGTATTCAACCAATGACTTGCTGCTCCCTTCGGTGTGGTTCTGCAACAACCCGCAGCTTTCTAATTCTTTGTTCCCAAATCAGCACTGCACCGCACTGAACAAAAGCGAACGAAACGATAATACAGTGCTTATCATAACTATGGACAATTATTCAAAAGGGTAGTGGATATGTTTGCGGTCAGAAGTCGTGGTGGTCCTGCTGCAAGTCAAGGACTATAGAATATGACCGTGTCCGACCGTTTCGTGCCTCGATTGTACGTAAGCGTTGAGCGCTTTGACGAGTGGTTGATGAAGATTGTTGTCGCTATGGAGCGGTTTTATTATTTCTCCTCTGCCTATGCTCTGCAGAGTAGCCGCTCTGATCGAGCTAAGCATGAATTTTGGAGCTGCTTGTTGAGTAGACAGCAGAAGTACCGTCGAAGGATGCCGCTATTATTGCAGGTAACTTCAGTAGTCCCGGTGGTACCCAGGAAGTCGACTACAGCTGTCATGGGGCTTTCGGTTGCACTTCACGCATTGTGAGGGTCTTTTATGCTATCCGGAGTCGCACAACTTCAACGTTCCTAAGCGTGACTCCCATCTCGTCTCGTACAAAAGTGGGAATACTAAATCCCAATTGACTATGTCTTCGTGAAGAATTGTGAACTCCGACGTCTTGCCACAGATGCCAAAATTGTATCGTATAAGGAGTTCGCCGCAACACCGCCCACTGATCTGAACTCCGAAGATTGCCCCTCCCTTGTTGAGTTAGGCAGAGCGATGCAGAGCAGATGAATCAAGTCGTAGTGATTCCAAGAGAACGATATCTCGCGTCCACTTACCGACAGTCGCGATAGTTTATGAAATTTGGAAGATGGTCCGTGGCGCGATACCTGAAGCTGAACGATCCGAACACGGTACCACAAAGCCTGGTCGGCTATCGAAAAATTCTTCCGGATTAATTATAAGAACGACTATCTTGTTATGAACAGCTAAAAGGCGCTAAAGTGATGGCGCGAGCATCGTGGAAAAATCTCACTAGTTCTTTATTCGGGGATCCAAGAAATCGAAGAAATCGAAGTCCTGCCTGAAGATCACTGTGGAGGGAACGGACGCAGCTGTAGAAAAGATGAGGCCAGTGAAGGCTATGGTAACGACGATCTGGCTGATGATCTTTTTGAGTAAGTGCCTGTACCCTGCTGAGGGGTTGTAAGAACGGAATATTACAGCGTATTGTAGCGGAAAAGACCTAAATGTTTGAAATACGCACGACCATTCTCATCTGCAAGAAAAAAATTCGCAGACTGCTCAAACTACCCTCCAACTCGCTTGCTTTCCGCACAGCATGGAAACCTTTCAGCGGAATGCCGATGGACGAATTCGTGATATTCTTCAGCCTACACAGTCCAATCGATGTGACTACGTAGCTGATGTGGCACCATTGATTCCACACATGCCCCCACCCCCGGGTCTTCCGCTGGAGAAGCATCGCGCGAAGCAGAAGTCGGTGCATCTTGCCTGCCTCAACTCATAGAAGATTAACCGGGTGCTTTGCGAGGTCACATGGTATGCCTTTATCACACACTGCGTTCCGGAAGAGCACGTTTAGTGGGTGTGAATACCCTGCTGGTGTCCAAAGAGTCGAGTGCAAGCTGCACCGAGGACCTCGATGGGGTTTCTTCTCGATACACTGAAGGTATGTATACGTTTTCCCCACCACTTCTTGCCGTTATGGCAGTCACTACACGAAATCCTTAGAAGCCAGCTTGATTGGCGTCGCTTTATGTTGATGACGTAATGCACCCTCCCATAAAAGCCGTTTGTCGATGTTCGGACTCGTATGAGGAACCTCAATGCCGAGCATCTAACAACCAACTAACGTGAATGAGTAGCATTTCACTGAATTTGACAGCACCGAGCTTCAACGAGCAGCAATTCTGGGTACTTGGGATTAGCAGTACATAGCATCGGTGACAATTTAGTTTTTGAAGAGAACCTAGAAAGAAACCCAGTCTACCATTGGCTAGAAAGAAACCCAGTCTACCATTGGCTGAACTTAGTGCGGCCAATGGTAGACTGGGTTTCTTTCTAACTAGTTCATCTTATCGTTATTGGTTAAGATAAGCATACACATTGTCATTTTATCGAATACCGTGAATACTCAACTACCAGGTTCAGGCACATTTATTTATTTATTCATGGACGCTCGGAAAGTACACTTAAAGCAACTAGAGTGTAACACCGCTTGAGATTAAGCAAGACTGTGATAAAGCTTCACCTATCCTATTTAGGAAAGTGCGGTTTGACAAAATACCTTGGATCTACCGACTAATAGTGGGGTGAAAGCCTGCCAATCAAATCCGCACGTGGAACTTTATTAAAAGTTTTTGCGAAATCAAGAGAGACTATGTGAACCTGTTTTTTATGTTCCTTAGCCAGTGTCCAGTAATTCAACGACGCAAGAAGAGCAGTCGCGATATCCTCGAGGTCTGTCAGCACCCACCCGTGATACGGGATGGGCCGGCCGCTGATATCAGCATGGAACCGGTTAAGCTGAAGACCTTACTAGTAGCAATGCTTGAACACATTTGCTTAAGCCTGGAGCGGCTGGTAGAGAGGCTATATGTTGTTACAGGATGTTTTGTTGCGATCAAAACTCTTGCGCCAGGCGGGACTCGAACCCGCATCTTCTGCTCTCCGGGCAGCGATGTTCGCCTTACACCACCGGCGCTGTTTGACCGCACGCAACATCCGACATCCGTAACAGACATTCTTCGCAACAAAACTTCCTGTAACAACAAGAAGAGCAGTGTTCGTAGATCTGCCTTTCCAAGTGGTGTGAACTAGGGACGACCTGTGTTCCTCAGGGTGCCGAAGAATGTCTTTTTATGTTCGGCTACATGTTTAACTGTTTCAGTTGTTCTTCAAGAAGCACTGCGCTGCCGCGGCATATTTAGTGGATACCGACTGGATGCTTGTTCTAGATGCCGACACCGGTTCGTTTAGCTTGATGGGACATTTATTTCTGACAAGCCAATAGTGAGGCAAACACCCCAACTGTCCACGTCAGTTTTCTTCCCTTGATTGCTTGACTCCATGAAATTGCAGAAACTGCGGCTTTTTCACCTTTTCTGTCATTATGTCGACGTCGGCGGGTTCACCTGATCGCTTGCTTCCATCTTTTTTAAGACCACATTCGTTTTCCGCGTGCCTTTCCTAAGCTTCCCATTATCTGCCAGGTAATGAAGGTGGCAGCTGCGGTTGACCTCTCTGGGACGAAATTGAACTGCTGATGACAAATCGAGAGGATCTCCTACCGCTTTGAAGTAGCAATACGCCCGCTGCCCTTCATTGTTAGTGACATCAGCACAATCCAATGAGTCGTAGGAACCTTCGGCCGTCCTCCAAATCATGTTTGGTTCGGGTCTCGCACAGGCCAACCCAGTCTCTCCTCCGGAGTCGGCGAGTCGGCGTTATGTAGTGCAACAATTTTCTCGGAAGGAAGTGACCTTTTCATCGAGTGGAAAGAAGTACACATTCAAAATTGCCTCCACGTTGTCCCACGCTCAACTGCGCACTAAACGTGGGTTAATTAATTGCTACTTTATCTTTATTCGTTATGTGCTTGTAGAAGGAGTAGTAGTGAGAAGTGTTCGTCTCCTGTTAGAGCGTCCTTAGAGTTGTGGCACCGTTCCTATAATAAACCAGATTCTCGCTTACCAGTGTGGTCAAGTGAAAGAATTGCTTGAATCGCTGTATCGCATATTGCCAAAATACTTTCGACCGCTGAAGGGAACAACTTCAAACCGCCTTTGAGATGTTCGTCTTTTTTTCGGCTTTGAGAAGCTGCTAGCGCTTCATTGTGCCTTTTTCTAGATTGACGCAGTGTGATGTGACCTTGTCCAGGGAAAGGAGCTATAGTTACGACCTATATGAGTATTCCAGTAATCTACAGCTTCTCTTTTCTTGAAACCCCGGTAATGTGAGTTGTCAGTTTGTGTATACAAATGAAGTGCCACAAGAAGTAGGTGGATCTTTATCTCGCAGGAGCTGACGTTTAGACTTCACATCATCTTCAGAGGCCTGAACGTGGCGCGTAAGTTTACTTCGCGCTCTACTCCACCAAGCGCCTTAACTGCGCTAGCATTTTCAGCCCACACCAACGACTACAACAGGAGTCCAAATAAAAGGGACGAACCCACCATTTGGATCCTGCTCCTCTACTGGTCGATTCACGTGGGCTGATTCGCCCACGGAATCGACCAGTAGAGGTGAATAAGGCACACCGTGCACCACTGTCACGACCGATGCTTCTACAGTACCCAATGAGGTACAACGGCGAGAAGTCACTCGTCGCAGAAAGGCACTCATTTCAGTTGTTCATTAATGGATTTCTAGCGAAAACCCAGAATGCCTCTAACGCTTTTCTCGTGGAGATATCTTCAGTAGCCACATGCACATAAGCCAAACCAAGATCCACCTGAAAGCCTCGTGTTGCACGATATATATGTACACAAAAATCACGACAACTGTATGAGTATTGTTTGACTCGCGCTCATGCTTGACGCATATGGAAAATAACCTTTGAAACTGCACTACCCCGGCAACGGCTTATTTATTGACTATATCTGCTTCATTGTTCCCTCATTAGATTCAAAAAATTTCAAATCCATTTAATCATACATTTCTCGTTACGAACATCGTTTTATCTTAGGTGTGGTCAATCCTAACCATTGCATTGAAGAATGGATCGACGACAGGGTTGACATTATCTTCTACGAAAGGTTTTTCAATTGGGAAGTCGCTAGTGGAAACTACATTGTAAGGCTTTCTTTCAAAGGCGTCTCTCCCTCGGAATGGTAAAGCTTTGATATCCAGGTGCGAAACTCTGCTTTTGCCGTGAAGTTCCTTCAAGACTGGGGCAACTGGGAATTCACACAACCATCGAACTGGAATGGCGCAGACAACGGCGTTCTACAGGTATTCGGCTTTCTGTGTTTTTGTCCACTGTTTTCTACTTCATGCGAGGCCATATGCAACCGATGCAAGCCTCCACACCAACCAGGCCCTGCACTTCTCCACACTGATAAATACCAAATGCCCATACAAATCACTCCATTACGTATAACCTGTAGAATTCACGGCATATCTCAGAAGAGGGGAGAGTGTTGACGTTAGTCCGTTTATGTGCCACGCACTGCATTTCTACGGGATCTCGTGGAGCCCACTGAAATACGAATTTGACATATACAATGACTTTCGGTGGCCAGCCGATGGTAGTCTTTCATCCTTCCCAATTCACTGACCTCGGAGTGGAAGGCTCGATTGACCTGCGTGGAAAACAAGAACCAAAAATCTCGATTCGCTTAGCACCGCTTCATTTCGGGCTGCAATCAGGAACCCGTATGGAATACAGAGCTCAGAAGTTCGCTCCCTTTTGTTGCCGTCTGTGCCTTTTCACCTTCGAGGACAGGCTATAGTGGTCCTATGGCGGGCGGTCCCTAGAGCCCCAACTCACTCACCGACGTCTATTTCCGTGCACCCACCCAATGGCTGGTCTCCTAGTCGCTCTCCACCACTTCGCTACCCGCTCTGCTAGCCTCCTGGATTCTCTGTTTGACGATAAAATGATCATTGGAGAAAAATTAAAGTGTTACTTACATTTTCCACGCTCCGAAGAAAGCGAAAGTGCCCTACCGTAGGCCGAATAACCGTTTGAAAGAATCTCGTTGTCAAGCAGAAAAAATCACCAAACTTTCGAGGATAAGCTTACCATATGGTATGATTTTCAAGAGCTCATAAGGACCTCTGATGAAGGTTGCAGAGAACTAATCCCTCCGATGGCTCAGCTTCCATCCGTTCCGATTCTTGGAAACATCGTGGAGAAGTCCCGAATGTGTATCCACACAATGAATCGCTGTGCACAGTAAACAGAGGACTTCATCATCATTTTCATTAGCGTCTGTCCCGCTTGGTTGCGGTCTTATGGTGTGATGACGCCAATTCTCCCGATCAAATGCTTGATCAGGATGCACACCAGCCATCTTTAAGTCCAAGTGCAGCGTATCTATCCAACGTTGCTTCGGGCGTCCTCTGGGCCGCTTTCTAAGGACTTCAAGGTTCAGGCCAATCTCACGAACAGTGTCGTCGTTAGCGGGAAGGACGTGGCCATACCATCGTAGACGGGCCTCGCGCAGTTTGTCGACTATCGGGACCACAACGAACCTCTGTCGTATGGTGTCGTTGTGAACGCAGTCAAAACGCGTAGTTCCGGTCATTCACAGTAGCATTGTCGTTTCCATTACGCTGAGGCGGCTCTCCATTTCCGTAGTCACGGCCAGCACTCAGCACCGTACGTCGCCCAAAGATTTTCATGGTGTGCGAAAGTAGGCGAATCGGACGGTATCTAGCGCAGTCCTCAGAGCTGCCCTTCTTCCTCCAAATAGCCGTGCTTTGCTGCCAACTCTCAGGCACTTTCTTCTCAGCAACAACCTGATTGACGAACTCTACACCAAAGAACTTCTCAATGTCTTCTGCTTGGCGACAGCGAGCTTTGGCGAGTCGGTAAATAAATATAACGCTCACCATCGCGCGTCTCCAGTTTTGGCTCACATCAGCGTAATGTGCAGCTTTAGCAGCGGCCATAGCCTTCTTTGCCGCTTTCTTCGCTTCTCGATAATTCCGCCAATCATGGGCTGTTTTATCACCGATGAATACGTGATAGAGCCGTTTCTTTTCTCGGACCTTCTTTCTGACATCGTCAGTTCAGAGCGATGTCTGCTTGTCGACCCATCGTCGTCCAGGCTTCGTTGTGCCGAGTTCGAAACGTGCAGCCTGGACTATCGCTTCTATAGCTTCCTTCCAGATTTCGTCGACAGTTGCTACCGTCGTCAACCAAATGCTAGTATTAAGCGCTGCATCTTGCTCAATCATCATCACATATTCCTTGCTGAAGGGCATCGCTCGACCTGCCAGCCTTGGAGCGGCAAACGTAAGAGTGCAGATCAGCGGGCGGTGCTGTGTGACAACCGTCGCATACGACACGGTCTTCACGTCTGTGACAAGGCCTTGGTCGCGACGCCGAAGGACATAGTCCATCTGCGTTTTAGCATTCCCGCTATAAAACGAGATGAGGTGGGAGTCAGGTTTTCGAAATTTGGTGCTCACGATGGTGAGGTCGTCCAAGTCTGCATACTCAAGCGTACGCTTGCTATCGGCGTTTCGCAACTCATAGCCAAAACCACCATGACAGCTGTAGCCGTCTTTCGTTGCTCTGCCATGACCATTAAGATCACCTGCCACAACAACCATATCTTCTGACGGCACTTCCGCTGCTTTCTCGTCAAGCAGGGACCATACTCGTCCTCGGTTTGCTCGGAACAGCCAAGCTGCGGAGCATACGCAGAGAAAAAGTGATAACGTCGCTCCGTTCCTTAGCGGCGACAACGATCTTCATCAATCTTCAAAGCTTGAGCACATTTGTTTAAGCCTGGAGCGGCTGATATAGAGGCTATATGTTGTTACAGGATGTTTTGTTACGATCAAAACTCTTGCGCCAGGCGGGACTCGAACCCGCATCTTCTGCTTTCCGGGCAGCGATGTTCGCCTTACACCACCGGCGCTGTTTGACCGCACGTAACATCCGCGATATCCTCGAGGTCCGTCAGCACCCACCCGTGATACGGGATGGGCCGGCCGCTGATATCAGCATGGAACCGGATAAGCTGAGGACCTTACTAGTAACAATGCTTGAGCATTGTTACTAGTAAGGTCCTCAGCTTATCCGGTTCCATGCTGATATCAGATATCTGATTAGGTTCCATGCTGATATCTGATATGTTACGTGCGGTCAAACAGCGCCGGTGGTGTAAGGCGAACATCGCTGCCCGGAAAGCAGAAGATGCGGGTTCGAGTCCCGCCTGGCGCAAGAGTTTTGATCGTAACAAAACATCCTGTAACAACATATAGCCTCTATATCAGCCGCTCCAGGCTTAAACAAATGTGCTCAAGCATTGTTACTAGTAAGGTCCTCAGCTTATCCGGTTCCATGCTGATATCAGCGGCCGGCCCATCCCGTATCACGGGTGGGTGCTGACGGACCTCGAGGATATCGCGGATGTTACGTGCGGTCAAACAGCGCCGGTGGTGTAAGGCGAACATCGCTGCCCGGAAAGCAGAAGATGCGGGTTCGAGTCCCGCCTGGCGCAAGAGTTTTGATCGTAACAAAACATCCTGTAACAACATATAGCCTCTATATCAGCCGCTCCAGGCTTAAACAAATGTGCTCAAGCATTGTTACTAGTAAGGTCCTCAGCTTATCCGGTTCCATGCTGATATCAGCGGCCGGCCCATCCCGTATCACGGGTGGGTGCTGACGGACCTCGAGGATATCGCGGATGTTACGTGCGGTCAAACAGCGCCGGTGGTGTAAGGCGAACATCGCTGCCCGGAAAGCAGAAGATGCGGGTTCGAGTCCCGCCTGGCGCAAGAGTTTTGATCGTAACAAAACATCCTGTAACAACATAATCTTCAAAGCGCTCGACGCTTACAATCGAGTCACGAAATCGTTCGGAGACGATTATTCCGACACCACTGGTGGTCCTGGGACTTCCACATAGAACGGCCTTAAAGTCTCGTCCTATGTCCCATGGCTTACAGCAGGACCACATCGTCTCCTGCACCGCACAGAAATCTATCTTTCTTCACTCCAGAAAGCAGAGGACTTAATTTGAATATTTAATTGCTTGGCAATCTTCCGGTCGTTCATGGAAATGAATGCCACATACACTTTGGGGTCAGCGAGTAATTTGTCGGTTTGTTTCACTGCTGAAAACCGCGAGTTCGCTCTGAGTGCAGAGCACTTGTTGTCCCTATTGTTTAGATACTTGAAGCGCCAAATGGGGCACAGTGACTGAAAGTTTTGTGGCAGGCCGCGTTACTGGATATGCTTTGACGCAGTGTGTTTTCAGATCCTCATCTTGAAGACTGTACTTCCATCGGCGACGCAGGAAACGAAAAACTGTGACCGCATCTGGCGAAATGCTACCGGCTACGAGAGCTACTTAGCATATGTGTCCTGCGTGAAGCAAACGCTCGGCGCAACAAGGCTTTGGCCCGGAAAAATCAGAATCTACCGCAGAGCGCATGGATGGGTCCGTGACGGCTTCATCACCACTGACAAGTGCGACTAGGCTCTTCTTTCTTTTTCTTCTTACAGTTGATGCCGTCAACGACTTCGTTTTCACTTTGACTTCGACTACAGAATTGTTTTCCAGCCACTTCCTCGTCCTATGCCACCTACTCTCTACTCAAAAATGTTTTCCGGCCCATTTTATCTACTTTATCCTACTGAAATATGTATAACCTCCAAATAGGGAATGGCTCTCTTCAAAGCATCTAGAAGGTTTCGTGAAGTTTTGTTCAGAAAACCAAAATCGCACATATTTTTCCTAGCTGCTAATTGTGCTATGGCAGGAGAACATTAGGACATTTTGCGAAAATCATCTTCACAGTTTTGAATACAGGGCACGTAAAAAGAAATGCACCATGTTCGCATTGCATTTCAGATGGTCAGACGCTGACTTCATGCTGCATGGCTGGAAAACACAGGAGGTAGGCCACGAGGGTTGGGAAAGTCCGTTCAGGAAGAACCTCGACCCGTCCCTGTGTGGACCGAATTTGACTGGCTGGGACTGGATCCCAAACAAGCACGTCAACGCCTCCGCCATCAGGTACATCCCTCCATCGTTTTTTCAACGACAGCTTATGAAAGCGCTTGCGACATTCAGGATCGAACTCGCACGATTCGAGAGATATTCGTGGTCGACGTATCCGGCAGTGGCGCAGAAGCTGATGTACGTCTCCATGCCAGACATTGGCGAATGCTACCCCGACTGTGAGAACGAGACCTGAGCGGTGCTTCCACCAGGTGCACCCGTACACTTATCTTGGGGAGCTAGAAGTACTATTTCCCTGGACGCAAATCCTGTTAGTGTGCAGTGATAGCAGTCGCTATGACGGGTACTAATAGAGCAACAGCTCAACTTGCAGCCTTCGAAATCATTTTTGAGGAGGAACGAATTAGCCAATGGTTCGACATTCGACATCTGCGAAATGTGGAAAGCGGATTTGAATCTGCGAAATTTGCACCACTGTCCGTCGGAAAAGAAAATTATGGTTATGACAAGTGTGCAAGAATCAGTGGGAGTTTTACACCCGCCTACATCAAAAATTTGTTTTAGGGCTGGTCCTCTTCCAAAGTTGGAAGCAATTTTAAAGGACTTTTTGAGCAGTCCTTTAATTTTAGAAACGAACTTGTAGCTTGAACAGTTAGTTGGCATAAACAGTAAAGAAGGAAGAATGAGGAGGTCTAGCGACTGTATGAGAGCTAAGCACGAAGAGCTGATAGGTGACGTCGTGTAGGTCAAGTTTAGATTGGGCTGAGCCTTCGTCTATGATCACTCCGTCAGGTCGGCCTTCATTTTCCGTGATGAAAGAGAGGTACAGCGGAAAAATCTCTGTGGAAAAGCATAGCGGTTCTTGAAGTTAACCTTAGCAGCATTGTAAGGACGACGAACTCGTCAGTAGAAGATCACCAGATTTCTACAGAAGAGAACTATGTAGTGGTACAAAGCAGTTCGTTGCACTCGTCAAAAATGATATTCAAAGGCGTGCATTTGTTTGTCCCATCTGGACGGAAAACGGTCTTGTCATTCTTATATTTGTGGCTTTATTTGAAGCTCTCATCTTGCTCCTTGAACTGTACTTCTTCCACTTTATGGGTAACGTGCCTTGAACGTCTTTGAAGCTAAGCATTTTTTAAGGTTCCTTGCTCGCTGAGTAGGTTTTGATGATAGCGTTAGAATGGAAACTGGCTATCGCTAGTTCTCGCCAAACACATTACCAATCCTGAGGTCGTGCTCGATTAGGTGTGACATAGCAGAAGAACAATTTGAGAACCGACTTTCGTTTAAGTGTTGGTGACGGTGGGAGCACAATCTTGGGCGGTAAAATTTCGGTTGAAGGAGAAAGCGCTGTCTTCAAAACCCTCTTCAGATTTGGTGCAAGTTTACCGACTGTTCAACATCCTAGGGCTCCGTTCTGTCACTTACACGGTTTATTTGAATTTCACCTTTTACTGGTTCTGTCATCTCGCGTTATTCTCACATTTCTGT
Source organism: Heligmosomoides polygyrus bakeri (assembly GCA_947359475.1). Classification (NCBI taxonomy): domain Eukaryota; kingdom Metazoa; phylum Nematoda; class Chromadorea; order Rhabditida; family Heligmosomidae; genus Heligmosomoides; species Heligmosomoides polygyrus. The sequence continues at coordinate 66,639,308 of OX375868.1, read as the reverse complement.
GCAATGCTATAACTTCAAATTTGCTGCCGTTGCGCTCCTGTAAATGAGACCCAAGCGCAAACTTTCGCTAATCTGTGATTTAAGAATTCTGGATTGTCATTTGATTTTATGAACGTATAAATATTTTAGCAAACGTGTTTTTTTCATATCTGGAGGTTCAGCTTAAGGCGCTCATCAACTAAGAGAGCGGTCGACTTACGTTAAGTGTGATCAATCACGAAAGAAGAGTTTCATATTAGGTTGTCCGAAAATAGTTGGACAAATGTCGGAACGCGGTGTTTCGTTGATTATTTTATCTACCTATCTACCACTATATAATTTTGTTAGCGGTCGATAACGTTTGAGTGATCTAACCTAACTGCATCATCCACAGCGAGGGCGGTCGAGTGATCTAACCTAAGTGAGATACGCCTTATCATCTGCAGCGCAGGGAAAATTTGTTATTGAACGTGGGATTTTGCTGCAGCAGGGGAAGCGCAGTCCTTTAAGGCCGCCACAGACTTCTGCGGCGCCGCTCGGCGGCGCCGCTGCCCTATGCTTAACCATAGGGCAGAGACGCAGAGCTCGCCTCCAGCGGCGCCGCTGCCCTATGCTTAACCATAGGGCAGAGATGCAGAGCTCGCCTCCAGCGGCGCCGCCGAGCGGCGCCGCAGAAGTCTGTGGCGGCCTTAACACATACAGGAGGGACACTACGATCAGAAGACAAAACGTCCTTAAGGCCGCCACAGACTTCTGCGGCGGCACCGGCGGCGCCGCTGCCCTATGCTTAACCATAGGGCAGAGACGCAGAGCTCGCCTTCAGCGGCGCCGCCAGCGGCGCCGCAGAAGTCTGTGGCGGCCTTTACTGCTTAATACAACAGCATCAACGCGCGTTTCTGAGCGTCCAGATTCAGGAGCCGACTTCGTGCCATTAGTATGAGAAGACCACTAAAGGGGTAAGAGTAGAAGGAGGACTTCGAGGGTGGAGAACCGATAGCGATCAGGAGGGAGCGACCTGGAGGAGGTATCGGGATGGGGAGGGGACAATGAAGCAGGCAAGAACATGGCACCAAGAAGGGTTTAGGCAATAAGGAGGGGCCAGTAGGGAGTTACCAATCAGGGGAGGGGGGGGGGGGGCAGTAAGGAGGATCAGCAGGAGGATCCATTGCCAGTAAGAGAGACCGGATTTAGAAGATGTGACACCGATGTCGCCCAATGGGCGTTCGCTCGCCATCGTAGTGTCGTGAGCGTAGGAGGGCTATTTAATTGGGGTAGAGTAGTAGGGAGGATCCCGAGAGGAGGGAGGAATCTACCTGGAAGAAGGGACCTGGAGGAGGGACCAGGACGGGGAACCAAGAAGAAGGGAGCCGTAAAGAATTTCATACGGGGAACAAGGAATCTGTCATATGCATAGCCTCTTCATGCTCGACACAGCGGCGACTGCGAGCGCTTCTGCGCTTCTGAGCTTCTGAATTCGGAAGACGGATCTTCTGAGCTTCTGGATCCAGAAGACGGACCCTCTACGTCGTGCAACAAGCGTCCTGATTCCGAATACGTGTCACCGACGTCTGCCGTGAGCATAAGAGGACCACTAAGGGGGTGGAGGAGAAGGGCAGTAAGGGGGACCTCTAGGGTGAACCAGGAGAGCGACCAGGAAGGAAAGGAACAACTTGGTGGAGAAGCCAAGATGGGGAAACCAGCAAGAAGAGACCAGTAGGGGATAATAGTGGAAACAAAGAAATGGGCCAGGAGTTGGGGCCAGGAAGGTGGAGGACTAACGAGGAGGAGAGAAAACCAGTAAAGGCGGACCAGCAATTAGATCCAGTAGGAAGAAACGAGTGAGGGGGAACTTGACTTCGGAAGACATGTCAACGATAGCTGAAAACGCTAGCTGTTGAGTATGAGGACGGTTGCGGAGGAGCAACCTGAGGGACAGAACCGCGAAGCGCGTGTTTGCAGCATCACTGACCTATGGAAGACACGCCGAGACACGAGACAAGACACGACGCGCCGCGGCGCGTTAATTTGGGGAGCGGCGCAGCCAGTCGCGCCGCCCCCCGATTTTGACGCGCCGCTGCGCGATTGCAGTTAAGGCCCCACAGAGTTCTGCGGCAGCGTCGCGGCCCTATGCTTAACCATAGGGCAGAGACGCAGAGCTCGCCGCCGGCGGCGTCCCTGCCCTATCCTTAACCATAGCGGCGAGCGGCGTTACCGCTGAACTCTGTGGGGGCCTTTAGGCGTGTCGGAGCACCTTTTTTAAACAAATGAGGTGCAGCATAACATTCGCTGCTTGTTCGACTACATGTAGCCGTACTTCTGACAGAGAACGAAGTTTGCCTCAGTGAAAAAAAAACCGAAAAACTGGACTGACGAAGTTGTTTAGATCGTTTTCGGTTTCCTCTAGATTAGCGAAAATTCTTCTAGCGAGAAACAGAATTTATGAAAAGTATGGTTGTCGCCGCATTCTATGTATCTGGATCAGGAGGGTATGGCGCATGTACCAGGCTGTCCAATAATTCTTGTCCGAAAATTTTACCATTTTTAATTTTTTCAACTTTATTGAAAAACAAGTCTAATCAACAGTATAGTCACCACAGTTATCCACAACAGTGGCCCATCGATTGGGCAGGTCGCCGATGCCCTTCGCCCAGAACTCCGGGGACTGCAACTCGAAGAAGTCCGCGATGTCGGATTTGAGGTTGTCGTAGTTGGTGAATTTTCTTCCGGTCAAATGGTGCTTCAGCGAGCGGAACCTGTGGTAGTCGGAGGGGGCGAGGTCCGTGGAATACGGCGGATGGGCAACCGTCTCCCAGCCGAGCGTCGCCAACTTCTGCTGGGTCTCCTTCGCCACGTGGGGGCGCGCGTTGTCGTGCAGCAGGTGGACCGAGGCCCGTCGGGGACGCTTTTCTCGGATGGCAGCGGCTAGTTTCTCGAGCTGATCGGTGTAGATGGAGGCGGTGATCGTCCTGCCTTGCGGGAGCAGCTCGAAGTATAGCATGCCCTTGGCGTCCCACCAGCTGCAGAGCATGATCTTCAGCGGGTGTTCCCTGTCCTCGAGGCTCGTGTCGCCGCTCTCGGAACGATTGAACCAGCGCCTGACTGTGCGTTGGGACACTGCATCTTCTCATTTTCGGTAAAAAAAAATCAGGAGTGAATGAAGCTTTAAGGAACCAAAATTATTCAGCAAACTGAGAGACGATTGTTTTTCCAAACTCTCGGAAGCAAGCCAATCGCTATTTCTAGGAGTGAAGAAAGAGAAGCCCTCGATATGCGATGCCTGTGGCTTTCCTCGAAGATTCTGGTCATATTGCACGAGGAAGGAGTTTGATGCCGTCCACCTTTTCAGGAATTCCATAAGATTGTTTGGCTCCCTGCGAAGTCAACCAAACAAAATGTGGTCTTAGAATATAATAGAAATATCACAAATCTGACCAATGCGAATGTCTTCGAAGAAGTTCAAAGCGGACCAACCCTCAAAATTTCATTAATTACGCAAGGTTGCCCTCCATGAGAACATACCCTTCACAACAGCTGACATCCGGTTTAATGCTGGTTCATTGATCGGTTTCTGAGAAAAGTTGAGAAAAAGAGCACAAGTCATAACAAGTAATATTCTTGTGTGCTATTAACCGAACGACTCAGTCACTCCAGCTACTTCATATCGCAGAAGTGATATCACAACCTGGAGGCTTCTGCGATCGTTGCCTGTTGCCAGTTGTAGGAACGGAGTCCTCCGAATCGACTGAGGAAGGATTACTGGTGGGTGTCCGCCTTTCAAGGTGGTAAATCTGTATTTGCAGCGCTAGAACGAATTATCAGCTAAAAGTGGAGATGCTGCACCCAATTTCAACGCAGTATGCATTCCTCAGAGAGTAGAGATGAACAATTAAATGTTGGTCTCAATAGCGGCGAGGAAGGATCCGATCCATCATTTCCTTATCAGTCTGTCTAAAGAATAAGTGTATAGATCAGCAGTGTTCAGTTGAAAGGACATGAACAACCAATATCCAGAGTTTTATGCTTATTTTGACCAGTATCTATTTTTATATCGAAGGTCAGCATTTTTACAAGTCAATAAAACGGAATTGACAGCGCAGTTGATAGAAAGAAGTCATAGCTCCAACATCTGCTTGAGAAGATTTTGGTGACAGCAACAAGACAGTTTTTAGACGAGCCTTCAAGAAACAAAGCATCTATCCCAGATATTCCGGGCTTGAGCTCCTTTACAACTTCGAAATGTGCTCTGCGAAAGTCGTCGCTCTTCCCGTCTGCATTGATTCAAAACAGCTAAGAAAACAAATGGTTACGACCAAGTGCCTCTGCATAACGACTATGGATCTGGGTTCGTGAATACCTGAAAGCTCATACAATACCGCCCATAACTAGTGTCTAGAGCAGGGGTGCACACAAAATTCTGTGCGTTAAATTTTTTTAACGAAATTTTTTAACGGAAAATTTTCGTTAAATTTCCAGTAAATCGTTAAATTTCGTTAAAAAGTGCAATTAGCTGCAAACCGTTCTTTTAAGTGAAAAAATCAAGGAAAACCTTATACGTTTCAACTTCATGAGGTCAACAGATGAAGTTCAAGGGATGGAGTGTAACCTTGCGATATAAAAAACCGTTCATCATCATCAAGCACAGAAAAATAGATAAGCCTTCAGTTACAAATTATCTACAGGGTGTGGAACAAGAGAGGTATGGAATCACCATGCAAGATGCTCACCGACAAGGCATCTTAAAATGTGCGATCAGGCAAAACCCGGAGTCCCCTTTCTTAGTTCTTTGCGAAACCGTTTTGAGTGGCTGTTCTACGAGCATATACAATCTCCATGCGGGCATCACCCACTAATTGCATCTTTATTAATACAAGAAGATTCAATAAAGATGCAATTAAAAGCCTATCAGTGAAATGTGAACACGTTGTCGAACGTACATTTTCGAGTGCCCGGTGTGTGGAACCAATCCATTTTTTTGCTGCGTCGAGACCGTGGCACGACATCGTGTCACACGACCCTACACTGCCGAAAAGGTTTGCTGCGTCGTCAACGTGTTAACGTTTAGAAAAAGTAGCTTTCCTAATTTTTGTTATTAGCGTTTTCTTTTCTTTTTTCTTTTTTTTCTTTTTTTCGTTTAAAATATGTGCAGCGAGCGAAAACATTCTTTCCGTCAGGACTGTTCCAGGCGTCGTGATGAAAATTATTCTGTGATAAGCAACGCCAGATGAGGATAGGCATATTTTACGAGGAGGTTAGACCAGTATCTTTGTGGACTCGTTGGCGTGCTTGTGGGCTCGGCGAAGGAACTTGTAGGTCCAAAATGCATCAAGGGTTAGAAGGATAAAGGGCGGCATTGCTCAATCACTATCCCCGCCACTCATTCTACTTCCACGGGATGTGGAGGCGGGTTGAATGCGTATTTGGGCATACATTGACTTGCGATGGCCAGCCGATGAACAAGAGACAAGTCTGGTACCAATTCACCCCGGAAGGATGGAAGGATTGGTTGGCCTGGGCGGGAAATCCGAACCAGAAACCTAGTATCGGGGCACGCGATAGCCGGCATCTCCTCCAACTGCGCTACTCGCTCACCCGAAATGCATTTTAAAAATTTTTAAATTCAAAACATATTCATGAAAACATTAAAATATTCTTGCTGATCTCAATAGTTCTTTTAGGAACAGTCCTAATAGGGAGAATGAGACCTACAACATTAGTGAAGGCTAAGGGCAAATGTGATAAACTCACTGAGAAAAAGGTCCGTTAAAAATTCCGTTAAATTTCTAAAAATTTCCGTTAAGTCGTTAAGCCAAAATTTAACGAAAAATACCGTTAATTCGTTAAATCCGTTAATTCGTTAACCGTTAAATGTGCACCCCTGGTCTAGAGCGTCGCAGCGTCGGAATCGTTGGGAGCAGGAAAATTGGAAAGCCGAGCACACTCTGCTCCTCGAGTGGAGTTCAGATCTCTAAACAGTGTTCACCCTACTCAAAATTTGGCCTAGTTGCGGTGATTTTTTAACCGCGTCGTTGTTCCAAATTCGTCATAATTTACACTGTTCAAAGAGCTCTGGTTTCAAAATGAACTACATATTCGGAATCCCCATTCAAAGACCTTTTCAAAGGTAAAGTGATTAAATAGTTGTTCTCGATCAGTATCTCCGTTCACCCAAATATTCCATACTGCGGCAGTTTTCCGTCGTCGTCCGAGATAATTACACCACAGGATACGTTTAGCTAGTCATCCGCCTGCTCCACTCACAACTTGCAAAAGACTTCAAATTCCTTAACATTCTTCAACAAATCTAGACTCAGTATTTTACTGTGACCTCGTCGATTGTAAGCACTGCTGAATTTGGAGCTTTCTGCTATTAGATGTAGAAAGCGATTTCCTCCATTTTAATTCTCTATTTTACCGGTACCAAGCTGTCCTAGTAAGTTTATTTCTCTGATACTTTAGATACGGTAGAATCTCTTGACTGTGGTAAGGAAGCAGGTTACAAAATCCGTATGGCTATCATAATTTCGACCCACAAACACGCCCGTTTCGTCTGCTACAGTGGATTTTTTTTGAATTTGGGAGTGGCTGTAGCTAATTTCTGAAATGAATTGGAGAAGCTGGCTTTTTTCATTTTGTAGCATCCCTAGCTGGCTTTGGTATAGTCGCAGGAGGTAGTGCTGACTTCCTTTAGATCAGCTGTTTTTGGGCGCTTAAATGCTGCAAAAATCTACGTTTCTTTTTGTTTCCTCCCTTTCCTCTTTCAGTTTTCTTTAATTTGAAAAATAGACGTGACAGCGCTTTTATCCGAAAGGAGGCCTTTCCGCTGATATAACATTGTGGTTTTTTGAGAGGTTCAAGATTTTCATACTTTCCATCTGCCGGAGCGGCTGGGATTGCTGGTCGACCTCGCGGAGCGCACCTCAGTGGGGTCGCGGACCTGCCGCCCTAGCATCTAGGTGTGAAAGCCAGCGGTACCGCGATATCTGTGTTCAGTAATAAGGCAGGCAACAGTGAGCCAGATGTGATCTCGCATCACTGCTGCTGATTACAGATTTTCTTCTCAAAATTGTTCTAGTTTTATTCGCTTTTTTAAAGCCTATTAGTGTGCTTTGGCGTTTTTCACGGTAACTACAGTGGAAAGTCATATTGTAAAATTTGGTCTACAAAGCTGAAATATAAAATGCTAAATACGCATTTGATAGGGCTCCGCGATATTATTATCTGGAAGAACGTTGTGCGGGGACCTCATTTTGCACTGACATTGTGGAGTCACGCTCACGTCAAGCGCTTATCAGCTAAATGGATATCTTCAAATTAGCATCTTTCGCTTATATAGTAGATTCTATTTTGTATAAATAGTCGATCGAGTTGAATTATTTATTTTTTTATATTTATTTACAAAAATGTTTTCTGATTTAGTTTTAGGCGAAACATTTTCTCAAGAGATTTGGTTGATCAAAGAAAGATGAAAGAATTAATTATCGAAAGTTAGTCTGTGAATAACATTTTGAGCTTGTATGCACGGCAGCTCCAATGAACCTCACGAAAAATTAAATGAGCAAACGTAGAGCTGCATATATCGTTGTTCTGATGGTCTCCTCCTAGGTATTGTGAACAGTTTACCATTTTCAAGTATGGCTCGGTCAAAATTTGTCCCCAGTCTAGAGTAGCAGCATTTAAAAATCAAAAATAAAAAAGACGTAAACTAAATGTGGAGAAAATAGAAATGATTAGGGTAGCTCTATTTGAACATTTAAGTTTATTCGCTTATTTAAAATCCCTGGTATGCGCTTCGTAGAAATCCATCGTAACCGATCGGTACAAATTGCCGGATTCTTTTAATTAAATTTCAATTCTATTTCCTGTCATTACACTCGGGAGATTACCACTTGGTGCGCTCAATAAAGGATGAACGATAAAAGGCGGAGTGGCTCATCCCTCTAGGGATACTCCACGCATTCCTCTTCTACAGGATATCGTGAAGGCGATTTGAATGCGCATTTGGCTATACAGTGACGTGTGGTGGCCTGTCGATGAACAAGTTAGCGCTTTATCACTCCCAAATAAGTCTGGCACCAATTCACCGATCCCGGAGGGGTGGGATGCTTGGTTGGCCTGGGCGTGGAATCCGAACCAGGAACCAGGTATCGGCTGCAGGCGACAGCCGTCACCTCTTCCGACTGCGCTACACGCGCACAAGTGCTCAATATTAGGTTAAATAGATAAATTCGATTTCAGTCTAATATTGAGCTCCCTACGTGATGCGAATACCCCACATGATGCCGGCCAGCGCATATCACTTTGACTACTACCTTGCTCAGTTATAATTGGGAAGAGATGCAGGATGTTGACTACCAATGTGAACCAGTCGGACGAGCGGCCATTCATTTTGGTTGGACGGACCAGTGGATAGACAAACGACCAGACTAGCATTCCTTTTATGTAGCAAAAAAAGAGCTGAGACTTGGAGGTATTAGTCCTGTACCGGAACAGTGTCATTTAGCTGAATGTGAGACACGAAAAGTAGTGAACAAATGATAGCTACAAAGCACTTCGCCAAAGCACAAATCACTGACCTCTAAACCATTGTTCATGCTGTTTTCGTGAAATTAGATTAAGTATTATTTCTGGCGCAGAACTCTCGAAAAATCTCCCCTTTCCCGATCTCTCTCTCCGCCTTCGGTAGTTCGTGATTTTGAACTAAATCCAGAGCATTTAACCCCGTTTTGAGCAATGCGTGATACACTTCGTAGAGTTTACTCCATGTTAGCTCAGCTGGTCACTACTTTTGAGTATTGCAGTCACATTGTGTCGTAGTTCCACTATAAGTGCGATACAATTTATGAAACTAACCGCAGGAGCGGACTAACAGTAACAGTAGATTCAAGGCCATATCTTCAAGCTTGTTCATCACGTTTCCAGCGCAGTTGTATACGCCAAGAATACATTTAGTTTGTCATTATCAAGCAGACTTGGAATGCGTAGAGCATTCTCACAAGGGGATCTATTAATGCCGAAAGTCCTCTTCACAGTTCTGAAGTGCTACAGACAACCGTTTTGCAAAAACCTTCATGTGCATAATGATTTGATCCTGGTTATGCTGAAAAATGTACTACAAAGTGATAATAATTAAGTTGAGGGCGAAGTTTGATACCATTTTTTAGGCAAAAACTATATTGAAGAGAGTGCGATAATCAATCTGTTAGTACAGTTCCTGTCACCTGTATCACCTGTCGTCCCGTTGATCATCGACTTGCTCGGCGTTGGTGGGCGTCCTGGTGTTCTTTTGACATCCCGCGGAATCCAGTCTGTGACGGCTCTCGTCCAGCGGGTGTCTGCGAATCGCACTACGTGGCCGGCCCACCTAATTTTCGACGACTTGGCCCATGCGACAGCGTCTCTGATCTTCGAACGTCGGCGAAGCTCGGAACTCCGGAGGCCTTCTCTCACTTGCGTGAGTCGTGTCACTCCGAGCATCGTCCTCTCGATTCCACGTTGCGCGACGCTGATCGCGTGTTCATCCTGCTTTCGTATAGCCCAGGTCTCTGAGGCGTATGTTAGGGCAGGAAGAACAGTGGAGTCGAATAGGTGGGCACGGAGTCGGACGTTCTTCGTTTTCTTCACGACTTCTTCGACGCTCTTGAAAGCTCCCCAAGCCGCTCGTTTCCTCCTGCTCAGCTCTGGTGCTAGGTCGTTGGCCATGTTGACTTCGCGACCCAGATAGACGTAGCTGGAGCATTCGGAGATGTTCGTTCTGTTGAGCGAGAATGGGGCATAAGAAACCCATCCGTTCTTCATGAACATCGTCTTCGTAAGATTCAGCTGCAGTCCAACGCTTCCACATACACGATCGAAGTCGGCCAGCATTCGCTCCGCCTGAGTGATGCTCGGTGTTATGAGCACGATGTCGTCAGCGAAGCGAAGATGGTGCAGTTGCCGGCCGTCGACCTTCACTCCCATGTCATCCCATTCTAGTTCGCGCATGACGTTTTCGAGGGTGGCGCTGAAGAGCTTCGGGGATATGGTATCCCCTTGTCGAACCCCTCTCTTCACGTCAATGACGACGTCGTTGTAGAATGGTGAGATCTTGGTCGTGAATCCACTGTACAGCTCTCGAAGGACTCTGATGTACTGAGTAGGAACGCCCTGGGTGAGCAGGGCTTCCATGACCGCTTCAGTCTCGACGGAGTCGAATGCCTTCTTCAGGTCGATGAAAGTAAGGCACAGCGGCAGCTTGTACTCTCGCGACACTTCGATGAGCTTCGTAATGGTGTGTATGTGATCGATCGTGCTGAATCCTCTCCGAAATCCTGCTTGTTCGCATGGCTGTCCTTCGTCCAGCGTTCTACTAATCCTATTCAGGATGACTCGAGTGAACAGCTTGTAGACTACGGACAACAGGCAGATCGGGCGATAGTTTCCAATGTCGTGCACGTCTCCCTTCTTGTACAGCAAGACGGTCTTGCTGGTCTTCCACTGAGATGGAACCTTGCATTCGGACAGGTAGCGTGTGAAGAGCCGCGCCAAGGTGTTGATGAGCGCTGGCGGGAGGTTCTTCAGGTGTTCAGCTCTGATCCTGTCAGGACCGGGTGCTGTACGTTTCTTCACCGACGAGATGGCGTGTCGGATCTCGGAAGGGAGAACAGAGGGGATGACGTATCCATCCTGCGGAAGATGGCGTAGGGGCAGGTGGACGTGGCTATCGAAGAGATCGGAGTAGAAGTCGTGGATGACTTTCTCCATGGTCCTTCTGGAAGAGGTGACGGTTCCGTCAGGACGTCGGAGAGCGGTCATCTTGGTCTTGAAGTTGGCGAAGTTCCGGCGTGCATTGCGGATGCTCAGCCCTGCCTCTGCTGCTTCATCCAACACTTCCGCCCTTCTCTCCTTCAGATCTTCCTTTATCGCCGCTCTGCATAGCTTTGCAAGCTCGGACGTCAGTTGATAGTTGTCTGACGCTCGTGCTGCTCCACGCTGGCGTGTCAGTTCGAGAGTTTCCGGAGACAGGCGTCTTTTGGTGGTCTTCAAGCTCTCGGCTCCCTTAGCACTATCGCGGAGATGGTGCACGAAGCGATCGTATTCCTCGTCGACGTCGTCCATGACGGCATCTTCCCAAAGGCCGACAAGAGAGGTGTAGAGGTCCCAGTTGATGGTCGTTCTGGGATTTCTCTTCTTGAACTTCGCGGCCTTCTCTCCTTGACGCGAAAAGCGGAACCTCGCACGAAGGAGGCGGTGGTCCGATCCCGTGTAGAACTTGGGGACAACGGAGACATCGGTCAGGCAATACTTGCGATTGAAGATGATGTGGTCGATCTCGTTGTGGAACTGGCCACCGGGGGATTCCCAGGCCCATCGTAGGGAGGGAGGCTTCTGGAACTGCGAGTTTCCATGGATGGTCTTGGTCGACATGATAAACTCAGACAGCCTTTCACCTTGCTCATTCCACTCCAAACCGTGGGTTCCGATGTGAAGTTCTTCCGGCGACCTTCGTGGCCCGATCTTGGCGTTGAAGTCGCCGACGATCACCTTGTAGAAGGTGTGATCTTCCTTATAGAACTTCTCCAGCTCCACGTAGAAGGCCTCGACGTCTTCGTCGTCGTAGTCGGATGCTGGGGCATACGCGACGAACACAGTCAAGGCTGGCACGGGGCCACATCGCTTCAGTCGCAGACGTCCGATTCGGCTTGTCAGAGACTCGTACGAATCGATGTTCATGGCCAAGTGCGTGTTGACTAGGACACCAACACCGCCTACTCCCCTGCTGTCGCATGTTCCGAGGAACAGTTCTTCTCCGGAGTCGTAGGCGGCGTGTAGGGGGTGGTGTCTTCTCGTCTCGGTCAGTCCGATGACGTCGTACTTGATCTTCCTGGCTTGCATCATCAGGTCCTCGACGGATGCTTCCGACGCAAGCGTGCGGGCGTTGTAAGTACAGATCGTCATCCTAGTCCTCAGTTTGTGCAGCCTGGTTAGGCCCTGAGATTTTAGCAGCCTCTCCGTACTCGTCCTTCCCATCGCTGCAGAAATGGGGGCTCTTTCGGGGTCAGGGGAATGAGGCCCTTTAGTGCTGCTGTGTTTGACTGGAATACAACACGGGTAGCTAGTCAGGCTCTGTCGTGCGGGCGAAGAACTCCGGGCAGCCAGCCAGACTGCCCGAAGGGACGGGGCGAGACTTAAGGCGGCCTCGAATCGCCTTACATGTACTCCCAGTCTACAGAGTGCAAGCTTTTGGCCGAGCCGACACAGTTACAATCCGCACAGTCACGGACACATCCACGCACACAGTGCACGAACATGCCGCTCCCACGCACAAGGAACGCATCGACCCGACACAGCAGGAGCAAGGAGTCCATCCCCTGCATCCCACCTGCGTCTCTGGGCAGTACACGGTCGCATTTGGTTCGCGTTTAATTCCCCTATCCACCACCCGGGGACGCGCCACGTGGCCCTGCGACAAGCGGCCCGAGATCCCTCTTAACAAGAGAGCCCGAAGGCTCTCTATCGAGGGAGATCCGTAGTACAGTTATGTCAGCTATATTTAGTTTAAGGAATGTTGAGGTCGTCAAGATAGGCTCCGCAAGCTTTAGAGTTAGGATGTACAGGAGCTAATCCTTTCCTCAGACGAGGGCTTCCCGCGTTAGTTCCAGAAACGGGCTGCTCGTTGATCGTTCGTTCAGAAGAAACGAAGGCATTTACAAAGGATCCATAGTTGAAATCGATGGAGGAACAGTTGCGCTGAGTCCCAATACTTGAGCACAATTCGTGAAATTTCCATATCGCTGTTAAAAAAACAGTTGCTGTTACTGTTACTAAAACAACAGTTACTGTTCACCCTGCTGCTCTACGCGTCAGCCGATCTGTCTACTGACCATGGTTTTTGAAGAGTAGTACTCTGCGACCTTGATCATTCCTCAAATTAGCTGATTCGACATGGTAAAGAACTGCTGCTGGGCCAATGACTGCTCACTCCTGCGCGTAACGGGCCTTTGAAGTCTACCTCTTTTATTTTATTTTATCCGCAGTAACCATAAGGGGAGTTCTTTCACTGCTGCCGAACAGTGGCTGAACAATAAACTACTCTTAAGAGTAAGAGTGAAGAGTTTAACACGGCACGTCTTTTCGAAAGCTGTTCATCTTCTAGCACTCCTGTTTGGTGGGGCAGAGGCTTCTCTTGTTTCGCCTGATAAATTTTTCCGATCTATTTTAAGTGCTTGCCATCCTCGCAAAAATTAACATTTTGTAAAAAAGGGCGAGGCTGAGGCTCCTGACATTCAAACGATTTCCAGGTTTTCAGCCATTTTTTTCGTGGCAGGAGAAAGTTCCTTTCTTGAATATTGAAGCTTTACGACTACTATCACAGTCAGATTAGCAAAAGATATCTGTATCAAATGAAAAATCAAAGGAGGCGCTGGCAGACATGTGCAGTCCAGTTCAGGGATCTTGGTTTGGATTTCCTGCCTAGTTCAGCCAAGTGTTTCATCCCTCGTGGTTAGTAGATTGGTATCACGCACGTCTGGGAAGGAGAAAGCAATCTACCACGGAATGATGAATCAACCATCGTGAATCTATGGTAGAACCAAAGAAGATAAGAACGGTCGTAGGAGTAGCACCTGTAGCCAGAATCATCAAGCGCTCACCGGCTGGTAACGCTGTATCGGTTACCGTATCTCTGTATCTCTCTATATCACTTACTAAGTAGGCTGGTATAGTGAATCCGCGGTGAGATGATTCCGGACCCTGTCCTGAATTGGTAACGAATGTAAGGTCACTTATAAGAAGCACGTAACGGCAAATCTAGAAACGTACAGGGTGCGTAAAAAGTATTGACGCACCTACTTTTTGTTTCAGCTCCAGCTTTCTCTTTCTACCTCTCTAGGTTTTTGTGTGTTATTTTTGTTGTCTGCATTGTGCTAAAAAAGCACTCACGAAAAAACTGAAGAAACATGATCGTCACCGTTACGGTGGCCCTTTTTTGTCTGTTACCCAGACAGCTGAATACTTCCTTAACAAGAGAATTTGGCGCTGTTCGAAACGGTTGGTGAGGAAAGAAAACGTCAGCCACGGCTCTGTCATAACAGATGATGATTATAGGATGTCCAAGCACAATAACGTTTAAATCCAAAACTATCACTCTCTGTCCGATAGCGGCAAACAGATAACGCGCGCAGGTGTGGACAGCTTCTTAGACGAGCACAGCTTAAACATGAAACCGCTGGATTGCTCTTTTTAGGCGATTTTGGAGAATGAGGTCTGGGTTACTTTCAACAGAAGTGACCAGTCGCAGAAGGCTACCCTGTTAAAAGCACGGGACGAAATCCAAGCGAGTACTAGCGGCGCGTGCTCATGAATTTCTCCGTCGTTTTCGCTCCTGTATTCACAGAAAAGGAGCCGATGTCAATTATGACTTATTCTGTCGTGTTTGCAAGATCATTTTCCATATTTCTGAAAAGAATATTTTAAAACTTACTGCGCAATACTACTTCCACAACCGCCATTTACTGCGTCAATACTTTTTACGCACCCTGTATAAAATAATCTCTGCCATCTAGTATGGTTTCCTCAAAGGTAGATCAATAGAAACCGCGCTCCTCGCACACTCACCACGTGTGTTACAAATACATATGTGCGGCCCATCGTTGGAGAGACACAACAGCTTTTTCACCCAACGTATAAAAACAAGAAAAAGGATGTCGGCCCCCTAAAGCGTTCAGAAAAACTTCACACGTGAAACTGTTATGCGCTGCAATGACCTGAGCTATCAATTTTTTACGTTGTTTAAAGCAAAACATTAGAAAACACGACGAACGGCAACGCAGACCACTAAGAGAATGTTTTCATATAAAAGACAGCGTTAAAGCCAGACAATTCACTGAGGTAGGGGTCGAGAGGTAAAACTAGAGGCAGTGAAACGTTTAGAAGCTGAGAATCTTGTCAGAGGCCTCCGTTTGAAGGTAGTAAAGTTAGGAAGTGTATTCACTCTTTAAAAACATGTTCATAGACTCTTACAACAAACGAATGCACTCGGATATTAGTCCTAGGTCTTCGATAAGTCATTAGTAGTTATGGCAATTGCCTCGCGCCTTCGACGCTAACTGTAGAATGTTGCACTACCAACATCACACATTCCAGACATTACCTTAAAAACCATCGAGACATCTCTTAGCTTCCTATTAATGTGGACCGAGGAAATGGTTCTAATTGTAGACCTTGGTATGAGACAGTACAAAAATCCGCCATATCTGACAATTAATTTTCTAGTGAAATTATTCTGAATCTTTTCAGTAGCTGCAATATCCTTGTTCTTACAAGGTGAAAACACTGTTGTACCGCATTCTAAAAAGTCTAACGTAGCTTTTGTATACCTTGAGTAAGACCTGGATGTTCTTGGTACCCAATCCTTTGAAAATTTGGTGAGTGCGGAAATACGCCCTCCTGCAAATGCTCTTGTAGTGCTCGCTAAAGTCTAACTTGTTAACAGTAGGAATGATGGCGCTTTTAAATGTTGTGGGGCCTGGGCACCTATCTGGTCTCATATGAACAGTTTTCTAAGGAGATAGAGGCAGTGACCACAAACGGGGACCATTTAATAGTAGCATCAATTGCGGACTGAAGATTGGCTGATAAGTTGCTTCCAGTTTCACAGTAATTCTTGACAGCGTACTGCTTAAAACGTGTTCCCAAGTCGCTGACAACCTGAGCTAGGTCGTAGGTATGAATGGCAAACAGAACTGGTGATAAAACACTTTTCTGAGATACACCGCTTTTAACATCTTGAGTTTTAGAACAATATTAGTTGATGTTGATTTAATTACCAGGTTTACAAAGCAGGCAAGTCAGGAATGATCTTGAAATGCTTTTCAAAATTTTAACAGGAAGGGCTCAGCTAAAATTCAATTATATACTCACATTAAGAAGCTCGATTACAAGACAATCCACGGCCAAACTTCCGGCTCCACTTCCTAGAACTCACACTGTCTTTATCGGCTTTGAAGAAGCTGGTTACTGTTGGAGTATCCTCTAAGGTTTACTGAGCGGGCTGGGTTATTCCGTAAGGATTATAGTATGCGTTGTGGTTTGATCTGGCGACTGTTTTTTTACGTTTTATCTCATATCACTTATTGTATTATATTATATAAGGTACGTCGTTGTCAATGCAGATGTTGATTTTTCTGCCGAAAATTTTTAAGAATGTAATTACTTCCTTTCTTGGACTTCTAGAGTAGATTAGAACTTACTATATAAAATTTAGCTAATCCGTGAGTCACGTTGTCAGTCACCGGAGGGGACCAAAGCCAGGCGATGCCTTCGACAGTGCGGCGTGCCAATGCCAGCGGTCATTCCTTGAGCTTAACCATGGGCCCTTGCTGGGGGCCTGCAGCACATCTCCCACATGAGCGGTCAGCGCATCAGGGTGCGTATGGAGATCATGCGATGAGCGCTGGGATTCAGAACACGTGCCGCAGAGTTGTCTAACGTGCGTTGGGATTCAAAAGACGTACCGCAAACGTCGTGCAACATGCGTCAGGATTCAGAACAATAAGGGAGACCTGTAATGGGGACCAGTAAAGGGTAAGCGGCAAAGGAGAACCAGTACGGGGGTGGGGCGGGCCACTAAGGAGGAAACATTATTTTCTCTCAGCATCGTCCAATGTGCGTCGAGATTCAGAAGACGTGAACGGAGGTCGTATAACAACGTTCGTCCAGATCGAGAAGACGTGCCACAGATCAGACTTATGAAGAATGAGTACAGGAATCGGTTGAGCATTACTGCCGTCAGAGAGTTAATGGTATCGAACGATCGACGAACAGCGATTGATTTTTTAAACTCATAAACTACTTATTTATTTATTTAGACGTGCAAATAGTTACAATTACACGCAGTGAAAATACAAAACACTCAACAACAAGAAAAACAACCCTACAACATAAAGCATAGTAACTACTTAGTTACTCTAGGAGATACCTGTCCACGAGCCTCTTAAATTGAGCTAATGAATTAGGGAACGCATATTTTTTTTAAGAATGTTAAAAATTCAGAGCCGGCCCTTTGGGTAAAAAAAGGAAGCACGGCATGGATTTTCCTCTGGCTACCTCTTGTGTTAGATTTTTGTAGCGTGTAGAACTCATCAAGCTTTAGTGCTACCAGTTCAGTAATCATTTTGAAAATCATGAGCAAGTCATTCCGTTTTTTATTCCGTCATTTCATCTCAAGACTGGAGATTTTTGAAATTTTGTTGGGATTAGAGGGAGAAGGTGTGGTGGTGTAATCATGCCTATATAAGCGTATCCAGAGCTTCCTAGTGAAACCATTTGAACTGCTTAAAGCTTTTGTACACCACTCTTCAAGCGGGAGCTAAAGACTGTGTTGTAGTACAGGACGAACATATGATTTATAGGCTATCAAAAAGTGTGGTGCTGATTTTATAGACAAGGATTTAAATACAGTACCGCCGCTAAACATTCAACCAAACGACGCAAAATGCGTTTTTTGCGTCGCATCATGATAACTTTGTCCAAAGTAAAGATTTTCTCATCGAAATTTGCAAAGGTTCCTACCATCATCCAGTCTATTACTCAGCGTGGGATCGCCATTCAAAAGTAGGCGGAAGCCTGAAAACCACTGCCGAAATTAAAGAGGCTCTTAATTACAATACCGCCCGCGTCGCGCGGTCAAAAATACGGTTCGCGACGGAAAAATCCGTCGCGAACAGTCGCATTCTCATAACTCCTTTAATTTTAAGTTGTTTGAGAAACTGTTGATACCGTTCGATTCGTCTCCTCGAGATCTAGACAAACATCTATAAAACTTTACCAGACCTCCGCGTTTTCGCCGTGGGTGGCCCAAAAAATAACTGCATCAGGCTTTTGCGATTAGAGCACCTTATTTTCCAGGCCGTGCACGTGACGTGCAATGTTTTCGGAGCATCTCAAGCATGGCGTCAGCTCTGTTCTGTTATGCCTGGAATGCTCCGAGAGTGCGCCGTGCACAATGTATATAGGATCGACCCTATCAATCGTGCGGGAGAAAGCATGTTCACTCCGCTTCTATCTTCCCCTACTGGAAAATGTAAAGCCTTCAAGACTATTTCGAACCGTTTGGAGAATTCTATATGAAATTTCGGGCCCTCCTACTCAGTATTTGCTCCAATCTGCCCCTGCGAGACTTTGGAGTGCACCGTGGACAATGCATATATTAGGTTGTAACGAATTAAATGGCGCTGGCTCGAGCCATTCTTTGGCGCGTCTTTACGCGTTTGATCAAGAACAAACCGTAACATGTGGCATATCATTTAGAAGCGCAAACTTTGCTCTATCGGTGAGTATCAAATTTTCTATGTAAAAGTGGGAAAACTTTAGAGTTTTATTGATTTTTTTGCAGATGGACAAAAGGGTAATCCGAGGCATTTACTTGTATGAATTCAAGCTGGGCACTACAGATAAGGAGGCGGACGAGAAGATCAACGCCGCATTCGGTCAAGGATGTTCCACAATTCGGACGACGTATCGTTGGGATCAGAAGTTCCGGAATGGAGATGAGAGCTTGGAAGAACATGAAGGTCGTGGGAGGCATAGTGATGTTGATGAGGACAAGCTGAGAGATGTGGTAGAGGAGGATCCACACAAAGGTACCAGGGAGATAGCGAAGGTTCTGGGCGTCAGTCACAACACAGCTGCCCGGCGTCTGAAGGAAATTGGAAAGACCAAAAAGCTGGAAAGGTGGGTGCCTCACGAGCTGTCTGAGGAGCAAAGAAACCGACGATATGAGATCTCGTCCGCACTGCTTCTACGGAACGAAACGGACCCATTCCTTGATCGCTTCCTAACCTGTGACGAGAAATGGATAATGTACGACAACAGGCGACGATCGGCACAGTGGGTGGACAGCGATGAGAGCCCCAAGGTTTTTGCGAAGCCGGAATGGCACCAAAAGAAAGTAATGGTGACAGTATGGTGGTGTTCGCTGGAAATTATTCACCACAGCTTCCTCCCTTCTGGTGAATCCATCACGGCAGAGAAGTACTGCATTGAAATTGATGAAATGATGAAAAAGTTGAAGGATATCCGGCCGGCCTTGGTAAACCGAAGGTGAGTTCTCCTTCTGCACGACAATGCTCGCCCCCGTGTAGCACGAATGACGTTGCAGAAATTGAATGAGCTGAGCATTGAAACTCTACCACATCCTCCGTTTTCTCCCGACCTCTCCCCAACAGTCTACCATTTCTTCAAGCATCTTGGCGACTTCTTTGTAGGGAAAATATTCAAATACCAACAGGATGCCGAAAGTGCCTTCGGAGATTTCGTAAATTCCAGATCTTCTGATTTTTATGCTACTGGGATAAAAAAGCTTGTGTCACGTTGGCAAAGACGTGTAGAATCAGAAAGTTTTTATTTCGATTAATAAACATGCCTACAAGCCGAGATATTAACTGTTTAAATTTACAGTGGTTCAGTGCCATTTATTTCGTTACAACCTAATAGAATTGAACCTATCAACCGAATTGGCGCGACAACATGTAGAGTGAGCGTCTGGAGAACTTTATCAGAAATTTCCAGCCGCCCTACTCGGGAATTGCTCCAATCTGTCCCGGCGGAACTTAAATGTGCGCCGTGTGCAATGCGTATAGAGATGAACCTATCAATCGAGTGGGTTCGACAACTGGTAGAGTGAGCGTTTGGGGACTTCTATCATAAATTTCCGGACGTCCTACTAAGGAATTACTCTAAGGCTGTCCATCTAGCCTTTGGAGTGTGCGGTGAACAATGCATATAGAATCGAGCCTTTCAATCGAGGTGGACGACCGCTTGCAAATTGCGCGCGCGGGCATGTTCGGAGCGCAATAACTCTTTCAAGTTCAAATCGTTTCGACTGCAACTCGAGGGTTTTGTAGGCAGTAAAGCGGACTAATAGTACGCTTAAGTAGAACGGTGTAGTTTAGGAAGAGACAATGTTACAGGGGTGGGAAAATGCAGGTGAGGCTTGTGTGACGCATTTTTTCCGAGTTCCGTGGACCACTGCGGGAAGACCCGGAGAGCAAACGGCCTTAAGATGCATACGCAAACAGAGCGCTTAAGGTACCTTACGATGACGTGCTCAGAACTCTTCAGATTCCTAAACTGCCTTAGCCTCAGCTGCCAGCTTAAAGCGGCGGAAGATAGCGGTTAGAGTTTCTTGCGCTCTTACTCGCCCAGATTTGAGTGCTCGGCACTCGCAATAGTACCATCCTGTTCAGCATGAGAAGCGCTATCGAATGGTACCAATTTCGACCGATTTTGGAAACATCGATTTTTTGGCAGATTCGCATCGAGTACAGCATGCATGTTACTGTATTTAAAAATATGTTCCAAAGGAACGGCAACTGCAGTAACAACCTTTTGAATAAAGTAAGATGAAATTTCATTTGAAGTTCGCGAATAAGACAGTGGTAATCTACTCAAAAGCATATAAATATCTTCTTTATAAAATCACAATAAATTGTATGAGTAGGTATTTTAAACTGTAGCTTCAGTGAGAAGCCATAAATCATCATCGCGATCCTGTTCAGAGTAAGATTTTTTGAAATGAGAGACAAACATTGACGCTTTCTCAAAATCGTTTGAAGCAGTGTTACAATTTCCATCGCTTAACATAGGAATTCGATCAGATCGCCCTAGCCTTGAATTTAGCAGCTTGTACAGTGAAGACCTTTTAGGATTTGTCAAAAGCTTTCGTTCAAGATAACTATTGTATTTTTTGAGAAGGCGATCGAACTTTTCTTTAGTATTAGTTAATGCTTGATTTTTTCTGGACACGGATCATTTTGTGAATCGTGCCAAGCCTTTTTTTAATTCAGCTAATCGAGAGAGATATGGAGGAACGCTGCCATGACTCAAAGGTTGCTTCTCAAGTAGTACAAATTTCTGAATGCAAAACTGTAGAATAGACAAAAAATTCATATTTGTCATTAATATTAGAAAGCCCTTCCAGGATATTCCTCCAGATAAAAGAGAGCAAAAAATGGCAAATTGTGTCATAATTGGCCGTCATAAAGTGCAGACGATGTATGGGTATAACAATTTCATAC
>OX375868.1:66389542-66618076 GCA_947359475.1 Heligmosomoides polygyrus bakeri | reverse complement strand
AGGAACAAAGACTCTTCTGCGAGTGTTTTATTGAGCGAAGTGTCTTCAGGAGAAATTTTCCCGTTCTAGACAAAACAGTTAAAATTCGGCTGAACAGTGACGTCTGAATGTGCAAGTTCGAAAAAGCGAAAAACTGTTGCCGACTCCTCAATGCGCCTGTCAACGATCACATTCTCGGTATCCAGTTCAGCGCCTCCAGGGATTAAAGCCCTTTTGAGAGAATGTGCATGAAAAATAAGCAACTTTCTAATCAGAGATTCCAGCAGAGTCAGCTTGGTGTGGAAGACATTTCTGCATAAAATAATGGATGGCGCAAATTGTTCAACAAGAATGGCAGACCCCTTTGTCGTGAAGATTTGAAAGCGCACAGGTCGTCGAAAGCAAAAAGGGATGCAAACTGTCCTGATAATGCGGACAAGCGAAGGCGACACGGTCGGACTGCGAAGAATCCAGCAGAAACGTAACGGAGCTATAACCCTTCACAGTCTTCTCGGCTTCCTGCTCGTGCTTATGGATGAGAATGACGTGCGCCTTAAAAATGAGCTCAAATGATTAGCAAGTCAGAAAAAAATCGATTTGTACCTCGAAATGAAACTTTCAACATAAAGACGAAAAGAGAAGGAAGGCGACACGTTGGAGACAAAATGAGCAACTGCGGTGCAAGCCGATCAAATCTGGCAGCGCTACGTTTTAGTACCGTGATAACTGATAATTTTGTAATTGGAGTAGCACATTAAGTATTATCATTTTTATTCATATTATGCATTAGATCACTTTTAATTATCTATTAATTATACGACAGCAATTTAAATTTCCTCCAGCAGTTCTTGCTAATGCTGAAAAAGAAAGCATTGATATAAACCACCAACAATCATCACTACTAAAATAGGATATTGCTTTAGCACACTTTTACGCTGTTATGAGTTTCTCTGCAACAATGAGTCGGTTTCGGAGCAATCCTAGTCCGTGGTGGCCACTATTAAACGATTTCATAAGAACTGCATGGGTTCAGTATTGAAATTTATTGAACTTACTCATTCCTTGGAAAGCAACTGCACCAACGAAGTCAAAATCAATAACACAGAAAACATGAGATTACGTAGTATTTTTGTGTGTGAGCTAGGTCAGTACGCTTTTGCAAATGATTAGGATGTGAGGTACATTGCTTTGCCTGTGTCCAAAACGTGCAAATCTAGTGAGAAAGTCCTCGCTTACTAGATTTGCAATGAGAATGATCCTCTTTAGTTTCACCTCTCCCGACTGAGAACTCGGAAATTGAGTCAACCTGAGCAGCCATGTTGGCGTAGTTCACCTTTTTCTTCATGTTGTTGCCCATTTATTGTTTCGCTATGCCGAGAAATCGTTTAAGAGCGGCCACCATCAACTAGGATTGCACTTCTGTTGTTGTTGTTTTTTCATTCTTGTTGCGCAAGGAGACTGTTTCACCTAGCCCTGCACTTTGATACCCGATAACTTTACAACAGAAAGCAAATAGACGACTGGGCTATGTGTGACATGGTGGTTGAAGAACATGGGCGGCCCGTGGTTCCGACCGCTTTGAGCGTAGCAGTCGGGTATGGTGACGTGGCACTTCCCACATCCTACGCAAACCGATGGGAATTACTAAGACCACTAGAACCAGATCGGAATAGATACATGGCATAGGAGCGCGCAACCGGAGCTGGAGCACGCCTTTTCGACGCGTCGCCCACGTGAGCTGCGTCGGCGTCCACGCCGAGATTCGATCGATGCGCATCGGTCCTTGTACGCCCGCGGTGGCGCAGCTGGCAGGCGGACTGTGACGCAGTGGATGGTGGCGTTGCTTCATACAAGGGAGGTCGAGGGTTCGGTACTTCTGCGTTGCGGGATTTTTGCATTTCAACTGACTGGTTTTAGAGTTGAGGGGTTTTGACGTCCACACAATTTTCCGCTGTTTTGTGCGCATTTTTCCAGCTGTATGTGATTCTGCGAACCAGCTGCGGACCCCTCTTGGTCGACGAAAGCAGTTGCCACACGAGCAGTTTGGATGGACCACACCCCGGAGTCTCTTCCCTAGCCGGTTCTACGCTGGAAGATCGCAAAACCCAGGTACGCACTTCCCGGCTACGCAGTTTTAGTGCATTCAGAGTCATCAAATGGAGATATGCGAGCCTCCGTGTTAAGCGCTAGCGCGAGGGAAATCATGCTCCAATCCAAGTTTTGCACTCAAGACCTACTCCGATTTGGTTCTAGTGGCCACAGATCCACTCCAAATTGACGCGTACGTACGTGTCATACAAGTTGCAACGGGTTGGGCCTAGACCAAACGGAACATCTCGCGCGAACTGAACGGGTAAAAACTTGTCCTATACGTGGGGATTGCCACGACACGTGGTACTTTTTTGAGTACTGGGGCGGATTCATCAACGAATTACAGCAATTTAACAGAGAAAATGCAGCCGAAATCCATGATAGCGGGGCGAAATGTTTCACCATCAGGATTTCGGCTGCATTTTCTCTGTTAAATTGCTGTAAGTCGTTGATGAATCCGGCCCCTGGTGGACTGTCCCACCCGTCCTCTCATTGCGCCGAACATGGTTGCGCTTTCTCGATGAATGCAAGTATTTCAGCCGCACCGAATCCTGGTATCTTGGAGAGCACAAGGCATGACAAAATAAAATACCTACGCACTGAAGAAATTTATCAAACGGTTGATGCAATTTCCATGCTCCACCGCCAACAGAGGATGATGCTGGAGACGTGATTGAGAATCGTGAGATTTCCGATTAGGTCGGGCAACGCCCAAAACAACAGCTTGACAAAGACGATACAACGGGAGGGTCTGTGTGGCATGCGAAGCGCTGTAGGCAAAAGAGCGATGATGGGAGCGGATAGGAGGCGTTGACGATAGAGGGCAAATATTGCCCTGCGCCGATCTATGAGACGGTCAGTAGGAAGGAATTGGACGTCGATAGCAGCGACGTTTCTCCATGCCCTGTAGCTGATGTAGCAGCAAGAACAGGTCCGCTCGATGAACACGTCAGTCCTTTCTGTCCGCACGCGAGTGTTTTCGTTTCCCAATCGCTCTTGCATGACCTACGACTAGTTTAGTTGGTCTTCTCTTAGCAGTGAGAAAACGAGCACATCGAAACAGTGCAGCACGACGGAAGACCTCCTTACATCCTCCCACCACGGAGCCATGCCATTTCTTTAGAACGGCTGTTGCTGCCAGTTTAGCGTTGTTCTTCTACGCAAGAGCATGGGCCTGCAGCATGCTGGGAAAGGAAAGGACTGTACCTTCCTTTTAGCTCAGCCTCTTCTGCGACTGATGGACATCGAGGATCAAGTCGCCATTGTTACTAGTGAGACACCTCAGTCAAGCGGAATCTCACTGAAAATGTCAAAGGTTTTCCACCCGGTGTGTAGACAGAAGAAAAATAAGGCGCCTTAAAGGAATCTAAATGCATCCAGGCTTTTTAGCTTATACGATGATCCGGTTTGGAAGAATTGTGGCTGGAGATTTGATGATAGATGCTTAGAGATACGATGACTTGGAGATATTCTTATCAATGGTCAGAAGAGTTTGAAGAGGGGCGAAGTCGAGATATCGCCACTAGGATTCAATCCCGATACCACATATGAATTGAAGAGTTGCAGGATGCTGATTGTTTCGTAATCAGACCTACCCTTCTATGGCTTCGTTCATAGTCGAGGGTGGCACACAGCAACGTGTAGGTTGCATATTATATTAGGGTGTCCCATAATTTTCTGGGCTATCATACCATCTTTATTAAAAGCTATTACAGCAACATAATGATCAAGGGTAGTCAATCGATATATTCTCCATCTGTGGCCACAACCTTTCTCCAACGATTGGGCAGAGAGTTGATTGCATTCTATCAGAAAGAAGCTGGCCTACTGCCGATCCAATCGTCGATTGCGCACTGAACCTCTTGACGTTACGAGCATCGTTTGTTCATGGAAAAAAGGAGCAAGACCTCTAAATGCAGCATAGCCACAAGGGCTGATATCTGGTGAATACGCAGGATGTGCCGCAATTTAAATAGGCTCCTTCCCTACCGTCTCCTGCGTTCGTTTCGCTCGATGCGGTCGTGCATTATCTACTAACACCGAATAGTACCGAATCTCGGGTACTTCTCAAGCATCTTACGCTTCGTCTCCAGCATATCTTCAATGTACAAGTTTGCTGTAATCGCCTGCCCATCCGGCAAAAGCGAGTAGTGCAGGACTTCCCGACTCGTGAGCCAAAATGAAAACAAAATCTTCTTCCCGTGTGGGGACGGCTTCGGAATTCGTTCTGGTCTTGCATGCTTCAGAAGCCATTCGATCACCAGTGTGGTGTTATCGTACATGCACCACTTCTCGTCCTGTGCCACAATCGTGCTCAACCACACGGTCATTCTTGCGCGGTTGAGATTATTCTGACAGGTGACCACTCACTCTCGCCTCTGAGACGGAGTCAGGGCATGCGGGATCCATCCTGGCAAGGCTGCCTTTCTTCCGCTTTGTTTCAGGTAACGATGAACAGTGCCACGTGGAGTACTGATAGCCTTCGATATCGTCCTTACGCTTCTGGCAGGTTGCCTCCTGACTGCTGCAGGCACTCGTCGTTCATTCGATCCGATCGCTCTTCCAGTATGCTTCTTGTCCGTAATGCTGTACATTCCCTTCCGGAAACGATTGGGCCAAGTTTCGCACGTAAGCTTGCTGCAGACGTCAGGACCTAACAAAGCAACGATAGCTTTGTGAGCAGCGTACGCAGACTGTCCAGAACGGAAGTGATGAAGAAGCAAGTCGCGATACGTCGATTTCTGCTTCATTTTTGAGAAATTGCCAAAGTGCGGGCAGCAGGCCGATAGAGGTAATCGATATGCTATGGCGAAACATATTCGAATCGCTTTCTTATGCCAAGAGAACATCCCGTTTGGATTTTGCATAAAGAAGTTATAACGCTCCAAACACTTGTGGTTCAAATCACCTGTATCACCTGTCGTCCCGTTGATCATCGACTTGCTCGAGCGGGCGCCAGTAGAGTCTCCATTCGTCCCTGTCGCGTGCCAGAGTGGTCCAATGGATCCTCCTCGCTCGAGGGACACGAAGAGCGTCATATCGGTCGTTCAGGGCTTTCACGATGAAGTCCGACCAACGCGTTGGTGGGCGTCCTGGTGTTCTCTTGACATCCCACGGAATCCAGTCGGTGACGGCTCTCGTCCAGCGGGTGTCTGCGAAGCGCATTACGTGGCCGGCCCACCTAATTTTCGACAACTTGGCCCACGCGACAGCGTCTCTGATCTTCGAACGTCGGCGAAGCTCGGAACTCCGGAGGCCTTCTCTCACTTGCGTGAGTCGTGTCACTCCGAGCATCGCCCTCTCGATTCCACGCTGCGCGACGCTGATCGTGTGTTCATCCTGCTTTCGCATAGCCCAGGTCTCTGAGGCGTACGTTAGGGCAGGAAGAACGGTAGAGTCGAATAGGTGGGCACGGAGTCGGACGTTCTTCGTCTTCTTCGCGACTTCTTCGACGCTCTTAAAAGCTCCCCAAGCCGCTCGTTTCCTCCTGCTCAGCTCCGGCGCTAGGTCGTTGGCCATATTGACTTCGGGACCCAGATACACGTAGCTGGAGCATCCGGAGATGTTCGTTCCGTTGAGCGAGAATGGGGCATCAGAAACTTGTCCGTTCCTCATGAACATCGTCTTCGTAAGATTCAGCTGCAGTCCAACATTCTCACATACACGATCGAAGTCGGCCAGCATTCGCTCCGCCTGGCTGATGCTCGGTGTTATGAGCACGATGTCGTCAGCGAAACGAAGATGGTGCAGTTGCCGGCCGTCGACTTTCACTCCCATGTGCTCCCATTCTTGTTCGCGCATGACGTTTTCGAGGGTGGCGCTGAAGAGCTTCGGGGATATGGTATCCCCTTGCCGAACCCCTCTCCTTACGTCGATGACGACGTCGTTGTAGAATGGAGAGATCTTGGTCGTGAATCCACTGTACAGCTCTCGAAGGACTCTGATGTACTGAGTAGGAACCCCTGAGTGAGCTTCGTGGACCGCTTCAGTCTCGACGGAGTCGAATGCCTTCTTCAGGTCGATGAACGTAAGGCACAGCGGCAGCTTATACTCTCGCGACACTTCGATGTGCTTCGTAATGTTGTGTATGTGGTCGATCGTGCTGAATCCTCTCCAAAATCCTGCTTGTTCGCGTGGTTGTCCTTCATCCAGCGTTCTGCTGATCCTATTCAGGATGACTCGAGTGAACAGCTTGTAGACTACGGACAGCAGGCAGGCGATAGTTGCCAATGTCGTGCACGTCTCCCTTCTTGTACAGCAAGACGGTCTTGCTCGTCTTCCACTGATGGAACCTTGCACTCCGACAGGTAACGTGTGAAGAGCCGCGCCAGGGTGTTGATGAGCGCTGGCGGGAGGTTCTTCAGGTGTTCGGGTCTGATCCTGTCAGGGCCGGGTGCTGTACGTTTTTTCACCGACGAGATGGCGTGTCGGATCTCGGAAAGGAGAACAGAGGGAACGACGTATCCATCCTGCGAAAGATGACATGGGGGCAGGTGGACGTGGCTATCGAAGAGATCGGAGTAGAAGTCGTGGATGATCTTCTCCATG
Source organism: Heligmosomoides polygyrus bakeri (assembly GCA_947359475.1). Classification (NCBI taxonomy): domain Eukaryota; kingdom Metazoa; phylum Nematoda; class Chromadorea; order Rhabditida; family Heligmosomidae; genus Heligmosomoides; species Heligmosomoides polygyrus. The sequence goes on along the minus strand of OX375868.1, from coordinate 66,611,458 downwards.
GTCCTTCTGGAAGAGGTGACGGTTCCATCAGGACGTCGGAGAGCGGTCATCTTGGTCTTGAAGTTGGCGAAGTTTCGGCGGGCATTGCGGATGCTCAACCCTGCCTCTGCTGCTTCAGCCAACACTTCCGCCCTTCTCTCCTTGAGATCTTCCTTTATCGCCGCTCTGCATAGCTTCGCGAGCTCGGACGTCAGCTGGTAGTTGCCTGACTCTCGTGCTGCTCCACGCTGGCGTATAAGCTCGAGAGTTTCCGGAGACAGGCGTCTCTTGGTGGTCTTAAAGCTCTCGGCTCCCTTAGCACTATCGTGGAGATGGTGCACGAAGCGGTCGTATTCCTCGTCGATGTTGTCCATGACGGCATCTTCCCAAAGGCCGGCAAGACAGGTGTAAAGGTCCCAGTTGGTGGTCGTTCTGGGACTCCTCTTCTTGAACTTCGCGGCCTTCTCTCCTTGACGCGAAAAGCGAAACCTCGCGCGAAGGAGGCGGTGGTCCGATCCCGTGTAGAACTTGGGGACAACGGAGACGTCGGTCAGGCAATACTTGCGATTGAAGATGATGTGGTCGATCTCGTTGTGGAACTGGCCACCGGGAGATTCCCAGGTCCATCGTAGGGAGGGAGGCTTCTGCAACTGCGAGTTTCCATGGATGGTCTTGGTCGACATGATAAACTCAGACAGCCTTTCACCTTGCTCGTTCCACTCCAAACCGTGGGTTCCGATGTGAAGTTCTTCCGGCGACTTTCGCGGTCCGATCTTGGCGTTGAAGTCGCCGACGATCACCTTGTAGAAGGTGTGATCTTCCTTATAGAACTTCTCCAGCTCCACGTAGAAGGCTTCGACCTCTTCGTCGTCGTAGTCGGATGTTGGGGCATACGCGACGAATACGGTCAAAGCTGGCACGGAACCACATCGCTTCAGTAGCAGACGTCCGATTCGGGTTGTCAGAGACTCGTACGATACGATACGCTATGGTTCAAATAGCCCAGAAAATTATGGGACACCCCAATACATTGGAAGCAAGCCAAAATCTTCGGATATTTGCGGGGTACAGATGAAGACCATTTTGCGGACCCCTGATAATTAAATAATCCAGATAACGGCCATTTTCCAATAGCCATATTTCGAATATCTCGGTATTTTTTTATAGTTTCGGTATTTTTCGTGTGTAACTTCGAAAGGTCGCGCATTGAAAAGAGCCAGTTTCTCCTCAGAATGGGAGCTACTTTGGGGAGGTCACAGTTTGTTCTATTGGTCCTACCATTTCACCAACTTTCCAGCATTCTTTTGTACTGCAATGTCTTTAGATTTCAGTGGTGTCACTTTCGCTAATACTTCATTATCCTATCCTTGTCGTTTTCGATTTGCCTTCATCCAACAGACAATCTTCATGACATTTAAAAAAGTTATCGCAACCTCTCAAGCCGGAACTCAGGTTCAAGGGGTGGGCAGCAATTTTGAAACTCTTTAACTGAGAGAGGTTGCAAAAATGCGACGATACATAAATCGAGAAGAAGAATGCTTCGAGATATTCACTCAAGGCATCCAGCTTCCGCAAGAATGCACTACTTACAATGAAAAACATATTAGTTTTCTATAACTAGAAGACTTACCGTTAGAATTAGTCCGCAGAGACACCGAGCCTTAGCAGAGGCCTAGGATCAGGCTCTAGACTTACCAGGATACTATCTCAACGGTAGGTCGGAACGGCGCAAGTGTTGTATATGGGCAGAACCGCCTCTCCCTGGGAAGTAACAAACTGCAGGTATCTCGACCCCAATACAACTCTGCGCAAAGTTAGGGGCGACGGAAGTCGCCTGTTGGCGCCCTGTTGATTCACGTGCTCCACAGCTGACGGGCGCGCGCGGGATGAGGGCTGGTATCGAGGATCGGCGCGGTGGACAGGTGGCGTAGCAGGGAAGAGCTCGAGCTCGTGAGCGAGGGGTCGGGGGTTTAGATCGCGCAGACTGTGCTTCTTTTGCACTTTTGCAAAATCCATGTTTATCATATAGGTAATCCACCTAGGGGTATTATAGTGTGTTATAGAGCATGTTTACATATAACATACCACCCATACAGTTAATTTGGTGGTCCGGGCAGGGTCACCGATTTCGCTGAAACTTCGTTTAGGGCGGGGGGGGGGGGTATTTGGATTTGGGGTGCTGATCACGAATCTGATATCCGTTCTTCACGATTCCGTCGGAGGCCACCCGTACCGTTAACAAGGGTGGTCCAGGCAGGGTTACCGATTTCGCTGAAACTTCCTCTAGGGGGTTTATTTGGGGTGCTGATCACGAATCTGATATTCATTCTTCACGATTCGGCTGGATAATATAAATACAGGAAGGCACAGGTCTACATTCCTAAAGTTTCTGCCGGTGACGGCAGGTAGAGACAGAATCGTGAAAAACGAATATCAGATTCGTGATCAAAACCCCAAATATCAACCCCTAGACGAAGTTTCAGCGAAATCGGTGACCCTGTCTGGACCACCCTTGTTAACGGTATGGGTGGCCTCCGACCGAATAGTGAAAAACGGATGTCAGATTCGTGATCAGCACCCCAAATAACCCCTAGACGAAGTTTCAGCAAAAAATTTTTTTGACCGAAGTCTTGTTGGTGGAGTCGGAACTTTAAACTAGTTCCACAAAATATCTATCGTTACATAACTACAGCTTCACACAAAATAGGCTTAAAATAGGTGACACACAGAAGTGAACATTTTAGCTAATCTGTAGTTTGAAGCACATGTTATATGTAAACATGCTCTATAACACACTATAATGCCCCTAGCTGGAGTACCTATATGATAAACATGGATTTTGCAAAAGTGCAGAAGAAAGACAGTCTGCGGGATCCAAACCCCCGACCCCTCCCTCACGAGCCCGAGCTCTTCCCTACTACGCCACCTGTCCACCACGCCGATCCTCGATACCAGCTCTCATCCCGCGCGCGCCGGTCAGCTGTGGAGCACGTGAATCAACAGGGCGCCAACAGGCGACTTTCGTCGCCCCTAACTTTGCGCAGAGTTGTATTGGGGTCGAGATACCTGCAGTTTGTTACTTCCCAGGGAGAGGCGGTTCTGCCCATATACAACACTTGCGCCGTTCCGACCTACCGTTGAGATAGTATCCTGGTTAGATGTGGTGCAGCGCGTGAAGCAGTCCTTGAACCACCAATCAAACGAGTCGGACGAGTGCACGCGATTTCTAATGAAAGCCATCGCGCAAACAGCTTTTTTCGAATTTAAAATAGCCTCAGAACGTTTTTGCTGTAAGGGCTACGGCGTTGTAATACAAATTAAATTCTGTTAGTCGGATACCTATCTCAGAATTCCTATGCCATTTACACGGCACGCCATTTTCCGTTTTCTAAATTTTGACGATTTTCCCAGAAAATAGAACAAAGTTGTCCTAAATGACCGAAAAATCGGAAAACAGAAATCCCATCCACCCCTGCTGTGGACGGCTGGATGAACTGGATCGGATATGTCCGAATCAACTCGCAAAATGATTCATTCGGATTCAATGTACGGTGCGTATCAATGTTGCCCTGCACGCGCAGTCCGGGTCGGCGCGATCATTGAGGAGGTGCGGACAAAGTCAGTTGCTCATGAGGTCGCGACTTCAACAAGAAGCATCACGAATCAAGACAATTCTCAAACACGAGAGACCAATTCTCACTGCAACCGAAAAATGAGCAGAAGGGGAGAGATGATAGCTGCAACCACAGAGGTCTGGTCGAACCTTTCTTGGGTGGGCTCCAAGCTGTTTAAAATTACAATAATTCGGTGGGCACACTTTGGACGCAGTTCTTGTCACACTTACACCTGTTTCTGGGGATACCTCTGAAAACAAATGCATATTTCACTCCTTAGCCATTGTTTGCGATTGTAAAAAAAGTCTGAGAGGGGATTTGAGCGCTATTGGTCTGGAATGTGCGGAATTTGCGTCTCCGTGATCGGGATTCGGTTCATGGGGATTTTTAGTCCTTCCGTTCCGCGCTTATTGCTCCGACATTTCGAACCATGATGCAGAGGAGAAACGGGAATGACTGATGATTCAAAAAAGTTGCTTTGTATTGCAGAAATTTCCAACGTTGGTTTCAAAATGGAAGGGAGGACAACAAAGACGCCTGTGTATATAACCAACAAAATAAAAATTTATTTTTTAAAATTTTAGTAAAAAAATTTATTTTACTGCAGTTTACCATGGAAAGGGAATCACCTCTGTCTTTCATTATGTTATGGGAACAATCTAAAAACACACTGGATCCTTACAGCTTTTTAAGCAGGGCTTCGAGTATAAAAGAGCTGCTGGTTGACAAGCACCAAAACTAACTACACGAAGACCAGCCCGCTGCTGAGAGCATATGTGCACCAAAAATGACCTAGACAAAAACTTATCAAGCGATCACAAAGCCAACGCTCTACTAGATATAAAGAGTATGTTAGACGTGTTTGAGTCGCATAAAAGGGAATGTAGCAATGTCTCCGTAAACCTGCATCATGTTGCTACATTCGGTTGGTCTATCAAAAACGGTATTTTTATTCCTAGGATTACTTCAATCATCTTTTTGTTGACGTGTCTTTAACTCAACCTTGATTCGTAATGTTTATTTTCTAGCAGTTGTAGAGAACAAATAATTTCTTCTCATTACATAACCTCAAAAAGAAGTGTAGTGGTAGCAGATAACATCACCGCTCCTCGAAAGTTTCCACATACCATAGAGGTATTTCTTTGCCCACAACTTTTGAAGCTCTTCATAGTTGCTGTCTACAAGCGCACTGCAAAAAACCCCAGAAAATTGCTTCACTTTAAAAAAAATGAGTTGAAGGTTATGCAGCAAAAATGATGCGAATTGCTCCACGTGACCGCTTGCTTGCGCACCATAAATGCAGCCGCCAATGTGTTAGAAACCGCTTAAGCCACTAAAGTTCTGCGCAGTTGTCTGGAGGGACCGAACTAATACTTTGAGAACCTATTCACAATGTATTTACTATGTGCAAGCATGCGATTCCGAATCGAGGACATAAATAGGAGTTGCTGAAGGATACGAATGTCTACAAGTGATTGACTTCCAAGTTGGCCAGGAAGTCGGTGATCACCAATCACGGCCGGAAAGCTGCCTCTGCAGCGGTCATTTCCTTGAACGACGCATTGATGACTAGTTAGGAATCGCCTTGATGGTGAAGAAAGAAGCAAACTCAAAAATAGTGAGAAAAAGATCCATACGTTGTAAGCAGTACGGACGAGCACAATATGATGAATCTAGAAGACAATTTCATTACCATTAGTTTCAAATCGGCCATTTCTGTGTTACATTCTCCAGCCATCCCAGGTTAAGCGCTAAATTTGTTGATCTACAGCAGCGTTATCAGACAAGTTTAAAACGAAACAGCAATGTGGTGAAAGCAGCACGGGACTGCTGAGTGCAAGGGAACGACTGCAAAGGAAGAAGAAAAAACCTCAGCAGCTGGGAACGAAAGGGCGGCGCCGAGACCGAATTCAGATAAATAAGAGTGGCAAGGAAGCTTCGTTTTTCGCCATGGGTTTATTACGATCACCTGATTTCACGTAATTACAGAATTAGGATTTCACAAATTTTAGAATTTAGGATTGAAATTATAAGAATCAACTAGTTTAGAAAATAAATAAATTTAAACACTAAAATTTTATAATACACGTTAAACAATTGAATTTTTTATAATTGTAGTAAAAATTTACATATCATACTAATAATAAAGCCCGCCGGGCAAAAATTAGACATAAAATAGAGGGAAAATCGGGGGAAGCCTAGCCATAAAATTGTGGAAAACAGCCGAAAATAGCGGAAGTAGTCGAAAATACACAAACGTCTTCTACGTGCCTAAGGATTCAGAAGACATGCCGAAGATGTCGTCCAGTGTGCCTGGGATTCAGTGCCTGGGACGCTAAGGGGGACCAGTTCCAGCAAGGGGGATCATTAGTGGGGAAGCAATACCAGTGGGACCAGTAGTGGGCCCAGTAGCCAATAATAGGGACCAATACCATTAATGTGGGACAAGTAGTGTGGGACCAATACCAGTAAGGGAGACGAATTCCATTAATGGAGAACAGTATGTAGTGGGGGACCAATACCAGTAATGTGGTTAGTAATGAGTTCCTACAGGGGAACCGGTTCCAAATTTAACCGGCCAGGATGAAAGTTGAGTGATTATGATCGTCGACGGAAGGCCTCACAACAGGAGGAAGACAATCAAATATCGATCGATATCGGCTTTATCCCCGATTCAACCGATCAAGGTGGGAGACACAAGAGTGTTGTGGCCGACGCAATGCTTTCTCCCAGATTTAACCGATTGTGGTGGAAGACGAGCGGGTATATTTCTGGCTTATGGACATCTTGGTGGAAGGTTTCAATGGAGAGGCCAATATAGATCGATCTTATCGATCTCCTGACTGGTGATTTCGCTTTTCTCCCGGATTTAACAGATCGGGGTGGGAGACGCGAGAGTATATTTGTCGGCAGATGGATAGCACATCAGGCGGAAAGCTCCATTGGAGAGGCCAATATCGATCGATACTGGTGATGGCGATGATACTGCAACATCGCGCGAAGCGCGCAAGTACGAGGAACGCCGATAGGCCGGGGGCATACCTCCATCGTCGCGATGCCATCGCGGCGCTCAGTTCATGGCCATTCCGCCGCACGCGGCCTAATAGTCAAAGAAAACTTCGCCGCGGCCGCCGCAACAGTGGCGGTCGGCGTGCGCGATGCCTTCCCGCGCCCATCGCGGGCATGGCATACTTCTTCGCGGCGCGCGCGGTGTTTAGCGTTGGTCCTGGAAGGATCGCCGTCGCGCTCTCTTGCAGAGCGATGGGCGATGCGACGAGCACAGAGAAGTTCAAATTCTTTCGCGTCGCTCTGCAAAACTCATCGCCACGATTCAATCGCGGCGACGGGGAGTATGCACGAGGCCATAGGATTGATTACGAGGGAAACTGCCCGGACCGCGCCGCGTCTGTTTCGGTGCGAGAAATTGCCCGCAACCAGGGCAGAAAATGCCCGCACAAGCACATGAACGGAACTGGTAACTTAGAATTTCTTTTCGAAGCATTGAGCTGCGGAACTGTGGGCCACCTCAATTTTTGAGTCTGTTTTTGAGCCACGTGAACACCACATGAATTGAACAGTAGGGTACATGTACTTCAAAGTCATGAGAAGTAGAAAATGAAAAAATGACAGAACTTATTTAGGAATTTATTTACGAATTGGTTTTTAGGTTTTACTGAGGTTTTCCTGAATCTTTCTGATGAAGTCTTCATTTTTGACCAATCATTTCCTTCTTTACTAAAACAGGATTTGAACATAGATCTTTTGACATTCATTGGTTTTTCAAGTTATTCTCATCTGATACACCGTCGACATCGTAAATACTTGTTGTGCTCTTTTTTATTGTTTTTCTCAGTATAGGACTTCTACAGGGTGAACCAAAATAACGTGGACAAGATTTTTTCGTCATAATTATAAAGCAGCCAACAATTCGAGAAAACGTCAACTAAATTACAACAATACAAACATTGGGGTACGTCATGTTCAAGTGGTTTCGTAGTGGCCTCCCTTGGGATGGATGCAGAGGGCCAAACGTCTCGCGAATTTTTCGACGATGAGCCGCAGGTCGTACTTGGGAACAGATTCTGTTCACGGATGAGAAGCTGTTCACGTGGAGCAGGCGTACAATCGCCAAAATTGTAGGATGTCGTCTACAGAGGCTCCAAGCACCTCTGCTATCGTCCACACCCACAATCTGTCTTGGTTTGGGGCGGAATCTGCGCCAGCGGCAAGCCCCCTGGTTTTCGTGGATAAAGAAGTGAAAATCGACGAAGATGTGTACCAGCGAGACATTCTTGAGTCCGTAGTTCTTCTTTGGGCCCACCAGCACCTCGATGATGCCCATTGGACGTTCCAACAGGACTCTGCACCAGCACATAGTGCGAAGAGTGCGCAGGCGTGGTGCGAGGTCAATTTCCCCAACTTCATCACGCCTTCGGAATGGCCGCCGTATTCTCCGGATTTGAGTTCGATGAACTACAGTGTATGGGCATTTTAGAGGCTAGGGTCGGCGTCAAACGAGTCGCTGAAGGAATCCCGGCGCCAGGAGTGGGAACGGTTGTCTCCTGATGACCTGCTGCCCATCGTCGAAAAATTCGCGAAACGTTTGCACTCTGCATCCGCCCCAAGGGAGGCCACTTCGAAACGACTTGAACATGATGTGCCCTAATGTTTGTGTTGTTGTAATTTAGTTGACGTTTTCTCGAATTGTTGGTTGTTTTATAATTATGATTTGAAAAATCTTGTCCACGTTATTTTGGTTCACTCTGTATTTTGATTCGCTTTGTTGCTGTTTTTCTGATATGTCCACATATCTGAATAAAGGATTTAAACATCTGAATGGTTAGTTGCAACATAGGTTTTACCAAAAACCTTATTAAAATGACCAGAACCTACGGTGTAGCACCTCACCAAAAATCTTTCAAGGCACCTTCTCGAAATATAGTGTTTTTCGAACATGGAATTTTGCGATCAACTTCTTTTACAGTTTTGATACGAATGAAACGTTGCGGAGATAGACTGCTGGTCGCGGGCCTTTTCTCCCTTGGTTGCGGGCATTTTCTCCCTATTTCGGGCATTTTCTCCGTAGACCGATAAGAGTGGCGAAGCACTTGTAATATATAACCCATTGAATTTAAAAACAAAACCTTTCAAAATATTTTTATTTTACTTTTAAGGAATGATCATCTTAATAATTTTACACATCCCCTATGTTAGAGGCTGCGACACCCCTGTTGTTCACCGACACGTTTCAGCTCATAGAAACTTTTTCATTTTGTTCAATATAGAAAGGCGATTTCGATTTAATTTATAAGATTGACCCTACGTTTAATGTCGCTGCCATTACGCTAAAAAGGCAAAACATTCCAGCCGTCAACAAAAAGTTTTTTCTTCGATTTTGAAATTGTGAAACCGATTTAATCGCGCTTCATTGACAACATTTCGGGCTTCAAGCCCTTCTTCAGGTCTAAAGATCATGTAGAGCAGCGTACACGCATACAACTCTTTACAGGCCTGGGATCTGTGAGGTAGGTGGATGCGCGGTGGTGGGGAGGGGGGGGGGGGAGGGGCAAGGGTTTTCTGCTGACTGGTGAACGCTCAATCGCCATGTTCATCAGCCAACCGGCCACCACGTGTGGTTCATTTCCTCCCTCCTGCTAATTGGCCGTTCCTGTGCCTTATCTCCAGCTCTTCCTTGATCTTCCTCCCGTATCTGTCAGATTCCTGTGGAGAATCAAGACTCGCACTTGCGGAATCGGATCACGTGTGTGCCTAAGGATGCGATGTGTAGGCCGTCAAGCTCAGGGAACCAACGATTTTACGGAACAGCTTTTTCGCAAGATCTAAGAATGATTCCCATACGTTCCCCCATCCTTCAACTATCACAGAAATTTTGTATAAAATATGAAGCCAGAACCGCTGATGATGCTCATGCGTCTTAAAACCCTCTTCTGACTACTACAAAGAAAATACGAAGCTCTAAAGTATGGGAGCAAAGTTATTTATCTAAAGCCAAAAGTGAGAATGCATTGCTTCGTATCCGACTAGCTGTCTTTTGTGCTCGACTGCCATAAGATAACATACGGCCGTCAGAGCAAAAAGCTGCCTAATACGAAGTTATTGTCACTTCCTATGATGGATCCGTTTTCTTCGTGATGAAGAGTTTTGCGGAAGTGAAGCTAGCCGACACGGATTGTGTTGTAAACTACTTGCAAAACCCCAAAACTACAAAACTACAAGCAAAACTAAAGTAGATGAATAGATAAAATGGATTTAATTCTCCCTTGAATCAGTCACATTTTGAGCGAGGTGTAGCAAAAATAGAAATATTCTGAAACATATGGACACTAATATACATTAGAAACGATCCAGCAACCTCCAACCGAGGAGTGCACTAGGCCTGCACTCCAAAAAACATACGACCGCCTAGAACAAAACATGTCTATTAGTGGCATGTCTATTTATCGTTGCAAAGGGGACTCGAAACCATTCAATGACATAGAAATTATAGGATAAGCCGGGCACAAGGGAAGGAGGTTTCGCTTTCTTTTGAACGGACGGACACTGGTTCAATTCCGCACTCGAGCTCACAAGAATTTCACTCCTACGGAGTCAGTAATATGAAGGCACAGTCTTCTGGACAGCATTTGGATGCTCGACTGCATCCACAGCCTTCAGATGGCCCTGATGTATCACGTAGGGATGCTTAGGATGCGTTGTTCGGTTCAGCGACGATAATCACCTTTGATGCTTTATGCACCACTGAACTGAATAGTCATCTATAATCATGGGCAAACTCATGCTGGTCTCATCAGAAATCAATAGCAAATTTTAACTTCCAACGGATTCGCTATACAATCTACGATCGTAAACGCTGGAAAATGCTAGCATCCATGCTGTAGCAACAGAGACACAGATTTCAAAGGAAGAAAAAAGTCGGTAAGCAATGATTCCCACTTCTGCACTGCAGCGATGCAGAGCACATTTATAAGGTATGGTGAATGAGCCACAACAGCTTCTTGAAGATGGTAACAGACCTCCATCACTGTCCAGAAGGGTTAGAAATCTCGCACGATGGGGACGGTGTTCGAGCGGAGGTGTGGCGCAGGCAACCGCTGAGATTTCAAGAACTGATCAATCACCCCCTGTAAGACCGTGCCGCGAGAGCTATTTGAGGGGTGTACTGGAATGGAGATTAATCAAGACTATGCCCTTTTTCAGAGCGAACATCGCGTTCAGCCACTCTCTGCTGCCCCTCGCCTTCGACAAGGCGTGCAGAATTCCGCAAAAAGGGCAGATGCATGCCTGATCTCATTGGACTTCGACCTCCCTCCTCTCAGCTGTTCATGACGGTCGTTTTGACTTCACAGGAGCATTTCACAGGAGATCAGAGATTGACAGTTACACTTAGCCGGCACTGTGGAACATGGCAAAGGCAAAGAAAAAGGAGACACACACGATGACCCATGAATACTGCAAGAAAACCCATCGTACAGAAACGGCAAGACTCGGGAAGATTTGGTTCAATTCAAAAACTAATTTGTCCATGCGCTGCAGAACGCAATGGAACAGTATAATTCATAAGAGGCCACTCTTGGCTTGATAAGAAGGCTTGATTTGCGTGGTGTGGGTAGCTTTGCACAGCGCGTCGCAGCACCTCTTAAGGAATTCTACTTGTCATTTGCACGTCATTTGTATCTTGCACGATATCGGACCCTACTTTTTTCTGTGTTGTGTACAGCAGAACATTCTCTCTAAAATGGTAATTAATACATGATCAAAATCTAGAGATAAAGGAATTTCGTGGGTAGTCTTCTGCAGGTGCGAACTAGCCCCAGAGAGTGATAGTTTGACGTGAGAGCCCATTACCTTCAAATAAGGTCAGCTGCAACCATGATGATTGCAAGAAGTGTAGCACTAAGGATGGCTGCATAACAGCTAGTATGATGCTCTATGCAATTGAAAAAGTCTCCAATAAGGTTGCGTAATCTTGTTGTGAGACATATAAGCCAACCTGTATGGCGCCGCTTACGGAATAGCTTATAAGTCCTGCGTTTGGTGCATCTGCTTTCACATTTTTGTCCTTGTGCTTCAACTCATAAAATTGAACATTAATCAAATGCACCTGTGGATTATGAATAAAATGCACTTCTAAAATCTTTCATGTTCCATTCCATGATAAAATAGCAAATTTGTCAGAACAGTGTTTCTATCAGAAACCATACAGTTTTCAGGGGAGACACCAGGAGTAACAATACTTACGACGTTTGCAAAAGAACAGCAAAGGATAACAACTTGAAACTGAGCCGAGTTGTCAATAGTCCGAAAATAGTTCTCAGTGTGATACAAAGGGCAGAAATTCACTTGTAACATTCACGACATCCACTCTTTTTGGCAGCTCACCGCTGGACTTTTTTTGTAAGGATCCATAACGCTTTCAGGGCATTTCTCGGTGTGATCACTGCTAGGAGAGCAATAGAAGCGCTCTACACGATGGCCGCCTTCTGATGGAGAAGCATCGCGAGAGTGAGAAGCCGGTGCACCTAGCCTTCCTCGGCTTCCAGGTTGTTGATCGCTTACAGCACCCTGCCCTACCCTACTATACATACATACATACAGGGAGAGGTATCGCCTGAATTTTACTTATACTCGAATGACCCATTCGAATAGGCATTCGAATGATTTTCATTCGAATTTGAACATTCGAATTCGAATATTCGAAAAATCACGTTTTTTCAAATGTTAAAAAATCGCGCTTTTCGAATGTATTCGAATTCGAATGCTCGAGAATTTTCGGTATTCGAAAGCATTGGAATGTTCGAAATTTTTGCGAGAGCATAAGTATAGCCTGAATGGCTAGCATGGTCTCTGCAGGAGGGTTACAGATTTTCTTGCGAGTGACAGAATATGAGCAGCACTTACAAGATTTCTGGTGTTCAAACCATTACGACACTCATCAGCCGTAAACATATAGGGCGATTGCTTCAATCGAAGTCTAGGAAAAGAAGCATACTCAGCTGCAATCATTTTTAGACAGCGGCTATTCACTTTATAGAGGGCTTCTTTTTTGCATTCACTCTGACCTCTATTACCTTGGATGCTGCCATCAAGACCGGGGAAGTTACGTTCCTGTAATGGACGCCTTTCTCTTATCGTTAGTGCGGAATGATAGTCAGTCGCTATTTTTTGATTTTTTTTTGCTAGGGCCAGCACTCAGGTGGTCTGCCGCAGATATCGTTCAGAAGACGCGTCACAGATCGACCAGGCAACCAATGTCGATCGATACCATCGGCCACTTCAACGGCTACCGGTTTCTGCTCAGGTCTGCCCTTCAGATAGGATTATTCCATGTGTGGCGCGTTTGTCACTCAGCCGTTTCCTTATTCTACAGCCACTTCAGGCCGCGTTTTCACGTTACGAGCGCTTCCCACATTCTAGCTTTGCATTTTCCGTTGCATTTCTGTATTTCACAAAACGTGGAAATTCTAAATCAGGCACTCTTGGCTACCATCGATCGATATTTTGAGCGGCTTTCTTTCAGATTTAACCAATTGAGATGTGAGTGACGTGATTCTGATGGCGACTGAAGGGCTTCACAACAGGGGGAAGGCAATCAATATCGATCGATATTATTGATCTTTTGGTGGTAATATTGATTTTTATTCACATTCGCCCGTTCTCTAACTTCGTATGCCAGACTTTGTATCTCTGTGCGCTAGGTTATGAAAGGTATGGGTGCAGTTCTAGAGCGGGAGGGGTCCTCCTCACTTCAGGTGCCAGAGTGCCAGACTTTGGCTGTAGTACGTCTAGGACTACTTCTTTTCAGCTCTTACCAGCTGTGTAAGTGGTTAAGTCTGAACCTCCTCTGTAGACCTGCTATTTATAAAACCAGTTTCAGCAATCGCAGAAAGTTCTCGCACTGCTGACACAACTCCCTCAAGGTTGTAAATGTTGGGTGATCATGTCACACTTTGACTTCACCTGCTAGCAGGCCGTTCCCGCCCCCCACACCCTCCATATCCACCCACACATACCACACACACACACACACACACACACACACACACACACACACACACACACACACACACACACACACACACACACACACACACACACACACACACACACACACACACACACACACACACACACACACACACACACACAACACACACACACAACACACACCCACACCCACCCACCCACCCACACACACACACACACACGCGCATTCGGTTTTTCACCATCTCTACTGACATCTGACACCCTGAATACTGGTAAAGCCAAGAACGTGAATGTTAGAAACAAGCAGGAGCAGAACTCCTTGTAGAAAGGATCTCCCTTCATCAACCCAGTAAATGGTCGGAACGTGGAACACTTTCCGCAACATGCCATTCATTCTCACGATGCTGTCAGAACTTGTGGTCCTTTCCAGACCGTGGTGAGAACTTCTGTGTGGCTAGTTGTGAGTTTGACGTTTCATGTATCTAGAAATCATGAATGAAGTTTGTGTTTTTTCCTTTTTTTAGTCGCATGGCCTATTTTGTTTGTTGTTCTCACATAGAGTGCGCGTCCTTGAGACGAAGTTAAATAAATAAATAAACGTTAGGATGTTCAACAGCTTAGGCGACCTAACGAAGTTTTATTCGAGCTATACCCATTACGGAAAAAGACAGCGTAAAATATGACCAGCATGGTTAACCAGTAAGTTACTTTGCCGAGCGCTCCCGCCTCGGACGGGGCGGCTCTCCCTGGCCGGAGCGACGCGACCGACCCTCCTCCGCTGGCTCCCTGCTCTTGGAGCGTGAACGCCGCCGACTCTTCGAACTTCGACGCGGTGACCTGTCCCGAGATCTTTTCCGGTTGGGTGACTCTCTTCGACGCTTTGACGCTCGTCTTGGCCGCGACTGGTTCGACTCCTGTCGAGGCCTGGAAGTCGGCGGAGACCGTGTCCTCTCCTGCCGCGTCTTGTAAGTCGGAGGAGAGCCCGACCTCTCGGCCGGCGCTGGATTCGACAACTTCGGAAAGAGAGGTTGCGGGCCTTGGGCGGAAGGCGGCGGCTGCATCAAATTCATAAGCTGCTGCATGGGGGTTTGCACCAGCCCCGCGCCTTGGGAGGAGCTCATAAATTGCGGGCTGATTTGGAAAATCGAAGGGGTGAACGTCAGAGCTCCATACGGTGATTGTGAGGGAGCACCAAACGAGCTCGTTAAGTTCAGCGGGACTGCACCGAGCTGTGCCATCGTGGGGACACCGCTGACCATCATTGTAGGTTGCGATGAGAACAGCGACGTTGCCGTCTGGAAGGACGGTTGGACGACAGCGCCTTGAAGAGACGACGACACGGAGGCGAACTGTCGATATGATGCGGCCACCGACGAGAGCATCTGCTGCACTAGTGGCGAAGCAGAGGGACGGTTTGGCGGCACAGGTTTGGGCTTGGGGCTTTTTGAGCGTACGCGAGCAGAAGGGGGCGCTGCGTTAGTTAGGGCAGTCGGTGGTGGCAGCAGCGGAATCGAGCCGGGACCAATGAGTGGTGGAGGTCGAGGCCGCGGCTCCTCATTCAACGAGTAGGTCGACGGACGCTGCTGAGCTTCTTGGAGTTTCTGAAACAAACCTCAATGAGAGCGAATATAAGTTTTCAAACGATTTACACCTTCACCTCATAAATGAAGCCCAACCACTTCACCTACTGAGCCTAGCAGAAGCAGAGACCGAGAACGTGAGGTACCGAAACAATTCAGACGACAAAATCAGCAGTGCAGGAGCGGGTAGAGCAGTTCCCTCAATTGGATGTTTTTGGAGGGTGCATGTGGGCGGAGGCAGGTGTAGGCGTCGATGAACGGCTCACTTTGGGGTTTCGTTCGCTCAGAGATTAACCGAGTCTTCAATGATACTGTTTTTCTCCGTGAAAGGCGAAACAATCATTTGTTCATCAGGGGCCAGATCCATCAACGACTTACAGAGATTTAACGGAGAAATTACAGCCGAAATTCCTGATAACGCCAACATCTCACCATATCGCCTATTGATAAGCCGCGTTAATTGGTGTTTTTTCGGGAATTTCGCCTGCGATTTCTCCGCTAAATTTCTGTAAGCTGTTGATGAATCCAGCCCCAGGAGGTCACCCTAACCACTGTATGGGCAACGGTGACTACTTGATGTCCCGAAAGAGTGGAGTGCGTGGCGCATCTCACAACCAGATATCACTAAGGACGACCCTAATCCTCTCACTCCTTACGGCTGTACCAAAAACGCAGCTGAGCACGACACAAGAAGAACAATTTAGGACATGTTCACCCCATGACTAAGAGAACCCTCACGTTAACAGCTTCTGGGCGCATCTCTGGCCTAGCTCTTTCGGACCTTCATAGGGCTATTGAGCGTGTCCCACGGAATACATTCGAAACTTCAATACTTATGAAGGAGAGACAAGAACAACACCTGAGCTGTTCTCCTGAGTTAGAGACTAGAGATATGCCGGAAGACCTAGCATCCGACAAGAGCAACTGCTGAAGGCTTTGCGAAACTGTACAGGGTGCGCCATAAATATGGTCACTTTTTCGCGCGTCATTTTTTGTATTTGTTTGCGAACGTTTTTATGTTTCCATTGTTTCTTCGGATTCTACGTGTCATCTTAACCGTATATAGTGTTTTTTGCATCTCCACACTGCTTCTATCAGAAATGGTAAAGTCTTGTTGTCAAAGAGGCGCAATCTTGGATCCGAGAAGGGCAGGACTTTCTGTTCCCAACATCGCTCGTCTGCTGAAGCTGCACAAGATGACAGTCTATCGCTGTGTGGAACGTAGCTCTCTCGTTGATCGTTCCCGACCTGGCTGCCCGGTATCCGTAGCTACGATCAGTCTTTGGAAAATCGTGAAAGAACAATTCAAGTGGAATCCAGGCCGCGGCATGAGAAAGATGGCATCCGAGCTCAACGTATCGGTTACGATGATGAAGCGAATTGCTAAGAATGAACTTGGACTATACCCCTACAAGTTCCGTCAACTGCACGGACAAACGCCTGCACAGATGGAAGGAAGAAGAAAAAATGTCCAAGACTCCTCGAGCGGCACGACCACTGCACGACGCTCTTCACTGATAAGAAACTTTTCTCAATTGAGCAGCATTTTGACCGCCGAAACTCGCGGTTATTGGCTGAAAGTGGTGAGGATGCAGACACCGTTAACAGAAACTCTCATGCAGCTTCCCGGTTTTTTTTGGGCCGGAGTCTGCGCCACAAGATGGACACGATTGGTTTTCGTTGAAAAAGGAGCCAAGGTCAACACCAATGTCTACGTGAACGACATTGTGATGAAGGAGTTGCTTCCCTAGGCTCAAGAACACTCTGGGAATACAACATGGACCTTTCAACAGAACGGCGCACCCGCTCATAAGTCCAAGAAGACTCAGGAGTGGTGCGCAAGGAATCTTCCCAACTTCATCCCTGTTTCTGAATGGCCGACAAACTCGTAAGATTTGAGTGTTATGGATTACTGCGTTGGTTCCTTCTAGAGGGTGAAGCCTGCGCTAAAAGGCGCACTACGATTCGAGGATTGAAATCTTCACGGGAAAAAGCATGGAAGGAAATTCCGCAAGCAACCTTGCGTGCCGCCATTGAGTCCTACCCTAAGCGTCTGAAGGTTGACATTCGTGCCAAGGAAGATCATATTAGATGATATCCACTTTGCGTGTTAACTAGATTGTTAGGAAATTGTTGAGGAAGTTTCGCTATTCCCTGACAAATTCCCCGTGAGTAATTCGCTTTTTATTGAGTGACCATATTTATGGCGCACCCTGTATTAGGTGGTGCGTCATAAAGCCCTTCTCGAGCATTTCGTTAACTGTCCACACCTTGGTGCAACTAACCGCGAGATGTATTTTCGGCAATGTTTTCACATCAGAGGGAAGGAGCACCCCTTAGCATAGAATTCTAGGAGCCACAGCCGTTCAACCACTTTCCCGTGTCCCCAAAATAGCCGGCACTATTTCAAAGACCATAGCTTTGCTACGAGTAGGGCTGTTGAAGAAGTTTAGGGTGCGCATGAAAATCCACGGAAACATGAATTTTGCGACGCGCAGGTCCTAGGGAGTGTGCTGCGCACCCTATCACAACTTCAGAGTTTGAACTCCGCTTACTGTGTATGGGCCAAGCGCTTGTCACAGTTTGTTGTAAACTGACCATATCGTTGTAACATGCTATCTTGGAGTTCGGAACTATAATAAATAACAGCATAAGGAAACCTGCTACAGAATAGTTAACCACAAAAATTGAGTAATGGCTAAACCGTAACTTCGCGCCCAGCAACACTAATGAGCTGTGGACCTTCGAACAGCGATGGTTTTTTGAGAAGACCTGTTCCTGAACAAGTTGTCGAGCTCTGTTGTCTAGTTTAACACAGGTACAGCATATTAGAGCGATATGGTCCATTTACCACGCAAAAAAAGACCAGCGCACAGACACACAACTCATGCAGCCAGAGATCTGAGCCCTCGGACGGACGGGGCTATCCCTACCGTTCGCCCTAAACTTCTCCAACAACTCCACCCGCGATGAAGTTATGGCCTTTCAAACAGTGTTCACACCTTTTTTGAAACCCTCTGTGTCTTTCGCAGACGCGACCAGTTGCGAACCACCCAGAGTGAAAGGCCTCCTCTATAGGTTGAACACAAACACAGTCGGAAGCTACGAAGCACAGTTCATAAACGCTTCCTTCTCATCGCATTAAAAACTTGATATGCTGCTGTGTCTACCGTGTAGAAAAACGAGTCTTCCACCACGACCTACCCTTAGCAAAATGTCTCTATTTTCGAGAGACTTAGTGGATTTTCTGGTTTTAGACAACCACGGTTGAGCTGCACTGTAGACATGGGAGCAATGGAGGAGGAGAATGCCTATACCCTTACAAACCATCCATGGTAACAACTGGATCTCGAGGGTACCGGGCGCTACAGGCAAACTCGACCGCAAAACAGGTGAAGCAGGCCAGATGCTCGACTCAGCGATTCCATAGTGCTCTGCTTCCAGAGCTAGAACGAACCTTCATAAAAATGTTGGCGGCATTCTTCACGTTGTTCCTCGATATGGACGAGAACACCTCCTTGTATTCCTCGAGCGCTTTCTTCGCGGCATCCATCTGCGCCAGATGGACTGTACACGCCTCTCCAACGGCCAGCCTCATATTCCTGAATGGGCGCATATCGAAAATCGAGTTGTAGTAACGATCTGAGGAGCTAGGTAGACTACACAGAGGTCGAAATCTAAACCTAAAGTAGACAGCGACACGGTAGTGGCGAGCGTTGGTTGAGCCTTCGATGCCGATTGTTCGATATTCCGGCATTTCCGGTGCAGAAGAGTCGTTGGAGTCCAGGTCTCGCAGCGCCAAGCAGCACTGCTGCAGCTGCGACTTCGAGTCGTTCCACTTCTTCGATTCGATGAAATGCTGAAAGCAAAGACGTAATGGAATGATCGTGTAAAACATTTTCGAAAGCTTTATGTAGCCAAATTCTCGCTCCTTCGGTAGAGGTACCAAAAAACTAAAGTTGGCTTCGTTAAGCTGCTAACAAGGGAGAAGGGAGACCATATCCGCTGTTTAGAAACTCTAGACGTGCAGCGGGAGTAATTTCACAGCACTGGTAGAAGCAATAGATCTACTAAAATTGCCTTGAGCAAGGGATCACCTTGTCAAGCATTTGATCGGGTAGAAGGCCGAGATGTGACCATGGATGTTCTCTGCCCATTTTACCCCCTAAGTTCTGGCCTTCATTTGAAACCACCGCCATAATTGAAGTCGTGATGATTCGGTTGAGAAAATGCTGATCCAGAGACGTTTGTAGGAGCCCTTCCTAATAAGCCTTCGACTAATTGATTTATTTTCAGGGTCTATCGCAAGTTTTGAATTAGTGAAGGAAAAAGATGAACCCACATTTAGCATGCCATAGAGGTCTCAAAAACAAGACATTTTAAATTCTTCAAGAATATATGTTTAGCTATCCGCAACAACAAAGGTGCAGTCTCGGAATGATCAACTTATCTATCTATTTATTTTTTCCTGCACCAGAAGTGCTACCGAAACAAACAAAAAAACTAGCAATTTAGCACCAGGTAAGGATTTGGAAGAAAATAAGAGTAGAAAAAACAGAAGTGGGTGAAAAACACATTGAGAGCTGATTCCCAAGCAAGAAGAAGTGGATTGGAGGGCAAGATCTGAATGCAAGAAGTACGTGGGAAGCGCAGCTGAAAGGAAGACGGATGACGTTGGGGAACACCACTCACCACGAGCTGCAGGCGGTGTCTGAGAAATCTGAAAACTGGACCAGCGGACGCGAGGCACTCCTTACAATTCAGTCTTCAACCCGTCACACTAAACTAGTTGTCAAAGTTGATCTTCCAAATAGTGATGTACTTCTTAGCGAAGAAGCTAGCCTGCTGTCTTAATGCTTTGTCTTGAGGGAATCTTCAACGTTATATAAGGTAGAGCGTAACATGCCAAAACAGGCACTATTTTGGATCAGCCTAATACTGTTACTTGAGCAGAATTCGTCCAATTCCACCCATCCTCTCAGAAACATGGAAGGCGGCTGGCTACTCACCTTAAGTCGAGGTAGGAAACAGATGTAAATGAATGCCCTGCAGTAGTCCCATCCACGATCCACGAAAATCGCTCCAAGAAGCGCTGCAACAAATCTTCAAGTAGAAGTGGTCATTTCTCACTGATTTCCAGACAGCTCTAAGGAAGACAGAGTTCCTGTTTTTTGAACGCGGCACCACGATATGCTGAATTTGGAGTGGTATTCAAGTAGTTCTACAAAGAAATCCAACCGACCCTCAACCAAGTCCGCCTTATCCTTCAGGCTTAATTCCGGAAGACGTGAACCGCCTCCAGGAGGGTGAATGATGAAGTAGTGAAGACCAAGATCTTCACAGATTTGAGACTGAAATTGCATCGTTGAAAATGAAGTGCGAAACTGCGGTCAGAAATTACAGCCGAAGCAATCCAAGGATTCCATGCCAGTCAGATACATTACCTGCGTTTCGTTGCACACGAGACATGTCCGTAGCAAAGACAGATGGCCTTCGTGATGGTTCGGGAAATGGTGGTAGAGATAGTTGGATATGACCAGCTGCAGCACAGCATCCCCTAACCATTCGAGTCGTTGGTTGTTGCCGCTAAAGGAATAAGTAACTCCTAAAACAGCTCCGCCGAAGGTGAGCGAAAACACCTACCAGGTAAGGGTATTGTAGGGAACGTTTCTGCGAGTAAGCGCCTTCGCTAGCAGGCGAATGTTCTGGAATTTGAAACCGAGCACGTCTTCGAGATCTGTGAGCTCAAGAAGTTCGTCGGTCTGGTCGATGATCATTCGATCACCCTCCGGTTGCTCTACCTGAACAAACGCACACTCATTGAGGATACACTTTATAGGGCCTAGCATGTTCAGAGAGGCTTTGCTGACTCACCTTTAAAGGATGTTCAGGCACGTTAAGCCACTGCTCTTTCACCACAAGATCATCACTGAACATAGCATCCGCAAAGACCCTAAAACTCCATCAATAGCACAAGCACCCACCCTTAAAAAGACAAGGCCAGGAAAAATAACCCTAAGATAGTTGATTTGGAAAAAGAACTTCGTTGGCTTCGGAGTATTTGGAGAGCCGATTACCAGCATACACGTGTTAACGGAGCAGATTCTGTGCCTCTACAGCTAGTTATCGACATCGATAGCTAACATATCCCCCTTAAAGCTTTTTGTTAATCGTTGTCTTACATGTTGATAGAAATCTAACTCTTTGCGCTTAGTTATACCCCCAGCATTCAGCTTGTTGTCACTACAAGCCCATCGTAGGGTGCATAAATGAACTGAATTGAATTATTCAGTAACATATTTCCCGCTACATTGACAGAACGCAGTTTTTCACATCAACGCCGTAAATAGGGTATCTATTTTTCAGATGACTTTCTTGAGCCAAGAGACTGTACTAATTGAAAAAACACTGATCGCTTGTTTAACCGAGATCTCGTACGTCAACAGTCTTGGTTAAAACCTGATCGCTAATGCGGTATTCCAAAGTTTTAGCACGTTTCTAGGTCCGAAGCTCAGAAAATGTGTCTCAATTGTTAGAGGCAATTCCATGTTTCTGCATATCAAATGCAAATCGATGGCTAGCTGGGCAGGCATGGAATCTTCATATTTGTCAATTCATCTATAGATTTTTAGGTCGTCCGCGGTTACCCGAAGGAAGTGAGAAGGCTTGGATTTTGACATCTCTTGTTTTTAAGGGGAACTAAACCAACAATGGGTTAACATCATGGAATATTTTTTTACACTCGGCGGAATAGAGCCAGATACAGTACTATGCCAGCGTGTTCATCCCGCTTTTGCGGTCTACCAAAATATCAGCATATTTACCCAAGCACTATGGTCTCTAACGCTTTCAACGAAATCCGAGACTTCAGGAGTCTTCTCTTATTCCCCAAATCAAGTCACTTCGATCATTGTTCTCTACACTCTTCATTATGCGATGCTGATCGCGTGTTCATCCCGCTTTTGCGGTGCCCCATTTGCAAGGTGCGTTGGCGTAGTATACAGGGTCGGAAGCAGAGTAGCTGGACATAAAGCAGGACGTTCTTCGTTTTCTTCTCTACACCTTCAATACCCTTTTGCCCTCCCAAAGCCGCTCTTTTTCTTCTACAAGGCCCGAAATAGATCGTTGACCAAACTGACTTCGCGATCTAGGAACACGCTGAATCATTGCATAATATAATAGCAGCAGACGTTCATTCCTTTTACGGTGAACAAAGCCACCCTCTGTTTGGCTAATGCTCATTGATAAGACCAGACCTGTTGTCCCTCACTTTCCACCCTCCTACTGCGGTCTCAAGAAATCAGATCCGAGAAGATTGTCACATCTAAGTTTCTACGGGAAACAAATTTGAGGCTGAATGACTACGAGTTGCTCGCACAGGTGACGTACAGCGAGCGACGGATGTCGCATAGAAAGAAGCAATGCATGAACTGGCAAGCACAGCTGATATTATAGAAGCACACAAAGTGGAGAACAGATTAACCGACTTTTTAGCCGAAGCCTGACCAAAGACCTCGTTAATATCGATACCACGAAAGGCAGCTCTCTAGAAAGCCATGCAAGGTAATCTCACCGATCGCACTCTTCAATTCCCCCGTCGAGGTAAATAGCAGCAAGCACTGCTTCGAACGTGTTCGCCAAGGACTTTCGGAAATCCTCCTCGTCACACAAGTCGATCCCATGCGCGTACATCATCCAGTCGCCTAGTCGCAGTTTCTGAACAGATACATGAGCTCAATTTTCAAGAGCGATCACATGGAGTCGTATCGAAGCTACAGTGTGAGGCAGCGCACCTTTCCCAGAGCTGCTAGATTACGGTTTTGAACAAGGGCACTGCGGTAGGTGGCCAGGCCACCCTCCTCCTGGTGTGGAAGAATGAAGAACAGTCGACTGGACACGATCTAAACACAGGGCTTTAAGGTGGCACAGAAAGCATGCAATCTTGGAACGCTTACCAACTCCACAACAGCATCACCAAGGTACTCCAGCCTCTCGTTGTGAGCTACCTTGGACAGGCCCGCGGTGCTGGATCCGGACTGTGACATTATGTGCATAAGGTTGCGGAATCCTGCAAAGCTTCTCGTGGTAGAACGCATTTGTCCGAAGAAAAAGCTAAGAATCGACTTGTAAAAACCATTTGCAAATGCAATAACGTGCAAATTTATTACACAAAAGCTCACCCAACACTGCTAGCTTCATAGAATTGCTTCATACTTGTGAATACCTGCTTTTTTCAAAGATACAGCCTTCCTCTCCTGATTTTTTATTCAACAAAACTTCTAATCCTGCTTGTACTGGATGCTGCCAACCGCTACACGTGATTATCACTTTGTCCACCTTTTAACAACAAAACGAAGAATGATGCCGCTAAACGAAGTCATGATCGGTCCAAATGGGCCTTTCAAATGCGACCTGTGTCACGGCTGTTGCGATTTGGTTCAATGGACACCGGCACACCCCCACTGCTATACTCTCGTACCACAACAGCCCCGGCCCTTTCAAGATAAAGCCCGAGCCCACGCTTTGGTAGACGTATTGGTTTTGTTTTTCTTCATCCCAAAATCGAACTGGATGCGTCGTCGTCAAGCAGAAGTCAATTAGACGAATTTTGTCACTGTCCCACCTTGACGTAAAACGTGGCCTGAGGGACACCTCTAATCCCTCACGAAGCTCAGAACTTGGAGACTTTCTCGACTCCTTGCTACGCGACATTGATCGTGCAGTGAATTGTTCATTAAAGGCCCAAATTTTAGAGGCGTACTTTTGCGCAAGAAGAGCGGTAGTGTTTAACAGTTAGGCGGACTTGATTTTCCACATCTTCTACTGCCATGCTACCAACACAAGATAGAAATAAACAAGCAGCTTATGGCGCCTCCAAGTGCTGAACAAACCGTGAGAAGAATGAAAACGTCCCTTGCCCACCTATTTGACTCCACTGTTCTTCCCGTACTAGCGCACATCTCGGAAGTATGGGCTTTGTGAGCGCTGGATAAACCTTTGTGAACGCTGGATAAACATGCTACCATCCTCGCGCTACAAAGAATAGAGAGTACGACGCCGCGGGATACCGAAAGAACACCAGCACACCCCCCCCCCCTACACACATGTGTTGATTGGACTTCGCCGTCAAAGCACTGATCGAGAGGTTTAAAGGTCCTCGAGTTCAACGGAGCAAGTCAGCTCTACTGGACTACTTTGGCACGCGGCAGACGCAAAGTGAGACGTTGCGGGCGCCCATTCATTGATTAGCCGGGCGGCAGGTGGAACGAATGACCCAGGTGAAAGGATGTACATAAGTGAGCTACATATTATTTCGAAATATTACCAAAATATACTTTTTAAATTTTTAAATGGGTATGTGAGCACATGAAGGTTTACACAGAAATAACAATTCCACAGCACAAAGATTCATACCTATTGTTTCCCGGTTCAAAACACGAATCTCGCTTCATCGATGTTGGCATTTCTTGGCATAGTCACATTATGAGTTTACGGCTCTCTAGCAGAATCAAAACTTTCATTACTTGGACCAATTTCACGAGACCTTATTTCCTTATGTTATCAGAACATCTCTAACGAGACCCAAAACATACCTGTTCTACCCTAGATTAAAGCACAAAAATTACCTTTCTTCTTCTCGTTGTTCTCAGTGAATGGCGCGTATCGCCGGAACAAGCAATTCGTGAGCGTTGTTTTCACGTGATCCACATTTGTGCCTCAAATGCGGCGATACTACGAACTGGCAGACAAACGGCTCCGACGGCGATAATTAAACCAACCAAAGTCATTCTTGTAGGAGGGATGTGTGAACGCCAGCTCGATCAAACTCCGATTGGCGAACTTGTAGTTGATGATTTTCTCGAATTCCTTAAAATCCACTGTTATGGATTGAAGGCACAATGATCAAGAAGACCTGCGACTTACAAAAAGGGACCAGTGCAGGCGAGCATGCTTAACTGCGAGTATCAAAAGAAGTACGTGGGCGGTTATATCAGCAAAAACGCCCGTGGAATAAAAACCAGCACAAGGAATTAGCTTCGTCGAGTTAGCCGACGAGGCGCTGAAATCAGAGGGGATACGATGAGAAGAAGAGAAGACACGAGCACAGAGGAGAAAACGACGGTCAAGCGAAGAAGATCAGCAAAGCATAATCTATAGCTGTCGGAGCCCAGCTTCTCCTTACCGCTGTTGCTTCAGCTCGTTTATCCGCTTGACCAAAGTACTGATCTCCTCCAATAATTCTCTCTGGGGACGAACTGAACTGGCGCTCGACTGGGCGTGACGAAGCTTATTGAGACGACGCTGAGCCTCGGCCAGTTCGGGATTTTTCAGGTTCGCATAGGCTATGGGCCTGAAAAATGCAGATAACACTGGGCTACTGGGTTACTGCAGCGGCAATCAGCCCAAACGAAGGAAGAACGAACGGCGATGCCTTGTGTTCGATCGCATAGAAGGGATACTCCACCGAAGGTATCCTTATGCTGTCCACACGAATGGTAGAAGGTCTCTGGAGAAAGTAGTGTTAAGCAAAGGGCAAACATGCAGAAGAGGAGCGAAACTTCCACAAAAAGGGTGAGTTCTGAACAAAATTCTGACCCAGTAGGGAATCGGGGGAAGGGGGGGGGGGGCGAAGCAGGGATATGTGCACAGCAAAGTGGGAAGAAATAGGCGAGCTTGCAAGTACCTGTGCACTGCCTGCCTTCAGGGGACTGCCTCACACGATCTTCGAATTTACCACCTTTTCCTACTGGAGAATCCCTCCAAGACTTCTCTTTTTCGAATCAAGAAAAGTATCTATAGCCATCACCAAAGGATGTTTCTAAAATCTAAAGACACTGCAAGATTAACCTCATCGGAAAAAACACAAATAAAAGACGGGTTGTGCTACCGTTAATGAACACAACGTTCTCTCAAAATTCGTATGTAATCATCCCCTCAATGTAAAGGACGAACAGCTTAGAATTTTCGCAGGCGAAACAGGATAAAGGTGGGCCAACAACGGATGACACCATGTTTAAGAAGAGCACATATTCTAAAAAGTACCGTTTTTGGGTTTGTTGCCAGCTGGAATCTCTTTGAAGAGAGAACCTTAGCGATTTCAGGCTCACTGTAGGATGCGAACGTCTCCACTTCCTTCTCAGTCACTAGAGGAACAAACGATCCGCACAAATGCCGAATAACAATGCTCATCGGTAGAAGTCGCTGCTTGGCATCTAAAATGAGCGATTCACCATGAAATCTTTGCAAGCAAAACAATGGTCCTCCTCCGAATTAAACTGGTTTTCTAGCGTTCACATTGTACCGTCTCGCTGAATGTATTGCAACCGCAGCAGGATGCTCTACTTCTACCTTTCATCTGCATTCATCAGGATTAACTGAGTGGAAAACAGAGCGTCTAGTGCAACATGGCTGTTGAATGCACCTAGTTGAGTCGCATCACTCTTGTACACTTAAGGCGGAGCCAGGAATACGAAGAAATGGAAAAGTAATACTAAGGCAACTCACCATGATCACAAACGAACCGTGGCATTACATGATAAATAGGACACCCGTCATCAACACCAAAGGCGCGCAACGATTCGTCGAACAGCTCCATGAGATCGACAAAGACGTAGCGATGGAACAGATCCAGCTCTTCGACAGTAAAGCACTGGAACGATTAAATTTCGTTAACTGAGAAAGGAACAATCACCGTGACTCACATTAATCATCGGCGCCTTTTCAAAGTGAAACTCGTATTCATTAATCCACCGCGAAACCGGCATACGTGGAAGAACTTCAGGTAGTTCGCGATGAAAGAAAACCTGGAGAATGTTCAACGTTCAAGTGATCGATAGATAAGAGATAGTGATCTTATAAATCTCATAAGTCTTCATTTTTGACATTGTGAGCAAAAACAACATCCACTTCGACGAAGCTGGCTCAATGCGCACTCAAATGATCTCTTCCGAGGAAGGACCTTCGTCAGCAATGAGAGTTTCAGTTATGTAGCACAGCAGAACTAAGAAGCTGCACAATTGAATCACGCCAATAAATGAGTGAGTTGAAACGCGAGTGGCCGGTTAATTAATTCGATGCAAACTATGGAGTTGCTAGCGTTACCGATATCAAGGAACAGTAAGAAGAAGCCGCCGCTATAATGAAGAATGCGTTCCCTCCTACGCTCGATTAGAAAGTAAGGCCTGCTACAATGGCTGCAGGTCGCCGAATTCAAAGCGGAAGGAAAAATTCTGGTGCTCCGTGAGAGGAAATCTGATAATGGGCTATCAAAATACAGAAGTAATCTGCCGTGGTGAGCTTTAATGAGGCACTTCCATGACCGCGACAGGACAGAATACAGAAAAGAAAAAGGATGGAGTTGAGCAGTCCTTCTGCAGGATGCGCCATGCGCTCTACTTCTACAGAATCTTGAGGGAAAAGAATGCAGATTAGTGCTATACAATGAACAAGTCATTGTTTCATGTTTCCTAGACAGTTCTGGCACCGATTCATCGACCCTGGAGAGAAAAACGAACCAAGAACTTCTTTCCAGAAACCACATGTCAGCCAGTGCCTCCTTCGACTGTGCTACTACGTGCCACAATATGCAGTGCCCATATAAAGGGGTTCAAATCAGTAACTTCACACGCTTGCGGAGAACACGGAGACTGAATTGCAAACGAAGAAGTGTCGAAGTAAAAAGCGAAGACATAAGCCACCATGGCATGACATACCGAGAACCCTTGAAACGCATAAGAGTCGCCAGAGTGGAGTATTCGACTGCGAGTGCCCTCTCCTTGAGGTGCTGATGGCCTTCTGACAACCAGAACATAGTGGTGAAGTTTGCCGGCGTTGCTGAAAACGATCGCGCATTGTCTCCGAAGACTAAGATCATCAACACTAGAAAAAACCACTGACGCACTTCTCAGTCGGAGCACAAGGAGGAATTCGGGATTCACCAGGAAAAACGTTATGCCGCAAGCCACTCTGCTTGGCCAATGGCGAGCATCGGCACATCAGACCGTAGGCACCCTTAATGTTTCAACATTGCAAGTACAGGCTTTCTCGAAAGCCTGGAAAACCTAAAATCTGAGCAGTACTCACCACTTCTGGCTCGTTAAAGCAAATATCCTCGCACAACGCAGCACCGCTTCTGTATTTCCTGTCAAACTGAAACAAAATAAATTAAAGGTTGCCTTCAATCTAGCAGTGTCGCAGCCCAAAGAAATTTCCCTAAAGCATCACTTAGTTTTATGGCATAATGCAGACTACCGCAAGGGAAGTACATGAGAGCACTAGCTATTTTCTTGTGACACAGTTTGATATATTTGTAAATGCAGAAACGATGAAGAATGACTTCAGAGGACACCAATAAACGAATACTGGAGACCAAGATGCTACGTAGGCGCGCCACTTTGAAATGAAGTGATAAAGCAAAGAAAGAGATAAGATGACTCAAGCTCAGGAATTTTCCTCGAAAACCTGAAAAATGGGGTGGACAATGTGGTCCACAATCTCTCGAAAGAAATTCGTCCCTATGTTGGAGCCCCTAGGTCCATTAGTCGCTTGGCTGCAAATGAAGAAGTATCGGCGGATGCGAAACTCCTGCTTTTTCAGCAATTTTCAGACTTGGACAAGAACACCGACAAGAAACTTCTCACAGCCTTCTGAAGAATATCTAGAAAAAGAAGTACCGAGAGCTTCTGAACAAGTCATAAAAGCTCAATGACCGTACGAAAGTCCCGCCTTATTATATTCACCCCTCTGCCCGTGGGAGGGTGATGATAACAGTGGTGCAGCCACCACCAGGAATCGTCCCATATTCGTTTGTTTTTCGTGTTAATACTCCATAATGAAAAAGACCCAACCCTCTAGAAGCTACGGATGTGCAAGCTGTCCTGGATAATGCTAACTGGTAATGGCAGCTACAAGTAAACTCATCAGCTCTGAACAACGCATTAAGCCCAACCTAGCAGCCAAGGAGAGAGTCCGACTGCTGCCGACAGGGACGGCTAGTAACGTCTTACGCACGCGGTCGCCGTGTTGTGCTGCTGGGCGCGCTAGGTCGCGAAAGTGTGCACCACCGGCTATTAGCTACGCTCTTTCGACTTGCGAAAGGAAAAGGAAAGAGCGAAATACCTTCGCTTCGGCTTCAGACTGAAGAAATACGAAGATGTCTTAGCGTTTGTTAGAAGGGTGACTGCGAATGGCGCGGTACTTGAACTATTACAAGCGAATTGGCGAAAGATGACGATCAAGTGGCGAGAAGGACTACAATTGAAGGAAAGTTACGGAAATGTGGAACTGAAGAGTCTTTGAAGCTCAGCAAAAGGTTCACGTTTCACCAATCCCTGAGAAGTTTTCCAAGGCTTGATAACAAGGCCATGTATTCAAAGTAAAATCTTTCATCTTCCAAACACCGGCGAATATTCCCTACTGCTTTCCCAACTGCTTCTTTTCTTCCGCTCCAACCAAAAGACGTCGACGGCCGCCGGCACACACTTTCGCGCTCTAGCGCGCCCAGGAGCAAGACGCGGCGGCCGCGCGCGTATGACGTCACTAGCCGTCCCTGTCGGCAGCAGTCGGACCCAAGGAGAGGCCGTTCTAATGGTAAGGAGCCTTGATACGTCAGGTAATATGCGAGGAAGCGGGTCAACCCCTAAAGGCTTCTGAACGCAAACTGATTCAGGTGAAATGGTTTAACCGGAACGCTGCAACTAGTTCTCCAGAACCTGAAAAGAAAATTCAATAGGGCTGTGGTAAGACCTACCACACTAAACGATGTTGAATTCTAGCTGGATGGGACTAGTCATCCAAATGAAGGCGTGGAAAACCGTAGGGGGCCGTACGAAGACAATCGAGGAAAACCAAAAGGCTGTAGCTTGAAACTATACTAATATAGACCTAGACGCTTCTATGAAACGACTACAGAGAGTAAAAAAAGATTTAAGAGCATGACCACTACAAGAGATTAATGCTGGAATTGCTGCAGTACACTATCTCCTGAGAGCACCGATTGCGAGCGAATAAGCGGTGCCAACAAGAAGAAGAGGGGAAGACGAAAAAGAGGAGGAGAAAGAAGAAGAAGAAGAAGAAAAAGAAGAGAAAGAGGAGAAAGAACGGGCAGGGCTTCCAATCAGCCACAAAATGAAACTCGCGGCGCGCCAAAAAGTACCAACCTCTTTGCGGAGCAGGTACGAGCTTCGCTGCCTGGTGTTCATTCGATCTACATCACTCCATTCAGAGTCATCGTAATCGCCAGCATCGTCCGCATCAGTATCGGTGTCATCGCTGAGATCAGAGACATCCTTCTCGTCGTCGTTACTACCCGAGTCGACGGCGGAGTCACAGTCGCTCTCTTCGGACGTGCTGGTGTCAGATGAATCGGAATCACTATTCTCTGAGCTCTGTGCGCCTGAAGAACGTTGAATATGGTGCACTAGTGCTGACTTCTAGTTTAGGGAATGAGTATTGAGATCTCACATCGCCAACAGGAGTGCATAAGGATCTTCTCCGGCGGCTCAAGTTTGGGTCGATCTTTTCTCATCCGTTCCACAGTCTTCAGCAGCTGCTTGAACACTTCCAGATCCTTGCGGTATCCAGAAGTCGACCGGACACCGCCATGCTTTGACTGTAAATCAAAGTGAAGTGCATAAATGAAAAGAATCCCTTGAACTAGCCAAGTTACGCAACACAAAAGACAAGGATAGGCGAAAGAATAAGGATTTGTCGACACCCTGCACTGGCATATCGCTAGACGAGGTAGTACCGCAGCTTCCGTTCTGTTTTCTTACAACTGTACACACTGCGGGCTTCATTTAGAAGGAACAGTATGAGATATTGGTTCAGCTCCGCCTGATGCACTCTACTAGACACGCCTCAGTTTCATAGTAGTTCACTACTTCGCTAATAAAATATGACGTAAAACACGTGCATAGATAATAATACAAGTGTAGTGGACCTAGAGAGCTCGAACCCCATCTGCGCCTAACAAGCTCCAGGTTTTCAATCCTAACAATAAGAAGTGGAGGCGAACCACGTACCAACCAGACACCGAAGATAACAGAGAGATGCGTACCAAACCAGAACCAGGAAAACAAGGAATCGGTAGATATACGACTGAATTTCAAGCTGCAACATTCCAACGACAATAAACCTTCTCACCCCTGGTGAAAATAATGCCCACTGCCATCGGATGTTTCTTAACGAAGCGTTTGTGTAGCCACTTCCCATCCGAAAGGCGTAGGTATCGCGGCTGGCAGGAGGCACTGGCTTCGATCACATCATAGGGTGATTTCAGGCTAGATTTCTATGAACTCCTTGGCTATTCGTACCTTCACAGTTGGTGGCACCACGGTTATCCTGTAGTGGTAAAACAACGACTTTTCCATCAGCTGTCTGAAGTAAGCTACCGAATGTGGCAAAAATGCATTGAAACCCCTCCACGACGTTCGATAGAGTTAGAAGGTGCCACGCACCCAAAGGTGTAATGAGTAAGGCCGAGTCTTCTTCGTGAATAGCACAGAAGTCCAAGCCATAATTTAGATCAAAGCCACTCGCGTTTCTATGCATTTCTCCCAACACATATTTTCAACAGCCCTAAGATCGCACAGGATAGTCAAAACATAATGTCGCGCTCGCCCAGAGTATACGCAAAAAGCATAGAAAATTATCATTCTATGATGTACCTGCTTGTAGTCGGAGCATGGAACTGCCTCAACAGTTTGTGTTTGTTCAGGAATTTTCGCTGTTTCTGGATCGATCCTGATGTACTGCAATGAAAGCAAGAATATACGGACGTGCAGACATATGCATATACGAAAAGCAGTATGTGAGAAGGCTAAACCAGTACTTTACACCACTCACATTTACGCATCCATAATTCTCAAAAAACATACCTCCTCATCCATCAATCTTTTGAAAACTTCCGGATCAAGTGTGAGGTCACCGTCTAAACACATGTGTCAGGAATTTCTGTTGCGATCCGCCTTTGTGAAGCCAACCTCTGGCAGCATCCTTGTCTTCTTCCCCGCTCTCTACTTCCCCCTCTTCCAACGCGCTGGAGTCATCGGATATGACGATGCTGTCCACATCGGAGAAGTTCAGTTCCGATATCGACGATATGGTTTCATCGTCGCTCTGCAACAAGAGGCGGCACTAGTGAACTCAGTGTAGCGCACTAAATCTTGTTCAAAATAGGTCTACTAGGAGTAATATGTCATGGGAAGAACGAATATCATAGTCGTTTTTTGCGGAAATGCATTATAAGCCCGCTAGATTAATCTCGAATCGCCCAAGGCCTTGCGAAATAGCGCGCGCTGGTAAGAGACGCAGAGACTCCGCTCCTACCAGCACGCATTTGCGGCCGTCTCCGGGGGGTCCGGGGGGGGGGGGGGGGTTACCAAAGTACGCCGTGGCGTGCAGGCGTGGCGACTAGATACACACAGCGAATGTAAATGTAGTCTCTCCTCGTCTCGATTACAGATTCAGGTCTTATTTTCTTCGGAATTGGGAAAGGGAGAGAACTCTAGGATGAAGGCAATTTTAACACAGGTGTGCTAGTGGGCCTACACCGCGTAGTCCCTTTCCTTGTCCGAGCTTCAAGGCTTTTCGAGATTTCAATACTTCTGCCCTGGCTAACCTCTGCTGCAGGCTAGAGACGACGAAATAGTGTTCATCGGTAAGGGGCGGTATCTCTGCGTCTCTTACCAGCGCGCGCTATTTCGCAAGGCCTTGGGCGATTCGAGCTAACGATAAGTATGGCGGGCTTATAAGGCATTTCCGCAAAAAACGACTATGATATTCGTCCTTCCCATGGCAGACTACCCCTAGTAGACCTATTTTGAACAACATTAGTGCGGTACACTAAGTACACTAGTACCGAAGAGACACGTTAGCATACCGCAATAATGCCCTAAGGAAGCTCCGCGGTTGTTAACAAAGGTTCAAAGATATCACAATGAAAAGTGGGCTCTCAGGGCCGCATGAAGACGCACTGTATCCACCCCAATGTCAGCTGCGACATGAACTTGAGAGCACCCTAATCAAGAATCTGTCCAAGTGGCTGCCAGCAACGTCTGTTCTTTCTACCTCGAGAAGAAGTGGATTAGAATTGCGAAGCAGATCACTTTCATCGGTCATCAAGAGTCTCACGTAAAAGTCCGGCAAAAGCGATGGTGGCATCCCTGGTATTCTGATATCCCATGCAAGCCAATTCGCTACGGCTCACCACCAGAAGTTTTTCAGCGGAAAGTATTGCATTTCTGCACCTAAAGGGCCCAGTAGACGACTAGACCTTTTAAAGGAGTGTAGATGGTGGACCTACGTTGCCGGACTACATGGCAACTCTAGAATAGACATTAGATGGCCACACCCCGGACTTCCTTGAATAGTGCGGAACTAATAGAAGAGAACACATGAGTGAATAGGACAATTTAGTGTTGCCTTCTCCATGGGGAAGTGTGTCCCCGCAGTCTGTTTCGCTTCCAGCGCGACTGGAATGCTCTAGAACCACCACCTGCCCAGATTCTGACATCACCCTTGGTGCGTCGCCGACATGGACTCGAACCATCGCGCGCGGGGAAACGATTTGAATTGCACAGAGGGGTGTTTCTAGACATGGTCGAACTACGAACGTCAAGAGAGCCATTAGAAAGCGGAAGAACCACGACGTTGCCATGTGGACACTTGCTCTGCAAAAGTTTGGGGACATAGAACGTACAAGCCTGCACCAACCTCTGAGAGACGATCGACGAGGTTCCGCTGAGAGTGCCTCCTGCTCGCTCTTTCATGCATTCGTCCAAGACTCGGTTACCAGTTGACATTTACAAATGTTCTGCAGTAGGGAGACATCCCAATGATTATGCTTCCCTCACACCGGTCCGCAGATTGGCGTTAGAGCGCAGCAGTCGTTCGTCTTTGCCAGACGGATGGATGCTATCTAGGGATACGAAGTCGGCAGCGGACGCTTTATAATATTATCGAATTTGCAGGATTCACCAACCGCTTACCGTACTGTAACAGAGAAAACACCGCCGAACCCCTGGTATGACATCCATTAGCATCAGGTTCGGCGGCATTTTCACCGTTACAACTCGGTAAGCCCCTGATATGACATTCATCAGCATTAGTCTTTGGCAGTATTTTCACCGTTAGAGGGCTGTAAGTGGTCGATGAATCTGGCCCCAGGTCTTAACACGGCACTGGTTACGATAGGCACATTTCCCGCACTTAAGTCGGATTTATCTCCCCATCGATGTGGGAATGGGCTCCACCAATTGGTTCTGTGTTTCATACAGCGGAGATCCTTGAACACGTTCTGGGGCCAGTTTCACCAACGATACCGCCGGTATTGTCTCACCGCGGATTCCCCATACAGCTCTCTATGCACGGCTGTGAAACCACATTTGCACCACACCGCTTGTTGATGGATCACGGTGTCAAGGGGTTTGGCTGTACTTTTCACCGTTGCCGGCCGATAAGCGGTTAATGAATCCGGCCCCTGGAGAAGAGAATTCACGACGTCGTCGAGATGAGTAAGAATCAGCGTGGCTGCGTTCCCAATTGCGGAACCATCGACGCATTTCACTCCACCAGATTATTACTGGAGCAACAGCAGGAGGAGGGCAAGATCATTCGCTACGCATTCCTGGGTTTGGTAAGTCGTTTGACTGTACCCCTCACTAACGATAAGTGATTCAGCTTGCGCTGTGGGGACATGGCGTTACAGCGAAGCTAGTCAACTGAGTCAAACTGCGGTATCACCTGTATCACCTGTCGTCCCGTTGATCATCGACTTGCTCGAGCGGGCGCCAGTAGAGTCTCCATTCGTCCCTGTCGCGTGCCAGAGTGGTCCAATGGATCCTCCTCGCTCGAGGGACACGAAGAGCGTCATATCGGTGGTTCAGGGCTTTCACGATGAAGTCCGACCAACTCGTTGGTGGGCGTCCTGGTGTTCTTTTGACATCCCGCGGAATCCAGTCTGTGACGGCTCTCGTCCAGCGGGTGTCTGCGAATCGCATTACGTGGCCGGCCCACCTAATTTTCGACGACTTGGCCCATGCGACAGCGTCTCTGATCTTCGAACGTCGGCGAAGCTCGGAACTCCGGAGGCCTTCTCTCACTTGCGTGAGTCGTGTCACTCCGAGCATCGTCCTCTCGATTCCACGCTGCGCGACGCTGATCGCGTGTTCATCCTGCTTTTGTATAGCCCAGGTCTCTGAGGCGTATGTTAGGGCAGGAAAAACAGTGGAGTCGAATAGGTGGGCACGGAGTCGGACGTTCTTCGTTTTCTTCACGACTTCTTCGACGCTCTTGAAAGCTCCCCAAGCCGCTCGTTTCCTCCTGCTCAGCTCTGGTGCTAGGTCGTTGGCCATGTTGACTTCGCGACCCAGATACACATAGCTGGAGCATTCGGAGATGTTCGTTCCGTTGAGCGAGAATGGGGCATCAGAAACCCATCCGTTCTTCATGAACATCGTCTTCGTAAGATTCAGCTGCAGTCCAACGCTTCCACATAAACGATCGAAGTCGGCCAGCATTCGCTCCGCCTGACTGATGCTCGGTGTTATGAGAACGATGTCGTCAGCGAAGCGAAGATGGTGCAGTTGCCGGCCGTCGACCTTCACTCCCATGTCATCCCATTCTAGTTCGCGCATGACGTTTTCGAGGGTGGCGCTGAAGAGCTTCGGGGATATGGTATCCCCTTGTCGAACCCCTCTCTTCACGTCAATGACGACGTCGTTGTAGAATGGTGAGATCTTGGTCGTGAATCCACTGTACAGCTCTCGAAGGACTTTGATGTACTGAGTAGGAACGCCCTGGGTGAGCAGGGCTTCCATGACCGCTTCAGTCTCGACGGAGTCGAATGCCTTCTTCAGGTCAATGAACGTAAGGCACAGCGGCAGCTTGTACTCTCGCGACACTTCGATGAGCTTCGTAATGGTGTGTATGTGGTCGATCGTGCTGAATCCTCTCCGAAATCCTGCTTGTTCGCATGGCTGTCCTTCGTCCAGCGTTCTACTAATCCTATTCAGGATGACTCGAGTGAACAGCTTGTAGACTACGGACAGCAGGCAGATCGGGCGATAGTTGCCAATGTCGTGCACGTCTCCCTTCTTGTACAGCAAGACGGTCTTGCTGGTCTTCCACTGAGATGGAACCTTGCATTCGGACAGGTAGCGTGTGAAGAGCCGCGCCAAGGTGTTGATAAGCGCTGGCGGGAGGTTCTTCAGGTGTTCAGCTCTGATCCTGTCAGGACCGGGTGCTGTACGTTTCTTCACCGACGAGATGGCGTGTCGGATCTCGGAAGGGAGAACAGAGGGGATGACGTATCCATCCTGCGGAAGATGGCGTAGGGGCAGGTGGACGTGGCTATCGAAGAGATCGGAGTAGAAGTCGTGGATGACTTTCTCCATGGTCCTTCTGGAAGAGGTGACGGTTCCGTCAGGACGTCGGAGAGCGGTCATCTTGGTCTTGAAGTTGGCGAAGTTCCGGCGGGCATTGCGGATGCTCAGCCCTGCCTCTGCTGCTTCAGCCAACACTTCCGCCCTTCTCTCCTTCAGATCTTCCTTTATCGCCGCTCTGCATAGCTTTGCAAGCTCGGACGTCAGTTGATAGTTGCCTGACGCTCGTGCTGCTCCACGCTGGCGTATCAGCTCGAGAGTTTCCGGGGACAGGCGTCTCTTGGTGGTCTTCAAGCTCTCGGCTCCCTTAGCACTATCGTGGAGATG
This sequence comes from Heligmosomoides polygyrus bakeri, assembly GCA_947359475.1. NCBI lineage: Eukaryota > Metazoa > Nematoda > Chromadorea > Rhabditida > Heligmosomidae > Heligmosomoides > Heligmosomoides polygyrus. The sequence continues at coordinate 66,574,570 of OX375868.1, read as the reverse complement.
GTGCACGAAGCGATCGTATTCCTCGTCGACGTTGTCCATGACGGCATCTTCCCAAAGGCCGGCAAGAGAGGTGTAGAGATCCCAGTTGATGGTCGTTCTGGGACTCCTCTTCTTGAACTTCGCGGCTTTCTCTCCTTGACGCGAAAAGCGGAACCTCGCGCGAAGGAGGCGGTGGTCCGATCCCGTGTAGAACTTGGGGACAACGGAGACATCGGTCAGGCAATACTTGCGATTGAAGATGATGTGGTCGATCTCGTTGTGGAACTGGCCACCGGGGGATTCCCAGGTCCATCGTAGGGAGGGAGGCTTCTGGAACTGCGAGTTTCCATGGATGGTCTTGGTCGACATGATAAACTCAGACAGCCTTTCACCTTGCTCGTTCCACTCCAAACCGTGGGTTCCGATGTGAAGTTCTTCCGGCGACCTTCGTGGCCCGATCTTGGCGTTGAAGTCGCCGACGATCACCTTGTAGAAGGTGTGATCTTCCTTATAGAACTTCTCCAGCTCCACGTAGAAGGCCTCGACGTCTTCGTCGTCGTAGTCGGATGTTGGGGCATACGCGACGAACACAGTCAAGGCTGGCACGGAGCCACATCGCTTCAGTCGCAGACGTCCGATTCGGCTTGTCAGAGACTCGTACGAATCGATGTTCATGGCCAAGTGCGTGTTGACGAGGACACCAACGCCGCCTACTCCCCTGCTGTCGCATGTTCCGAGGAACAGTTCTTCTCCGGAGTCGTAGGCGGCATGTAGGGGGTGGTGTCTTCTCGTCTCGGTCAGTCCGATGACGTCGTACTTGATCTTCCTGGCTTGCATCATCAGGTCCTCGACGGATGCTTCCGACGCAAGCGTGCGGGCGGGGTACTCCGGGCAGCCAGCCAGACTGCCCGAAGGGACGGGGCGAGACTTAAGGCGGCCTCGAATCGCCTTACATGTACTCCCAGTCTACCGAGTGCAAGCTTTTGGCCGAGCCGACACAGTTACAATCCGCACAGTCACGGACACATCCACGCACACAGTGCACGAACATGCCGCTCCCACGCACAAGGAACGCATCGACCCGACACAGCAGGAGCAAGGAGTCCATCCCCTGCATCCCACCTGCGTCTCTGGGCAGTACACGGTCGCATTTGGTTCGCGTTTAATTCCCCTATCCACCACCCGGGGACGCGCCACGTGGCCCTGCGACAAGCGGCCCGAGATCCCTCTTAACAAGAGAGCCCGAAGGCTCTCTATCGAGGGAGATCCGTGGAAACTTTTTTAAACTTTTTTAAAACTGCGGTATAAAAACGTTAAATCACCGCGTTCGCACTGCTGCTGGACCATCACGAACGTTTACCATCCCCATTGGTGTTCGCCAAGGCTCCACACTGTCACCTATACTATTCATCTTGTAATGGACGCCGTCACAAGAGACCTTCAGCAGTCCGATGTCATGGACGTTGCTTCAATGTGGTGATTGCCTCGGAAAACCGAAGGGACTTGCAGAATCACGTGCAGGCTTGGAATGGTCGACTAGATGGGGGTCGCGTCTGATTGTCAAGAAGGCTGAGTTCCAGACAAACGACGATGACAACAGGGATCGATCACAGCAAACGGCATCGAACTGCTAAGAACTGATGTTTCCAGATACCTAAGCCCAACAATTAGGTTGTCGGATTATAAATGTCGCCTGCTTTCGGTTTATCATTTCTCTGCTATTATTATTTCGTGGATTATGTAACTTTACGTGTTTAACAAGCGCTTCCGAAGACATCTTTCGCCAAAGTTTCGTTCCGATTCGTTGACCCTTTTAAAGAATTTTCTTATGATTAAAGATGATCGAGCAAAAGTACGGAGTGCGGGTTTGCTTGCTGTACGACTTCAAGCAAGGAGGAACTGCTGCAGAATCCCATCAAATCTTGTCTAAAGTATTTGTTAACGAAGTTCCTTCATTACGTGAATGCCATCCGCCGGTGGTTTCAACGTTTCCGAAACGGTGTTGAGAGCCTTGAAGACGAAAAACATCAACGGTGTCCTGAAGTTGTAGATAGCCAGGAATTAATGGAAGCTGTCGAGTCGGATCCAACACAAACTACACGTGAGCTCCCACAGAGGTTCGGTTGTCACCATTCTACCATTGCCGATCGTTTGCATGCAATCGGAATGTCACATCGGTGTGGAAAATGGGTGCCACATCAGCTCAGCGACACAAACAAGGCAGCACGAGCCGCCATCGCTAGGATTCTCATCCGCAAAACCAAGAACAGTAGTTTCTATTACTCCATCGTGACGTCAGATGAGAAGTGGATCCAATACGACAATACCACACGAAAGTGGCAATGGTTGAGCCCCTTTTAGGTTCCGAAGACAATGACGAAGCCTGACATTCACGGAAAACGTCATGCTCTTCGCTTGGTGGAACAGTAGAGATCTGGTGCATTTTGAGATGGATCCAGGCCAAACAGTTATGGCAGACCTTTACAAAAGAACTTTGATCAAGTTATACAAGGCCTACGTTATTCCCATCCTGGAATATGGATCCCATATCTGGAGTCCTGCCACCAAAAAGCTACAGAATAGAATTGAAAAGGTCCATCAGACTTTCACTAAGATTTTAATGTACAAGTGCTTCCCGACCCGCTCTACCCCCAAACAATGCCTTCCTACGAGAGGAGATTAAGCTTGACAGTCTGCTTTATCGTCGCACTTTCAAGAACCTAGTGTTCTGCTTTAAGATTCTTAAGGGCGAATCGAAATTGAAACCTAGCAAATACTGAGTTTTCAAACCTTGCAGGGGACGTTGTATATTTCTGTCCCTACAGAGTATCAAACCAGACATCAAGCCAAGATCTAGAACCCTTAGTGGCTTCTTCCTTCGCACAGACAAATGGATACAGATGCTGCCGTTTGAAGTGATCAGTTCGCCTTGCAATTCAATATTTCGAAAAAGACTCAAAAATATTACCTTCTTTCTGTTCTGAAGATTTGTGATCGCTGATTGCTTACGACAATTGCCTTCACACCTTTTATTTGCGGATTTGTCGCGGCAAGGTTCTATGTCTTCTTCTAGCTTGCCAGCAAATCGTTTCAAGCAGTCGTGAATTAGGCGATGGGAATTACCGATGAACTCTCTCGCTGCTCCATCATTTAACCGCACTATTGATCCTACTTCTATGTGATCTTCCTTTGGTTTTCGTCGCTGAGGCGATTAGTTTTATGTATAACTACTTTCATCAGTATGGGCAGCGACCTTTCTTCAGTTTCTTTTTTTCGGCGTGTTTTTGTAACTCGTTCATGTGGGTTCCTAGGCTTCACCCTGTAGTTGCGGCTTTACTATTCCACTCCTCCCTGGTTCTAAAATGGCCGCAATTTTTTTCTCTTCGCGTGCCACAGGTGGTTTGTCCTAGTTGCCGGTCCCATGGGGCGGCCAGCGTACCCATGTGCCGAAGTTCCGGCAACTACCACAAGGGCGTCATAGCTGGCTGACGCGGACAAAAATACTTCGTTGGCAAGAGCGATATCTATTTTGTTTACACGATTGTTTACGCTATGAATTTAACATCTTATTCAAGTAGCCTCCTTTGATTTACCAATTTTTACGTCACTGAGAGTTGTATTGAATCCCATTTCCATTCTGGATTTTCAGTTTTCTCCATTTTAATATTACGTACGGTCAGGGGCCTACGTGGATAAGTCCAACGCATGTTTTGGTTATTGAAGAAGCGCCAAGAGTTTTAATTGTTGCTGTTTTTACTAACTTTTTTTTTATTTTTTTACTTTCCCCTACTGCGCATGTCTGATTCCTCCTTCCTTTTATTCTCTAATTTTGAGCACGTCTTATTGACGTATTAAATAAATAAATAAAAGAACAACGTCGACAAGGAGTGAACACAGCAACTGTGAAATTCCTCCATGGCAACGCTCGAGCGCACGCTGCAAATATCACGCTGCAAAAATTGAGGTGTTGTGTTATAGTCCAGACCATCTTCTCCGGTCGATGCAGACGCCTTGGCGGAGAAAAAATTCAAGAACCGTGACGAAGTCGTAATTTGGCTGGCCGACTTCTTCGAGTCACAGCCATTGAACTTCTTCAAGAAAGGGATCCATTCTTTGCGAGCACGTTGAAGACATGTCATTGATAATAATGGAGATTACCTCTTGTATTAAGGTATGGTCATTCTTTTCTTGTAACGAAATTTCTTTTTGAGCAAAAACGACATTTATAATACGACAACGTAATATTAGCAGCGACGGAGATTTGCTTCACGAGATCAACAACTGCATATATCATATCATATCACTAATGCAGTTTTTGACTGGTCGAAGTGAAGAAGCACCGCCGGATGGCTTCGCGACCGCAAAATCAGCGATAGATTAAAGTCGAAGGCACGCCGAACGCTAGTTTGACCCTGGGCCTTGCCTTATCATAATGCTGTCTGTGACACAGGAAGTGGAACGTCGACTAAGCGTCGTGCAAAACAGGAAAGATGCTGCGTTGGCGTTCCACGAATAAATCGCATCCGCATCAACGGCATACGTCAGCGTTTTAGCCTCCCATTCAACTTAAGATGCGCGAAAAGAGTCCAAGATGGCTCGGTCACGTTTCGCGTGCTACCAAAGAGTCCAGGCAGCGAGTCAGGATGTACACCCGCCTCCTGCCGGGGGCGGGTGTACATCCTGACTCGCTGCCTGGACTCTTTGGTGTACATCCTGACTCGGCGTCAGGAGGTACGGCCGCTGTTCTGCGGATCGGGAAAAAATCAATTGCGAGGAAAGCACTACCGACGGAAGTTCAAGGCAGACGAGGTACACTAAGGTAACGGTGGGTGGACACTAAAGTTAGGCTCTCGCAAAATATTTGCGGAGCTGAGTGCTGGCCTGTGACTAAAGAAATTGAAAGGCGTCTCAGAATAATGGAGCGAATATGCTGCTGTGGACCGATTGGTCTTAACGCACGGAAAGCGGCCTCCGGCGACCAGGGTAGCGGTGGCATGATACGCTACATCAGGGCTTGGAGATGACTAGGTTGCGCCCAGATCATGCATTTGATCGGGAAAAGTAGCACCAGCATTCCTGGAGTGCGGACCACGCAACTAAGCGGAATGAATGATGAAGAGGAACACGAAGGTGCTGACATTCGTCCTTCCACGAAGTGCCACTGGAAATTGTTCGCCTTTGCGAGCCGAGCTGAACTCAAACCTCGAGTGTAAACGACTGGCCTTAGAAACAGGTCAGCCTACTAACACGCCAATGTCACATCACATCGTTGGTGGTGCTGAATGCTTCGAGAGATTCTGTCATGGCGCCCGCGGGAGCCGACGCGCATTCGCAAAGCCCGGTGAATGTAAGAAGTATGCCAAGGACCTTGATGTAAGGACGGCAACGGGAAAAGCGTGTAAGGCTAAACTTCTCACGAGCATGGCTTGTGTTGCAACTCTGAATGTGGGCACATTGTCGAACCGCTCGTGCGATTTGGCTGAAGCTCTTGGGCGGAGAAATGTCGATTTCTGTGCGGTATGGGAGACGAGGTGGCCCGGTAGAAGTCAAGAGACACAGTCCGAGGTTATAAGCCGTTCTGTGTGACAGTCCCAGGATCTTATACCCAATCACATTCGCGGATTTATGAATCTTTGATGAATCTGCTGTTCCTCTTACTGTCGTTTTGTAGTAAGCCGTTTGTAACTGAAGTGGGCTTCTGCACGACGTCTCATAGCAGGCGTATTGGAAGTGGCTTACAAATTTCTAAAGAGCTATAAATAAAGGCATAAGTTATTGTGCTCGTAACTGAGCTCAGTTCTAGATTGAGGTCATAGTCACACATAAATGGCACAGTTTTCTAGCCAATAGATGTTGAAGGGCACCTTACTCCACTCGTGGGAGGCGCCGCGCGTTTTACTTCAGCTCTCGTGGATATCGGGAGGTCATTTGAATGAGTATTTGGCCAATACAATGGCGTGCGCTGGCCAGCCCAGCCAATGGTCAAGTCAGTAAAGGACAGTCAGTGTTTTGTCCTTCCCAAAGAAGTCTTATACCAGTTTACCAACCTCAGAGGAATGAAAGATTTGGTTGGAATGAACGGAAACTCCGAACTAAGAATTTTGAAACGGGATGTAAGCGACTGCCGGCGCCTCCTCCTATTGTGCTACCACCTGCCTGGAAGACCCGACAACACCCTAAATGGCAATTTCAGCAGCAGAAAAGTGGAGCACTAGAAATTAGTGGCTTTCTCGGCAAATAAACCTGCATGTCTCCAAGGGAATGAATACCTGACCTTCCAAATATGGAGTTTCTTCAGAAAAGCTGAACGAAAAGCTAATCAAGGTTGCGTACACAGTATCACTATCGAGAGACATCTACGCTGAATAGCACGGATTCGACTCACCATCAAAAATGCAGGTCATAAGCAATTTCTGTTTAGAGCCACTGAGTGTGGCAATCCGCTAACGCAGGCGCTGCAGAGTTTGCATTTCTAGTTAGTATTTACCAGGTGATTGTGAGGTGTATTACCAGCACAAAATATCTATCTTACCATTTGGAAAACTATCTCAACATTACTCTAACCAAATTTTTATGGAAGTTCTCGCACCAGGCCATGCTAAGAGCTTTTCTTCAGGCGGATTTCTAGATCCGATAGGCATCCTAAATCGACCTTATGAACGTTCGAACATTTGATAATTCGTTGTAGAATCCGGTTCTTGCGAGATTTTCAAAATCTCTTCAAGGCCAATGACCTGGATGTGGTCAGAGAACCAGAAATTACGAAGCAGCGGAGTCACCTAAAGTTATAGCGACCTAGGCAAGGTGAGGAATGTGCTCCGATAAGTTTGGAATTCAGCTCAGACATTGAAGGTCATAAAATTTCTTAGCGTCTTCTTTGGCAAGTTTCTACTCCCACTCTAGGTCAGCAGTGTGTCGGCGGAATCATTCTATTGGCCGCCGCCAGCAATTGATAGCATTCGAGCGTTGCTGTTGAGTTGATCGATGATCTTGATTTTGAAATCTTAATTTGCTGAGAGATCGACCCTAAAAGTCGTGGAAGTTGCGGTACATCGACAATATCCTTGTATATTGATAGGTTGATAAAGATATATATTGATGTTTAAAAATAAATAAGGTCACACCAACGTTTAGTAAAATTGGTGCCCTTAGCAACACGAACAGTGGTCGAAGGGCTATAATTTTGTCAGCGAGGCAAGTGTCACGGATAGAATGAAAAGCTAAGGGATGGAAAGGCTCATCGTTATAAAACGTATCAGTGTTATGCAGTGCTACAAAAACCAGCACTACCCGGGATTCTTAGAGTTGAGAAGGATTCATGGAATTTCCTGGCCATGCCATACTCGGTTGGAAAACACATTTTTGTTATGCACGGCTATCAAACTTTGATGATATCGAGATACGCTAGAAGAGCCGGAATGTCTACAAACACAGCACTGAGCTTCTTTGCTTCTTGAAACATGGTGTAAAACTTCACCCCAGATGAAAAAGAAATAATGTTACGGTGATTTAAGCCGTGTATACAATTTGAGACAGTTTGTATGCAATAGTTAATTCATAACTGCCTTCACGAGAGCCCCAAGACGAAGAATGCGAGGTATGTACGTCTCAAGAAAAAAAATTGATCAACACTTTCCTTTATTCCTTTTTATCCTTTATTGGAACTGTGCGAAGGTGTGACTATTCAATTTATACAATAGAGATTTGTTCCTTCCGTAGAATCGCACTGGTCAACCTCATTTTACTAGCACCTGTTGATGTATTGAAGAGTAGCAATCGATCTCTATTATCTTGCAACACACTATAACGGATGTGCAAGGACTTGGAGGGCATCTATCACCTATGTTGCCCCGCATCGCTTAGTAGCGAATATGATTCCCAGGCCCATATCAAGGTCACTGCTCTCCCCACTGGCTCTGTTATCGCATGCACAGGCTGCAACGCGGTTTGTTTCCATGACCAGAGTTCGTTTGATAGCGTTGACCTTTGCTTCCCCATCTGCATTCCGTGCTATGGTCTTTCGATTTGACATTGATGAGTGGGCAGGTTCATTCTTTTGAGTAACTAGGAAAGCTGTCTTCAGCAGCAATGAGTAGAAGAAGTTCTATATGAATCGGAGGATACCTTTTCTTCCGAAGTTGGGTTTCTCACGTCTTATTCTTGTTTCTTCTTTCTCTTTCAATTTTTTCTTTCTTCCATACAAGTAGTTTTATGGAATTACCTTCTTACTTACGGGCCCGTCTTCATTGGACGAACTGGCCGCAACGTCGGCCTGGATTTCTCAGCCATAGTCGCTCGTCTTCATCAACTTTGTTCGATTGGTCTCGTTCTGCTTTCCCTTTTTTATTGAAATGCTGGCTGTCGCGCCTGATTCCTTTCTCTTTGCGGAGTTTCGTGATTCATCGCTTGACATCGATATTCAGTCGATAAATTTATTCCGTGCATCTGTACCCAGTCAGCAACAGCGATACTGCGACACCTTTTTCGTTATAGGAGCTAGCAGTGCTATTGGCATAATGGCGGATGGTACTCAATTCCAGAAGCGCCTGATGGTGAGTCGTTGAAGAGCTCTAACTTAACTCTGGCGCAACATCGCCGACCACAGTTCAATTCATGCCGTTCGCCACTCGGCGATTTCGATAGGTCTCGCATGAAAAATGAATGAAATGAACTAGCCATGAGATTTCCCCTGAGTAGAATGGCTTCTATAGCCGAAAAGTTGATCTTCCCACTTCTTTTTGCAAAACGGCGACTCGCTCGAGTTCTCGACGCTCGTTCGGAATGCTACTATGCTGGGGTGTCGTTGCACCGAAGCAGCGGAAATGTAGGACGTGATGAAGCAACATAACATTGAAGCTCGGCATGTGCACAACTTTGGCACCTACTTCCGCCGCCGACGTCGCCACAGACGGGCCGACGACGTCAGCGTCGCCGACGTCATCCAAGGGTGGCAGAAAATGCGCTCCGATGGAGTGTTATGATTGTGGGTTGGTTCTTCGTTCCCGGATCTGCCATCATCACCACCGTACTTCGAATTACGAAATCGAGAAGTGCAAAAGACACCACCGTCTTGCCAACACAAAAAGCACAATTTATTAGAACACTGAGTGTTTGGGAGGGAGTGGGACCCTAAACCTTAGCTCCCCTTCAATTTGTCACTTTTCCTTTTTGTGTCCTTCTCAGCCGTTCTGTTCGCGTTTTCTAGGCCTATTTGCTTCCTTGTAGAGCAAATAGGCCTAGAAAAAAATGGAACTGTGTAGAAAATAAGTAGTGTTTCCTCGCTTTCTCAAATGGTAATGCAAACTTCTGCGAAGAGCTTTTTCGAGATAGAATTCTTACTAATTAAGAGTTAAATTTTCCTTTGAACTTCGAGAATTCCCCGTAAATCTAAGTTAAATACGATTTAACAAAAAAGATCTTTGCTAAACCGACGCTTTTTTGACGCATGATCGGGATAGACTGCGCCATGCACTCGTCTGTTATTTTGCATTTTACAATCTATTGATAGTGTTTCGCTTGAATACTTCCTATAATCTCCTTACAAAGTGACCGTATCGATTGATTAGTGCTTCTTTTAAAGTTTAAAACCTAAAAACACACTATGCCTTGCGAAAAATACAGGGTATCCTAAAAATACAGGTACTTTTGAATGGTTCTAACATTTTTCTTAGGACAGTTGTTTCTCTGAGCTTCATGTTTATATCTTCGTTATCATAGTAGTGAAACTAACATTGCTGCTAGTGAAACCTCTGAACACTTATCCATCCTTCTAAAAGCCAAATTTTTTTAGTAAGAGAAAATTCGGCAGATCAACAATGGTTGAGCAGACTACCGTACATACAGAACAAAAAATCATCATCAAGTCTTGAAGCATTAAGAAGAATTAAGAATTAAAATTTCTTTTGAAGATTAAGAAAAGCTCAAAATGTATGCAAATTCGAGGCAGATGTGATCGCTTATTAGCCTTTCTATGGGCAGACTGGTTACCAAATGATGACATTGAAAACCCGCTCCGAAAACCCGCTGCCAAAAATGCGCTTCGATGCTCTCCTGTCAACGTCGTCCCCGACGCCGCCACAGAATTTGTTGACGACGTCGCCGACGTCGACCACGCGTCTGTGACGACGTCGGCGACTTCTGTGGCGACGTCGGCGACGTCGGTGGTGACGTCAGCGTCGGCGACGTCGGTGACGGGTCGCAGCGTTGGCGACGCGTCGCCGAAGTATAACATAGGCCATAGGCCTTACGCGCACTCCAACCGAGGTTCCTCGGTCAGGTCTTCCATCTATCGGTGAATTAGTACCAGACCAATTTGGAAAGGATAACACACCGGCATTTTCATTGGCTCTGCACCCCAATTCGTTGTATAGGCCCAGTTGTCGCTAAGATATTCCGTTGTTCTAGAATGTGTGGTGCAATCCCACGAAGGCATTGGTTAACAACGTTCATTGTCCTTTGAAATAGCGTTATGGGTAACGCTTCACTCTGGTCTTTGAAGATTTTCTATTACTAATCCCGGAAGTAGCAGAACACCGCTGTTGCGATTCATTTCAAGTAGCAGCGACGTCAGTTGCAGCCCTTTACTCCAGTCTATATCATCTGGTAACAACACAATGCCAAACTGGGTACTCGCAGCGGGACTCGAGTCGAGGGTGGCGATACCAGGGAAAATATTGAAGCAGGAAACTAAAAAGGTCTGTTTAAGAAGCTCATAAAAAATTGTTGTTTGAATTTTTAAAGCGCGATCCGTTTTCGTCGGAGTCATATCCGTATTAAATTATTCGAAAATTTTCAAAATCTTTCGCCAAAAAATTGCGGCTACTATTTCTTGAAAGCTTCCATGGTTCCACAGTACCATAACGGGTAAGCCCTGCTTAGCGCTCCTATTTGCTCATGGATTATGGTAACGAATTCAGTTTTTCGTCCAGTGAAACCTAGCTTTCTTCGGCTAGGATCCGGTAGGAAAGATCCACTTTGCGTTCATGGCTGGGAAACTACTGCGCATAGGACAGGTCATCGCTTTCTCATCCATGTACAGAATAGAGAGGAATCGCTTGATGACTGTTTGCTTGATGGTTGATGAGATCAAGCTGTTGCTGTAGCGAAAGATTACTTCTTACTGCAGCTGCGGGCTGATAATTTGGGGTCAGATTTTACAGGGAAAATTATAGAGCACTCATCTCTTAATCGGCTGGCAGCCGAAAGTAGTTGGAAAGGACCAATACGATAATCGATCAAATGTCCTTTGTAATATTCCATAGAAGTGGATTAGGCGACTTAACCCACGAAAGGGGACATTTGTCCTTTATTTACCCATGCTTGTCTCAATCCATTGTAAGTCCTGTACGAAACGTAATGGCATAGAGCAGCTGAGAAATTGATTGGATAGGAGGACCTGCTCAGAGGCAGAAAGAGAGCGACGTCTGGGTCATGGGTGTAATCGTGATAAGAGTTATTTCTTGGAAGCCAAGAATGCTTCGATAGCCTATCCGGGATACTGGCGGAACTCGTGGTCTAACCAAATATTTAGTTCCGTCAGTAGTCTGACTCAGTTTGGCAGCCTAACAACAAGTTTTGTAAATCTAAAGAACCCAAGGCTCTGTTCATTGGCAACCTACCTCTGTAATCTACTTCTACTTCCAATTTTTTGAAGAGTTTCTAAAGCTAAAGGGTGACTGGAAACTTGGAGAAAATGTGAAGGCCACGGGAATATGTAGTTTGCGCGTTCCTGTAGCGAAGTAACAAAGTATGTATTTCTGATGACATTACTTGTTATGCTGTATTGGAATGTTCCAAAAATAATTTAGGATTTTGCTATTTTATGTTCAAATGCCTTTGCATTAATGTCTGAATTTCTCTTTTAGGCCGTGATATATATTTTTTTTTGAAGGCGCAAGATTAACTAACAAACTGTTCGGTGTTAGTCAAAAAGGTTTAAAACCCACATACATACTTTATAGAACATTTTCCCCGATGCACAAAATGGAGACTCACGACGTTTTCGTTCACTATTTCAAAATTACCGCTATATGTACTTCCGAGAACAAATCGAGGAATCCAAACCAGATTCGCACAAGAAATCCCGGGAAAATGTCCCGTACAGCCTTGTCACCACGCATTTCATAAAGAGAATCAGAGGCTTCAAGACAAGGTGTAAGTGGGTGGCAGACATTGACGAGCTACTCGCGGAAGAATTAGCAGGGCTTGTGTCAAGTTGGACCATGACTGAAATATATATATATATTTATTTATTTATTGCACGAGAATAAGATTATGCGAGATAAAAAAAACTAGTCGAACGCAAAACACTGAGACAACAAATTGATCACCTTCCATCATATAAGTGAGTGATTAGCTCACAACAAGAAACGAAAAGCTAAAACAAAGAACGGATGAAGGCAAATTAAAACAAATATGCATATAGCAGAATTGTGAAGCGAACGAGTGTGCATCAGGGACCAGGTATCTGTTCACCACGTTTTTGAACGCATTGATAGATGACGGCATAGTTTTGTTTGACACCCTTAGCGCTTCATCAGAAAAGACAAACGGAGGCTGTCTTCCTGATAGAGACCGTTATAGATCTTGAGGTAGTAAAGTTCGACTAGACCAATGAGGCGAAGGATCACTACCTCGGAGACCACTCTTAAGCACTGCAATTTTCCACAGCCTAGATGACTTTTTTAGTGGTAGCAGCCTCGGACAATAATGCTCCAGCAAATCTCCCTCCAGCTGCGAGACAATAACGGTCTTCTAGGCAACAATAAACTGAAAATGCAACATTAATTATTGAAGAAATTCACCAGCTCCTTCAAAATTTCGAACCATTTGTGAGAAAACATTATTTAGCAAATCGGCATTGATGGAACAATATCAGCGTCAATTGCCCTTGGCAAAAAACTCAATCTATTCGACGCTTTGATCAAAGTTGGAAGCGAGGAGCATCCAGCCACTGCGGCCGAAGTGGCAGAAGCAAGCGGATGCAAGGAACGGCAAGTTATTCATAGGAATTATATGACGCATCGGAAGGTAGTTCTGACATTCTAACACCTAGCGATTCCATGTACTTGGGCACAACTAGGAGCTGAATGACGTAGCAAAGCGGCTCTGTTCACCGGGTCGTCTTCAAATATATGTAGTGTTTATAGATACGTGAAGGAGTGGTTGTCGACGATGGCGGTCGGCGAGATCATTGAAGTCAATGAAGAAGAGGAATTCTGGATCAAAAAGGAGAACGTTGTGGTGAGATCTTGAGTAGTTAAATGCTAGATGTGTTAAACAATAATGTGCGCCGAAACTAGAACGCTTAACGTTTGGCATCGTTTTAAGGGAAGTTGTTTTTTTGTTGTTGAAAAACGGTGAGAATTATTCTACATACCTATCAAAGATCGAATAATTTATTAACAGACGCTTCTGAAACCGTTGTTTAAGCAATAACATACACAGCCTTAGCATTCCCAATGATGTTATTGTGGTGAAAAATTTTATTTACCTATGAGATTTGCTCTATTGGTGAGCACCGACTATATGATCCTTTTGAAAAAAGCTCAGTTTACTTAGAGAAGCAACTTGTGAGAGCAGATACTGCCTCGCCAGTTCATATCGTTAGTAAGAAGCGAGATCTGCCGAAGGAAGAGTGTAGCTCGTATTTTGATGAAAAACTGCCTGCACTGGCAGGGTGGTGTGAAGCTAACGAAGACGAATACATTGCAAGTCGCACGAGGATACGACTGTGGATACTATCTTCTATTTATAGTTAGTGAGTTCAACAATTGATGACCACGTGACTGCTGCTTGGAAAGTCAGCGAGAGCAAAAAATGGAAAGAAATTTCGGGAGACCGTTGTGGTCTACGGCGAAAACGATAAACAGACACATAGTTAAACTGTGAGGCGAAAGCAAACAAACAAGTCAAACTGTAAAGGGAAAGAAGAGCATCATTGATGTAAGAATTAAACCATGATCCTGAAACAGCAGAGAAGGATGTGAAAATCGAATTTTGAAAAATATTGGAAGTCACAAAATAGAACAGTAACAGACATGCAGAGGAAAAAAAATAGAAGATAGAAAAATTTAAAAAAAGCCAAAGCTTGAATAAAGTAGGAGAGCAAGTGTCACCTATAGGCGATATCAGCAATGTTGAAAATAGATCTCCAGAATTTTAGGCCCCTTTTTCATTCTCGATAACTCTTGCCCAGATTCGCCTTTCGAAATCTTGTAGTTGAAAACTAAGTAATTGTAAGCGGACTTCAAAAAAGTAGTCCTTAAGGGATAAAATTCCCAGCTTCCCTTCATAACCTATAGCTCTTTCTACTTATACTCTCTACAATATTACTCCTCTAATCTTATTTATCTATACAACAAATTTCCGAGAAGATGTTGTTCTGCGCTTCATTGATTTTGATTTGAAATTCATTTGCGGAAGGTTCCAAACCTTGAAACCGTGTTCACGCGTCTGGTCGGAGTTAAAAAATAAAGTGTTAAAAAATAAGCAAAGTTACAGGCCGAAATAAACTACATACTAGACTTAGTGAGCATGATCGGTATTACTTTGATCCATCACCAAGACATGCAGTCGCCCTTCGGATTTCTGTGGAGAACGCTTTTCTTGTCACTTTGCTTAGTTTACCAACTGTGAGGAAAACTAGATTTTTCATCCATCTTGTGTTATTGCTCGCATTTCTGTCTATTTTTGTACCGACCCTTCCCTACCCTATGGGGAGGGTTGCGTTACAGATATGAACAGAAGTACTCCCACGACTGCAGGGTCGGAAATTTTTTTTCGCCAACGTTCGTCTAGGAGGAGGGCATTTGGGAAGCCGATCACGAATCTGGGATTCGTTTTTTGTTACGACAGATTACAATAGGCTACAATGTGAGTAGGGAGCGGGTATGCGAAATGGTGGAGATAGGTGAGCCGCACTCACTCCATTCGTCTAGGAATGTTATTGCGGCGACAATCACGAATTTGGCATACGTTTTTGGCTTTCAAATTTTTCGCAGCTGCATTCAGTTCAAGATACGACCTTGGTAAATGAAATGCGGCCAGATGAAGAAAACCGCTGAAAACCGCTGTGCGGGTGCATTTTTTCACAGTATCCATACCTGCTCCAACCTGCTATAATCCGCTGCTTCACCGAAAACAGATTGTCAGATTCGTGATAAGCACCCCTTCAATGAGGTTTAGACGAAGGATTTTTGTCATCCTTTGGATTGTCGAGAGTAACTTGGCTTACATCCTGCAAGAGGTTAAAAAGAGGTTGAAAAGCGAACACTGAATCCCGCAGAGGCTAAAATGCGCTCTATATTGTTATAAATGCAAAAAAAAAAACGCCACTAGCATAAACCCCATTCCGGGACCGATCCCCTAACTACTTTCCTGCAAGTCCACCACGCCGTCCACTCCGCCTTCCAGATGCCGCCGTGGTCCTGGTGGATGCCTCCCGTGAGTGTGCCTTCTCGCTTCTATTAGGAATTTATCAAATTCCGCGTTCTAGCGATGATTGAAGACCCTAACCTTTTGCAGGACTATTTCTGAGCACGACAAGGGTAATCCAGACGTCAGTTTTGCGTTATCGGCCCGCACTGAAGCGGTACAGTTTTTTCCATTTTTGACCTACCCCAGAGGTCTGCAGGAAATTTGGAAACCACTGCCGTGTTTCTCAGGCAATGCCCTACAATCCTATATGGGTCGCTTTGAGAATCTCCACGGTCACCTCATTAACCTTCCTCGGTACATGGTCTAGAATTTTTTGAAAGTGAAATACGGACCTAGGAGTGTTATGTACAGCATAGAGAAGATTGAACCCAAATGTGATTGCTCACAATTTTTGAAGTATTGTGTAGTTAGCTTTTGCAGAAGTTTCTCAGTTCCGAAAAAAATGAGGACAACTTTTCCATGCAGTTACGATATTGGGCAGACTGTTAACACAACACCGATTTGGTATTATCCTTCCGGCTTCTGAGTTTCTTCTTCTCTAGGTGAGCGACTTCTCAAACCATTATGTAGGTAGAGAAAAACGGACAGCTTTGAATGTGTTAAAGGTAACAAAGGTGCACTCTAAATCTGAAGCTCCAAAAACACTTCGTGGCAGCTGGAAAGCCCAATTTTTGTGTTGTGGAATTCTGTTACCTGAACCATCGAAATGATATGTGTGTCAGAGAAAGTCGATTTTTTAGGGGTGCAATGTCAGGGAATTGCCAAAAACCAGTAGTGAAAAACTGACACGAGATGCTTTGAAAGAGAGATACAAAATTAGAAGACAGAGGGTATGATTCAGAATTCACGATTGTACAGAGAATCAGATTAATGGAAACCCCACGTAATATGCTCATAATTTAACACAAGACTTTAAATATGTAGTAGTCTCCTGAAAACTCGCCTTTATTTGTTAGGAAAAGGAAGAAGCTTACTTAGTCTATCCTTTATGATCTTTCTCAGACGTCTGAACAAGAGGATCTGTCTACTGAAGGTTATGGATTATTTCGTTGCTGGAAAAATAGCGAACCTTTTTCAGAAGAGCATTTACACATGTTATAACGCAAATCGTCAGCGGTAATGTAAAAAGTTTCCAAGAGTTTGAGTGTAGAACTATTATAATTTCTCCAGTGTCATGCTGTGCGCCTCTGAAAAAATCTGTCACAACGATGTCTTGTTGCGATCAAAACTTCTAGCGCCAGGCGGGACTCGAACCCGCACCTCCCTCTGACCGGGCGGGAATGCTCTATGCCATCACACCACCGGCGCCGTTTGATCGAACGCAACATCCACACCTCGTGGGACCGATCAGCACCCATCCGTATCATTTTTGGTATTTTGAGGTCTGCTTCTGGTGTACATGGTTCAAAACAGTTCAGGAGTCAAGGCTACTCAATTGTAGCGGTGACTAAGAATGGGAATTTAAGGAGTTGCGGGTGCGGTTACGAGAACCTTCCTGAGCTGTGTCTTTCCTAGGGAATAAAGCAGTCTGTACGTATACCGATGGCGACTTCGGACACCTCGTAAAATTGATGTACAAAAGTGGTGCGACTTAAAGGCTTAAATTCTACTGGTTTACTCTACCGTGTTTTACCCTCCAGAAATGTCTGCTTTACTTTTGACATGTTTTTGGGAAAACTTCTAGAAGAAGGGACCATGAGTTCATCAGATCGTTGGCACCACCAGCGCAATAATTTCCGTGTTGAAAGCGCTTAGCAGTTTTTTGCGCCGATGTGCTGAGCGTGAGCTCTAGACCCTGGTTGAAATGGTTTGCTAAGAATAAGTTTAGGAGCACTTGAATGTGTTGGATAATGCTCAAGTGAGGTCATAAGCGGAACCTTATGCCAACCTCTTAAGCTTAATAGATAGGCTTTCGTTTAAATTCTTCGAAATGTTGGAAACGGTAGAACCTTCAGTTCGGTCTAACAATTGCATGTTTTTCAGGAGTTAACTTCCGGAACAGCTCTGCATTTCAACTCGTTTCTTCCTGTGCTTCTCGAAGGATACAACAGAATGTGCGAGGTGTTTAAAAAGGACGGACCTCTTGGTACGTGTTCATCCAGGGTAGAACATTCCGAAAAACAATAACAACGGATGGAAGTCTAGTTTACTGACACCGCTTAGAATGGACTTCATTTAGCTTACTTGGCTTTGGGATAGTGTAAACATAGCTTGAAGAACAACTTGAAAAGGGAACTCAAGAATGGTCAGTGCTTTGTTAGGATCGCTAGGATGAGTGTAACGATAAATTGAGGAATACTAAGGAATACTAGGATGCTGGCCAGTTGAGCATCTAGCTCCAGCTCCCAAGGTATAGAAGTGACACCTAACACAGAGCTGAAGCATATTATTGGGGCTTTGGCGAATTAAGTAGGGGTGGGGAAGTGGCGTGTCCCTAAGAAACTGGAGAAGGAAAAGGGCAGACTATACTCTTATCGCTGTTCTTCAGTAGTACGCACCGATATTTGCAGGGCTCAAATATTCGGATTTCGCTGGCTTCTATGAGGTGATGGCTTCGTTCAGCGAGGCCCTACACAAGAAGCATCTGATCAGCGATTTCATTCCTGCACTGGGTCCGAATATTAAGGTAGGTTGGAGCGTAGCGACGCTTGCAGTGGTTCCTCTTTCAACGCACCAGTTTCAGGATCGTCTCGAGCAAGGAGGGATGATGTGTCTGGACGTCGGCTGTGGAAAAGGTTTCCATGCCGCTCTTTTAGGTAACGAAGTTCGAACGGCTGTCTTTAAGCATACCTCTCAATCTGGTAGACAAATATGGGAATATTCTCACATTGCTTCGTTCAGTGTAATCGCAGTAGTAGTTAGTTGAGATGGCTTGCATAGCTTTGAAGTATGAACGAAGTCTTCGTTTTAGGAAGTGCATCGACGTATATGCATGGTTTCTTAGTGAATATCAAAGATGTTCAATTAGCAGATAAATGAATAAGCATGTAGTGAAAATTGTGAACAATATGAACGCTAATTTGGCGCTTGTTCGACCATCGGACACTTGTAGTGGGCGTTAATCCAAGGAGGTTGAAGCTTTAAGCTGCGAGGGATGCTGGATGTCGTTTCAGCTCAGAACTTCCCGAAATCAAACTTCACCGGCATTGACATCACACTGGAAGCTGTCCATTTGGCCAACCAACAAAGGTTAGCTATTCCTGACGTTCCTATGTAGGACTTTTCATCGCCCTTTGCCTGACTTAGGAAGGACAACGGTGAATCGTTCGACAACTTGGCTTTCATGCAAATGAACGCATCCAAGATGGATGCTGACTGGACGGACAAGTACGATGTGGTGACGATCTTCGATGCCTGTCACGACCAAATGAGACCTGACTTGGTGAGGCGCTAGAACAGCTAGAACAACGTACTAGTAAAACATAAGAATAAAAAATAAAAAATAAAAGTAAAAGCTGGAAGTTTTCATAGATTTTCCATGTTGGTTCTGAGCGTTAAAGTCGAATATTCTTCTGAAGAGGAAGGAAAGATTGCCTTATGCTATTCTTTCTATCTCCTATTATAATATACTATTCTATCCAAAAAGGCATTAATCGTCTGTCTGTAATTTTTACGTTAACCCTGCGCTATATTATTTACTTCTTCTTTCTTCGCACTACCTACCCAGTAATTTTTTTATTTTGACACTTTTGTGTCCTAAGGCGGGTATTGGAAAACACTTGAAAATGAACAGTGTTACATGAATCGACATTTAAGAAATTCTTCTTCTTCAGCGTTTGTCCCACCTCGTAGCCGGGTCCGCTATTTTGGTGTTATGACGCCACCTTTCCCGATCCAGCGCTAGATCAGGGTAAACACCAGTAATCTTCTAGTTAGCATGTAACGTATCTAACCAGCGCTGCTTCGGGCGCCCTCTAGGCCGCTTTCCTATTAACTCGAAGTTAAGGCCTACCTTGCGGACGCTGTCTTCTTCTCCACGCAGAACGTGGCCGTACCATCGCAAGCGAGCTTCGCGCATCTTGTCCGCTATCGGCGCGACACCGAACTTCTGCCGAATAGCATCGTTTCGGATGCGGTCCATGCGCGTGACTCCAGCCGTCCAGCGCAGCATCTTCCTCTCAACGACGCTGAGGCGCGTATCAACTTCCTTGGTCGCAGGCCAACACTCAGCGCCGTACACTGCTACCGGCCGGACGACTGCTCTGTAGATCCTCGACTTCAGGTGCTCTGGTATCTTCCTATCGCAGAGCACGCCAGTCAACGAGCGCCACTTGGACCAAGCTGCACTCACGCGTGAGTTCACGTCAGTCATCAGATTGCCATCGGATGCTACTGCTGATCCTAGGTACCTAAAGACCGAACGCTACAACCTGGTTGAAAAACTTGGCCAACCACTCAGCAGAGTACCAGAACCTCGACTTCCATAAATCAGCTGTCAATTCATCTGGACCAGTCGCCTTGCCCGGTCTAATCATCCCCAGAGCCGCGACAGTTTCATCCACAGTGATTTTGTGGACGGGACCGTGGATAGGAGCTACAGAAGGGACGGCCGGATGAGGGAACTCTTCAGTCGAAATTCCCTCGAAATAATCGCACCATCGCTTCAAGGCCTTTTTTGCGCTCTGTCAGAAGGTGGCCGTTCTCATCTTTGATGCCAAAGAACTTCTCTATATCCTCGGATTGGCGATGACGGTTTTTCGCAAGTCGGTAGAAATACCGCTCACCATCGCGCGACTCGAGCTTCTCGTTGACATTCTTCGCTTCTTGGTACTTCTGCCAGTTATCGGCTGTCGTTTCGCCGACGAACGCGTGATAGAGGGACCTCTTCTCTCGCACTTTTGCTTTCACGTCATCTGTCCACAGCCATGCCTGCTTGTCGACCTTGCGTCGTCCAGGCTTCGTAATGCCGAGCTCCAACTGTGCAGCTTGACGAATCGCGTCGGTCGCCTTCTTCCAAGTGTCATCGACAGTCGTAACTGTCGGTAACCGAACGCAAGAAATCACAGCTGCTTCCTTCTCTCTCATTCGCCACCACTTGATTCTTGCTGCACCGCATCGCTCGACCTGCTTCAGCCTCGGAGGGGCGATCTTGAAAGTACATATCAGCGGTCGATGCTGCGGGGCGACCGTCTCATACGCCACCACGACCTTCTCGTCTGTGACGATTTTTGCTCACAGGAATAAAAATAAGAAAATTTCACCAGCTCAGCTTTTTGACCAACCTTCACGTTTGTTACTAGTAAAGGTATTTGCATTAACACTGGTGAAACATTACAGAAAGGAGTATTTAAAACGTTAATTGAAAATAGTCTAAGCAAATGAGGTGTTCACACGTGGCACATCTAACGCAGGCAACATCTTCCTACAAGTCCGCAAAGCAATCTACCGCTCCAAGTGTAAAAATATATTCTGCTGGAGTTGAGAACTCCTCCACACGTCCCTTTTCGTAGTCCGAGGAGCACGTGGGAAGTTTAGCTTACCTTGGAGAACTCTCTTCTGAGATAACTCTATAGAACGTGGCTGCCTTTTTATATGAATTTTCCATCATGCTTATAATCACACTTGTGGAATGTGGGGCAGTGGAACAGACTTTCTTTGAGGAATGGACCTTCATCGCTAACGTTACCAAGCTTCACGTTATTAGCGAGCAAAACATGTGGAAATTGATCAAAAGCAAAGCAAATGGGAATTGTTTAACTTGAAAATAATGCAATAAATGACAGAGTCAGGAAATCTAACTCTCGACCATGAGAACATAAGTTTAGACTTCATCTGTGCATAACTGTCGCTATGGCGATTCTTTCATTCTTCTATTGTGTTTGCGTTGTGTAACCTTCACCTATCCCTCCCTATCTGTGTTGAGACTGACTTGAGACTCCACTAAACTGCGGATCCATACTTGGACTCAGTACCCTGGAAAGTACCAGAAGAGGTATGTCCCATTAAAGACTCCGTGGGCTGGTGGACGAACCTCCTTGTGCGGTTATGTATGCGCTCGTTTCTTTAAAATCGTAAAATGGTGGTCGTTTCAGTGCTTGAAGGAGATACATCGAGTACTCAAGCCAGGAGGAGTTTTCGGGATGTTGGAGGTTTGCTCGCTTATCGGATGCGTTGCAGGTCATTTTTAGGCAAGAACCATACGTTTCAGGTGAAAGGCTCGTCGAACGTGTACACCGACCACAAGGAGATGGGGTTGTTTGCGGCTCAGATGTACGGCTGCTCGATGTTCCACTGCCTTCCGGTGGGCAGCAACTCACCTGGTACGTCGAACGCCTTTGTATCTGATCAATCTCTACAGAGGTGTTAAGAATTCTTTCGGATTGGACAAGACACTACTTATCGTTAGTCTGCACAGTTGTGAGTCCTCTTTGAAAGGTGCGTTTGAGAAGACGACTCAGAACCTTTCCCGCAAGAGGTTGCAGGATTGAAGTCGGTTGTTTAGCGCTAGGGAATGCGCTGTGCACTCACTCCTTAGATCAGGTCATGATACGTCAGCGACATATCAAAGTTCGCTGGCTGACAGGGTGCATCACATTACAAACCTTCCTCGTGATTTTGGTGTTAGTTTCTCCCGTAGGACCATTTTTTAGTACAACGAATACTGCGAGTTTAGTCAATTTAAAGAATAAATGAAGGCTTGAATCAGCAGATCTTTTGGGTGCGCCACGCTTGTCGCGGGTAGGGATATCGTGGAAATTTGATCACAAATTTGGCAAACGTTTAGGATACTGAGGTAACTAGCCGATGGACAAGGCAGTTTTTGGACAAGGCCCTTTCCTAGACGAGTCTGGCCCAAATTTGCTAATTTCTGGAGGATTAGAATGCTTGGGTGCCCCAGGCGGGACCGAAACGGAGAAACTCCAATCGGGGTTAACGCAACAGCTGTCGTATTCCCCGACTGCGCTACCACACACCGTGGTTTGTTAATTTTTTCCGTGCAACTGATGTCCTCGGAAAGAGCTCATCTGCACATCAACCTAAAACGATGGCTGACAGTTATGAACATAATTAAGACCTTTGAAAAGCCGGACAAGCGAATATATTTTCTCACAGCTTGCTACACGCTTAGCTCCTCTTTTTCCAAAATTTTTCAGGAACGTGGTGCGGGAAACAAGAACAACGCTCTAAATTAACGAAACAGATTAAACATTATGGAGCAGCCTCATTCTTGCTCGCTTAAGGGTAAAGGCCTACCTATTGGCTTACCTATTGGCGGAACACCGCGGTTTATTATCAGGGCTAAATAGTCTTCAGAGCGCTTAACTGATACCCTAAGAGGCGAAATGCGAGACTGATCCCATTTATCCTTTGCGGTACAGGAGCCTTGCATTGAAAATGATGGTTATATTGCTAGACTGTTGTCTATGCCTTAAATAAATCAATAAAAATAAATAAATGCCCGAATTGTCCCTTCGCTAAAGTGACAGGATTTAAATCTACAGAGAAGTGTTGGACTGTTGTATTTAGAACAAGGATGTCTCTTCGAAACTTTCGAAATCAGTGTCAACGAAATCAAACTCTACGAGAAGAGAATGGTCGCAGTGGCAGCATGTAAAGTGTGAGTAATTTCAGATGCTCTCGGTCTCGGAGCAATGTGGGGACGCGAAAGAGCACTGAAGCTGCTTAAGGAAGCTGGCTTCGAGAATGTTAGTGTCGTCGCCACTCCGCATTTCCTCATCAACATTTTATATGTCTGCAAGAAGGAGTAAACGTGTTTTCGTGGTTTCCATTTGAGGCTTAGCCAGTGCTGTAAGTAGTTGAGTAGAATGTTCAGTTGATTAACACTGTAGCGAAACAATGTGTACCTTGTTCTTCATGAAGGCGCTCTGTTTTTCGAAGTATGACTCCTTCGTTTTCCGACGTATTGAATAGACTAACGACAAAGCAGACTGCTACGTTGATGTTGGCCTGCACTGCGCGGAAGCTGATGCGCTTCAAGTGATGACTAATCGAGGTAGCTCTAAGCCTGAGACACCAATAAAGACGCCTCAGCATGTCATAAGAGGAGATTAGGGCAGCAATTTTCAATCCCTTTTCCACCTCAAAGAAGGAAATTTGTAAAAGCTGCGTTTTAAGAATTTACATCTTCTAGTGCCCGTAGAGCTGCCTGATTTTTTGCTGGACAGGTTATAGGTTAGTGCTTCAAGGGATATTGATGACAAATACGTTGGAATTCCTAGAACTACTTGTTGCATTTAGTATTGATTTGAATTTATGTGACTGTGTGAAGAGTCAGTAGTAGCTAATAGCTATCCCATCGTTTATATGGCAATGCGATTTGTTTCATGAAATTATTACATTCCTAACTCTTGCACCTAATAATACATAGTTTACCTGTTGCATCCATGCACTTTAAAAAAATGAACTGAAAAACGGTTAATTTGAAGGCTTCCATTGCTATACTTCTGTGAAAAACGATAACCACTTCTTCCTCCTCGTACGTAGCCGCTGAAGAATCACGTTACAGTTAGCTGTATTGCTGGAAAATCGACCTTATCTGCGCTTTGAAACGTTGGCCGCGGCCCAACTATTCTGCGATACAAGCTGAAACATTTCTGCTATTGCAGTAATTGTTCTTCCGGGCGGAATAGTCCTGCTAATCAATCTTGACATTTCAATGCAGCGGATCAAAAAATCAACGCAGGCGAGTGGCCGAATCGTGTGGGGCTCAATCCGTTTAAACACCAAGTGCAATTTGGGGTCCACGTCTCACACATATCTTTACACGCAAACGTCACGAGGCCTGTGATGCTCCAGTGGGGTAATCCACGTCCTGCACACGTCTTCATACGCAAATGTCAGGACGATAGTGACGTGGTATCGGTGTAATCTATGTCCAATGTCCGTCTTTACGCGCAACCTTTGGGAATAAATGATGGGATCCATCCTTAAGAGGGGGGGGGGGGTGACCCCTTGCAGCCATTTTGGAGACGGTAAAATTGAACGTGAACTGTTCAGCTGAGACTACGCATCGAGATAGCCTACAAGAGAACCTTCCTATGCATTTAACTACGAAGTAGACCATCCTGCTTATTCCGTATATTTATTTATTTATACGTGGATATCCACGCAAAAAATAGAACAAAGAGAACATGCACATTAAGAACCAGAAGAGAGCGAGTAAAAATATACTGCTAGGTACAAGCGACAGACAGCGGCAACAGTTGGAAGCAAACTATTAGGTTGTAACGAATTAAATGGCACTGGCTCGCGCCATTTTTTGGCGCGTCTTTACGCGTCTGATCAAGAACAAACCGTAACATGTGGCATATCATTTAGAAGCGCAAGCTTTGCTCTACCGGAGAGTACCAAATTTTCTATGTAAAAGTGGGAAAACTTTAGAGTTTTATTGACTTTTTTGCAGATGGACAAAAGGGTAATCCGAGACATTTACTTGTATGAATTCAAGCTGGGCACTACAGCTAAGGAGGCGGACGAGAAGATCAACGCCGCATTCGGTCAAGTATGTTCCACAATTCGGACGGCGTATCGTTGGTATCAGAAGTTCCGGAATGGAGATGAGAGCTTGGAAGAACATGAAGGTCGTGGGAGGCATAGTGATGTTGATGAGGACAAGCTGAGAGATGTGGTAGAGGAGGATCCACACAAAGGTACCAGGGAGATAGCGACGGTTCTTGGCGTCAGTCACAACACAGCTGCCCGGCATCTGAAGGAAATTGGAAAGACCAAAAAGCTGGAAAGATGGGTGCCTCACGAGCTGTCTGAGGAGCAAAGAAACCGACGATATGAGATCTCGTCCGCACTGCTTCTACGGAACGAAACGGACCCATTCCTTGATCGCATCGTAACCTGTGACGAGAAATGGATAATGTACGACAACAGGCGACGATCGGCACAGTGGGTGGACAGCGATGCTCGCCCCCATGTAGCACGAATGACGTTGCAGAAATTGAATGAGCTGAGCATTGAAACTCTACCACATCCTCCGTTTTCTCCCGACCTCTCCCCAACAGACTACCATTTCTTCAAGCATCTTGGCGACTTCTTGGCAGGGAAAATATTCAAATACCAACAGGATGCCGAAAGTGCCTTCGAAGATTTCGTCAATTCCAGAACTTCTGATTTTTATGCTACTGGGATAAAAAAGCCTGTGTCACGTTGGCAAAGATGTGTAGAATCAGAAGCTTTTTATTTCTATTAATAAACTTGCCTACAACCCGAGATATTAACTGTTTAAATTTACAGTGGTTCAGTGCCATTTATTTCGTTACAACCTAATATTAAGGAACATCCTGGAGATACCTGTCAATAAGTCTTTTGTATTGCCTTAGCGATTTTGGTAAAATGTTTTTCTTCGAAAACTTTTGAAATTCGGTTCCAGCTCAGTCTGTGAAAAACGTATTACTTCTAGCTTTTGGAATCTGGATCTTCATCTGATCATCTCTAGTATTACAACAAGGTATTGAATAAAATTCCTGAAGAGGAAGATCCAACATGCCATTGATCAGCTTATATATGGTGATTAGATCATATCGTTTCCTACGAAAAGCAAGGGATATATTAGCAAGGGATATAAATTGCTGTCAGGTGTAGACCAAGGTTGGTGACATTCTGTTTGGGTTTATTTTGCCTTTTCAGCGTGAAAAGACTCCCACCCAAGATCTTGAAGAGTTCCTATTTCTGGACGACTGCTGGTGTCCATATCCACAAGCGCGATTCCGCTATACGACCACATAATCTATACCGTAACTTTAGGCGTCGGGTGGGGTGTGCTTTGTGCAATCGCAGAACCAGGCCAGGGAAGGGACTCCAGGGGCCGTATGCTCGTGTTCCCCCGTTGGGGGAAATCAATCAATACCAACATATCATATCACGCCCCAATCACTCAATGGGGGAGACTCGGGGTAGACGAGCATACGGCGCCAGGGTGGGTGCCGTCCAAGCTGCCGGTGTGGAGACTGCTTTCGTCGCTCGGGGGGAGTCGGCGGCTGGGTTCTGCGCTCTTCGAGGAGCGCAGAATCAAGCTAGGGAAGGGACTCCAGTGTGGGTGCCATCCAAGCTGCCGGTGTGGAGTAGAGACTGGTTTCATCGCTCGAGGGAAGTCGGCGGGTGGGTTCTGCACTCTTCGTTAGGCGATGCGCATACGGCTGGAAAATGTGCAAAAAACGCACCAATATCACGCACTCGTCAAGACCCCCAAATCCCGTGTAGTTACCTGGAATGCAAGTATGCCACAACACAGGAGAGCCGAACCCCCGACCTCCCTCGCATGAAGCGACCGCCTTACCCACTCTACCACGACCCGTGTCGTGCCCCGGGTGAGTCCGCTGCATCGGTGGTGGAACTCATGCAGCCCTCAACCCGAGACCACGTGTGAGGTACAACCGGAGTCGAGGTCTTACCCATGCGCGCTAGCTCTTATATTACCTGCCACGTTAGGGATAGGCCCTTCTTGCGCCGACTTAGCACACCTCATATCAATGCGGATGTTATATAGGATCTCCTGCGCAGACTGCATCTGCGCTGGCCCCCCGGCGACTCTCGCCCATCTTCACATCACTCGCGTGACACAATTGAACCAGCCGACCATCTGCAGCATTACCGCTGCGCTCAGAATAAACCTTCTCCCACTCTCGAGTCACATGACAATGCGCATCAGACTTACTTCATGGCAACCCAATATACACACAATGCACATTAGTATGGACCACAATTGCCTACGAGTTAAGGCTGAGCCCCGCCACGTTACCTACGGGTCAGCCCCAAGCGCAAGCCACAGATCCTTCCTCGCTCCTACCCTGGAGCTTACGCTCACGAGGGCGATGGCTTGGTCGGCCTCTGCGGTTGCCTCTGTTGATGCTCCTGCGCGTTCTGTCCTAGTCGTCCTGGAGTCCCGCGCGGCTGGTCGAGTCGATGTCCTGGTGGAATGGACACTGCGCTGACGATGGAGTGCCGGAACGGAGAGCGGACCGACCGCTCGGAGCGACGACGAAGCCGGAGACTGCCGGGTGCGCGCGACCGCATACCCTGCGCGTCGGGACCAGGGCGCCTCCCAGCGTGTGTGCCCTAACAAGAGTCGTGATGGAGCGTGGCGAACGTCACGGCAACCCGCTTACATGCATCGAGCCATCGCGTGCACACAAGACATCGATGGAATTTCAACGCGGACGCCAAAGCGCGATCTCTACAATACCGCCCGCGTCGCGCGGTCAAAAAGACGGTTTGCGACGGAAAAATCCGTCGCAAACCGTCGCATACTCATAACTCCTTTAATTTTGAGTTGTTTCAGAAATCTTTGGCACCATTCGATTCGTCTCGTCGAGATCTACAAAACTATGTATAAAACTCTACCAGGCCACCGCGTTTTCGCCGTGGGTGGCCTAAAAAAATAACTGCAGCGGGCTTTTGCGATTGGAGCACCTTATTTTCCAGGACGTGCATGTGTCGTGTAGTGTTTTCGGGGTATCTCAAGCATGGCGTGCGTTGTCAGTGCTCTGTCATGCCTGGAATGTTCCGAGAGTGCGCCGTGCACAATGCATATAGGATCGAACCTATCAATCGAATGGGCGGAAGCATGCCCACTGGGTTTCTATCTTCGCTTAATGGAAAATGAAAAGCCTTCAAGACTATCTCGCACCGTTTGGATAATTTTATAAGAAATTTTCGGCCGTCCTACTTAAGATTTGCTCCAGTCAGTCCGACGAGCCTTTGGAATGTGCCGTGCACAATGCATATAGGATCGAACCTATCAATCGAATAATAGAATGAGTTCGACAACTGGTAGAGTGAGCGTTTGGGGAGTTCTATCATAAACTTCCAGCCGCCCTACTAAGGAATTCTTTTAAGGCTGTCCAGCTAGCCTTTGGAGCGCGCCGTGAACAACGTATATAGAGTCGAACCTTTTAATCAAGGGGGGGGGCGACCGCTTTCAAATTGCACGCGCGTGCTGTTCGGAGCGCAATAACTCTTTCAAGTTCAAACAGTTTCGACTACAACTCGTGGGTCTTGTAGGCAGTAAAACGGTCTAGTGCTAAGCTAGAGTAGAACGGTGTAGCTTACGAAGAGGCAATGTTACAGGGGTGCGAACATGCAGGTGAGGCTTGTGTGACGCATTTTTTCCGATTTCGGTAGACCACTGCGGGAAGACCCGGCGAGCAAACGGTCTTGAAATGCGTGTGCAAACAGAGCGCTTAAGGTACTTCACGACGACCGTTCTCAGAACTCCTCAGCCTTCTGAACTGCCTTAGCCTCGGCTGCCGGTTTATACCGGCGGAAGATAGCGGTTAGAGTTTCTTGCGCTCTTACTCGCCCAGGTTTGATTGTTCGACCGTAGCAGTGGTACCGTTCTGTTTAGCATGAAAAGCGCTATCGAATGGTATCAATTTCGACCGATTCTGGGAATATCGGTTTTTGGCAATTTCGCATCAAAGGCGAGGCTGCTCAAAGACGCTGCAGAAGGTCGATGACGTCATCGAAAATCGATATCATCGAATTGGACCATGCTAGACAACGTTCGATAGAGCTTATCATACTGAATTGAACCGTGTTATCGTGAGTAGGGAAAACTGTAATATGGGCGAGAAAGAGCGAGGAGAACATCGACCGTTGTTGTGCTAAATTGCACGCGCGGGCGTGTTCTGAGCACGAAAACACTGTCATATGTTAACCTTTCCGGTTGCAGCTCATCGATTTTGTAGGCAGTAAAATGCTCTAGTAGCGCACTGAAATACAGCAATGTAGCTTATGATTGGACAAAGTTACAGCAGTGCGAAAATGCAGGTTAGCCTTGGGCGACACGATTTTTTCCAATTTCAGTCGTCCCGTGCGCGAAGACGCAGTGAACAAATGGCCTACAAATGTGCACGCGAGCAGAACACTTTAGGTGCTTTAAGATGACGTGCTTACAGCTTCCTAGCTGTTTAAACTGCCTTAGCCCCAGCTGCCATTTTAGCGCGGCGGAGTTTTAGCGTTGAAGCTTCCTGCGCCATTATTGGCCCAGGTTTGAGTGTTCGACACTCGCAGTGGTACCGTTCTGTTCATCATGGAAAGCACTATCGAAAGGTTCCAAATTCGACCGATTTGGGAAACATCGATTTTTGACAATTTCCCAGCGAGGACGGGAGCGCTGCAGGCCGAGCCTGCGCGAGCGATGACGTCATCGAAAATCGATATTTTTGAAGTTGGCCAAATTTTCTCGTCCAAAAAATCATCCAGGGGTTATTTAGGGCGCTGATTACGAACCCGACGTCCGTTTTTTTAAAATTCCGCCGATTTCGGTAGGTTTTGGATATTCTTCTGGATAATAGAAGGTGGTCGGGTCAGGATCACCGATTTTGCTCAAACTTCGTATAGAGGCGGTGTCTTATTCGGGATGCTGAACACGATGCCGAAGTTCATTCGGACGATTACGGCAAGAGACCGCTCATACCGATAACTGAGGATGATCGGTGATCCTGACCCGACCACCCTCAAACGGGAAGTAACCTACTGCAATCGGCGGAATTTTCAAAAAAGGATGTCGGATTCCTAATCAGCGCCCCAATTAACCCTTAGATGATTTTGGACGAAGTTTGCACGAGGAAATTTGGCCAATTTCGAAAACATCTGTTTTCGGTGACGTCATCGTCCGCGCCGGCCCGGCCAATGGCGCCTACGTCCTCGATGGGAAACTGTCAAAAAATCGATTTTTTTTGAAATTCGTCGAGAGTGGCACTCTTCGATAGAGCTTTTCGTTGTAAACAAAACGTTGTTACTGGGAGTGTCGGAAACACAAATGTGGGCGAGTAAGAGGGCAGGAAACTTCAACCGCAAAGTCCGCCGCCCTAAAATGGCAGATGGGGCTAAGGCAGTTTAGGCGGCTGGGGAGCTAAGAGCACATCGTCATGAAACACCTTAGGTGTTCTGCTCGCCTATGCATTTGCATGCCCTTGGCTCGCCGTGTCTTCGCGCAGTGGCCGACCGAAATCGGAAAAAATTGGATCGCACAAGCCTCACCTGCATTTTCGGTGCGATGTAATTTAGTCCATTCATGAGCCACACCGCTGTGCTTTAGAGCAGTTTAAGAAGCTTGCGCTCCAAACAAAGTCCTCGAGTCGCAGCCGGAAAGATTCGAACTTGATAGAGTTATTGCGCTACGAACTCGCCCCTCGCGTGCATTTGTGAGCGGTCGCTCCACTCCATTGATAGGTTCTATTCCATATGCCTTGTTCACAGCGTACTCTAAAGCCTCCCCGGAACAGAAGACAGGAATTCCTGAGTAGGACGGCAGGAAATTTCTAATCTAATCTACTTTGAAACGGTTCTATCGTATATGCATTTTCACGGCGCACTCTCTCTTCTCGCTTCTTAAAACCTCTTCATTTGTATACGCTGCTCTCAGTGTGTGCACTAAGCAACTTAAGAGGGTAAGCTTTGCTGTTTAGCACGACATTTGAACCGCTTCCGCTCACTCGATTGATAGGTTCGATCCAACATGCATTGTGTACGGCACACTCCAAAGGCTCATCGGACTGACAGGAGCAAATCTTAAGTAGGACGGCCGAAAATTTCTTATAAAATTCTCCAAACGGTGCGAGATAGCCTTGAAGGCTTTACATTTTCCATTAAGTGAAGATAGAAACCCAGTGGGCATGCTTCCGCCCATTCGATTGATAGGTTCGATCCTATATGCATTGTGCACGGCGCACTCTCGGAACATTCCAGGCATGACAGAGCACTGACAACGCACGCCATGCTTGAGATACTCCGAAAACACTGCACGACACATGCACGTCCTGGAAAATAAGGTGCTCCAATCGCAAAAGCCTGCTGCAGTTATTTTTTTAGGCCACCCACGGCGAAAACGCGGTGGCCTGGTAGAGTTTTATACATAGTTTTGTAGACCTCTACGAGACGAATCGAATGGTGCCAACGATTTCTGAAACAACTCAAAATTAAAGGAGTTATGAGTATGCGACGGTTTGCGACGGATTTTTCCGTCGCAAACCGTCTTTTTGACCGCGCGACGCGGGCGGTATTGTAAGCTAGGAGGGCGCAGACAGGAAGAGATTACGGTGTAGAAATTGTGGCCGTATGGCGAAATCATTTCTCTTCCATATCCTTCAGGACAACAGAAAGCGGCCACTGTCAAGTGGCAAACACCAGCAAAAATTTCAGAAGCAAATTCGATGGCGATGCGTTCGGATACTGCTGATAAGTCCGCGTTAGTCGGATCCATCCTCTCTCCGACAAGGATAGATCTGACTAATGAATTTTGAATGCATTTCCATTCAATAAGAATTAGGATAAATGTGTAGAACAAGGGGTCCACCCTCTTTTTTCTTCGCAATATTCAGAGATTTTTTCTGATAATTTATTTCAGTAAAGCTCCGTACTCTGTTTCAATGAAGTCCCGTACTCTACTTCAAGATGCGGTGCAAGTGTTCTAGCTTACCCGCGTTAAGACTGCACTTACCCTGGAGTTCGTTCCCTTGCCCGTTGCACGTAGGAGAGCATAGAACCAAAGCCGATGTGGTTCCAGTGTTTCCTCCTTGATAGCTCTTCAGCTTTCAAACCTGCGTGTGCAACAGGTCAACAGCTGAAGCTCGTACGACCTCGGCAGAGACCGTCGTCGCAGTGACTACTCGTCCACTAAGACCGTCTGATTCATTTCCAGAACAGCGTCACTGACGACTTGGAATTTACGTGTAGAGAGGTGTAGAATCTGTGGATTACACCAGTACAACATCACTGACGTAATGCTGTTTGCGTGTGATGACGTGTGCAACACGTGGAGCATGCGTGCGAGGGATTCCCCCAAGGGATCACCTGGGGCCGGATTCACCAACGCTAAGCCGGGGTATAGTGGCAGCGCGTCAGGAGGTACACCCGCCCTCTGCTGGGGGCGTGGCGTCAGGAGGTACACCGCTGTTTTGCGGACCGGAAACTTTTGTTTTGCGTGTCAAGGGTTTCGTAAGGCAGCCGTTAGACTCTTGGTGAAGCCTAGGGGCTTGGGGGTGGGTGAGCAAGGGGGATGAGAAGAAGATCGCACGCCCCTCCCCCACAGGGGCAGGTGTACCTCCTGACCGTCTCCGGGTATAGTGGGTAGAGATATGAAGCCTGCGTTTCTGGATAGGAGGCAAGAAGAAATCAGACGACGCATAGAGTGAAAAAGATGCAATAAATTATTGACGCACAAAGATCGAGACCTGAGAGAGATAGAAATTGTACTCGTCAGCGCTAAGAATGCCATACAAAAGAGCTCATAGTGAGGAATTAAGAAAAATCGTCCGGTGGGTGTGGATGCAGACGATGAGTGAATTAGAATGGGAAGCTTTCAAATACCCATTTACTTGAAGAAATAGAAGAGAAAAAGTCTAGCAAGCATCTCACCAGCATGGCTGACCAACAAACGAGCAGACTGCAGGCAGAGAAATTCACGCTATTTCTGCTCCTCTGCAAGCGAGCACTCCTCATCTATTCCGTTGCCTTCGATTAGAGTTTCGTATTTGACGAGCGCAGACATCGTTTTGTGAACTATGTGGGCCCAGGTGCCTCACGGATACCTTTCAGAGGCAGCCTTGCACCCTAGAAACGGTTATTGTTGCTGTTTAACTAGGAGACTTTTCATAATTGGAACACCATGTGTTTCTGTGAAACAACAGCAAACAGCTTAGGACATTCTTGAGTCGTAAGAGACTTGCCAGTAGCTGGAGGTGCCTCGAAAGGTTTGCAGCTTATCCCAAGGGAACATGAACGGGTGGTTCAGAAATGGTCGAAAATCTGAACTCGACTCTTCAGAAGCTGGAACAATTATATGTACAATTGCATGTAAAATACCATTTGCTCCTTAGCATTCACTGCGGAATATTCCGGAATCAATTGCATTCTATCCCAACAAGTGCCTCTTGAAGTCCTTGAAGTCTCTTAGACAATTATTGGTATTTTTCAAGCTAAATATCGAACCAGTGACGAAGACAACGCCGAAGCTATACGGATTACTGGCCACGAACCCGAGGATTGC
The DNA here is from genome assembly GCA_947359475.1 of Heligmosomoides polygyrus bakeri. Classification (NCBI taxonomy): domain Eukaryota; kingdom Metazoa; phylum Nematoda; class Chromadorea; order Rhabditida; family Heligmosomidae; genus Heligmosomoides; species Heligmosomoides polygyrus. The sequence goes on along the minus strand of OX375868.1, from coordinate 66,541,191 downwards.
CAGAAACTGTACTGCTGTTCTTGCTGTCAATGAGAATTAATTAAGAAAATAGCTATTTCTTGAATGGTCCTTGATTTCTCACCGTCGGTTCCATTATTTATATATAACTTTTGATAGTTCTAAAAGAATGTCGACCTTAAAAATATTCTGGTGGCTCACAGCCGTCAAACTACACAAGTGCATCAAAATATGTAGTAGATGATCGCTGAGCCCTAGTTCCATTATTATTTCTGTAGCAGGGAATGTGTAGCATTTTCACAGGAAATTAGATACCTTTCAAATTGGACACTTCTAGTCAAGCTTGACTCTTTTGAAATCAAATTGAATATCATCCAAATCACGAGGAGCTCTATCCACATAAAAACAGGGAGTCTTTTATACGGCTAATTATTTGTTCAACGAAAATTTGTTATGACTTTCTTGTTTGATGTTGTTAATGTTGTACTTCACCAGACCCAATGAGCGTGTAACTGTACGCAACCACAATTTTTGCTATCAATAAATTAAAAATTGTAGCGAGCTGGACGTGTGCATGATGTGATTTTTTAAACTATAAATCTACTTTTCTTTTCAACTATAAAATATGCTTTAAGCCCTTATTTTTGCTGAAAGCATATAAACATTATAAAAATTAAAAGAGTGCGTCCATTATTGGGGGAGATGAGTTAAAAATTTCAAAAAAGTTGCATTTAATTTTCCTTAAACAAAAACTTATTGTAACCGTGTTGTAGAGTGTCAGTGTAAGATGGAAGAAGCTCACTCCGATCCGGAAATGTTCAAAATGGAACGTGAATAAATGAAAGTGTCCAATTTGATTTGACGTGACCCACTAGACGTGAAAATGGTGTATACGCATGGGGAGACCTTCACCTAGGTCTACCTTGATTTGTCGGCAGTCATGGAACCCGGGATAGCGAAGGTGATCACCGCCAACCAGCAGGTTCTCCAGAGGCGGTCGGTGCAGCTCCTCTCCTGCTTCCACCGAGACGTTTCGTGAAGGCGGAGAAGGTCACCGCTGCTTTTCGCCATCAGGTCTGCAGAGGTTGTCGTGCGCTCCATTTTTTCGATTCGCTCGATCGCAGCTCGTTCCCCTGTCTCGCACCACTTCGGCGCTCTGCCCCTTCTCGCTCTGCCGTTCTGTCCGTCGTTTACAGCGAAGTGAAATGCCGCTCAATCATTGTCCGAGGAGTACCTGTTTGACAGCGTGCGAATTTTGGTAGGTTAGTTCCGGAAGATATACTAATTCCTTTCGCAGTTTTCTTGACACTTTTTCCTGTGGAAGCCCTTCAGCAGTATTGTGTATCGCTAATTGCACGTATAAAGTTTTCTATTCTTCCAATGATTTTTCAAAATAACTTCGATTTAGGCCGAATTTTGAGGTTATTATTTGTGAAAATCGCAATTTTCAAAGATATGTTAGCACGGGTTCAAAAGGGGAGGTGGTGTAATAAAGCAGAGTTAAACAAGTACTATACTTATGCTCGAATGACCCATTCGAATAGGTATTCGAATGATTTTCATTCGAATTTGAATATTCGAATTCGAATATTCAAAAAATCGGGTTTTTCGATTGTTTCGAATTGGAATATTCAGAAAAATCGCGTTTTTCGAATATATTCGGTTTTGAATGCCCGAAATTTTTCGGTATTCGAAACTGTTCGAATATTCGAAATTTTTGCGGAAGCATAAGTATAACAAGTACTGAAAATTACGATGCAATCTGCTATCAAACGCATAGCTCTATATGCTTACTAGCGGGTGAGAGTAAACAAAGAAACTCAAAAAGTCATGTCAACGCTTTTGAAGTTTTGAGAGAAAGAAAGAAAGTTCGAAGAATAAAAGTATAAATGACGGCATTACTCAATCCCTTTTTGAATGTACCACGCAGTCTAATTCTACGAGATGTCGTGGAGGCGTTAGAATGCGTATTTGGCCTACAGAATGACTTGCGGTGGCCAGTCGACGGACAAGTCAGTGTTTTGCCCCTTCCAAGACAACTGGTTGATCTGGACGGGAAATCAAGAACCTGGTATCGCATGCACGTGACAACCGGCACCTCCTCCTCCTAGGAGGCTCATTAAGTTGGCGAAACAAACGCCAGTTGTGAAAAATCCGACGTGGTCAGTATCTCGTGTGAGGTTTTGCATCATCAGAAGCGAGGCGTTCAGCCTGTGTCGTACGATCGCAAGAATGATAGGTAGATCCTAAGCGACAAGAAGCCACTAATGTCTGAATGAGACTTCATTAGGAAGGATGGCCACTGGCTGAGTAGCAAGCAAACCCCGAGGCGAGACGGAAGCTGGATTTGCAGACACACAAATGTAGCTGTATTTAAACGCCGTATGGTCAGCGTTTGGTGGCTTCTCGCCATTCAGGTCTAAGGTATTTGAGTATAAACTCGGGGTACCAATAGAATTTCAAGTCAATTAACCTGAAAACAGAACTTGTATAATGTTACAGCGATGTCTCCTGAACAAACTAGAGTTTTTATCGCACCAAGGCATCTTTTTAACAGATTAAACATCGATACCAACCCCTTGAGGCTTAAGGAAAATGTCTTGAAGCTAGTATGCCTTGTAGCTCTCATAGAGAACATCAGAACTCTACAGCAACACGCGAGCAGAAGTGTCTCAAACAACACTATTCCAATTTCCCTAGGGAGAGTATTCAATATTCCATACAATTTTTCATTTTCATCTGTCGTTAAGACCTGAAATAACGTTAAACTACAATATAAGAGTGTGAATAGGTGAAGGATGGCTTCGATCAATCCTTCTTGGGATACCCCACATAATCTACTTCTACGGGATGTCGTGGAGGCGATTTAAATGCGGATTTGACCCTTACAGTGAGGAAGCCGTGCGGTGGCCAGCCACTGTATAAGTCAGTATTTCATCCTTCTCAGAGTGTGGTGCCATTTCACCGACCTGGAGAGATGGAAGAGTTGGTTGACCTGGCGGGAAATCCGAACTATGAACCTGGAATCGTGTGCACGCGACAGCCTGCGCCTCCTCCAACTGCGCTACCCCGCGTGGCCTTGCTGGGGTCGAACTATTATGGAAGGTAACTAAAGCTGCTGCCAGGTTCCAAAGAAAACCGCCACTGCGAAGTACTAGCTAAATTAAACGTGGTTAACACAGTCTCAAGTTACCGCCACTCGAAAATAACCGATAAACCGTCTTCTTAGAGGCAATGAGCTGTAGGTCCCACAGCTTTTTAGGTTATCTAAAAATGTTCGCTCTATGCTGGAAAATTTCACTTAGGACGACGAGAAGCCAAAACCCGCACCGATTTCGCTGTCAGGCCGACACTTATGCTGTGACTGAATTGAGAATTGAATTGAGTAGCTCTCAGCAGTCCATCATGGCAGGCACGGCTGCGCATCTGGGCGACCAGATCGGATCAGCAGGCGACCACCACGCCATTGCAGTGCCTGTATCAGCACACAACGTACATGTCCTACTGCTCCTTCTTTTTCCGTTTTCGTCTCCCTGCATTGCATCGTACTGCTACGGGCGTTATTTGTTACTCGATACAATTGATTCTATCTTTGTCATGGTCATGAAGAAGATGTGGGTTATTGCGATAGCATGCACAGTAGTATTCTCTTAGAAAATGATGATGTTTTCGTAAAATGATGACATTATTTCTGATGCAACATTATCTGCTGATTCTCGGACTTGGCTCGGTCCAAATGATAAAGGCTATATAGGAGGCCTAAACCTATAGTCTCACATCGTTCATTTCATTGCCTTTTTCATCCATTATTCTTTTCGTTAAGTTGCTTTATTTCACTTCTCCGCGTCTATCAATCCAACGCTCATTCATGACTCCCGCATTCTTCTGTTTCCAGAAAGAAACCGGCTGTATTGCGACGAGGCACGATGACAGAGAGTACTGAATTCCAGAAAAGATTGATGGTGGGTGCTAGAACTCTAACTTTCACTGGAGGAAAATAAGCGACAGTGCGTCTGGAATCGGCTGACCTGTGACTGTTGAACGTTCCCTGCACTACGGCTGACTGCTGCTACAAAGATGGGGTATCATACGTAGTTGCAATACTTCTGTGCCACGCAGGTTTGATATGATGGAACGTTTTTAGTTCGGCCTGACATTTCGATAAGTTCTTCATTTTCAAAGGCCTGAAAGAAGTTCGAAGCCTAAGATCAGGCACTCATCTCGACGTAGGTTTCCAACCCAGCCAGTTGCAACGAATTCCCATGAATGCCAAGGTGAATCCTACTGAAGTAAACCGAAGTCACCGTTGTTCCACCAGGACTGAGTGAAAGTTCAGTTAAAGAGCAAATGAGACCTACCAAGTTCAAGTCTATAGTGATGTTAAGCTATAGAAGTACTGGGTCGTAGTCTCACACAACAGAATAAACGGCGAAAAGTCACTGTTGATCAAAATGCGCTCGCTTCGTTGGAACAATCGACAGTGACTTTTTGCCGGTCGTTTCGTTTCTTTGTGTGGGATATGAAACCAAGACCAAGTACTTCTATAGTTCAACATCACTGTAGATTTATACTTGCTATGTCTCATTTGCTCTATGGTAGTCCTATATCTGAGATTTCACTCAGTTATATAACTACCATAGAAAAGCGGTGAGTTCGGTTTGCTCCAGTGGAATTCACCTTGACACTGTTGGAAATCGTTCAAACTGGCTGGGTTTGGAAACCTACGTCTTTGGCCTGTGCTATACCATCGCTCACCCCGAGCATGGTACTTTGCCGAGATGAGTGCCTGATCTTAGGCTTCGAACTTCTTTCAGGCCTTTGAAAACGGCGAAATTGTCGAAATGCAGGCTGAAGTAGAAACGTTCCATCACATCAAACCCGCGTGGCACAGAACTATTAGAGCAATTCAAACATGCCCAGGTTTCATGACAGTCGAACATGAAGAATATGGGGTATCATATTCTGCGGTGGGCACAAGGATATGATACGGGTCGAATGCTAGGCCGCTCATCACTGTGATCTATGTGATAACCTCCTGGGCACACAAGTATGCATGAATGGAGTAAATAAATATGAATAAATAAGCTCATTGACGTATACATGCGCTTGAACGGAATAATGAAGAGGCCTTTGGAGCGGTGAATTCGGAGAACATTTTGGGCCTATATGGTCTATACTTAGAAATCCCCTACGCACACATCGTGTGTCACAGTGTTCTATAAGTGACGGTGTGAGTGGAACCTCAGTTGTGTTATATTCTAATGGTAAGGTTTAATGGATGGGGATTTCCTAAACATATTCGATGCCGTAGAAGTACGTAACTGGCGGCAAGATTATTAAGAATTGGGCAAGGAAACACTCTACGCAAGTAAATCTTCATCGAGCGCGATTCTTGACAAAGGTACCCAAGACAGTCGAGAGTGTAGTTATAAGAAGACTTTTATAACTCCCAAAGTCCTTGCCCCTTTAAAACAACGAAGTCGCTCCGAATCGCTCCTCTGCATCGTTCAGCAAATCGGCATTGATGGGACGATATCGGCCGCAATAGCTCTTGGCAAACGTCTCAATTTATTTGATGCCTTGCTCAAGGTGGGCAGTGAGGAGCATCCAGCTACACCAGCGGAAGTGGCGGAAGCAAGCGGATGTAAAGAACGGCAAGCTATTTTCAGCAAGGCTTTGAGGAACTACGAAATTTTAAAACACAGTGGACATTTTCGTTATTTCTGCAGTCACTTTTCTTTAACTCGTGCGACAGGAGAAATATTTGGATTCAAACTCTAGAAAAATCACAAAAGTGCACAGTTCCAGATATGTGAAGGAGTGGCTCTCGACGATGGCAACCGCTGAGATCATCGAAGTAAACGAAGACGAGAGGTTCTGGATCAAAAAGGAGAACATCGAGGTGAGAATCAAAAACTTGAACAAAACGATGAACACTTCTAATTGTAAGTGTCCTTTATATCAATTTTAGCCAGAAACCTGTAGAAATTTAAAAAATCGAGAGCTTTTAGGAACCCTTAACAAGTCGCCTTTAAAGGTACATAGGTGAAGAACACCGACTTTTTCCCTGTCTACCCTTTTGACATTTTCTCGCGCTTTTATTATGGAAAAGGAGTTACAACGCCAAATGCAGTGAAATTTAGCGATGCAAGCAAAATGCTCAATCTTTTGAAAACTATTACTAGTTTGCGCTATATGGGCTCGTTCTACCTACTTATGCAGGTAGTTAAAAGCATTTTCTTCTTGAAAACAGAGTACTCTTCAAACAAAGGTATAGAACAATTTAGACTTGCGCAAAATTGTGGCAATTAGATAATAATAATCATCGTTATTTATTATTGGCTTTATTATTGCACCACAGTTGTCCTATGCCTTGTGGCCCGAGAAGCATCTCAACCACCTGTCGTCCCGTTGATCGTCGAGTTGCTCGGGTGGGCGCCAGCAGCGCCCGTTCGCCCCTGTCGCGCGCCAGAGTGCTCTAATGGATACTCCTCGCAGACCCGAAGAGCGTCGTATCGTTCGTTCAGAGCTTTCGCGAAGAAGTCCGACCAACGCGTCGGTGGGCGTCCTGGTGTTTTCTTGACATCCCGCGGAATCCAGTCGGTGACGGCTATCGTCCAGCGGGAACTGCGAAGTGCACTACGTGGCCGGCCCACCTAATTTTGGACGACTTGGCTCATGCGACAGCGCCTCTGATCTTCGAACGTCGACGAAGTTCGGAGCTCCGAAGACCTTCTCCCACCTGCGTGAATCGCGTCACTCCAATTATCGTCCTCTCGATTCCATGCTGCGCTAAACTCATCCCGTGTTCATCCTGCTTTAGTTTTTTAAAACAAATAAATAGAATAAAAAATATGTGAGCGTTTTTCGAAAATGAAGGCTTCTAACGCTTACTTGGTTCGTGTTTTCTTGTAGCAAGTGATTCATTATTAAAACACAGCATAACTTCTGGTAATGTAATGATTCAGGACCTAACGTGCGGAACCGCCCTGGAGTTCAGCTCGTTCCTTCCAGTGCTTCTCGAGGCATACAACAGCGTGTGTGAAGTGTTCAAGAAGGATGGGCCACTCGGTATGTGGTGGTCCAAAGTAGAGCATTGCTGAGATCAAAAAAGAAGGATGGCTGCCTGTTCCATTCACTTGTTGTGGTTCCTATTAAAATGGTGTGCTGAGGCCACATGCGCTATGCATGCGACTTGCAGAATGACTCCATCTGGAGCGCTGGAATCCAAAAACTTTATAATTGCTTCACGAGAGGAAAACTAACACTTGATGGGCCGCGTATTACTACAATGGGAGCTTCTAGTGTTTCTGTCTACTTATTTATTTATTTATTTGCGTACGCTGCATAAGGTAGATATCAGATAAAGCGACAACAACATGGAAAATAAACTTTTGAATGCTCTACGATACAACTATGCTGAGAGAATAAGCGTTGCTGCGAGGCGTTTGAAGGAGGCAACGGAATCAGGGATGAGAACAGCTTTAAGGAGGTGAAGATATGGAAGTCTACATATATAACAATGAAGAAGTTAGCTTTGATTGTGGTTTTAGGTCTGGGGAAAAACAATTTCCATTGCTCACCCCTGGTCATAGGAGAGCGTAGAGAGTAAAATTGTGAAACATTAGCTGTGGGTGGCTCATACAGAAGTTTACGAACCATTTGAACGTCAAATAGTTTACTTCTTGACTCAAGAGTTGGAAGTCCAAAGTATTTGATCCTTACCACGGCGGTAGGAGTTTTGAATGTAGGAAACCCCCCGCCGAATTAGTATCTTTCTTGTGAAGTTGTTTTGAATCCTTTCAAGTGATGCAGTATCCCGTTTCTTGTGCCGTGCAAACACAACAGTACCACATTGAACAATCGAGCGAACGTAGTCTTATATGTCATAATAAACACTTTGCCATCCTTTGTGGTCACAGCTTTGAATAGTATATTGTACGTTCGAGGGAGGCCTTTTCTGTACAATTCCTTATAATGAGAAAGAAAGTCGAGCGAATCTTGGTACCTGAACTCAAGATCTTCGATTTCTTTAACTTTGCAGCTTCAGAACCATTTACGTAGTCCTTACTAGAAGTCAGGCAATTTCCCAGCCGCATTTAAAATGTTTTGTGTTGTGAAAGTGGCAACTGCCAGTCTTCGGACCATTTGACCAAACTATCAATACGTCCGCACCTTTTTTGTTGTCCAAAGAAATAGTCAAGAAGTTTCAAATCTTTGTCTTCAGCGTCGATGTTTTAATACTCAAACTGCTTCGAAAACACTGTTCTCGTACTGTAATATAGAGCGGCCTCAGACCGTTACTGAGCTGGCCGCTTTATACAAAATCGGTAAATGGAACTGAAACGAATGGCCTATATTGAAGAGCTTGAAAAAGGCTGGGCTTTATCCTTGTATTTTATTGATAGTCAATGCTGATTGAAGCTTGTAGGGCTCAACTACTCGGATTACTCTGGCTTCTACGAGGTGATGGCTTCGTGCAGCGAGTCCTTACACAAGAAACATCTTATCAGCGACTTTGTTCCTGCCCTTGGCCCGGATATCAAGGCAAGCTGAATAGTGTTAACGCAGAACTCCTCAGTGACGTCTACAGGTTTGTTTGCTTTCTAGGACCGTCTTGAGCAAGGAGGAATGGTCTGCTTAGACGTCGGCTGCGGAAACGGCTTCCATGCAGCGCTTCTAGGTATCACCTCTCCATCAGTTGATCTTATGACAGTCCTTGAAGACGGTAGATGAATAAGAGCACGATCTCCTTTTAACGTAAGCCTCGCCTTCAGGGGAATGAAAATCTGGCAGCATTTGAGACACTGAGCAAATCAAATTATTATCAAGCGACTATCCTAATAAAAACCAGTTTGAAGGAAATCTGATTTCTGTGGAAAAAACAGTGGCCTAAAATTTTGATAGAGCGTTAGGCTGCCTTTTTTGGTGATGAGGAGCTTTCCCAATAACACTGTGTAAGCTTTCGCTGAACACGAACGTCATTTCAGCCGAGAACTTTCCGAAATCGAACTTTTCGGGCATTGATGTCACGTTGGAAGCGCTTCATTTAGCCAATCAGCAAAGGTAAGCCATTTGCGATATGAAGACCCCGCAGAGAGGGGCATTCTAACGGGAGAGGAGGGCTCGCAAGCAAATTCTGGTCTGATTGCGCTAGTGACATCGATTAGTCGCTTCACCTTACGACCTCTTCCTTTGGTCCTCCTACACAACAGCTTCAGAAGGGAGAATGGAGAAGCCTTCAACAACCTGGTGTTTATCCAAATGGATGCATCCAAGATGGAGGCAGACTGGACGGACAGGTTCGATGTAGTGACGATCTTTGACGCCTGTCACGACCAGATGAGGCCAGACTTGGTGAGAAACATCCGCCTATTTTTTCTCACTCCTTGTCTCTGAAGCTCTACTCACTGATTGTCTAATTGCCCGTGTTAAGGCAAGGTGTGCCTCGGAAGCCTTTTCCAGAGGAAACAGCCTGGAATGGATCTTTGAGGAGTGTACTCTCATGCTCCTTTTGCCTTTCCGGCCTATAGAAAGCCAGTTACACTGAGACGTAGTCGGAATAAATTTAATAGCGTCGACTCCACAGCCTTAAGTGATTGGTTACTACTGATCGGGTGCTCTTCGCTAACGAAGGCCAGAAAGTGGTATCGGTTGAACGATAAAGGCCAATATCGGCGCTAGTCTTTGTGGGATTCGTCACGCGTTCTATTACTACGCACTAGCCTATACAATAAGTACAGGTGGCCAGCTGATAGAGAAGTTAGTGCTTTTCGAAACGAAGGCACCTTCTCATCTACACCAGGTGATGTTCAGCATTACCATTAGTGTCTTCGATTACTCAGCGCGTGTTGCATTGCTTTGTTGCCTAAAAGACACTAATGCACTATTGTTTGAGAGGAATTAACCGTTGTTTTGAAAAACCTCCGGTTGAAAAACAAAAGGCCCTGGTAGACCATAAATTTGTAACTGCACTGTAAAATTGGTTACTGGAGAGTAAGCCTTTGTTAGAATATTCAAAAGGCCACTCCCTTAATTCTACTCGTCTAGGGTGTCCGATAAGAAGTTTTCATTCATATCAGTGCTTTGGGTAGTCGAGGGACGAGTCAGGGCTGGCTCAGGGATTGACTGGTACAATCCGATGGAAAGGAAGGCTGCTGGTCCAGTAATTGAAAGGCTCGAGGAGTGACTCGTGTTTTGTCGGCCCGACTTGCAACTTTTACAGGCGTCTTCCCATGCCTCTTGTTAATGTATTGGAGACCACCCACTAATAGGTTAACCAATGCTGATTTAGAACTGGCAACTACGTAATAACAGCAAAAGTAGAATATTTACTGGTTAGGCCAATAACATCTATAATATTTACAAAGTTGATTCAAAGAAATTTATATGATATACGACCTCAGGTTTGAGTTCGTTGAATCTAGAGTCTTTCAGTGCTTGAAGGAAATTCACCGTGTTCTGAAGCCAGGAGGAGTCTTCGGAATGTTAGAGGTCTGTTTTGCTGTGAGTCTAGTTATGATAACATTTTATGGCAAGCGCCTTGATTATAGGAGAGGGGATCATCCAACGTCTTCATCGACCGGAAGGAGATGGGAGTTCTCGCGGCTCAGGAGTATGGCTGCTCGATGTTTCACTGCCTTCCAGTTGGGAGCAACTCACCTGGTAGGAGAGTCTTTGGCGCCGGTTATCCTTATGGAATTGTACCCCCTTTTACACAATGTGCATCTGCACATTTCAAGAGCTCAATGTGTACCAAATGAGACTTAATGACATTATTCAGACTATATTAGAGGGCAGCCTGAGTTGCGACCTGTCGCAGCCTTCGCGGACTTGAAAGTGGTTCAAGGATTCAGATGTTCCCATCTAACCGTCCAAGCACTTCTTCAACCATGGGTTTTCGGACACGTTTACAACTGAAAACCAACTGCCTCTTGACTCCCAATCTGACCGACCTATAACAGAGAGCGACGTCGCTGTGGTTGAAGACGAATACTAACAAAGCCATTCTAGATCGTCCAGTGATGGACCTTTCCTAGATGAGTGCCTACGACTGTTTTCTAGGCGATATGTCGATTTGGATGCAGCCATATCGTATCACAGCTTGGCTTTCATTGCACACATTAGAAATTGAAGTAAAATTAGAAGCTGTAAAATCTTCCGGCAGCTGAATTTAGAAAAAACTACGAGTATAGGAAAATGAATTTTAACTGTATATGGTTTCAGATGCTCTTGGACTCGGAGCGATGTGGGGAGAGAAAAGGGCACTGAAGTTGCTCGAGGAAGCTGGCTTTACCAACGTTAGCGTCGTTACCACTCCGAACTTCCTCATCAACGTTTTGTACGTTTGTAAGAAGGGATGAGATCGCTTCTGATATCGTCATCTAACCCTTGCTGCAAGTGTATGTATAGTTTGAAATAAATCTTCTGCTTTCGTTGAAAACTCTGCAATGCGCTAAAGAATGGAAATGGTTCGCCTTCGTAGGTTGCTGACAAATCCAGCGTCTAGAGTCGTCTTTCGGTACCGATTCCTAATCAAACAGAGAAAAATCAGTGGCGGTCTAACGTTTCAATGCACTCTGGCATTTTGGGCTGATAAGCAAGACTCGTTAACCGGTTCTGTTCGACGTGGTGTGGTTTGCAAAATCATCCAATTCCTGTGCCTTCCATCCAACGCACATCGAGCTGTACCCTCAACTATGCACCATAAATAAATATATCGTAACACAGCGCTTCAATTCTATGATGTTTACAGATTAAACGTGTTAAGATTACATATGTTGTTGCAAAAGGCATTAAGTGTTATACTCCTTTAAATCTTTCTAGAAAAAGGTGCTGAATCAGGATTATTTGGTTTTCCTGTACTCGAGAGTTTTCGATCTCGAACTGATCGCTCAGAATTCCCTTCAAATCGTCTTAATAGGAACCAAGCATGGAACAGTACACCCTAAAAATCTTTCACGGAGGTCTTTGTTTTGGGAAGTCTAAGTCGGGGAATCGAATTAAAAAAACAAAAAGAATTAATACGCTAAGACGTGTTACAGGTTTCTGGTTACGATATGCTCAACAAAGTATAATAATAAAAAGCTTTCAATGCTAAAGCGTCGGCGCACACAAAAATCCTATTTTCTTAGTTATTATGATAGGATAAATGCTACAAAGGCAGAAAATGGTAAACGTGCACTCCGATAAGCTCACCAAAGGAAAACGGTGATTTCTTCTTATGAATCGTGGAACAGATCGCTCCTTCTTTCCCAATGTCGCATGTAATTAAAAACCGTCAAAAAATATGAGCTCCATCAACTTGTGCGCTTATCTAAATTCGCCTTTTTAGTTTGCAGAGTAAACCCATTTGCTTCAACTGGCATTTTGAAGGGAACTTTTACAGAGGACTGTTCCGCTGGCTGTGCCAACAGAACGGAATGACAGAAAAAGCTGACTATCAAAAGCGTCTGGTGGTAAGTTAGTCGAGTCTTTCCAAAACCGGACTTCGCTCATCATTCAGGCGTTTTCCCTTCAGGAAAACGAGATACAGAAATTTTTGTATCGTTGTCGCCTCTGAGTGCTGAACAAATTTTCGTGAGCGAGATTGTTACCAGAACACGAACCTGAAGGCGATGATCACATGAACACATAATTTGATGGTTTGTGGTCTGTAACACCTGCCGTCCCCCTCATCATTGATCGAGCGGACGCCAGCAACTTCTCCATTCGTACTGGGCGCGGGTGCTCCAACGATCCCCCTTCGCGAGGGACACGAACAGCGTCATATCGTTCGTTCAGAGTTTCTATCAATGCGGTCAATGAGTTGGTGGGCGTCCTGGTGTTTGTTTCTTAACATCGCGCGGAATCCAGTCAGCAACGGCCCTCGTACAGTGGGTGTCTGCAAAACGCGTTTCTTACTGGCCCACCTATTTGTCGATGACGTGGCATACGCGACAGCTCTCTGATCTCTGAACGTCGAGGAGGCTCGGAACTCCGAAGGCTATCTCTCACCTGGTGAATTGTGCCATTTTGAGCATTGTCCTCTCGATTCCTCACTGCACTACGCTCATCATGTGTTCATCCGGTTTTCGCCCTTTTAAGTGAATAAATAAATTGAAAATCAAACACGTAGGCGTTTTTTTCAAAAACGAACGCTTCTCTCCTTAAAATTTACTGTGGAATTTGGCAACGGTGAGCTCCGCGGTCCCTCACGAGCACTCTTTATGCAGCCGCAATGCCAAGCGGTTTGGGGCGCAATGAATGCGGATCGGGTTTCACGAGAAGGATGTCTGATATTGGGTTCTTGTGTGTTGAAATTTTTGCATTCCTACTGTTCTGTTGAGATTTGAGAGGATTTAACTTCTACATAGCTCTTTCTCTCTGCCCATTTCCAACTGCATGCTGCGCAAATTCGCCGCGTTGTGACTTCCAATAAGCTTAAGGACTGATTTCAATACGAACAGCGCATGGATGCGCTGTTCGAATTGAAATCAGTCCTTCGTATTGAAATCAGCTTGAAGGCTCCTCACAGCTCGCTTCCCTGCATAGACGAAGTCATACTGCTAGGATTTTCAAAAAAGTCAGTATGTGACGTCGTATATCCAGCGCTGACCCAGAGATAGGTGACTAGTTTCTCCATGCGAGAATGGCACGATCGGGACACCAATGGCAGGACCATTAGTGTCATTACTACTGCTTCGATGTCTTCAGCTGTATGAATAGCTGACTCTTCACTCCCACGTCATTGTGCATGGAATTCCTTTTTATCTGCAAAAACACCCTGAAGGTAAGTGTCGAAGTTGCGGGAAGCAGAAGGAGAACAGTCTGATGCAACGACACTGATGGCTGTGTCGCTGGTGTACCAGCTCTCGTACCAATCTCCTCGCGTTGAAAAGCTGGTTGCTTATGCCTGGTTCAAACTGATCATACGAGGTTTCTTTGAAAATTCGAGCTAGATGGTTGATTTCCGAAGTCATTAGTATTAGGTTGTCCCATAAGTCCCCGCCGTTTTTTTTTCAACGATTCACCGCAGATTTCTCCGGCGGTATCTTGCATAGCGCTGCATAGCTTTCAAAAGAGAATGAATTGCTCTATCAGAGCATTATTGCATTTCTTTTTTCATTATGAATTTTGCTATTGTTTACGCCGTTGAAATGAAAAGTGAAAAAGTGAAAAAGTAGCCATTTGCGCACTAGTTCTCTCCGCTTAGGTTTGTAATTTTTTGCGCAGTTTTTTATAGCATTTGGAAGACAATGTTCTGTACTACAAGAATATGTGTTGGTCCTATTTTCTCACTTGTCCCTTATTGATTTTCAAGCCATCAAATTGGGACGTCCGAAGGAGGATGGCTGTTTTTGCCGACAGCTCCAGCTCTGTGGTTGGACTTTTTGGGCTGGTGTTATATGTCATTCGAAAGAGAATGTCTTGCTCTATAAGAATATGTGTTGCGTTTATTGATTTCTATTGAAAATCAACAAAATGCCAAAAAGAGAAAAATCGTCTTCACCAACAACTCCTTCTCCTTCTTTAGTTGTTGATATTCGACAGAAATCAGCGGGAGCCAATAAACGCGACACAAATTCTTACTGAGCAAGACATCTTCTTCCAAACGACATAAAACATAAAAGTTCAACCACAAAACCGGAGTTTTGGTAAAAATTCGGGCGGAAAACTCGGAATTCCCAATTTGGTGACCTAAAAATCAAAAAAGGACAAACGAGCAAATAGCACTAACACATGTTCTTGTAGTACAGAACATTGTCTTCCAAACGCTATAAAAAACTGTGCAAAAAATTACAAACCTAAGCGGAGAGAACAAGTGCGCAAATGGCTACTTTTTCACTTTTTCACTTTTCACTTCAGCGACCTAAAAATTGACAAAATTCATAATGAAAAAAGAAATGCAATACATGTCTTGATAGAGCAAATCATTTTCTTTCGAATGCTATGCAGCGCTATGCAAGAGAGCACCGGCGAAATCTGCAGTGAATCGTTGAAAAAAAAACGGCGGGGACTTATGGGACAACCTAATAAGGATAAAGGATAAAGGACGGCGTTACTCAATCCCTTCTGGGATGCGCCAGCGCATTCTACTTCTACGGGATGTCGTGGAGGCGACATGAATGCGTATTTGGCCATACAATGACTTGCGGTGGCCAGCCGATGAACAAGTCAGCGCTTTATCCTTCCCAGACAAGTCTGGTACCAATTCACCGACCCCGGAGGGATGGAAGGCTTGGTTGGCCTGGGCGGAAAATCCGAACCAGGAACCTGGTATCGGGTGCACGCGACAGTCGCGCCTCCTCCGACTGCGCTACACGCGCCCGTGGGACAACCTAATACATTTAGGGAAACGAGCTGCGAAGAACCTATAGCTTTTGCACGCTGCCCGTATTGTGAACAATCCTTCTGTTTCAAGCACTTTGTGTCTGGGTGTCAGTGGTACTAAACTTTTATACATCATTATGTTGAATATCTTGCGAAGTTACTTTCCAGCATACGGCTGGAAAAATGTGCACAAGACGCCTGAAACTTGTGTGGACGTCGGAAACGCACAAATCTTAACCGATCAGTTGAAATGCAAGTATCGCTCGATGCGCGAGAACCGAACACCTAAGCTCCTCTGATGAAGCAACGCCACTATCCATTACGCTCCGATCCGCTTCCCGAACTGGGGATCGCGGGCGCAGAAGTGACCTCGGTCAGTGCACGAAGCCGCGATTCCTTGGGAAATTTTTATGGATCCCCTAACCGTCTGGTTCAACGTCTTTGGAAGAAAAACCACACTTCGTTCTCAATCAAGGGTGGATATTCTTACTGCGTGACTCCCTTTTTCCGTTCAGACATACGCTTCAGACCCTTTCCTTGTGAGATGGAACCTTGCACTCCGACAGATAGCGTGAGTTGAGCCAGCCAGGGTATTGATGATCGTTGGCGTAAGGTTCTTCAGGTGTTACTGGGGGTCTGACCCTCTCGTGACGTGTGCTGTACGACTTCCCGAGATGGCGTGACGGACCACGGAAGGCAGGGGCTGCGGAAGTCAGCGTGTGTGCAGGTGTTAGTGGCCATCGAAGAGATTCAGAGTAAAAGTCGTAGATGATTTTCTCCGTTGCTCTTCTGGAGTCTAATCTTGATAGGGACTTCAAGTTCCGGAGGATGCTTGCGGATGCTCACAACCTCCTACGCAGCTTCAGTCAACACTTGCGCTCTTCTCTCCTTAAGGCCGGCAGCAGAGTTTTGCGGGTGCCGCGGACCCGCCATGACAACGGCGGGTGGGGCGGCGCCGCAAGGGCTGCTGTACGCAATACTGCGTACTTTCGCCGGTAGTTGCGACTTCTAAGAATGTCAGAGATGTAGTAAAGGCCCCCACAGAGTTCTGCGACAGCGCCGCGGCTCTATGCTTAACCATAGGGCAGAGACGCAGAGTTCGCCGCCGGCGGCGTTCCTGCCCTATCCTTAACCATTGCGGCGAGCGGCGTTGCCGCAGAACTCTGTGGGGGCCTTAAGCAAAACGCTTTTTGTAATGTAAAGAAGCGTTTTCTATGCCAAGTTAGGAGTTCCTGAATGTGAGCCCCGAAATCTAATAGAACACTCCTTATAACTCGACAGTTCTGTACCATTTTGCGCTTGCTCCCACTTTTGTCGTTCTACCTCCACTAAAAGTTCCTCGCTTGACAAGCGGCTCGAAGATAATGTGGTAGCCTTTGTGATGACAGCATTCCATCCGATGCCTTGTTGAGTCGGGGAGGTCTATCTCATGCAGCTATACCTCGTACTACAAAGAACGGTCTGATTTGTTGTTGCATTTCTGTGCAAAGGTTTTCCTTAAACCTCAGGCGACTAACTTGTGACTGGAAGGCTACGAAGATTTCCAGTGCAATTAAGGTTACCTAATGTCGTGCTAAGGTTTTTTGCATACGTTTTGAGTGCAGGATTCCATACGCCTCCATTTGTCGACACTACCGGTGATTATATTGTTGGTTGTCAAGCTCCTTTATGGACAGAAATTATGCACCAACCTACTATATCCCTAGCATATAGATTCGTTTAAAAAATGTTTGGAATAGATGAACCATGGTGGACACCCATCTATCACGCCCTCCGGCGGGTCTCAGACGCAGCTCCTGGCGCTGCGGGTGAGACCCGCCGTGAACTGCGGCAGCCCTCGGGGACCTTTGCTCCGCGACAACTCGTCCGCGCCGCGGCTTCCACCACATTGGCAGCGTGGGTCTCACTGCGGCGGGAGCGATATGGACGAGTTCTCGGGGTACTGCCGCGAGACTCTGTAGAGGCCCTAACACGTTGACGACGAGAGCGATTTTCGTGGGTCTGGCCTGTGGGACAAAGCACGCCGCACAAATGTGACACGACATACCGTGACCTAAACTTCGTTTGGAAATAAATTTGGAATGCCAAACATGATGCTAATGTTTGTCTCGACAGTTACAGCCGGTTACGCCCCCTCGCATAATTCTATAATTTTATTTTATTTATTATTTATTATTATTTTTATATTTATTATTATTTAGTTTTTTATTTTAAGAGAAAAAATAATAAATTAAAATTAGCCTTGAAGCACAGCAAACAAGCGAGCATATAACGCTCTAAAAGATTAGGTCGCGCCATGCAGTTAAAAATTTAGTCGCAACTTTTATTCGATTGATAGTGTGAATGTCACTTACATTAACCACCAAAGTGAGGATATTGCGTTCTTTACAGTGCTTTTTGTTGTATCGTTAGTAGGTGTCAAACTACATCTTCTTCTTCTTCTTATTCTTCAGCGTTTGTCCTTAAAGATAGCTGGTTGCATCCCGATCAAGCATTTGATCGGGAGAAATGGCGTCACCACACCAGAAGAGCGGACCCCGCCTCCAAGCGGGACAAACGCTACTGAAAATGATGATGTGAATGCGCATTTGGCCATATACAATACCGGCCTTATCTTTTGGTCTTTGGGCGGAAAAAGCGAAAAAAACGCCTTTTCCGCCGCTTTTCTGTAGCGCTCTTCAAATTTAGCGCACTGTAAATTGAAACACATATTCGTGATCAGCACCGCGCCCTCTTCCCGATGAGCCACAAAGCACATGGCGAGCGCCTAAAAAATAGTTCAGTGACCTAATTTCTGCCTGGCGCGGCTGACCCAACCTATTCCCTACTTTATATATAGTAACACATAGCTCTCTGGATTCCCTAGCATTTCACGATCACAATGATTTACGTTTTTGAAGGATCCGATCACTTAAGTGGTATTATTTTCAAAAAATGTTTCCACTTTGGAGGACTCTAATTTCTGCATGTCAAGCTTGTGTGCGCTTACACTCGTTTTTCCCGTTGAAGGGGACAGTGGAAATCAAACTGCGAACGTGGAACTAGGGTGGAAATCGCTAGTATTTATGCGCTGGCAAAGTTGCCCAAATGACACTTCCTTGCAGTTAGCCGCACACCTTTCGCATGATTAAAGTGGACACAAAAACGGTTCTCTGCAGAAAGGAACATTGATATTTGGAGGCCTATGAAAACACCTTGTAATCCTTCATGCGTGAGATTTCGACTAAGCTGGAAGACATTTTGGCCTCGTAGTCACGAAGCAAACTCACCCAAATGCTAACAGAGTGTCATTTTGAAAAAATTTCAGAAACGGAAAAATGGTCTATGAGAACATTCCCCAGTTAATTCTGACTTGAAGGATGGTTCGCTTTCAAACTTTTGTTCGCTTGTAGCGGTTTATTACGAGTGGAATATCCAATAGCGCTGCCTGGTACCCAGATTAGTTCCACTCTCCTGTCTCTGTGACCCCTCGCACCATCTGAGGACGCCGTAAATAGCCAACTAGAAACGATTGCGTTCGATCAAACGGCGCCGGTATTGTAATGGCGTAGAGCATTCCCGCCCGGTTAGAGGGAGGTGCGGGTTCGAGTCCCGCCCGGCGCTAGAAGTTTTGATCGCAACAAAACATCGTTATGACAGCTCACAACCTGGATACCAGCCACTTGAGGCTTAATGAAACTGATTTGAATCGTTTCTATCAAGACCATTAGCTTAACTGGTTCCATGCTGATATCAGCGGCCAGCTCATCCTGGATACGGGTGGGTGCTGATCGGTCCCACGAGGTGTGGATGTTGCGTTCGATCAAACGGCGCCGGTGGTGTAATGGCGTAGAGCATTCCCGCCCGGTTAGAGGGTTCGGTCCCGCCTGGCGCTAGAAGTTTTGATCGCAACAAAACATCGTTATGATAGCTAACTAGAGTTTTCACACTTCCGGTGCCGCAGCGCCATATTAATTCTTCCAAGCGGGGGTGAGTAGGATACGCGACGTAGACCATACAAGGTTTGGATAACTTCGATCTCCCCCTCTCATCATCATCATCATCATCATTTTCAATAGCGTTTGTCCCGCTTGGTGGCGGGGTCCGCTCTTCTGGTCTGGTGACACCACTTCTCCCGATCAAACGCTTGGTCGGGATGGACACCAGCTAACTTCAAGTCCATATGCAAGGTATCTAGCCAACGTTGTTTTGGGCGTCCTCTGGGCCGTTTTCCAGGGACTTCAAGATTCAGGCCAATCTTACACACGGTGTCGTCGTTAGCGCGAAAGACGTGGCCATACCATCGTAGACGTGCTTCGCGCAACTTGTCAGCTATCGAGGCGACACCGAACCTTTGTCGCATGGTTTCATTGCGAACGCGGTCCAATCGCGTTACTCCAGCCGTCCACCTTAGCATTTTCGTCTCCATTACACTGAGGCGGCTTTCAATTTCCATCGTCACAGGCCAGCCCTCAGCACCGTACGTCGCTACTGGGCGGACGACTGCTCTATACACCATTGACTTGAGGTACTCAGGTATTGTCTTGTCGCAAAGCACCCCAGTCAACGAACGCCATTTGGACCAGGCTGCACTCACACGTGCGTTCACCTCCAACTTTAGACTGCCATCGTGACTGTTGATCCAAGATACTTGAAAGATGTAACTCGTGAGAGCTCAGTACCATTGATCTTAATGGATCCATGCTCATTCACATCCGTCGTCAAGTACTCCGTCTTTTTGACGTTTGGCTTGAGTCCGAACAATGCTAAGCGATCGCACCACGCCTTTGCCTGTCGCTCGAGCTCTGCTTTGTCTTCGCATGCAAGCATGACGTCATCGGCATACAGCAGCGTCCAAGGAGCCGCCCTTTGGAGATCGCGTGTAATTGCATCCATGACGATCACGAAGAGCAGTGGGGAGAGTGCAGATCCCTGGTGCACTCCGACAGAGATTGGAAACTCCATCGAGGTGCCCGCTGGTGCTCGCACTCGGCTTATTGGGCACGAGTAGAGGATGCGCACCCACTCAATAAGCTCTTCAGGGTTACCATGTCGTCGCAACGCGTACCATATCACTTCCCGGGGAACGCGGTCGAAGGCCTTTTCCAAGTCCAGGAAGGCAAAATGCACCGGTTTCTGTTTCTCGCGGTGTTTCTCTAGCAAAAGACGAACAGCGTGAATCGCATCAACAGTGCCACAGCCAGAGACGAAACCACACTGATTCGTGGAAAGCTGGACGACATCCCGAATACGTCCATCGACAATTCGCTCAAAGATTTTCATGGTGTGCGAAAGAAGGCGAATTGGCCGGTAACTAGCACAGTCTGCAGGACTGCCCTTCTTCTTCCAAATCGGAATAGTCGTGCTTTGCTGCCAACCCTCAGGCACTTTCTTCTCAGCAACAACCTGATTGAAAAACTCAGTCAGCCAGTCAGCAGGGCACCAGCCCTTCGACTTCCACAGGTCAGCTGGCAGGTCATCGGGACCAGTGGCTTTGCCTGACTTCATCTTCCTCAGGGCTGCTTCAGTTTCGCTCAATGTGATCTTCTGAACGAGACCGTATACAGGTGATGCAAAAGGAGCAGCAGGATGTTCAAATTCTACATTCGAGATTTCCTCGAAGTATTCGCGCCATCTCTTCACAGCCCTCTAACGATCCATCAGAAGATGACCGTTCTCATCGTTAATGTCAAAGAACCTCTCGATGTCTTCTGTTTGGCGACAGCGAGCTTTGACGAGGCGGTAAAGATAACGCTCGACATCGCGCGTCTCCAGTTTTTCATTCACATCAGCGTAGTGTGCGGCTTTAGCACCGGCCACTGCCTTCTTTGCCGCTTTCTTCGCTTCTCGATAATTCCGCTAATTATCAACTGTTTTATCACCGATAAATATGTGATATAGCCGTTTCTTTTCCCTGACCTTCTCTCTGACATCGTCAGTCCACAGCCAAGCCTGCTTGTCGACCCAACGCCGTCCAGGCTTCGTTGTGCCGAGTTCGAGGCGCAGCCCGAGTTATCGCATCGGTAGCATCCTTCCAGGTTTCGTCGACAGTTGTTACCGTCGGCAACCGAATGCGAGAAATAACAGCTGCTTCCTTCTCTTTCAGTCGCCACCATTTGATTCTAGCCGTCCCGCATCGCTCAACACGTTTACACCTCGGAGGTGTGATCTTCAGCGAGCAGATAAGTGGACGGTGTTGCGTGGCAACCGTCTCATACGACACGGTCTTCGCGTCTGTGACAAGACCTTGGTCGCGACGCCTAACAAGGACATAGTCAATCTGCGTTTTGGCGTTCCCGCTATAAAACGAGATGAGGTGGGAGTCACGCTTTCGAAACTTGGTGTTCACGATGGTGAGGTCGTGTGAGTCTGCATACTCAAGTATACGCTCGCCATCGGCGTTGCTTGACCCATAGCCAAAACCACCATGACAGCTGTAACCATCTTTCGCTGCTCCGACGTGACCATTAAGGTCACCTGCCACAAAAATCATGTCTTGTGACGGCACTTCCGCTGTCTTCTCATCAAGCAGGGACCAGAACTCGTCCTTGGTTTGCTCGGAGTAACCTGTCTGCGGAGCATACGCGGAAAAGAAATGACACCGTCGCTCTTCTACGGCGACAACAATCTTCATCAAGCGGTCATCGAAACGTTCTACGCTTGCAATCGCGTCACGGAAACGCTCGGAGACGATCATACCGACACCACTGGTGGTCCTGGGACTTCCACATAGAACGGCCTTGAAGCCACGTCCTATGTCCCTTGACTTGCTGCAGGACCACCTCGTCTCCTGCACCGCACAGAAATCTATCTTTCTTCGCTCCAGTGCTTCTACCAACTCGCACGAGCGGCCCGTCAACCTACCCACATTCAACGTTGCTACGCGGGTCTTGCCTACGTTACGGGACTTTCGGAAGAGCTCAGTTGCCCCCCGATGCCGTCCTCGCATCAGGGACCCTCGCATACCTCTCACACCCGCCGGGCTTTGCGAGTGCGCGTCGGTTCCCGCGGACGCCGTAGCACTATCTCGAGAACTCTGAAACGTCATCGACCATATGATGTGACACAGTATAGTTGTGCTTTTTCGAAATTTTATCGAACGAATGAACGATCGAATTTATTCGACGTCAAAAATTTTCGATCGAATGATCGTGCGAATTTATTCGATGTCGAAAATTTCCGAACGAA
This sequence comes from Heligmosomoides polygyrus bakeri, assembly GCA_947359475.1. Lineage (NCBI taxonomy): Eukaryota > Metazoa > Nematoda > Chromadorea > Rhabditida > Heligmosomidae > Heligmosomoides > Heligmosomoides polygyrus. Next base: position 66,518,754 of record OX375868.1, on the reverse strand, counting down.
TGAAACTCGATGTCGAAAATCTTCGAACGAATGAACGATCGAATTTATTCGACTTCGAGATTTTTTCGAACGAATGAACGATCGAATTTATTCGATGTCGAAAATTTTCGAATGATCGAATAGTTCGATGTCGAAAATTTTCGAATGATCGAATAGTCGAATAATTTGTTCGAATGAACGAATCCTACTATATACAAAAGAGTAGAGCGCGTGTGTTTCCTTACTTCAGTCCGTCCGTCACACTGGCGTATTGGTGATACTCAACAATTGATGGCGATCGACAGCGGCCCAAAGCTTCAGCCCTGGGGCAATCGAGGTCGCTGAACACGAATCTGAAGTTCGTTTTTGGAGTATGGATCGCCATCAATCGATATGGATCAAATTATCGATTTTTTGTTGATGTCGTTCAAGGGGCCCGAAGCATCAGCCCTGGGGCAATCGAGGTCGCCGAACACGAATCTGAAGTTCGTTTTTCGAGTATGAATCGCCACCAATCGATATGGATCAAATTCCACTAAATTGATGTCCACGGGGAACACCAGCCAGACAATCCCAACGTGTGTCTCTTGGAACGCTACCGCTGGCTTACACCACAGTCTGTTGTAGCCCATCGGCTGAAGGCCGTGCTTATGCTTAAGGCATTGGTGCATAGTGGAACAGAAAAGTAACATTCACCTTGAGAGGCCCATCGGAACGCAGTCTAGAATGTTCGAAGTCCTAGAATGTCATGTTGAGCACATAGTATGCCCTGTAATCGCCGAATGTCCCGTTCCGCAGTTGAGCGAACTCAAGCGATCCATCGTGATTCCGAAAAAGTTGTTTGGATCAGCCAATAAAATTCTGTGCGGCGATCAATGTCGTCCACATTTTTCTTTAGAATGCTGAGGATTGCTTGCCTCGTTGGTGGTTTGTAGCTAGGATTCAACGACGTAACAAACTTTTCAAAGTCTGCGGTTGATGCAACTCGCAACGAAAGGGAGCAATCCGTTATTAGTACGGCGAGGTTGCCATGTACCGATCTTTTTGATTGCGAGTTCATTATTCGGTGGAAGGATCGCGTCGTGGTCGTTTGAACTTTCGTAGCCTCGGAGGCTTCGTCTTTTCAGAATACTGTGCGCTCTTCAGGACAGAACTGTGCTGTTTTTCCAAGTGATACAAAGATTCGTAGTTGTCCTCGACAACGGTATCTTCATCCGCCTTTTGCATATGTTGCACAGAGCAACACGGAATCCATTCTCATCGACATCCTTACTGAAGAATTCCTATACAACAATCGATCCTCGCATTTTTTGAACTCTGAAATGCGAAGGAATACACTTTATTCCAACATCTTTGTCTTTACGATGTTACAACGAAGTGAAACAAGAAAATATATCTGAATCAGCAACTTACGCGAGCTTTGCTGCTCAGCTAGCAGTAGTTACTGAATTCCTGGCGGTGGAAAGTTCCCTAAAATTGATCCAGCCAGCCCCGTAAACGAGACCTGGAGGAGGGTGACCCAAACGATCCTGCGATGTGCCAAGGAAACCCTCGGCGAGACAAGGGGAGGAACCAGAGGAGATAAGGCTGCATGGTTCTGAAATGAAGAGGTGCAGGCTGCGGTGAGGAAAAAGAAAGAGGCCTATAGGCAGTGGCAGAAGACAAGGGCACCCGAGCATTTTACAGCTTACAGGAAGCTGAAGAGGCTGGCAAAAGCAGCGGTAGCAACGGCAAAGAGCGCGGAGATGGATGTCCTATACGAGAAGCTGGAAAGCTGGACGAGCCACAGGGAGAGAAGTTCGCCATCCGTCTGGCCAAGGCACGTCATAGAGCTAGCCTCGACGTTCGAGTAGTGAAGACTGTGAAGAGTGCTGACGGTAGGGTACTACGGAAGCCGGTTGAGGTGAAAAAAAAAGATGGGAGGAGTACTTCAAGGAACTGCTGAATGAGGAATTCCCGCGTCGGGAAGTCCAAGAAGAACAGCCAACGGAAGGACCCATCTCGTCATGGACGCAGGAAGAGGTTCGCAGTGCCATAGGGAAGATGAAGCTCGGGAAGGCAGCTGGCTCTGATGGGCTGCCAGTAGAGGCCTGGAAGGTGCTTGGGAACTGCGGAGTCAAGACAGTTCTTCAACAGAGTCACGATAGAGGGTAAGATGCCAGATGACTGGAGGAACAGCATCATAGTCCCCCTCATTAAGCAGAAGGGGGACGCGTCCGAGTGCTCCAATTACCGCGGGATCAAACTAATTTCACATACGATGAAGGACTACGAACGACTGGTCGACTCGAGGCTAAGGGAAATGGTCACCATATCCCAAGAGCAGTGGGGCTTCATGACTGAGAGGTTCACCACGGACGCGATCTTCATCGCTCGTCAGGTGATGCAGAAATATCGGGAGAAACGAAAGCCCTGCTACCTGGCATTCCTGGACGTGGAGAAAGCATACGACAGGCTACCCCGGGCCATGCTCTGGAAATCCCTTCGAGGTAGGGGTGGGCCGGAACGTCTCATCTCGGTCATAAAGGACATGTACAAGGGCTCGAAAGCGGCGGTACGAACTCCACACGGAATGACAAAGAATATGGATATCACAGTGGGGGTGCATCAAGGGTCTGCTCTGAGTCCGTTTCTCTTCGTGCTGACGCTTGATTGCATAGTGAACCACCTTGAGGAAGGTCCCCTCAGGACCATCCTCTACGCTGACGATATCGCCCTAGTAGCCGACAGCCGTGAGGAGTTGAAAAAGAAGGTGCAGTTGTGGCAAGGAGCCCTCGCAAACAACGGCCTGCGGCTGAACGTGAGGAAGACGAAGTTCATCAGCTCCGAGCAGTGCACCGAACCGATCCTAGACTGCCATGGGGAGAAGATCGAAAAGGTGGAAGAATTCCGCTACCTCGGAAGCGACCTATCCGAGGAAGGAAGCGTGGATCAGGCGGTCAGGGGACGGATTAATGCAGCATGGCTCGAATGGAGGGAGTCCACAGGAATCCTCTGCGACCGTAGGTGCTTCTGGACACTCAAGGGCAAGCTGTATAGAACAGTAGTGAGGCCTGCCCTCCTCTATGGCTGTGAGTGCTGGGCCCTGGGTAGAGCACAGGAGCGGCAACTGCAGAGAGGATGCTCAGATGGGCATGTGGATGGGCCCGTCAGGACAAAGTGCGAAATGAGGATGTTAGGACAGTGATGAAGACAGCTCCGATCCAGCTGAAGATGAGGGAGCAGCGCCTTAGATGGTACGGACACATCCTCAGAAGACAAGAGGACCATCCCACGAAGTTGGCCCTGAATTTCGAGGCACCCGGAAAGCGTCCGAGAGGAGCCCCAAGGAAAAGGTGGAGAGACGTCATCAAGAGAGATCTCTCCGAAATCGGCGCTGCGCCAGATGACGCCCTTAATAGAATGAGGTGGCGACGGATCACAAAAGCAGCGGACCCTGCGACTGCGCGGGACTAAAAGACAGGAGAAGAAGAAGAAGAAGAAGAAGAAGAAGAAGAAGAAGAAGGAAAGTTCCCTAAAATTGTTCTTTGTCCTAGGAAACAGCAAAATAACAATAATGTGTACTGGGTAATAAATAAGCAACACAGAAAAGGGTGCAAAGTTGCTTAGGGAGGGGACACCATGTGAGGTAGGGCGCAAATAGGGTCCGGGAAGTGGGTCACCATGCAGTACGGTCCTATTTGCTTTTTGAAACCGAAGTTTTCTGCAGAAATAGTGTGTTTTATCCCTACAAAAATCTGAGGTAGGCCATTTATGATGTAACTGTATATACACATATTACAAAGGCGTACAACCATGACTAGGGTGTGACCCACCTGGACCCTATTTGCGCTTGAGGTAGTCCTAAAACACATTTGATGTTGCACTAACTTAAGATTTTTACACCGCACTGGTGTGGTCAACCCCTTTGCTAAACTGATTTCTGATGTAATTAAGCATTCCGTTTTACGAAGGTGGAAACCGCTGAATGTATTGTGACGATAAGATGCAGTCACCTCAAGCTAGGACTGCACTGAAGCGTGTGCAATCTCGATTAGTGATGTCATTTGGCCAGACATTTTCTCTTCGTCCTCATTGGCAGATTTTGTCACTGAACGACGTTAGTATCCCATTTTCCAGTTTTAAAAGCAGCACTAGATCCATTTGGATGCGTTTTCCGCATCAAATAGCTATTATGAAAAAGAAAAATTGTGTGATGGAGACTAATAAAAATCTGACAGCCTTGTAAAGTAAAAAGAAAGATGTAATATATTACAAAGGCATTGCAAAAGGATGTGCAAGTCGAAGATGAGGAGAACATGTTGGTCTGGCTAGATAACCTCATTCAATCTGGATTTAGGCAAAAGTCCACTCAGAGCCGTTTCTTGATGTTCACAAAAGGACATGCAGTGTTCCTTGCCATCAACGGTTGTATCGATTTCAGCTCATTGGCCTCATAACCCGAAACGGAAAATAAGCAGAAAATGGAAAACAGCTATGTCTCCTAAAAGCAGGAGCACCCGCAGGCTGGGTTCGCGCCTTCGCGGTCGAGTGGTACCACCGCGAAAATATTTGAATCGGGCGATTTTCAGGTAATCTGTCAAGTGCTCGACCTCTAGAGGTTACGGGTCTTTTATCAAGTGGCGCAAATCCATGCTTCCGGCTGCAGGTTTATGGGGAGCAAGCTGAACATACAAAAGCGCGCGGCGGCCGCGGGGACTGCTGCGACAAGCGCGACGTCTACATAGTGTGTGTTCTTTTTTCTCACGGATTCTAAAGCTCTTGTAACTGCATAAACCTCTTTTGCTGCCCCTGCTCAGCTATTTGAGAGTCCTGCGGTGCACTTATTCAAAGAAAATCGATATTTCGAGAAGGAATTGGATGACCTAATCGAAGAAATTTTGTTGTTTGTTGTTTTCAGTTGTTTCCATTGTGAAAAGATTTAGGGTCCCTTTGTGACAAGAAGCTCCATTTTCTAAAGCCACATATCTAGATACAATACAGCATACCTCGGGAGTTTGTTAGAACTCCATTTCCCCCTGACAGCCCACCTAGAGAGCCCTGCGTCAGTGGCGGTTCGCCGCACGTGCGACAGAGGCCGCCGCGCGCGCGACCAAAATCTGTATGTTTGTACTGCCAACCCAGGTTTATCCGATATTCGAATAAAATTATTCGATCGAATAGAGTTTGACTATTCGATTCGAATAATATTCGAATATGGCTCCCTTCGATGTTCGAATTCGAACGAATATTCGACTTTTGAAAATCATCGATAATCGAATTCGAACGAATATTCGACTTTTCAAAATCATCGATAATCGAATTCGAACGAATATTCGACTTTTCAAAATTATCGATAATCGAATTCGAACGAATATTCGACTTTTGAAAATTATCGATAATCGAATTCGAACGAATATTCGAAAACTAAGGAAACCGAATGATCGAATAATTCGAATGAATATTCGAATAAATTATTCGAATAATTATTCGAATATATTCGTTCGGGCACAACTATATGACACAGGACGTTCGTAGGCCGGCCTGTCACTAGGGCCTGTCGCCTGCTGTCCGTGATTGGCTCGGCTCGCAAAAGCAAGCAGCTTCCAGTGGCACCACGTGCAGGAACGGACATCGCCACCGCTAATCTTCTCTGTATTGTTTCGATCTCCCCCTCTCATTTATTCTATTTCATATTTACACTTTTACAATGCTTGGATGCGTGGCGCATCCCAGAGAGACTACTCTCATTCGCTCCCCTTTCATGACGCCCTCAACACGCATGACTTCGGCTTCCCAATCATTCGTTTATTATTTTTCATAGTACACCTATCATCCTCTTCATTTTTCATCCCAGAACCTCCACTTCTGTTTTTTTTTTGCCTGATTCTTTCACAATACACATGTTCACTAGAACTGAGGTCAGGGACGTACTCAACCAAACCATTCTCAGATGCTCCACGACGCATCTACTTGTACGGGAGTCCTGAAGACAAATAGAATGTTTATGTGGCCTATACTATACATTGCGTTGGCCATTTGACGTATAAGTGAGCAAATGAGTTACTAGACACTTCTGATACCAGTTCGCTTTTCGGAGAGACGGAATGCTCTGGAGTTTTGTGCAGCTATGGTTTTCCTCCCTAGCGCAGCGCTTCTAAAGGAGTCTGACGAGACACCAACTGTCGCATACCTCCGATTCCAGGTTCGTGTTTTGGGTTTCCCGCCCAAGCCAACCGAGTCTTCATTCTCCGGATTTAGCGAATAGGTACCAGGCTTCTGTTAAAACACATGAAAGTGGATTGTCCATCGGCTAGCCATTACAAGACATTCTTCGGCCACATAGGCTTTCGAACTGCATCCCCCTGAAGTGGAATGCGTGGCGTCTCCCGACATAAACTTTTCACATAATAGTACCGTGCAGGTGTTGGCATTACACTCTGAAAGAAGAAACAACTAGGAAAAACGTACGTCAACTAAGTGAAACTATGCACTCTTTAGAGGTATCCTGAAAATATTTCGACTTGAGTAATTAGCTTACTTTCTTTGATATCTTTAAGATCGCACGTCTCAAGAGGTGAATACAATTCTCTCAGTTTCTTCATTTTTCGAGGAGTGAAAATGGTTCTGAGCCGTTTGAAAGGGTGGTAAGCAGGAAATCTCCGGCCGCGAGAAGAGATCACGCCATGTACTCGCTTACTATGTATGTTGCGATTCTCATTTGATTGATATCCAAAGCACTTCGTGTGTAGTTACCGACTATAGAACGATGAACCAAAAACAACTGAGCACTCAAAAATTGCTGGTCTCTTGCATTTACAGTCTGGTTCAACACAGCGTAACAGCTCTTTTAATGTTTTTTTTAAACAAACTGTATTCACTTTTTGGCGGGTTATCTATGAATTTTCAAAAAAGTCAGTTTTTTTAATCGAAAATTTTTCGAAAAATGTCCAATTTGAAGGACAATGGTACACTCCAATTTCGACTTCTACCCGGATCACTAGCGACTGCCTCTGAATGTGAGAGCCCTTGACCAAAGTTAGAAAGCGAGTAGTAACACGGAATCACTCACCGCATGTTCAAGTGCAGTACGATTCCATCTGACTGCTACTATTTTCAGCAACTTTTACTGTTTGTGGCGATTTTGTTCTCTAAAAAGCTTTCACCTCAGATTTTCCTGGTCGGCGGGAACGATATAGTGTTTTTTACCCAAAGAATGGCAGAAGCATGTTCCACCCTTCATTAAAAAAAGTTGTTGAACCAACTAGAAAAATAACTCATTGAAGTAGACCGCAGTCAACTACGACCCATCATCGGCTTACGTTAGCATTATTTTCTATCCGCTGGGTCATTCGACTCCCTCACCGTGTGGATAGAAAAGTAGCGGAAGCATAGGACGAAGCACATTGGGGAAGAGATCAAAAAGTCCTCCGGGAGAAAGCGGGAGCGGTTCTAAACGTTAATCCGAAACGCTAAGGGGATTGGGTAGATAGCTAAGAGGTGGAGTCCCGTGAAATAATTTGGACAGACAGATCACAGAAGGGTAGAACGTTCCTCTTCCTTAAACTAGACATACCTCGCACTAGGATTACACTATAATCTGCTATCTTTCTACTTTTCGTCCATCACTAATCCTTATCAAGCGCTCAATTAGTTTTTGAGTTTTTTTGTGTTTGTGCGAATAAAGGATAAAAGGCGGCAGTAATCAATCCTTTCTGGGATGCGCCATGCATTCTACTTCTACGGGAGGTCGTGGGGCGACTTTAATGCCTACTTGATCTATACAATGATTTGCCGGTTGATGGACAAGATTTGTAGTGCTGTTTAAATTAAAGGACATGGATGAACCTGGGTTAAGCTTGGCAAGGTTTACCAGCGAGTTTAGCACTGTCTCGAAGCTACCTGGCCGTCGCAGTTGGCAGACGAAATTAAACAGTCGTTTCCTTTAGAGAGACGCCACGCATTCCACTTCAGGGGGATGCAGTTCGAAAGCCTATGTGGCCGAAGAATGTCTTGTAATGGCTAGCCGATGGACAATCCAGTTTCATGTGTTTTAACAGAAGCCTGGTACCTATTCGCTAAATCCGGAGAATGGAAGACTCGGTTGGCCTGGACGGGAAACCCAAAACACGAACCTGGAATCGGAGGTATGCGACAGTTGGTGTCTCGTCAGACTCCTTTAGAAGCGCTGTGCCTAGGGAGGAAAACCATAGCTGCACAAAACTCCAGAGCATTCCGTCTCTCCGAAAAGCGAACTGGTATCAGAAGTGTCTAGTAACTCATTTGCTCACTTATACGTCAAATGGCCAACGCAATGTATAGTATAGGCCACATAAACATTCTATTTGTCTTCAGGACTCCCGTACAAGTAGATGCGTCGTGGAGCATCTGAGAATGGTTTGGTTGAGTACGTCCCTGACCTCAGTTCTAGTGAACATGTGTATTGTGAAAGAATCAGGCAACAGTCAAACAGAAGTGGAGGTTCTGGGATGAAAAATGAAGAGGATGATAGGTGTACTATGAAAAATAATAAACGAATGATTGGGAAGCCGAAGTCATGCGTGTTGAGGGCGTCATGAAAGGGGAGCGAATGAGAGTAGTCTCTCTGGGATGCGCCACGCATCCAAGCATTGTAAAAGTGTAAATATGAAATAGAATAAATGAGAGGGGGAAGTTATCCAAACCTTGTATGGTCTACGTCGCGTATCCTACTCACCCCCGCTTGGAAGGATCAATATGGCGCTGCGGCACCGGAAGTGTGAAAACTGTAGTTAGGTTATTTACGGCGTCCTCAGATGATGCGAGGGGTCACAGAGACAGGAGAGTGGACTGGCTCCGGAACTAATCTGGGTACCAGGCAGCGCTATTGGATATTCCACTCGTAATAAACCGCTACAACCGAACAAAAGTTTGAAAGCGAACCATCCTTCAAGTCAGAATTAACTGGGGAATGTTCTCATAGACCATTTTTCCGTTTCTGAAATTTTTTCAAAATGACACTCTGTTAACATTTGGGTGAGTTTGCTTCGTGACTACGAGGCCAAAATGTCTTCCAGCTTAGTCGAAATCTCACGCATGAAGGATTACAAGGTGTTTTCATAGGCCTCCAAATATCAATGTTCCTTTCTGCAGAGAACCGTTTTTGTGTCCACTTTAATCATGCGAAAGGTGTGCGGCTAACTGCAAGGAAGTGTCATTTGGGCAACTTTGCCAGCGCATAAATACTAGCGATTTCCACCCTAGTTCCACGTTCGCAGTTTGATTTCCACTGTCCCCTTCAACGGGAAAAACGAGTGTAAGCGCACACAAGCTTGACATGCAGAAATTAGAGTCCTCCAAAGTGGAAACATTTTTTGAAAATAATACCACTTAAGTGATCGGATCCTTCAAAAACGTAAATCATTGTGATCGTGAAATGCTAGGGAATCCAGAGAGCTATGTGTTACTATATATAAAGTAGGGAATAGGTTGGGTCAGCCGCGCCAGGCAGAAATTAGGTCACTGAACTATTTTTTAGGCGCTCGCCATGTGCTTTGTGGCTCATCGGGAAGAGGGCGCGGTGCTGATCACGAATATGTGTTTCAATTTACAGTGCGCTAAATTTGAAGAGCGCTACAGAAAAGCGGAGGAAAAGGCGTTTTTTTTCGCTTTTTCCGCCCAAAGACCAAAAGATAAGGCCGGAATTGTAATGACTTGCGGTGGCCAGCCGATGAACAAGTCAGCGCGTTATCCTTCCCAGACAAGCCTGGTACCAATCCACCTACCTCGAAGGTATCGAGGGCTCGGTTGACCTGTGCGGGAAATCTGAACCAGGAACCTGGTATCGGGTGCACGCGACAGCCTTATCTTTACTATCTGGATTTTCGGATCTTCCTCTTCTTCTTCTTCTTCAGCGTTTGTCTCGCTTCGTGGCGGGGTCCGCTCTTCTGGTGTTACGACGCCACCTTTCCCGATTTGATCAGGGTGGACACCAGCTACTTTCATGTCCGTGTGTAATGTATCGGACCAACGCTGCTTCGGGCGTCCTCTAGGCCGCTTTCCAGATACTTCCAACTCAAGGCCTATCTTGCGGACGATGTCTTCTTTTCCACGCCAAACGTGGCCGTACCATCGCAAGCGAGCTTCGCGCATCTTGTCCGCTATCGGTGCGACACCGAACTTCTGCCGAATAGCATCATTTCGAATGCGGTCCATGCGAGTGACTCCAGCCGTCCAGCGCAGCATCTTCGTCTCCATGACACTGAGGCGCGTTTCAACTTCCTTAGTCGCAGACCAACACTCAGCGCCGTACATCGCTACCGGCCGCACGACGGTTCTGTAAATCTTCGACTTCAGGTGCTCTGGCATCTTCCTATCGCAGAGCACGCCAGTCAGCGAACGCCACTTGGACCAAGCTGCACTCACGCGTGAGTTCACTTCAACTATCAGACTGCCGTCAGACGCTATTGCTGATCCCAGGTATTTAAACATCGAAGCTCAGTACCGTTAATCTTAATGGAGCCGGACTCGCTTACGTCAGTCGTTAGGAACTCGGTCTTCCTGACGTTCAATTTGAGTCCGAACATCGCCAGGCGGTCGCACCAAGCTTGCACCTGCCGCTCGAGATCATCTTTATCTTCGCAAGCGAGCATCACGTCATCAGCATAGAGCAATGTCCATTGGACAGGCATCTGAAGATCTCGCGTAATCGCATCCATGACGACAACAAAGAGGAGTGGAGAAAGCGCAGAACCTTGGTGCACCCCAACAGAGATGGGAAACTCCATTGAGGTTTCAGCTGCAGCTTGCACTCTACTCTTTGGGCATGAGTAGAGCATCCGCACCCACTCTATGAGTTGTCGCAAGGCGTACCATATAACCTCATATAACCGCACGCGGTACGCGGTCGAAAGCCTTCTCCAAGTCGAGAAAGGCTTCTGTCTCTCGCGATGCTTCTCCACCAGGAGGCGGGCGGCGTGTATAGCATCAATGGTCCCACAACCAGACACAAAGCCGCACTGGTTGTCGGAGAGCTTGACGATTTCACGGATTCGTCTATCGAGGATCCGCTCTAAGATCTTCATGCTGTGCGAAAGCAAGCGAATCGGACGGTAATTGAAGCAGTCCGCAGGACTGCCCTTCTTCTTCCAAATCGGAATCGTCACACTTTTGTGCCAACACTCCGGTACTTTCTTCTCCTTTACTATCTCGTTGAAGAACTCAGCCAACCACTCTGCAGGATACCAGAGCTTCGACTTCCAAACATCGGCTGCCAGATCATCCGGCCCTGTCGCCTTACCGGGCTTCATCTTCTTCAGAGCCGCTTCTGTTTCCTCCACGGTGATTTTGTGAACGGGACCGTGAACAGAAGCCACAGAAGGGATGGCCGGATGAGGAAATTCCATAGTGGAAATTTCCTCAAAGTAATCACGCCATCGCTTCAGCGCCTTTTTTCGGTCTGTCAGAAGATGGCCGCTCTCATCATTGATGCCAACAAACTTTTCAATATCCTCGGTTTGGCAATGGCAGGTCTTAGCAAATCGGTACAAATACCGCTCACCATCGCGCGATTCGAGCTTTCGGTAGACATCACCATAATGAGTGGCTTTCGCAACAGCCACGGCTTGCTTCGCAGCCTTCTTCGCCTTCTGATACTCCTGCCAGTTGTCGGCTCTTCTGTCGCCGAGAAACACATGATACAGCGACTTCTTCTCTCGAACCTTCGCTTTCACATCGTGTGTCCATGTCTGCTTGTCGACTTTGCGTCGTCCAGGCTTCGTAGTGCCGAGTTCCGACCTTGTAGCTTGGCGTATCGCGCCGGTTGCTTTCTTCCAAGTTTCGTCGACAGTCGTAACTGTCGGTAACCGCACGCGAAAAATCACAGGTGCTTCCTTCTCTTTCATTCGCCACCACTTGATTCTTGCAGCACCGCATCGCTCGATCTGCTTCAGCCTCGGAGAGGCGATCTTCAAAATACAGATCAGCGGTCGATGCTGTGGGGCGACCGTCTCATACGGCACGACCTTCGCGTTTGTGACAAGGCTCCGGTCACGATCCTTCACAAGCACAAAGTCTGTCTGAGACTTGGAGACTTGGAGCTCCCACTATAATATGAGGGAGGTGGGAGTCGCGTTTTCGGAAAACGGTGTTCACAATGGTGAGGCTATGCGATTCCGCATACTCAAGGATATGCTCGCCATCGGGGTTACGAGACCCGCATCCGAAACCACCATGACAGCTTACCCGTCCTTCTCAGCACCTACGTGCCCATTAAGGTCACCAGCGACTATGATGACATCTTTCGACGGTACCTCTGCTGTCTTCTCATCAAGCAGGTTCTAAGACTCATCCTTGGCTTGATCGGAGCAGCCAGTCTGCGGAGCATACGCAGAGAAGAAGTGATAGAGTCGCTCCTTAGCGGCGGCAACGATCTTCATCAATCGTTCATCAAAGCGCCAGAGACGATTATTCCAACACCGCTGGTGGTCCTGGGACTTCCACATAGAACGGCCTTAAAACCACGTCCTATGTCCCTTGACTTGCAGCAGGACCACCTCGTCTCCTGCACCGCACAGAAATCAACTCTTCTTCGCTCCAGTGCTTCAACCAACTCGCACGGGCGGCCCGTCAACGTACCCACATTCAGCGTAGCCACGCGGGTCCTGCTTACGTTACGGGACTTTCGGACTAGCTCAATTGCCTCCCGATGCCGTCCTCGCATCAGGGACCCTCGCATACTTCTCACACTCGCCGGGCTGTGCGAGTGCGCGTCGGCTCCCGCGGACGCCGTAGAACTGTCTCGAGAAACTTTAACTGTCATACACCATGTGATGTGACATGGGTCTTCGTAGGCCGGCCTGTCACAAGGGCCTGTCGCCTGCATTCGAATGTCCGTGATTAGCTTAGCTCGGAGAGCGAGCAGTTTCCAGGGGCACCACGTGGAGAAACGGACATCGCCACCGGTGTCAAACTACATGCAAACAAAGTTTTACTATCAATCGAATCAAAATCGCGAGCTCTTGGAAGACGGCGTGGCGCAATCTTGTTTTTTGGCACTAAAAAATGGCCCCTTCCTGTTCTTTAACACAAGTTTTAATCCACTATTTTTCCGCAGAAAAATAAAATTTTCATAAAATTTCGAACGTGTGTTTTCACGTCCTGGGTAGGTAAAATAAAAAATCGGTGGTCCTGACACGACTATCGATTATGAGGGAAACCGGCCGCAATCTTCCAAAAGGTCATCGGCATCGTGTTCAGCATCCTGAATAACCACTCTGGACAAAGTTTGAATGGATCGGGTATCATTCTTGTTAAAATAATGTACCGTCATTGAGCGACATTGTCCCACGAGACAGAATGGCTGTCGCGCGCCTTGAGCGACATTGCCGTCAATGTTAAGATCCTCCACTATCGCCGTTCTACATTACTTGGCAAGGTCGGACGTCAGTTGGTAGTTTCCTAACGCTCGTGCAGCTCCATGCTGAGGTATACTGTCGGAGACAGGCATCTCTTGGTGATCTTCAAGCCTCCCTCAGCTCCCTTAGCAGTTCCATGGAGGTGGTGCTCGAAGCGCTCCTCGTCGATGTTGCCCACGATGATATTTTCGAGAGGCCGGCAAGGTACATAGGTGTAAAGGTCCAGATAGTGGTCGTTTTGAGTCTCCTCTTTTTGAATTTTGCGGCCTTCTCTCCTTGATGCGAAAAGCGGAATCTAGCGCAAAGGATGTGGTGGGCCGATCCCGCTTAGAACTTGGAGGCAATGGAGAGATGGGTCAGACAATATTTGCGGTGGAAGATGATGTGGTCGATGGGTGCCAATGGAAGTTCTTCAAGAGCCGTTCACGACCCGATCTTAGCGTTGGAATCGCCCACGATCACTTTGGAGAAGGTTTGGTATTCCTTGTAGAACTACACTAGCTCCACCTAGAAGGCCTCTTCGTCGTCGTACCCGGACGTTGGAGCGCACAATCAAGGCTGGTGCGGGACCAGATCGCTTCAGTCTGGGACGTCTCATGTGACTAACGGTATTTAGGTTAACTGAAGTGGCCTCCTAATATGCAGTTGGGAGAAATAGATGTGATCGACCTCCTAGTTGTCCTGTAGGACGCAGGACGGTGATAAGTTGCGTTCTAGCGTTTGGTGGTGTCTAACAACTAGGCGTGGGATAAGGTTGCCCTTTGACCATAGAGAGCTTCACCAACTCTCTGCTCTAACGCCCCTTGAGCTCCTATTTTTATCTTCATTACTGCGTCCTCGGGAAGGGTTCTTCTTTGGTTCAAGTGCTAATGGTCTAATGTCGGTGTCCAACCAACTTTTTGAGACACATACATTTGGTTACCGTGGACAAGGAGTTGGTGCGTGGACAAATCGGGGAGTGTCTTCATCTTGACGTTTTGTTTAGCACCTCGAACAGAAAAGTGAGCCTCGTTGTAGCAAAAATTCTTTTTGTAGCTGTAAATTGTTGACAGTGAACCACAGTTTCCAGCTGAACCCCTTATTCAGCAAATCGGCATTGATGGACTGCTGTCCGCGGCAATAGCCATCGGAACACGGCTGCATCTCTTCGAAGCCTTACTGAAAGTAGGGAGTGAAGAGCGACCAGCTACACCGGCAGCGGTGGCAGAAGCTAGTGGCTGCAAGGAAAGGCAAGTTTCAAGTGAACGAATAATTTTGCGTTGGCTACATTTCGGCACAAATCAAGGGTTGGACCCACACGGCGTCGGGTTTTACGCGTCGAAACGGGGCGGAGCGACGCTCGATAGCGCAGCTTCACGAAATGGCCGAGCTCATTCCTGAAGCTGCCGAAGCCAGCGTCAACGCGCGCAAACACTGGGCGCCAAATGTGAAGCGAAGTGTGTCATAAGCGTGCCGCCACCACTGATGAAGAGACGCGCACTCTGCGTCTATGCCCTATCCTTCATCATTGGAGCTTCCTCAACGATGCTGAGTGTGCCCAGCCCTTTAGGACTGCTTTACTGGGAACCGGAAACCAGAACGATGGGTACACAAATAGCTTAGGGTGTGCAGAAAGTTTCGCAAGAATTGAGTGATTTTTTCAACAAGTAATAACAACAATAGAAATGATGGACCACTATTCGCAGTAGTCGCCATCTGTAGCTTCCAACAATGAGGTAAGGCAGCGATACCTTCTCTATAGAGCGAAGAGGAATGTGAAGCGATCCAATCCTCTACCACGCTCTTAACGTCGTTACGACCGTTGAAGCTCTTGCCTGCCCAGAAAGTTTGAACGCATGATAATCACAGGGGCTAAGGTCTGGAGAGTACGGCGGGTGTGGTAGTCATACGATACCCAGTCTGCGCAGCTCGTCATGTTGCATTCGCATGGTGAGATCGTTGTAAAGCAGAAAGGGTGCACGTTGCACAACGGCAAAGGTCATAGGAATGGTTTAAGGATGCTTAACTCGGTATACGCTTCAAGCAAAGATCGCATGAGCAGTCGAAAAAGGACTACTTGTAGCTCATTTCTGTTAAACTCTGTGCTGGATCACCTTGCACGCATGCGAAAACAGCAGTGGTTTTTGAAGAGTGCGGACGTCCACAGCGAGAAAGCTCTCCAAGGAAAAGTATCCGTCGTCGAACCGCTTGTACCATATGTAGCAATACCGCTCAAATTCTTTGCAAAAAAGACGCTTTGCGACTTATTAATCCGTCACAAAGCGTCGCATTGCCATAACTATTTTCAAAGTCATTTGTTTAAAATCTAGTTAACACCATTAGAAGCCCCGTCTCATTTTCTATCCAGCGATCTGAACATAATCTAAGACGATTGCACAGTGACCTAGTTATGAAGCTTTTGCATCCTCGGCCCCGTTAATTGATTTACGACCACTACGAGATCCCCAGTGGAATGTCCCTAAGGCTTTTCGTCGACGAGATTCATCGAAACTCAGAAATCCTCTATGGTTTCAGAAGATCTGCGTTTGCTACGCGTCAAGTGTCATTGTGGTACTAAATAGTGTCAAGTTTGAATAATATAGGCCAGATTTCGGATAAGCGCAAACGCGCGGAAACCTAAGATTCCGTTAAGAATTACCCAACTAGTAGCCTGCTGCAGAAGACGGTATTCTACTATTCCATTGTGGGAACGATGATCTTTATAAAACGTGTGAAACGGCTTTGAGAAATAGACAGAAATGACTAGATTTTCTTTTTTCCAACAAGCGATTGGTCCAGTCTCAATATGCGGCGTAGGATTTCTCCCATCGTTGAACTTCGGTTGCTCCTGTACAGGATAAGTACGAAAGCCGTGTTTTTTGTGGTCTGCAGTAGACCACAAGCACATTCAAGTCTAAAAAGAACGAAAAGATTTTGGCCGTTCAAAGTAGATTTCTATGCGGCCAAAGTTCGACGTAAAGAACAGAAAGTTTTGTTTCAGTCGCTTACCTCTTTATGGATGAGTTTATTGGAACAATCAACTGGACAGCATTTCTCAGCTCGTTGCGAGCTTTCAAAGGATGTAATATTGTCCTATTCCAACTGAAAACTATTTTCACCTCTTCGGCCGCTGAAACAAGTTTGGGGCTGCGCTTCGGCCTCCCCCCCCCCCCGCACGCGGCGGGCCGCTCGCTGCCCTTGCGGCCTCCCGTGGCACTCCACATGTCGTATATCGCCTATGTACCGCGGCGTAGGAAGTGAATACTGAATACTGGGGCTTCTAATGGTGTTAATTAGATTTTAAATAAATAACTTTGAAAATAGTTATGCAATGCGACGCTTTGTGACGGATTAATCCGTCGCAAAGCGTCTTTTTTCAAAGAATTTGAGCGGTATTGTAGCAGGTAGTGTCGGAGCTGACATGGCTGCCCATCGCCGACACCAACTCACATTGAGCTTGAGCAGCAGAGCGGCCAGAACGACTACAATGAAGCAACAGACGGCGGTACTCGTGACGATTTGACATGGTTTGAACAAGGGTATTCAGCGAAGCAACGCTTAAAAAATGATTGGCTGGTGATTATCCTACTACATATAAGCGAGAACGTTCGTTTGTCTGTGGGTGAGTGTGTGTGTTTGTTTGCACAGAAGTGCTGAAGGGGTGTGTTGGGAGGAAGCATGGGCAAGGAGGGGGGGGGGGGGAGGCTGTAGTTGTCACCAGTTGTCAACTGCTGTGGTTGTCGACAGGCGTCCATGTTCAGACGACATGTCACCAATGTCGCGCAAAGTACGTTCAGGTTGAGAAGAGGTGTCACCGATGCCGCGCAAGGGGTGTTCGGATTCAGACGACGTGTCATTGATGTCGCGCAAAGCAGGTCCGGCTTAAGAAGACGTCACCGACGTCGTTCATCAGGTGCCTGGGTTCAGAAGAGGTGTAACCGATGTCGCGAAAGGCTTGTCCGGATTCGCACGACGTGTCACCTATGTCGCACCAGGGTTCCGGTTTCACAAGACGTGTCAACGATGTCAAGCAAAGCAGGTCCGGCTTGAGAAGACATGTCACCGACGTCGCTCCGGTAAGTAAGTGACCAGTAATGGGGACCAGTGAAGGGGGGGGGGACCGGTAGAATGTTGACCAGTGAAGAGGGGACCAGGTGAAGGGGGACCGGTGAGGAAGGGACCAGTAATGGGAAGCGGTGAGGTGGGGGAGGGGTCCAGTGAAGGGGACCGATAGAAGGTTGACCAGTGAAAGAGGGAACCAGGTGGAGGAGGACCGGTGAGGAAGGTACCAGTAATGGAGACCGGTGATTGGGGGAGGAAGAGGTCTAGTGAACTGGGGACCGGAAAAGGGTTGATGTATAAAAGGGGGACCAGTGAGGGTGGGACCAGCGATGGGGATCGGTGAAGGATAGGATGACCAGAAAAGAGGGGACCAGTAAAGGGAGGTCCAGTGAAGGTGGGAGCAGTAGTAGGGACCGACGAAGGGGGAGGGACCAGTGAAGGGTGAACTGGAAAAGGGCTGATAATAAAGGGGAGTCAGTGATAAGGGACCAGTTAAGGGGTCCAGTAAAGGTGATGAACCTGTTTTGCCCTAATCCGCTATACCATTCTATATAGCAAAACAGTTTTTTTAATGAATGAGAGGAGGCCTAAAGAAGAGAAGAAGACGTTCCGGGTTTGGGGCGAAGCCCCAACCAGACGTTTGGCGGCCGGCAGGCCGTTGAATGTCTGGTATGGCTATACTAGGCATCACGTGTTTCTGTTACTTTCACAAATTTCCAATTCCTTAAATTGTTCTCAAATCCTCAGCTGTTGCATACAGATCTTCCGCGGTTATACTTCCGCTTCACCACTTAGGTCTTTTCGATCTGTAACCCCTTTATAAAGTCCTCTTGGTTTCAGTGGAGAAAAGCAGAGAACAAATACCCCTGTTTCATTTCATTGCTTCAAACAAAATCCCCATTCCCTCATCCCTCCCCCACCCTCTAGAACTCCTCCCTTCCACATCACACATTTTAAGTATTGCAAAACCAAATATAACTCTACTAACAAAGAAGAACAAAAAACGGTTACAACGGCCGTGCGCAACCAATCCGCAGCCAAGAATGAGCGCTAAGGCCCAAAATCTCTGATTTCGCGCGCGCAACAATGCGCGGAATAAGAAACTTTGAGCCCTCGCTGCAAAACCCGCGCAGGACAGGAGGGGGCACCTTCCAAATCGCCCAATCAATATCTGTCCACTTGGCTTATCTGGGATGCTCTCGGGAACTGAGCTAGGTGAGTGCCGTTTTTCTTATTATTTCTCTTTTATATTGAGGTGATTGAGACATCGTAAGTGAGCCATCTAGGATGTGCACTGTTACATCCTTCTTCGTTTCTCTTCATAGACTTCTTTCTTCTCGCAACTTTCGCAAAATTTACTAAATGCCACCAAGTAAAGAATGTTTTATCCACAACGTGTTATGAAAATGACCAAATGATTACACCAAACAAACAACGGATGACAATAGAGATATTAACCGAATCTGAATCAGCTAACAGGCAGCTGACTAGTTACTTGAGGCCTGTCACAGAGTCACTTCAAGATCTGCCTATCAATGTGTGATCGTGAGGAACTTTCGTTGGCATCGACAATGCAGCACCCCGATGCCTTTCAATTGGAAAATATTTTTTCCATGTCGCGTCGTTACTCGACTCGCCGGGTATTTTTCTCCAGACTTCCCTGTTCCCACGCGCGGGGAAATTGCCATTGCAGACACGTTCAAGGGGATTCTGCAGAACGTAAATTAATATATTCCGAGAATAGTTGCGAGGAAGAAGAGCAGTTGCAGGTAACCACTACATTAAAAAACGACTATAGTGAAGCAAAGTATTGAAGTACCAATCAGCTAGTTTGGATGGGACCGAAGATGCAGAGTGGACACCAGGACGCGTGTGACAATGACCACTTTGTTTCATTCTTTTGTCATTGTTATTATTTTGATTCCGACGAGAGTTAATCGTTTTGGATGGTTGCCAGGTTACTGATAACATGGTTAGTAGATGGGTTCGAGTAGTTTGTCAGGGATGTACTGGGTTACTGTAGATTCTAAACTGAGCGGCAGATGGCCGTAGAACAACTAGGGCATCTAATCCGCTCCGCGCGGCCCTCTCGACCCTCCGTAGAACAGCTATCCGTCGTCTGCTCAAACATCCCCCGAATCAAACGGTCAGCAGCCCATCGTACCATCTAGGTCTTAGCTGAGCGCCCCTCCTCCGAATTGAGAGGAATGATTTAGAGGTATTGGTCCGGCTCGACAGACTGGTGACTGCTTCCCGTCTCCAGGCCTTGTTTTGTCATATTGTTTTAGGATATATTCATGTGAGATCTCTCGGATTTTGTTGTGTAACCGTCAATTACCTACACATTCATACCTAATGTTTTCGGACGCCTCAACGGCTACACTAAATAAAACAGCGGGGGTTCGAGGATATTATAAATTCCTGCGTGCCTCGGCTGTTCTTTTGTTTTCAACGAAAGCAAGCGGTTGCTGCTCTTTATGAAGCTTGTCGAAGCAATTATGCACTACAGAAAGGAAACGGTATCCTGAACTGAAGTCAGTGTCGAATCGGTTCAGATGGATAAAACCAAGCAGAAACGAAAACTTCTTCGTACGCTCGACAGGAGTACGTTACTATCTATTGACGTGCCACTGATATTGCCTTTCCTTCCTATCTCTGGCCCCATAGATCGATTCAGGCAGATAGGGTAATGTCGTTCAAATGGGTATCTACGACATTACAGGAAAGATGTATGGACGCTATCCAAAAAGGTGGAGAAGTCTTGAATTTCGAAAGAGCATTAAGTTCAATTCGTTTCTCGATAGGTTTGCCATTCTCCTACTCGACTCTCCGTCACGTCGCCCTCACCATCAACCGTGTCAACGACTTTGCTGTCAGTTTCAAAGCATCGAAGGATTGGATATCGAAGTTTGTAAGAGGATGCGGGCTACGGCCAAGGAAGCTGGCGTCGTTCGTGACAACGCGTAACATCCGCAAACGTCAGCTAGTAGAGGACGCAGCAACCGCGTTTGCAGAAGACGTAGAAGCGGAAATGGCAAACCGTACTCGATATTTTGCAACATCGACCAATGCGGTTTTTGTTAAAAAAGTTGTGTCGCAGAGGTGAGCTTAACAATGTGAGGTATTGTATGATTTACGGAAAAACAATTTTGCAGGACTCTTGTTCCTGTGGTAGTGAAACAGTTTCATCGGATGGTGCTGTCTTCTTCTCCTCGGTGCCGATGGAAGACTTAGAGAGAAACTCATTGTCATCCTTCCCGAACCAAGTGGTGCTTCCCGAAAGTGGTCACTGGTCTGCGCCAGACCTCTTCGTAGTGCTAGGTAAAAGCTACACCATCGTAAAGACCAAGTTTCGACTTTTGTTAACGATTGCATGATGGCAAGATCTGTGCCTCCACTGACCATTGCCCTTTTGGATAGTTGGTCTAAAAATCTTGGCTACATCCTCTCTGGTGTCCCGGTCGGGAAACAGCTGAAGTTGATGACTATGCCACACGTCGCCACGGGTCTCTGCGAACCACTCGATGTCTACTTCTTCCGGCATTTAAAGAGATTCACCCGACGTATACATGAGGTTGTTATTTACACGAGACAGGAATTGAACTGTTCTTAAGGAAGGACATCATAAAGGTGGACACGGCTTACAGCTTCTTATATTCACTCATGTATCGAAGTACCGAAATTGTTGTTGTCGGTTCATAGGTGCTGAGCCAAACATATCGGCAATTCCTTGTCCCATGTTTCAACAGTGCTTTAAATATGCATGGTTTGCTATTGGTTATACAGACACACATCCAGGATAACGAAGTGCCTGTCGAAGGACCGTGTCAAGGAGCAGATACCTAAATCTTCTAAGAACTTGTGCATTTTGCTGTGTAAGAATCACTCATTTCAAGTGCTGCACTGTCCTTTCTCATTCCTTTTAGTTGATTAGGAGTCCCCTTACCATTAATATCGTTACTGTCATCCGTTGCTTGTTTAGTGTCATTATTTTATTATTACCCCTATTATCGTCTTTGATATAATTGTTAGTTGTTGATGGTACTACTGGTATATGACTTGCCTCTTATGGACTGGTCAGTGTTCAAACAAGATTTAAAGTGTCATTTTGTAGGTCGAAAGGTTGAAACCGCACCAGGGATGGGCGGAAATTTTTAAAATTTTCCTAGAAAACAGAAAACAGAAAATCGTTTTCGTCAGAAAACAGAAATCAGAAAACAGAAATTTTCGAAATTATCATACGACCTAATTATTCAACCCAAAGATTCATTTTTTTCAGTAGCGAATGCTTTTGTATCAATAGAGATGTGGTCATGGACCTGCGTTTTAACTTCCAAGCGTTTATAAAAATTTCTAGTACACTCCAATTTCAATACAATCGGCAAATTGTACATCTTGACTGATAAATCCTAGGAATCTCGATTTTTGAAGTATGCAACATTACTTATCAGCTCCGTTTCATCGCTAGGGCCCCGATTATTCGTTCCTTTAGTAAGAGACTGGCTTTTCAGAGTACCGAAAATGATGAAGCCTCATTAACCACTGTGCGCGTGTTTCAACTCCATTGCTTGAGTTTATAGAGACCATTGCAATAACTCTAAAAATGTGTAAAGATACGATGAGTATTACTGGCCGCGCCAGAAACTATATTCCTAGTTCGTCTTGCTCTTCGAGAATGCTTTCTCTTGTACGAAGCTCATCGAAGAATTGCTAGAGTACAAGCTGCCTCAATGCATTACGTTCATTGACCTGAAGAAGCATTCGCCTCTGTCGAAACTGAAACAGTCATCGAAGCCCTGCTCACTCAGGGCGTTCCTACTCAGCACAGTAGAGTACTTCGAAGGCTGTACAGTGGATTTACGACCAACATTCCCCATTCTACAACGACGTTATCATCAGCATAAAGACCGAGGTTCGGCAGGGGATAATTTATCCCCGAAGCTTCTCAGCGCCACCCTCGAAAACATCGTACGCGAGCTAGAATGAGAAGACTGCATTGAGGATCCACGGCCAGCAACCCCACCATCTTCGCTTCGCTGACGACATCGTGCTCATAACATTGTGCATTAGCCAGGCGGAGCGAATGCTGGCCCACTTCTATCGTGTATGTGGAAACGACGCACTGCAGCTGGATCTTACGAAGACGATGTTCATGAGGAACGAGCGAGTTTCTGATGCCCCATTCTTGCTCAACTGAACGAACACCTCCGAATGCCCCAGCTTAGAGCTTCGCTATCTGGATCGGGAAGTCAACATGACGAACGGCCTAGAGCTGGGCAGGAGGAAACGAGTGATTCGGGTTGCTTTCAAGAGCGTTGAAGAAGTCACGAAGAAAACGAAGAATGTCCGGCTCAGTGTCAAACAATTTCACCCCAC
Organism: Heligmosomoides polygyrus bakeri; assembly: GCA_947359475.1. Lineage (NCBI taxonomy): Eukaryota > Metazoa > Nematoda > Chromadorea > Rhabditida > Heligmosomidae > Heligmosomoides > Heligmosomoides polygyrus. The sequence goes on along the minus strand of OX375868.1, from coordinate 66,495,985 downwards.
TATTCTTCCTGCCCTAACACTCAGGGGCCATACGAGAGAAGGATCAACACGTGATCAGCGTCGCGCAGCGTGGAATCGAGAGTGGGATGCTCGGAGTGACACGACTCACGCAAGTGAGAGAAGGCCTCCGGAGTACCGAGCTTCGCCGATAATTTTCTTACTATTATAATTTTCCAAGATTCATATGATACAAGAATGATTTCAGATCGATGCTGAATTGTTCAACTGGTAGCCAAGGTTAGTATGACGTTTATTCAACTCGGCTTACGTTTCGGCGACCTCGCCCTCGTGAGAGCCTGAAAAAGTCGAAAAACATTTACGAAACTGTCCTCCTAACATCATTGTAGAGACTAATCTTGAGGAGAGATAGGGACAATATCGAACACGACAGTTATGAAGGAACGGCTGACCTTAAAGATGGATGCCGAGAGGATCACCAGTCACCACAGTCACCCGAAGCTGGACTTGAACGTGGGTAAATGAGTCTACCCCGCGGGACAACCCGAGTTAAATACTCTGGGGTCAGACCGTTCAGATCAATGCTAGGAATCCCATGGTCAACCGGAAGGAGGAATGTCTCGCGGTAATCCAAGAACTGGCACCCTTCGTCGAGCTCTACGGGTTCCGATCTGTGACAAGGATTACCGCGAGACATTCTTCCTTCCGGTTGACCTTGGAATTCCTAGCATTCATCTGTACGGTCTGACCCCAGGGTATTTAAGTCGGGTTTCCCGCGAGGTAGACTCATTCACCCACGTTCAAGTTCAGCTTCGGATGACTGGTGGTCCACCTCGGCATCCACCTTAAGGTCAGTCGTTCCTTCATAACTGTCGTGTTCGATATTGTCCCTATCTCTCCTCAAGATTAGTACCTGTAGGATGAAACGGTGTTTTGGAGGACAGTTTCATAAATGTTTTTCGACTTTTCCAGGCTCTGATGAAGGCGAGGCCGCCGAAACGTAAACCGAGTCGAATAAACGTGATACCGACCTTGGCTACCAGCTCAACAATTCAGCATCGATCTGCAATCAATATGCTAAGGTTTATCGAAAGTCGAACTTGGTCAGCTCTACATTAAAAATTTCTTGTATCACTACCGTATCACTACGTCGGAGAAGCTAAAGGTAACTAAAGAACTTTTCTGTTTCCTACTAATTTTTGACAGCCAAAAACTGAGCAAGGTGCAGAGTTAGAAAAGCAGCTTCGCCAGAGGCTCCGCAGAGAGCGATCACTGGGGATGACCGGCCAATAATTTTCTATTTTCAAACCGGAGGTGGGGAATAATTCTACGCACAGTAACTGTAGGATAAGAGGCTAGTTATTACATATTTAAATTCCCCTCAGAACACTGGTTTTGCAGTCTTAATATAAAATTATAATAATCGCAGACGCTCCAAACTAATGTTGGTATCAAAGAGAATACGACGCCGAATTATGAAAGTCCAGAAGCGCCCAATGAAGGAACTCCTTGTCAGCAGCGCTTACACAATCAACCAAGCAAACAAAGCGGCATAGTGCATGAGTTTATGGCGCAATTTATACAGTACCACTTTCAAAAACACCACCTCCTTGCCACTTAAAATACTCCCATTATTCTGTGATACTTTTTGGATGCTTTTTGCTGGATTTCCATGATATAATTTTGTTCGCAGTTCTTTTTTGAAAAATTTTCCCAGAAAACAGAAGACAGAAAAAATTTGCCCAAAATGGCTAGAAAATCAGAAAACTGAAAACAGAAATTCCGCCCCTCCCTGGTCCGCACCACTATCCAATCGGCCACCACGTCAAACCCGGTTGGTTATCTCCATTCCTCTCTTGCTCCCTGTGGGTCGCGGGGTTAGGAAGTGAATACGATATACTACCGAAGTTAAAAGGTACTTTTCAATTGAAAAAATGGAACAATCAAAATAGCAAATCGCAGAACCACCTCCGGAATCGAAACCTCGACCTCCCTCGCGCCGCTATCTACTTGGCCATCCAGTCGCTGCCGTCATCGTTGTCAATGAATCGCTTCAGTCTACCCTGCAGCTTCTTTTAGGAAACCTAGGAAATTATCAGAATGCAATAATCTAACTGTAGTTGGAGCTCCAACCTTTATATGTTATTTTCTGAGCACAACAAGGCCACTCCAGGCGCCGCTCGCTTTATCAACAGGCAATGAAGTGTATTTTTCTCCATTTCTGGACCACTTAGAAGTATATAGCAAAAACGGACAGTTCTGTGATTCTTGCCCGATGCCATACAAGACCAGATAAGTCTGGTTCAGAATCACAGGACCAGCTCCCCCTTTGTAAGACTGAAATCAAAGGAACTCCAAATTGAAATCAGCTTGTTATACATTAAACTAGAGGCTTTACAAAAAAGTTAGAATATATTTCTGTTAAAGGAAAACTTTGGTATAACTTTCTTTGAAACTTTCGTTCATCTACCCAGTAAGTGAGCACGTTGTTCGAAATTCTATAAAAATCTTGTCTTTAAGAAAAATAATGGTTTAAACCTGTTTTAAAGAGCAGAAGCCGCCATTTTCTAGTGCCAAAAAGGGATTGCGCCATGCCCTCCACGAGTTGTGCCAGAATTTCTGGTGGCGGTTGCACAAAAACCGCCAAATCATTCCGGCCAATCTAATATAATATATCGGACTTGCTTAATGGTTTTAACATCTTTATTACCAGTGCTCCGATACAACGGCGTCCCTCGCACTTGCGCGCTTAGCGTGACCTTGCAATATCACTATCCTAAGGAAAGGCCTTTGGTATACTGCCGCGTCACGCAGGCGACGGACCGTGCTGTGAGTGCCAAACCAATTTTTGTGAAACTTAAAACCCTGCTGCGTACTTTTGCATGAATGCGTTCTTCACTTCCGTAAGTTTATCATAGGCGTTCTCATGTTGGGCAACGTGTTCGGCACGTCTGCTGAGTCGCCAGGCACGTTGCACAACTACAACCCCCCCCCCCCTCCTCAATTTCTCTCAACACACTCCTCCAGGACTCCTATACAAACAAACAAACACACATGCAGACGGACAAACGTCGGTTTTCGCCTAGGATAGGTTCTACAATGTAAACTGTCTGCACCCCAGCCTACAAATTTGAACGAAGAAACAATGAGTAGACGGGGGGGGGGGGAGAAGGCGGTTGTAGTTGTGCAACGTGCCTGGCGACTCATAGACGTTCGACTACGTGTTCTGGACATCTATGGAGTCGCCAGGTACGTTGGACAACGTGTTCGGAACGTCTAATGAGTCGCCAGGCATGTTGCACAACTACGTCCCCCCTCCCCCTCCGTCCCAAGCCTTCCCCAATATACTCTTCCAGCGCCGCATCTCCAGCGCGTTTGGCGAGGTGTTCGGCATGTCCACTGAATCGCCATGCACGTAGGGCAACGTGTTTGGAACGTCTAGCGAGTCGCCAGGCACGTTGCACGACTACTCCCCTCCCCCTTCGTCCCAAGCTTTCCCCCAACACACTCCTCCAGGACTCCTATACAAACAAACAAACACACATGCAGACGGACAAACGTCGGTTTTCGCCTAGGATAGGTTCTACAATGTAAACTGTCTGCACCCCAGCCTACAAATTTGAACGAAGAAACAATGAGTAGACGGGGGGGGGGGAGAGAAGGCGGTTGTAGTTGTGCAACGTGCCTGGCGACTCATAGACGTTCGACTACGTGTTCTGGACATCTATGGAGTCGCTAGGAACGTTGGGCAACGTGTTCGGAACGTCTAAGGAGTCGCCAGGCATGTTGCACAACTACGTCTCCCCTCCCCCTCCGTCTCAAGCCTTCCCCAATATACTCTTCCAGCGCCGCATCTCCAGCGCGTTTGGCGAGGTGTTCGGCATGTCTACTGAATCGCCATGCACGTAGGGCAACGTGTTTGGAACGTCTAGCGAGTCGCCAGGCACGTTGCACAACTACTCCCCTCCCCCTTCGTCCCAAGCTTTCCCCCAACACACTCCTCCAGCACTTTATGCAAACAACACACACACTCACACACAGACAAGCGACCGTTCTCGCTTATATATAGTAGAATCGTTCTTCACCAGATTCTATCATTAGACGGGCTGTTTTCTTATACTGGAACTAAGGAGAGTATTACTCATAAAAGCCTTCCCATTAGACAACAACTTTTGTCTGATAGACAGCGACAGAGGGAGACACCGGTGTTTGATGAACCGAAGATTTCAAGAGGAAATTTTGCATCTCATATCGCTCATGAAATGAGAAGCCGTTTGATCATTTATTTTGTTTGTGTTCTCTGTCGTTGGAAACTCTTCTTTTCTTGGAGCGTTGGACTTCTTTCACAGTACAACTGCACCAAAAATTCAGCAAATATCCCATAAAAATGTTCAAAATACATGGCGTATCATAAAAGGTATTGATGATTGTTGATCTTTTTATGACTATATAATGACACCGTTCGTGTTCTTGGGGATCTGAGAACCGACATAAAACGATGAAACGCTTCTAGATACGTTAAGGAGTGGCTTTCAACGCTGGGGAATTCTGGATCAAGAAGGAGAACGTTGCAGTGAGTTTGCGGCGAGCTTTTCAGGAGTAGCTGAAAGCACCATTGATAGAACAGGGTGAATAGTTTAGGCATTAAACTGTGAAATTTGTTCCATTCTGACACTTGCAGTTTGAAATTTCGGTGTCCTGAGATCAATACGTACGTATATCAGTCTATAGTTGCTCGAAACATCGAGATTCACCGGTTGCCACGGCTGGTGATGCGGCAGCGTTGATCGGAGTGGATTCGTTTAGATGGTTCGAGGCAGCGACATGTTATCATGGTCACCCTTGAAGGCCTTTCAGGGCACAGGTGAAAAATAATGAAATTCTTTAAAAACTCATAGAGCTGTGGTACTATTTCTAAAGTTATTGGATTGTTTGAAAAGAAAACAAGTCTGCAAGTCAAGGGACATAGGACGTGGTCGTAAGGTCGTTCTATGTCGAAGTAGGGTGAGGGCCTGAACTTAAGAATGTTATCGCTAATTGCGGCGACCTATGCCGCAACGTGGCAAGTCCGCAGTACGTCTGCCTACTCCCCGCCTTGACCCGCCGCGGCGCGACATCCTCCACCGCAACTGCGACGACATCCAGGTGTATGGCGCAGCCGAGAGGTGAAGAAGAACCAGGATAGATTTCTACAACACATGTTACGAGCCTGCGAGTCTTTGATATTTAAGAGTACTCTCATTAGGCTTCCTTGTAGCCCTTCTGCTTTGCTCGTCTACAACAGTTCGGCAACACCTTAATCTGTGTTCTTAGATTTCCCTCAATAGCTTGGGTTCAACTTCCAAAAATATTTCGAAGTCCGATACATTGGTTCCGGTATTCGTGCGATCCAGTCCTCAGCGTCCTGTCCTATTTCCTTGTTTATAATCTATTAGCCTGACTGTTCTCTTTGCCACGCGTAAGGTAGCCAGTGACCTTTTTTGACGAAAGGAAACGTAGTTGGCCGAATAGCTGGACAAAAACCAGTGAGAGCTTCATGCAAAGTCCGAAAGCGTGGTTGTCGCTTTTTATACTCGCGCCGCTGTGCGGCGCGGCGTGATGGCTGGCAAGCTATCGATTTTTTGCGCCGTCAGGCGGCGTCGCCCCACTTTCATACTCCGCCGCCTCAAAACACAACATTTGACGGAATTTCGGGTTACGTTATTTGCGGAATTGCGCCAATGGAGAGAAGTGAGCGGCGCGGCGCGATCAGCTGCGGCAGACTCGGCGCTGAGTGGAAGATTTCAGGGATGGATCATTCTGTCATGACTGCTTTGTTTTGGTTCCTCAAACAACGTAACAAAAAGGTTGTAGCAAAATGATGGTACCATTGTACAGGGTACGACACAGTCCACAACTACTAGCAGATCTGGATTCCGAGCTTCATATTCGAATATGTTATACGCTTATACCATGCGCAAGCGCGCTCCAAATTTGTGCTCATGAGTGCTTACAGAACGGTAATGGCAAAGCGAAATCTGAAACGATCGGCCATCACCAGCCTACACCTCCTGCTCGCAGCGCTGCTTTTATCGCCAATGTTCTCAATGTTCCTCGACGAACGGTGTATGATGCTGTAAAACGATGCAAGGAGCTTGGGACTTTATCAGACAGAACAGGACGACGTAGAAAATTGACTGCTATCACTCTGGAAACGATAAAAGAGGTTCGCGAGCGGATTCGTCGCAATCCTCGCCGTTCGATGCGAAAAATGGCTCAAGAACTCAATATTTCTGCAAGCAGCGTTAGAACCATCGTTATGAACAAGCTTAAGTTGTATCCATATCGTGCTCAACGTGTTCACATGCTAACTGAGAGAATGAAAGCTCAGCGACTAGGAAGATGCAAGAACATGCTGAAGCAGTTTTCGAATGGCACGCACCGCGCGATCGTTTTTTCTGATGAGGAAGTCTTCACCTTGGAACCCCGGTGAATCGTCAAAACGATCGCACTCTCTCACAGAATGTTGAAGCTACTATCCGCGATGGGAAGCTGATTGGTAGAACGGCACACCCCACTTCAGTTATGGTTTGGGGTACAATAACTTCAAACGGCAAGTCTCCACTAGTTCTTGTCGAATGTGGTGTGAAAGTTAGCAAGGACAAGTACCAGAAAACGTCTTTGGAGGACGTGTTGAAGCCCTGGGCCGATGCACACTTCGGTAATGACAGATAGTGCTTCCAGCAGGACTCTGCGCTTGCAGAAAAGACGAAGACGACACAACAGTGGTGCAAACGTGAACTCCCAGACTTCATTGTCACCAGGACTAGCCTTCGCATTCACTGGATTTGAATCCTTTCGATTTCTCTGTCTGGTCGGTTATCAAGAGCAAGGTTTGCTCTACCCGACACACAAGTTTGGCTTCTCTGAAACCTTCCCTAACTGAAGCATGGAACGAAATGAGCGAAGACCACCTCCGTGCCACACGTGATACGTTCGTTACTCGTCTGAAGACTTGTGACTTGTGGAAAGGCGGCCACTTCGAATGGCTTTGATATGTTTTTATTAGTAAGGGGATGGAGAAGTTATGTGTTACGTTTCGTTGTCAAATCCGCATTTGTGTTGAAGTTACACTGTGATATCTTTGTGCGGGTAATTTTTGCGCATTCTGTACATTCAGAACTCCAGAGGTCGAGAAGAGGTCCAGAGAATTTTTTCGACCCTACTTCGGCCACGGGAGGGGGAGGTTATTTAGGGTGCTGCTCACGAATCTGGCATCCGTTTTTGAAATTTCGGCCGATTACGGTACGTTACGGTAGGTTCGAGTGACTAGGGCTGTCGAGGTCAAAATCACCGATTTCGCCCAATTTTCACCTAGAGGAGTTATTTGTGGTATTTTTCGGTACATCCATTTTTCGTATTAAGCTGGAGCTTGGGCGAAATCGGTGACCATGACCATAGTCACCCCTACGTAGCGTAACCTAGGAAGGAATGGAGATGTGTAGACATTCCCAAAGTTTTACACACTACGCTAAAGACGTTCAGGGCATGATGACCCCGGAATGGCCATATAAGAGAGAAATTGACTGATTCTCGACGATTAGTACCTTCCAGCAATTTTACTTTCGGAGTCGCACATGTTGCAAAAGAAAGGGTCGTTTACTGCCATTTGCCTTGCAGGGGATTCGACTCAATACCACACTCACCAGTTTCAACTGTAGGTTGAGCAGCCGACTTCGAGTCGAGCCTTAAGGGCTCGTGCATACTTCCCGTCGCCGCGGTGGAATCGCGGCGATGAATTTTGCAGAGCGACGCGAGAGAATTTGAGCTTCTCAGTGCTCGTCGTATCGCTCATCGCCCTGCAAGGAAGTGCGACGGCAATCCGTCCAGGATCAACGCTAAACACCGCGGACGGCGCGAAAAAGAATGCCATGTCCGCGATGGGTGCGGGAGCCATCGCGCATGCCGACCGCCACTGTTGCTGCGGCCACGGCGAAGTTTCCTTTGACTATTCGACCGCGTGCGCGGAATGGCCATGAACTGAGCGCCGCGATTCCATCGTTGCGATGGAAGTATGCCTCCGGCCTAAGAGAGGATTCGTCGCTCCTCACAGGAGGCCCACCGCTAACATTAGCAGGATGCATTCCGTTGATCAGACGGACGAGTCCTTTCTGTTTTGGTTCTCTAATGACTCATGGATAGTCTCTTTAGTCATCCTTGCGAACGGATCGAGATAAGCAGAAGCTCGTAGCCGCTCCCTTTTCTGACTGCAATCGCGCAGCGGCGCGGCCAGACGCACCGCGCCCCGAACTGACGCGACGAGAGTATAAAGGCGCCTTAGGCCTATGTTATACTTCGGCGACGCGTCGCCGACGCTGCGACACGTCAACGACGGCCCGTCACCGACGTCGGCCGACGCTGACGTCACCAGCGACGTCGCCGACGTCGCCACAGACGCCGCCGACGTCGCCACAGACGCCGCCGACGTCGCCACAGACGCGACGTCGGCGACGTCGTCAACAGATTCTGTGGCGGCGTCGGGGACGTCGTTGATAGGAGAGCATCGGAGCGCATTTTTAGCATCGGAGCGCGCTTTCAATGTCATCATTTGGCCACCAGTAGCTGCAGTTATGCTGGTTAACCTCTCCATTCAGCTTTAATGTTGCTTCATCAGTTCCCAGAATCCGTTTCGGAAAATAGGTCCGCTGCCCACATTTAAATTGTGTAATCACTAAACTCGCATGCCACGTGTATTTCACGTCATTGTCAAGTTCTGAACATCAAAAAAGCAGATAAAAAAACAGACGTGTGCATGGCGCAATCTATACCGTTCATACGTCAAAAAATTCCTATTTGCTTAAGATTTTATGTGAGCCTTTAACTTCTTCAGTGCCTTTTTTTGTGACCAAAGTTATCACCTTTCTAACAGTGCATACATTTCTTGAAACACCCAGTATTATTAGAATTAGGCAGTATAAAAAAAAGACTCACGTCCATCTATCAGGTAGAGATACGTATATTTTTGTGCCTTTTTTCTGTTGAAACTCTGTTATCTGCCTCAATTTCGTTGTTTGTTAAAGAACACACCAAAGAAACTTTTTACATATTCTTCTGCAAGCCTTAAAGAAAACATTTTTCGTTGGAATAGAACTGCTACATATTAGCAGCGCCACACCACTCTTGCACCTGCTGTAAAACAGTTCTGAATGTTCAGCATGTTCTAGGCCATCTATTGCTCCTCTCTAACCCAGGCGACGTCAATAATTTGAAGCTATCATAACCGGTAATATAGTCTCCTTAAGAAATGCAAATTTAGCAGACGCGATTGCATAATTGGGCGATAGAATATCTGAATAGAATAAAATGTGATTTGTCTAAGGTAGAGCATAATTGGAAATCTTGTAGTGTGCGAGGAAAAGAAGATTGTGAGCGCGAATATGTAACCTATTTAAGTATCAAGTGATGAAGAGCCAAGATGATTACGGCGCGATAGGTGCTAAACATCGTCAAAATGATGGCCGACATTGAGAGAAAGTAAGCAAACGAGGCGCCTTCTTGATGTGCGGTTATGAAACTCATGTCGATTCAAAGTAGGCATGAACTATATTTTGAAGCGAACCCTATTTCTTCTAGACTAACCCAATCCAAATGGTACTGGACCACTTAGGAGTCTGACGCGACCGTTGGTTTTTTCACACTATTGGCTGGATGCCGCAAGATGGCGTTTTTGCACTTTCGATTTCGTAATTCGAGGTCCGCCGAGGATGTTGACAGTGCCGGGAACGAAGAACCCACCCACAAACAAAATACTCCCTCTGAGCGCATTTTCTCCCAGCCTTGAATGAGGCCGGCGACGGCCCGTCGCCGTGCACAGCGCGGCGACCGACCCACGGACGACGTCGGTGGCGACGTCTGTGGCGACGTCGGTGGCGACGTCGGTGACGTCGGCGACGTCGCCACAGACGTCAGCGTCGCCGACGTCGGCGGCGGAAGTATAACACCCCCTGCGGAGCTCTCGGCGACGTCGTCGGCGACGCTGTGTTGGGCGGGCTGCCACGCAGTGCGTAGCTGCCCGCAAAGCACAGCGTCTCCGACGTCGGCCGACGCGTCGCCGAAGTATAACATAGGCCTTAGCGGCAGCGGCTCCCGCACAGGCGACAGTAATCAGTGGGGACGAAGTAGCGGCTAATTACGTCGCGGCGGTGGCTTCGTAAGTTGATCATTCGTGACCATTCGTATGTTCGATCCGCTCCCAGTAGAAGTCCCATGAGCACCAGTGGTGTCATAGTAATCTTTCCGAACTTTTTCGTGTCTCAGTTGTAAGGTATAAGCGCTTTGACGATCAATTGGAGCGACTCTTTCACTTCTTCTATTTCGTATACGCCGCAGACCGGCTGCTACCGTCAAGCCAAGCATGGGTTTCGGAGCCTGCATAATGAGAAGACAGCAGAACTTCCCTCGAGAGACGTCATCGTTGTCATTGGTGGCCTTAGTGGGCATGTAGGTGCTATGAAAGACGGTTACAGCTGTCATGGTGGATTCGGTTATGGGTCATGGAAATCCGATGGCGAGAATATCCTTGAGTATGCAGAACCATAGTGAACACTGTGTTCCACATATACGACTCCCACCTTATTTCATTCTGCAGTAGAACTTCTAGAACGCAGATAGATTTTGTCCTTGTGAAAGATGGCAATCGAAGTCTTGTCACGGACGCAAAGATCTTGTAGCATGAGACGGTCGCCCGTCAGCATCGACCGGTTATCTGCACTTTAAAGGTCGCCCCTCCGAGGCTGAAGCAGGTCGAGTGATGCGATGCAGCAGGAATCAAGTGGTGGCGAACGAAACGAAGGAAGCAGCTATAGTTTCATGCGTATGGCTGCAGATAGTTACGATTGTCGAAAAAACTTGGAAGAAGGCGACTGACGCGATTTGTCAAGCTGCACAACCTGAGTTCGGCACTACAAAGCCAGGGCTACGCAAGGTCGACAAGCAGGCATGGATGCGGAGAAGGCAAAGGGTACTTAGCGGGCTTGCGCCCGCTCTGAGATTGCACATGGTCGTAGAACACTCACATAAACACGGTTTATGTGCCTCCGCTGAAGCAAAGGAGAGGAAAGAAACCGTGTTTAGCACAGAGGCAAGGGAAGGAACGCCGGAGTGTGGTTGATTTAGCTTACCTGTTTTAAGAGACCTTGCCAGTGTGCAGCGGTCTCCAGTCCGCTCAGTACCGGAAAAGTTCGAGAAAAGAAGTCGGTTTATCACGTGTTTCTTAGGCATATGTTATACTTCGGCGATGCTGCTGTCGGCGACGTCGGCGACAGTGCTACGCGGGCTGCTACGCACTGCGTAGCGACAAAGAAGCCGTTAACAGGCAAACGTACTAGAAAGCAAAAAAGGCTGCGAGAAGGCCGTGGCGGTTGCAAAAGCCACTCATTACAACGATGTCTACGAAAAACACGAGCCGCGCGATGGTGAGAGGTATTTGTACTGACTTGCTGGAAACCGGCGTCGCCAAACCTAGGATATTGAGACGTTCTTTGGCATCAGTGATGGAAACGGCCAATTCTTATCAACCGAAAATAAGCGTTGAAGCGGTGGTGCGATTATTTCGAGGGAATTCCGACAGGAAAGTTTCCTTATACGGCCGTCTCTTCTGTGGCTTCCATCCACGGTCCCATCCACAAGATCACCGTGAAGAAAACTGATGCGGCTCTGAGGAAGATGAACCCGGGAGGAGTGACTGGTCCAGATGAGCTGCCAACTGATTTATAGAGGTCGAAATCCTGGTGCTCTGTTGAGCGGTTGGCAAGTTTTTCAACCACTAAACAGCAAGGAAGAGAATATAGGGTGTTCAAAAATGTATACACTGTTTGAGACGAAATAACTTTGCTCACATTAAGGTTACTGAAGAAGTTTACTGCTTGGAAGGTTCTAACATTGCTGAAGCTAGTGAAGCTTCTGCAGATGTTTGAGACCCATATGAAAGCAAAGACTAACGACGTGACGTGACGTTTCTGTGACGTGCAAGCGCACCGATTGCGCCATGCACCCGTCCGAAACCTTGCATTTCAGACTCGATTGATTGTTGAGAAACCGCACGTATGATTCAATTTTGCGACACCTTGGTCGAGACCTTCCAATACCACTTTAGGATAAAATTACTCTCCTCGTGGGAAAACCTAGAGCAGTGCATGACTCTTATTATGGGTTCAGATATTTAGAGAGCATTATTAGAGCGATAGCGAAAGCGATAAATTGTGTGGTCAATAAACCCACATGTCACGCGTCTTTCACGTGATTGTCAATTCCTAACCGTTAAAGGAAACACATGTTAATGTGGCAAAGTAGTAACGAGATTGTAACAAGCATTCTGATCACTATCGACCGAGTCTGAAATGCAAGGTTTCAGACTCGGTTGATAGGGGGGGGGGGTGCTTCAGGGTTTTGGCGCAATCTTGACTACATATTTGCAGGTCACAGAAACTCCGTTAGTCTGAGCTTTCATATGAGTATCAAACATGAGACATAAGCTTCACTAGCGGCAATGTTAGAACCTTTCAAACAGTAATTTTATTTTTTAGGATCCACTACATTTTTCGCAAGCCGTAGTGTGTTTTCAAGTTTTAAATCTTAAAAAAGCGCAAATCAATCGATATGTCGACTTTGTTGAGAAATCATAACAAGTATTCAAGCGAAAAACAATCAGTCGCGTGGAATTGCAAGAAAGCAGACGAGTGCCTGGCGCAATCCATGGTTCATATGTCAGAAAATTTCTCTTTTCTTAGGCTTTCATATTGAGCCCTTAAGTTCTTCGGTACCTTTACTGTGAACAAAGTTATCACCCTTCAAACAGTGTATACATTTTTTGAGACACCCTGTGTAACGGGGTGTTGCCACAAAAGTACGACGATTCCGATTTGGAAGAAGAAGGGTAGCACTGCAGACGCCCCACTTACCGTCCGATTCGCTTATCTTCGCACAGCATGGAAATCTTCGACGAGCGACTTGTCGACAGACGAATTCGTGAAATCGTCAAGTTCTCCGACAATCAGTGCGGCTTCGTAGCTGGTTTTGGGACCATTGATGCCATACACGCCGCCTGCCTCCTGGTGGAGAAGCATCGCGAGAAGCAAAAGCGGTGTATATCGCCTTTCTCGACTTGGAGAAGGCCTTCGATCGCGTACCGTGTGAGGCTATATGCTACGTCTCGGGGGGTGTGCATAAATGCAGTTCGAAATCTCGTAAATCGTAAATCATAACAGTGTAGCGAATTTTTATAGGTTTTTGTGCCAGTGTTAATACAAGGTTATCCAGGATTTATTTATCGTGTTATCTTCAGCTCAATTTCGGCAGTTTTCTTGCCAATTCTTTTCCCTTTTTTTACTTTTCCTTGTCTTTCTGCTCAGACACCTTTCAAATTAAACTCTACACGTTTTAAGAAAGTCGAAAAAGTTGTTTCAAAAATTTTGCCTTAGCCTATGCATGGTATTTCAACAAAAGTTTTCATCGTTTGAATGACCATTGAATTTTCAACCCCTTAGCAGTTCTCAGACGCGTATAAATTTAGGATTTAACAGAAGCAATGGTAGAAAGTTAGTTACTATTAGAACAAAAGATTTAAAAAAATTATTTCACCGCTCATTAACAAGTGAAAAGCAACAGCGGCGCATGCAGTTAGCAAACATCGCGAATTAATCTACTGCAATGCGCGACTTTACCCTTCGACCCACCAGATGACCTTAGATTTTCTACTAATTGTCGGAAAAGTCCTGCAGCAAAATTCTCAACCATTTTTCAAAATTTAACAAAACCTGTTACAGTCTGGCTTAGTGCCACAAGCTTATAGCTCGAACATTCTAGAATGTAATGCCATACATTCTAGAGTATTCTAGAATATAATAAAGATGGTGTCCACTTGAACGGCCCACGATCTCCGTGACTCGGACCGGTCGTCGCGACAGAGCATCCTCAGTCTGTCCTTTTTCGCTTTCGTATAAAGAATTTTCTGGGAAACCACGGGAGATGAGTTCACCGTCTTCTATGTCAACCATACCCGGAAGGCGTTCAGGGAAACACCTCTGAAGCAGGCAAAGTCCGACGTCTACTAGGAGAAGGTTATGCTGTGCTGTTGGAGTCCTAGGGAATGCGCTGCCACGAGTTTCTTGAAACCGGCACCTTATTGTTAGTGACTGCGAACATTCAGCTGTCCAACTGCAGAGATTAAGTGAGGCCACGAAGCGGAAACAACCATGACGTAGGAATGTTTACTTTCTTCACGACAATGCTCGGCAGAATGTTGCAAAGATGTCTCGCCGATTGTTTCAGTAAATTTGAACTCGAAAAGGGTGCGAATGACACGGTGTCATGGTGCCACATCAGAACATAAAAAATTGCGCTAAAACGAATTGGGAATGAGCTACTAGAGGAAGGAGAGTGGGCACATCTTGCTAACCCGAGTTGCATCACGTCATTTGGACGTCAGTTGGTCGCTGATCGATAAAATTTACGAAAATTTTCGATTCACTACCAAAATGTCGTAAATCGTAAATCGTAAAAAAGTTGCCAAAAATAGTCGTAAATCGTAAAATCGTAAATCGTAAATCGTAATTACGCACACCCCTGCTACGGCTTACGACAACGTTCCGGAAGAACTTGTAGAGTGGGCCAAATGCTATACCTTTGCCGAAGGGCACGAGTGCGAGCTTCAGCAGGCACCTCGATGAAGTTTCCCATTTCTGTCGGGGTACATCAAGGTTCATTTTTCCACTACTTTTTGTTGCTGTCATGGATGCCCTTCAGAAACCACTCCCATAAATGTTGCTTTGCTGATGACGTAATGCTCGATGCGAAGATAAAGTTGAACTTCAGCGGCAGGGTCAAACCTGATGCGATCTCTTAGAGATGTTCATGCTCAAAATAAACGTCAGGACGACTGAGTACTTAACGAATGACGTAAATGAGTTCGGCTCCATTAAGATTAATGGCAGTGAGCTTTTACGAACTTCAGATTTCAAGAACCTGGGATAAGCAATAGCGTCTGATGGCAGTCTGACGGCTGAATTAAACTCACGCGTGAGTGCAGTTTGGTCCAAGTGGCGCTCGTTGACAGGAGTGCTCTGCGACAAGAAGATGCCTGAGCGCTTGAAATCAAATAGCTATAGAACCGTCGTCCGCATTGTGCGGTGCCGAGGGCTGGCTGACCCTGAGGAGATGGAAAGCCGCCTTCAGTGTCGCGCCGATAGCTGACAAGATGCGCGAAGCTCGCCTGCGATGGTAGGCTACGTTTTGCGTGGAAAAGAAGACAGCGTTCGCAAGATAGGCCTTAAGTTGGAAGTATCAGACAAGCGGTCCAGAGAACGCTTGAAGCAGCGCTGGGCTGATACGTTATATGAAGACTTTAGAGTAGCTGATGTCCACCCTTACAGCACGGGATCGGGAAAGACGGCGGGCGAAGTGGCTTTAGAAAGGAGGACACCGCGATGACGCGGGACAAAGGCTGAAGGAGAAGAAGATTGTTCAAGAAACAGTGGTGGATTTTAGCCATATAAATATATGCGTTTAAAAGATTGAGCATTTTCTTGATCCTATTTCCACTTGGGACTTTTCTAACGTGTGACATCCGAATTTCATATTCAGATTCAAGTAACTCAGTGCTCATCCGGACTGTCTACCACTAGAAGACCTGCAGCGTCTTTGGTTCCAGTCATTTTGTAGAGTGAATGTGTTGGCTGACATTCAGTAGGATACTCGTTGCAGGAAGTGTCACATTCTTATTTCTCGCTTAAGAACAAGAGGTAGTGGGAACCGAATTGAACAACAGGTGGATCTATGAACGCACACTTGAAAGTCAAAATTTTTACCTGAAATGGCTTGGGTTGTTCTCTAGATCCACCTGTTGTACTGAAATTATCAGCCAAAAAAAGCTTTTGACGTCTTGTGAAGGAATAGGAACTGTCCCGAACCTGCCCAATCGAAAATAATGTGCTAGAGAAATGAGTAGCATGGGTATTAGAGGCGAACCTCAATAAGTATGTAGTGAACTGACGTTCAACAGAAACCAGTTTCAACAGAAACCAAGCGGAGAAACCGGTTCTTCTCAAGCTAGCACTATGGCAGGCAAATTAAGCTCGGAAGTTAAAGCAAGCTGCGTGGCGTACGCGTTTTTCTATTATTAGTCACAATTTTCTCAAGTGTTTCTCAAACTGAATTGGGACCGAATCCGAACCGGGAGCGATGGACGGAGTCGATCTTCAGCAATTTATAAATCCCAAGAGCCAATAACGCCTCACGCCCATAGAATAATCAACAATGCACCCCGTCGGCAAATATTTCTGAAGGCTTCTTTGATTTGAATCGTCCTAATTTGGCTGGGCAGCACATTCGAAGGATGGGCCGACTCTCGCATTCACACCGAATCAAGGATTAACTCTCATGTGATGCCCAGGTCGACCAGGCAAGCCTCCTATCCCTCGGACATCGATTAACACAGTTTATCTGTAAGCTATTGTACAGGCCAAAGTCAGCATACCACAGAGGGATTAATTAGTGCCAGCCTTTGAATTTGGTTTTTTCTAATTCGAAGGACAAGGGAGTGATTAATTTTATTCAGAATTATCAATCTTCTTATAATTACGTATTAGATGTTTTCAACAACCGTGCGTGTTTAATTGTTCTTATTTCATGGTTATTTTAAAACGTAGGCAAGAAGAAGTAAAAATCATTCAAAGTCTGTGTTCTTCTAAAAGGGCGCAACGGACCACATCTCTATGAACGAGACTTGTCATCGTTTTTTTTCGAAATTTATGGTTAGGTAGGTATCAATATGTAGCAAGTACTTTCCATTTGAGCAAATTCTACAAATTTCCTCTGAAAACTTAAAAATTCGCGATTCGAGAGGGTTTGTGTGCGACACGATAGATACCCTTATGGGGTTGCTTCATTGCCTGCCATAGCGGTTTCGTTCGATCTCGAGTATTTTTTTGTGGACCAAACATATGGATACAATAAAGTGTTTCATATTTCTGTATTGATGTCTTTAGGAGATCAGCTCCGGCGCAGCTCTTCAGTTCCATTCGTTTCTTCCTGTTTTCCTCAAGGTCTCCGATAAACTGTGCGATGCGTTCAAAAAGGATGGACCGCTAGGTAATTTACAGGCAGAAATATCCACTACAGCTGTTCTCGTGAGTGGCCAAAGAATCAATGCGAAATGTTGAGAAAAAAATAAGCTCATTTTGAAACGGTCACTAAATCATTAAGGGATCAATCACACGGATTACTCCGGCTTCTCCGAGGCTATTGCAGCGTTCAGTGAACCTCAGCGCAAGAATCATCTCATCAGTGACTTCATTTCGGCTCTTGGCTCTGACATGAAGGTTGTTGGATTTCGCTGCGCTAAACATCCTATTTTCTCAACACGCATGGTATGATCGTATTCCAGGAGAGACTTGGAAAGGGCGGTCTAAACTGCCTTGAAATCGGCTGCAGAACAGGGTTTCACACAGCGTTCTTAGGTAAGTTCCTTAAGTGTCTGGTATTGCAACAATTGTTTTTTGTAATTATTCTATGTCGGGAGTCGGGGGAATTCAGATGTCACCTTGTGGCAGATAGAGAACGAAAGAAAAATACTCATCAGTGCAAAAGTTGTTCTTAAAAATTCCCTGCAACTTGTGGTGAGTTTAAAGATGTCCTACAAATCCTCAAAATTCGGCCCGAAACAGCATTATACCAAGCAATTTAATCTGGACTTCAGAATGAAGGTTGCATACAACTAATGGATTCGATCTCTATGTACAAGGTGCTTCAACATGATCTTACTATGTTCAGAAATTTCGCTCCCTTTGCAGATGATCTGGAGACCACATGAAGGAACTGCATATATGTAGTGGCTGCATAGTCCGACACTTACTATATCTTGGTTGCTTTTGGCACATGATGCTCCAAATTCAGAGAAAAATGGTTGCAGATGAACCTAAGATACTTGTCAACGTCTTATGCTATTTGTGCAGCTTTTTAGACATTATTATTATTATTATTATTATTATTATTATATATTATATTACTATTAATAATAATAATAATAATAATAATAATAATAATATTATTATTATTATTATTATTATTATTAATAGTAATAATAATAATAATAATAATAATAATAATAATATTATTATTATTATTATTATTATTATTATTATTATTATTATTATTATTATTATTATTATTATTATTATTATTATTATTATTATTATTATTATTATTATTATTATTATTATTATTATTATTATTATTATTATTATTATTATTATTATTATTATTATTATTATTATTATTATTATTATTATTATTATTATTATTATTATTATTATTGGGCAGAGTAGCGCAGTCGAAGGAGGTCCGACTGTCGCGTGCACCCGATACCAGATCCTTGGTTCGGATTACCCGCCCGGCCAACAACCATTCCATCATCCGAGCTCAGTGAATTGGTCCGTGGAAGTAGAATGCGTGGCGCTTCCCCAAAAGGGACTGATTAACGCCGTCCTCTATGCCGTGTGCCCCCGTGGGCAAAAGCCCTTCGTTCGAGTCTCGCCTAAACAAACCAAGTCCTTAACATGCTCTGGCATGTAATAAATCTAAATCTAAATCTAAATCTAAATCTTAATTTTTTGGATGCTGGGCATTTTGTACCAGCTATGAATTGTACTTGTGCCAGAGTGAAAGGATAAGAACTGATTTGTCCATATGCTGGTCCGCATCCTATGTATATGTATTGTATAGACCGAATACGAACTCACCCCTGTAATATCTAGAAGAATGCGTACACATTCTGTTCATGAATCGTTTAAAGCGGTTGTTTATTTCATCTATTTTTATGTGCTGTGTTATGAGCGTAGGACCATGCATGTGCTAAAAACGGTAACATTTCAGCAAAGAATTTCCCAAAAGCGAGTTTTACCGGAATCGACTCCATGCCGGACGCGATACTCTTGGCCAATCAGCAAAGGTACTTTTTTTGTCAAACGGTTTATTTAAGATGGAGGAGTACAGGTAGGGTCAGAGCCAGTGGAGATCATTCTAGGGAAGCGTAAAATTAAGCGTGTAAAAGAAATGATTTTGTCTCACTTCTGTGCCGAACGAGGTTGTAAGTGGATCAATTTATTGAGCGGCCTAACATTTCGACCTTTTTCTTCAGAGGCCCAAAAGTGGTGCAAGGCTTTATATTGGTTACCTACCCAACCAAGAGCCTCTTCCTCCCTGTCTTTCAGACACCGTCTTAGGTACGAAACGAAAACCCCAACGTTGGAGAACTAAAATCGCCCGCTGATCCACCGTTCACGAGGCACGAGTACGAAAGACATAGAAAGGTCCCATTTTCATCATACTACCTCTTACTTGAACCGCCTCTTCTTCCTCACAGTCGATATCTTAATATATGGAGTCCAGGAGAAGTCCTTTTATGGCATCCGCAACCGCAATTTCTTTTTTTGTCGGAGATGTGAAATCCCGTGTGAAGGTGGAAAGTAGTCGGCCGACAACACGTTCAGGTGAGAACGATATTTTTAGCATACTTATGCACCGTTAGGGCCGGGTCCATAATATTCAACCATAAGGTACGCGTATTTGTGTGCAGATACGGTATTATTGGTGATATGGTTTGACATGGTGGTGGTGCAGATAGGCATTGGTGAAAAACTAGCAGTTATTAATTCGCAAATAGACATCCTTGGTTTGTTGTAAGCATGATGATCTAAAATTGAGCCCTGTGAGCATGAGAGAGCATATTAAAATAAAGGATGAAGGATAAAGGATGGCGCCCCTTTGTGATGCGCCACGCACTCTACTTCTACGGGATGTCGTGGAGGCAAATTGAATGCGTATTTGGCCATACAATGACTTGCGGTGACCAGCCGATGTACAAGTCAGCGCTTTATCCTTCCCAGACAAGTCTGGTACCAATTCACCGACCCCGGAGGGATGGAAGGCTTGGTTGATCTGGGCGGGAAATCCGAACTAGGAACCTGGTATCGAGTGCAGGCGACAGCCTGCGCCTCCTCCGACTGCGCTCCACGCGCCCGGAGAGCGTATTAACAACAAACTAATATGTGCAAAAGTCTCGACAATACGCGGACTCGAACTTAAAACCCCTCCGGTGTGCTCCTATGAGGCGTCCCTCCTACCAGTTGCGCCGCGGAAGCACACCTTGTGGAGTGTCGTAGGGGTTGATGATGGTTGCTCGCATGCTTTCAGACCTCCTTTTCAGGTCTTCAAAAAAGCGTTCAGCAAAAACTAACTGTGGTTCTGCACTCACAGCCCACTCACAGGGCCCTACATCCTGCCAAAATAGCATCGCAACAGCTCACCTTGAGTTGGGAACCTTTTCTTGTGAGTATACCATAGTCATTTATAAGGGCAAGCATGTTACCACCGGTCGTTCTATAGCTCGCAATGCGGAATGAATGGTAAGAAGTCACTAGTAATCGAGGGACATTCATTTCGGCTGTTAAGCGTTGGATTTCTTGAGAATATCCAGAACGCTTCCAACGCTTTTAGACGAGATGTCATCTCATACGTGCACTTCACATCAAAGTCCGGTCTCCCATGCCCCTCCACCCTGTGCTTGCCCAGTGGAATAGTTAAAATACCGCACGTTTTACCAGCCACGTGTTCTTTCAAGCGAACCGCCAGTAGCGCTCTTCCAGTTTTCCCAATGTATATTTGGTTGCATGCCACACATTCAACTTGATAGACTGCACGCGCCTAGGACTAGCTGCCGCTTGATGTTGTCATTCGGGATGTTAACAACCAAAGCATCGTCTTTCAGCTGAGCCCGAGCTATGCTCAATCTGACATGAGCGTTTCGAAAAAAGAAAGCCTGGAAATTCGCAGTGATAGAACTATTCAATACAGAAGAAAGACACACACAGGATGCGCCAGAGAAGCGTGCACAAGACTGCTTCATACGGGTTTTAGCAGAAATTGAGCATCAATTATACGTAATAGTTTACCAATAGTGTACTATTACAAAAGATGTGTACGCGTTCCAAAATATCCAGCTCTGTTTTCGACATCAGATGCTTTTCAGTCTAATGTGGAGAGTATGCACCTGAGAACGACTCCGTCCAGTGTTATTGAAGTACTATTGCTTGGCACGGTTTAGTTATTTAAATTACTTCCTTTGGTCAAGAGGTGTTGTGGAGCATGCAGAAATGTTATCAGCAAATTTGAATCAGCCCTCATGCCCCAAGAGGCCGCAAAAGTTATGTCGAGTTGCTTTGCCCTTAGCACAGTGAAGCAAAATATCAGAATGGCATTTCCAGGTTTTTTTTCTCGGGTGCTAGACGCAACATGAAGACTCCTTTTGGTTGTTGAAGTCAAGGCAAAGTGCGTCCGCCTCCTAGATAACTCCTATGGGAAATGTAGTTTTCTAGACCTTTGTCGTTCGGTGGGAACCAGCGAACCGTGAGTGGTTACTTGAGGAGTGTGTTACTTGAGTTCATCCCCAGGAGATCGTGTACTAATTGTGACTCTAGGCGCGGGATGGCTTGTGCTGCAACACTCTACGTTGACATGTCAACTCGTTCCATCGCGAAAGTCATAGCTGTGCACCGGAGGTGTTTTTACGTAACATCATTAGCAATCATCGTGTGTACGTATATGAAGAATCTAACTCTGGATTTTCGAAAGTTAGGTATTCTCTGGCGCTAACAATCCAGAGCAAGAACTACCGACGAAGGCTAAGGAAATCTCCCCAAGATCCAGAATCTTTCCAAGATTTAAAAATTGTGGGCAACTGAGCAGTCACCGAAAGCTTTTGGCCAAGCACTGGAGAACTTCGCGCCAGTAATGGCAGAAAGCAGGTTTTTCTCGAGCAGGTCTCATTGAGGACACGTCCATCACCTCAACACATCTTCGCCATTAGTATCGAGGCAACACCATATTTAGAAGCGAAAACCTTGGATAAAATGCGAATTTTATTCTGGGCTTCTTGCAGCCCTTGTTAAGTGCTCCCAGTTCGAGTATTTTCGTCGCGCTTCCCATTCATTTTAGCTTCCTCTAGATGGAAACAAAAGTGTGCGTTATGGTTTCAACCTCGATTTTATTAGCACATCAAGCGCGTCCCCAAATTTTGCTAAATCAGGCCTTGTCCCGTGCCCACTATAGCAGGTTCCGTCCATATCCGAAACCTCACTCATGCACTTCCCTTCCACGAAGTTCGACGCAGTAATTCCCAAGAATTTTTTTATTTGACGGCGTGCTTTCTAATCACACACTGCATCTCAATTGCTATTGGTAGGCTAGGAAAAAGAAAACTGAGGAACTCGAAACTATCTGATGGTGAGTCGTAAAAAGGCAGTTATCAGATACCAGGTAATTTACTCCTCACCAAGTCCTGAAGGCGACCGTCAGAAATTGCAGGTTGATGGAAATACAAAACGGAAATAATGCTAGAAATCAATAACCGAGCAAACTTTGCAAAGCTGTAAAAATTGTGGAAATCAAGGACTGAAATTTTGCATACGCATATTTGCGCAATGTATGTATACATATGGGAAATGTTTGAGATTCCTCGTAAACTAATATTCCTCGTTTCAGCTTTTAAGTGATCTCTCGCCCACCAAGATGAACGGCTTGTCATATATATATATATGTCTTCACCTATTTACGGTTAATTGTTCGCTTGTCTTATGGTTAGGGTTGCCAGCCCGCTTGAAGAAGTCGAATGATGTGTGCCGTACACCACAACGAACGCAATGCAACCTCTTCTACGGTCCTCTGTTCGACCCACTCATAAATGACGGAGCACCCTTCAGTAATCTGCAGTGTAAACGCCGAAAGATGCTGAGGAACTATTTGTACCACAAAATATCTGAACCCTAAGAAGGAAGCGTGTTGCTTGTTGTTGTTTTAGCACCCCTTTTAAACTGATCGAGCTTCACAGAGTAACACAACTAATGAGGTAATAGTCAAGTATCATAATGGCGAAATTGGCATGGCTTTACAACACAGAGTTCATAGTGAAGTTTCGAAATCCAACGAAACTATCTCAATGGACGGTTCATTCTTTCTGTCCGGCACCAGCGACAAGCCGACAAAGCGACATAACATACTGGACAATGCGTGAAGGCATCACAGGGATCCCGCATTTGATGGAACTGGTTTTGTAATTTCGTTGCCACCCTTTTTTGTCGGATTCAATTCCTATGGGAGCCTTCAACTAGATTTTTTTGGTTTAGATGCCTCAATTACAATCCTATTGACAAGCCGCTAGAGATGTGTTACCATTCAGAAAGGATGACGGGGAGCAGTTCGACAACTTGGCGTTTATCCAAATGGATCCAGCAGACATGGCTACCGAATGGACGGAGAAGTTCGATCTGGTGACGGTCTTCGATGCTTGTCACGACCAGACGAGGCCGGACCTGGTGCGAGACTAATTTACACAATGCAGTCAAATTCCAGGGCTCGTAAAGACCTACTGTTTAGTGATAAGACTTGTAACACTCGCTCTTTCCCATTCTCATTACGTCACGTTTGAAAATTTACTTCATTTCACACATACATATATACATTATGCACGTGCCCATTATATTATAGATGTATCTGCCACATGCGCAATAGACGATGCGCTTTTTCAGAACGACACGCATCAAAAAATGAGTGTTTCAGTGGTTCAAGAAGGTCCTACGAGTGCTCAAACCAGGGGGAGTCTTCGGGATGCAGGACGTTGGTTAACTTGTTGCAAGCATTTTAGCATCTAAAATCAGCAAGAATCTCTAAAATGCTTCAAGTTTTAAGTTGAACGGATCGTCAAACGTCTTCACCGACCGCAAGGAGAAGGGAACGCTAGCGGTTCATATGTATGGCTGCTCAATGTTTCACTGCGTGCCAGTTGGAAGCAATGCGCCCGGTGAGACATCAGCGAACGTTTTTGCGTCTGTACGACATGGTGTAGGCATTGAATCCGGTCGGAAATCTGCGGATAATTGGATGATTTGGACAACGCTAACTTCACGGACCCAGGATTTTAGGTTGATTCGGATAGGGCAATATCGCGGTCTTCTGGTTTTCTGATCGGGATATCCGAAAATAGTCGCAGCTTCTATGAGGGTTATTCATAAATGCCAGCAAAATTTCGAGGTCTGGCTGTGAAATGTCGGGTAGTGTCATCTCTTTACACGGTACAAGAAACCAGCCTTCTTTCAAAACACGAAATACTTCGGTTATCTGCGGACCAATGTGGAAGCAAAACGTTGAAGCAAATGTGCGAATCAAGGCGGCAGACGTTGCGAGGTGCTCGCAAGATGGTCTTGTCAGAATTTTCGACTTGCAGTGACGCTACGTGGCGTCTCCTTTTTGTCCATACCTGTGTAATGAATCACAGATGTCACTGATCGCATTAAAAGAGAAGCCAAAAGTGAAAATAAAGAGTCGAAAAGAAGACACCTACATAGGTGCGATCTGCTCAGCTGAGCGCTGGCAGTCACCGAACGCTTGTAGACTCCCCTCCCCCCTTCCCCCCGGTAGAAAAACGCAAGAGAAAACCCCTATTACAGTGTTAGTATATAAGCATTCGAGATTCAAACGTATGGGCAATAAAGCAAAAACATAAAACTATTGCTAACTACATTAAATAAAGATAAAAATAAAATAAAAATAAGATACGTAACAAAAAAATTAAGGTAAATAAGAGTAGAGGATAAAGGACGGCTTACTCATTCCTTTTTGGAATGCGCGAGACATTCTACTTCTACGAGATGTCCTGGAGGTGATTCGCATGCGTATCTGGCCATAAAATGACTCGTGGTGACCAGGCGATGAACAAGTCTGCTTCTCAGACAAGTGTGGTACCAATTCACAAACCCAGGAGGAATGGAAAACTTGGTTGGCCTGGCCGGAAATCCGATCCAGGAACCTGGTATCGGGTGGAGGCGGCAGCCGGCGCCTCCTTCGATTGCGCTATACGCGCCAAAAACAAAAATGAGATACGTAACAAAAAAAACGTAAGATAAGTAAGTGAACAAAATCGAAAACAAAAACAAAATGTGCGACTCACATGCTAATATATTGTAAACAAGTGCTCCGACACGCCTAACGGTGTGTCTCGCACTTGCGCGCTTCGCGCGACTTTGCAGCACCACTGACCTATGGAAAATAGTTTTTGTAAAACATAAAATTCGCTAACATCTAGGATCTCCTGCGTACTTCATTAGCATCAAGCCGTCATCACTTCGGACCCTCATCATAGACATTCTCTCCGTACCAGTCAGTAACGTCATTGGGTTGTGCTGCACAGTACTTCTGCCTCTCAGGTTGCTCCTCCGCAACCGTTCTCATGCTCAAGAGCTAGCGTTTCCAGATATCGTTCACATGTCTTCTGAAGCCAAGTTCCCCCCCCCCCCCACTCGTTTCTTCTTACTGGATCTAATTGCTGGTTCGTCTTTACTGGTCTTCCCCCCCCCCCCTTTAGTACCCCACCTTCATGGTCCCAACTCCTGGCCCACTTCTCCACCACCCCCTTAGTGGTCCTCTCATGATCACGGCAGACGCCGGTGGCACGTATTCAGAATCAGGACGCTTGTTGCGCGAGTAGGGCGCCCGTCTTCTGGATCCAGAAGGTCAAAAAACCCGCTTTTCAAATACAGAAGCTCAGAAGCGCGCTCAGTCGCCGCTGTGTCGAGCATGAAGAAGCTATGCATGAGGCAGATTCTTTGCTCTCCGTATGAATTTCCTTAGGCTCCTTTCTTGTTGGTTCCCCGTACTGGTCCCGCCTTCAGGTCGCTTCTTCCAAGTAGATTCCTCCCCCCTCGGAATCTCCTTACTACTCTACCCCAACTAAGTAGCCTCCCACGCTCACGACACGACGACGGCGAGCGAACGCCCATTGCGCGACATCAGTGTCACATCCTCTAAACCCGGTCTCCCTTAACGAATCCAATGCTGAGCCTCATTACTGTTCCCCCATCGGTAACTCCCTACTGGTCCCTTCTTATTGCCTAAACCCCTCTTGGTGCCACCTCCTGGCCTGCTTCCTTGTTCCCCCCCCCCCATTGACCATCCCGATGCTCCTCCTGTTCGCTGCCTCCTGATCGCCGGTTCTCCACCCTCAAAGTACGCCTTCTGCTTCTACCCCTTAAGTAGTCTTCTCATGCTAATGGCACGAAGTCGGCTTCTGAATCTGGACGCTCAAAAACGCACGTAGGTGCTGTTGTGTTAAGCTGTAAGAGGCTGCACTTCCCCTGCTGCAGCAACACCCAACGTTCGATAGCAAATTTTGCCCGCGCTGTGAATGATGAGGCATATTTCACTTAGGTCAGATCATTCGACCGCTCTCGCTGTGGATGATGCGGCGTATCTCACTTAGGTTAAATCACTCAAACGTCATCGACCGCTAACTCAATTATATAGTGGTAGATAGATAAATATATAGATAGATAGTAGTATGGACTTATATACGTATGAACACATTTTTAAACCGTTCTAACGTAATCCTCTTCACTGATGAGCTTCTGACCATGCGTTATAAGACAAAGGTTCGTCTGAAGAGAGATGGCGAAGCGAACTATTTTTCGCTTCATGGATAGCAAGGGTAATGCCTTACTATCATACATCCACGGATATATCCTTAGACAAAGTGAAAATAGTTGAGTCGAATGTACGCATGTATGATCCACAGACATTAAATTTTGTGTCCAAGGGTTGTTGTGTCTGTAGGTGCACCTAAATTTTAGACCCGCAGAAAGGAGGCTCCCTGTCTGCCGCACCAGTTCCAGTTCATTATTAGTTTATTTTCATTTCTTTCTCAGTTGCTCTTTTTCTAAACCTCGAAAAGTTAAACTCATTTGAGAAACTGCCTTCCCAGATATGATTTCTTAGCACAGAATCCCATGCAAAATGCTGAGAACCGTGAAAAAGCCGTAAGATGTGGAAAAGATGGCTAACCCTAAATGTGTACAGAAGACCTTAGCGTTAATGTAGACCCTTCTGTCCACATCTTATGTTAGCTCTCCTTTATTTATTTATTTATTTATGCGCCGAAAGGCGCGCTATTAGGTCAACGAACAGTAGGCAAAACTCGTAACTCAAACAAACTCAACAGTAGACACTTCAAGACTCACAAATGACTAAAAAATAGAAAAAAGCTAATATAAAACTAAGGAACATACATTCCGAGCGCTCGCTTACAACGTAAATTTTGTAGCCAAACGGCTTTCGGCTGTCATTTGGTACGGCAGCTATTCAGACGACTTTTCCGTGCTGTGAAGAGTAGCGGAAACAAAGGTATTATGCGCAAGATACAATACGTAGCCAATAACCAAGCTAGAGCAACACTTTCCAAATTCAACGTCAACGGTTCGAAGATTCATCGAGGGTCGAACATCGAATGTACGCGTGTAATTTGCTAGCAGTTGAGCATTCTTCGGCGCTGACGAATCAATCATTTGATTCTTTCTTTGAGATTCTGGCTCACTGTATTCTGCCTCGTTTAGATGCACTTGGGCTCGGATCGACGTGGGGAAGGGAAAAGGTGCTGAGCTTGCTCAAGGAAGCCGGTTTCATCAACATAAGTCTCGTCGCAGCAGCAGATTAGATAGGCTTTTCCACACGGAAGGTGGTGTAGTTCTCACTGATCGTGAGAACTACACCTCCCGTGTGGAACGAAATACTTACATGACGGATTTTTTAACAACGTTCAGAAAAAAGCTATGTTTCCAACAAGAACCATGAAAGCGCCTTTGGAAATAAACACTTTCCCTTTGTAATACATTTCTCTTTACCTGATTCGGCAACATGAATTGTATACACTCCACTCCCATTTCAGGACAAACAACCGTCCTCATCTACGTGACGGAAAACGCGAATAGTGGGGTTTTCAAGTGTTGAGGTGCTTAAGGGAGCAATCCTTCGAAAGGGATCAATTATCGACAATTCATATCCTAGAAGAACGTTCTGAAGCACCAGTACCTTGAAAATATATATCAGGTCAACGAGTAGAAGTGGTGCATTTGGAAAAGTCCCTCAACAAATCGCAGCGAATTCGCACTGGATGTCTTTAACATCCTCCGGAAGCGTTCTCGGTTTATAGGAAGCATTGATGCTACAGACCAACAGATGACTAGACTTTTTCGTTGAACGAAATGAAATGGTAGACGGTTAAAGAGCGAGGAGGATCAGTTGCAGCTACAGCCGCTAAGAGCACAAGCTTCTGTTTATAGGAAAGCAAAAACTGGAAACGGATATGATATCTATTTTTAAAATTTCAGGTCAATTACGGTAGGTTGCTGTAGATTTGGGTGACTAAAGCTGTCTACGCTAATAGAATCACTTTCTTCTCCATTGTGATCTTCTTCAATGTTATTTTCCTACCCTCGACATTGAGATGCAAAGTAGTGCAAGCAAAGTGAAATTTAGACAAGGATGACAGAATCGTGGTCAGTGGCTTAAATAATTTCCATGAGTGAAATCAGTCACCCTTATTCGCTTCGTCTAGGAAACGTAGGCAATTATCACATTACCATAATCTAACTTTAATTTGAGCTCCAAACCTTTCGTAGGTTAACTTCTGAGCACGACAGGGCCATTCTAGGTATCACTTTTGCCGTATTACCCCGCCCTGAAGCGATACCATTTTTGCCATTTTTGAACCACCCAGAGACATTTAGCAAAAAAGAAAGATAGTTCTGTGATCCTTGTTCGATGCGCTACAAGACCTTATAAATCTCGTTCAGAATCTCCGCACCGAGTTCACTGACCTCCCTCGTCAGACCTCTGAAGACGACTAATCACTCAATATGAAAGACCAAATGGTCCATCCTCATACCTCATCTACGTGATGGAAAACCGGGTAGTGGGGTGTGGAAGTGTTGATGTGCTTCAGGAATCACTTCTTGTAAAAGGATCGGTTATCGACAACTTCTATAAGAACGTTCAAAGGCACCAGTGGTGTGCAATTATCATGTACATGATAGGAAATGGTGTGGAAAAGGGGCAATTTCGACATTAATTTTTTGAGGCAGATCAACCAGAATTTGTCGCAATTCGTGAGTATGAACCATACGGTGGAAGGATAGACTTGATTACGAAGCTTTATTTTTAATAAAGCTTAGCCTTATTAAAAACCCACCCATTTCCATTTGGGAGTCGTTAACTGATTTACAACACCTCCTAAACTGTCAATGGCAGCTGCATAGGGGATTTCAATAGTGATGTTCAGAAAACTTCATAATTTTCTCCCTTTGAGAACAAGAGCTAAGCTAGATTCTGCACAGAACAGATTTACAAGAAAGCACTGAATAAGGGTGCATGGCTATCTAATCACAATTTATAAGAGGATAAATGGTATTTTGAGCCTTCATCTCCGAGATTTCTATTCTGTATTACCTTCAGCACTAGAGCCATTCAAAATAAGATAGAAATGCCAAGAACTAGAACTGATGTAAGATCGACATTCTTCACACATCGGCTGGCTCTGAGTTGCTAAAGTTTTCAAAGAAAATCGTTATGCCAATTTTTGCAGAGACAATACAAAAAGGTTATTGACCGGTATCTTCAGAAAGCTTCTTAATAGCCTACCAAATTATTGTGCTAGTTATCGCTATTTGTGTTATACTATTCGTTAGCATGCTCTCCTTTGTTTGCTTTTTGTTTTGTTTTAACCCTGCGTGATTGCAGACTGACAAAATGAATAAATAGTCTGGAGATATTCTATGTCCTCGCAATGTCGTCGTTACATAATCCATTGCATTGCATGCGATTTTAGGTAAATCTGCGCATAAAACAGTGTAAAAAGGCCAGCCCCGGTCAAACGCGTCATTACGAAGGGGGACTGCATATATGCATTCTGGTAAGACACTACTCCCGATTTGACGTGGACTTTAAGGGAAGCGGCCAACAGTGCAAATGAACTCCAGCTAAGGCTGCGTAATCAAGGCTATCCTTCCATTGTATGGTTCATGGGCAGAAGCTGCACCCTTGCGTCCAATTCTAGTGGCTCAACGAGATATTACACTCTTTTCGTAGAGTAGTTCCGACATATGTTCAAGTATTAGGATGTAAGGAAAGTATCCCGCCGCTTGTGAAATTTTTTCAAAATTATTTTTCTCGTTCCATACATACAACAACTAGCGGACGTATGCACCATTATTGTCTACAACATATTGCCAGTTGTCAGGTAATTTGTAGATGTCGTTCCTGCAGAATTCCTGAGGTTTCGACAAAAAAAGAACATAGCGAGGCACTTTTCAAGTTGCTCCTTGTCGTCAAATTGGTTCTCATGCAAATGGTTCGACCACGAAGGAAACAGATGGCAGTCTTCAGCAAAGTCCGTTGAACAGATGGGTGGCCCAGAACATGATTCGAAGCACTGGAGTTTTTTCCGAGTCTCACTTGCAACGTGTGGACGTGCATTGTCGTGAAGGAAGATCTTGTCTTGTTTTCCACGAAGAGCTGCTTCAACTGCCTGCAGTAGACAGCGACGGTGTTTGCATGTAGCAGCTCCCAGTGAATGACTCTTTTGCAATTCCCCTAGACATTAAGCATTACCTTTTTGGGTAAAGTTCCGGTCTTGGCGTTGGAATTCCTGCTGCGTCGCGGCCGAGCCACTGACGTTTTCGCATGTGATTAACCTTTTACGTCACCGGTGGCCGGATTTTCGAGCCGAGAAAAATTCCGCAGCAAAGTCAAGAGGTTCATGCACGTATCCTGCCGCACCTGTAGCTTGTGGCCGTTAAGTTCATACGGTGTCCATGCACCATATCTACAAAGCCCACCAGGTGTTGAGCAACGATGATGTAACTGCATTCCTTTGCCAGTTCACGGATGCAGCGCCTGGGATCCTCTTTATCCAGGTCCAGAAGGCGCTCCTCATTCACTGCATCTGGTTTTCCAGACTGTGGTTGGTCCTCCAGGCAAAAGCCTCCGTTCTTAAGATTCAGGAAACGTACTTTCGCTGTGTTTTTGGAGAGAGTGTTAGGACCCATCGTGCCACATATGCCATCCATAGCGACTCCTGATTGCTTTGCTTTTTGAATTCGAAAAACTGAAGAAGTCGAACTTGCTGGCAGTCGAGAACGGTTTTCTCCGTCATAGTCGTGACGAACAATAATTGTAAATGTGGACCATAGGTCAGCTTGTATATGCCTTGTTGGGAGAAGGTTCAAAACCACTTTTCAAAAATATGGCGGAGCGCCAAAGTGAGTGGCTGGAAGCAGCAGTGAGTGGCCGAGAATATGTTCAAGGGTTGCTCCACATACCCATATTTTCCAACGGAAACAGCTTGAGTGCGTGTTTCACCCCTTCCAAGATAGCAGCATTACAAGATTGACCGCTCAAGAATTCTTCAGCGTAGGCACTGAAGGTACGATCGCTTCTTAGTGAAGAGAGTTTTGCGAAGAAGTAGATCTAGTCGTTTGAAGCAGTATCTCGAAATGTGAAGCGAACTCACATCAGAAGAGAGGTGGGGGGGGGGGAGCGCTGCGAAACGCCTCATTGAAGAAAGAAGTGGGTTATCACCGTTTGCTAGCGGCTGAAAATGCCAAGGTAGCCTTTAGATAGCCTGCCCTCCTTTTTTTAGCACTATTAGTAGCAAAGATTCTCACCAGTGATTGTACAGCAATACCTTAGGAAAAACGGGTCTTAAAACCAAGCACTGTTTTTCAGAGCTTTCGATTAATAATGCCAGGATGATTCCATATTCGAATATTGCGTCTTCCGTGGCTTATATCATCCTCTTTGTGTTGTGGTGGGGTATTTTTTCAAATAAAATAATATCTTGCGGAAGAAGGTCTGCAGTTTTGGTCCAGTTCGCCAGCTATGTACTATTCCCCTGAGCACCTTGATGGCGACATTTATTTCTGACCTCAATGTTGTTTTGTGTGGTCCGTCGTCAGCACGTGTTTGTTTGTCCGATCTCACACCGCTGTAATGAAAAGTTGCCTGTCTATACCGTATGTCTGCTTCTTTCTCGACTAATTGGATGGATGTATTTCAAGCATTAACTATCTTCCGACTGTTGGAGGAAGACGGGATCTCTAATGGGACGCATACTAAGGTGCTCGCCATTTCTTGTTCAATCAATGCGAAATTCCGATTAGGTGTTCTTATCAGGAGCAGGACTGCGACATCACGGACGGGCTTCATCTTTCCTCACAGCTCACTTTCATTCTTTATTCTCTCCATATTTCCATAAAGGAAAAGTTTTAGAGGAAACACCAACCTCTTTGCGTTCTTTATGAATGGTGCGGTTATTACCTGAAAGCTGAAACTTCCATCTCGTTCTCTGGATCACCCTGGGTTGCTTGGGAAAAGTTGCTCCCTTCAATAAAGGCCTAACTTTTTCATCTGTGGGGTGGGATGCAGTTTCCTATTTTGGGAGGGGCAGTTTTTATGAACAATAAGTCTAACGAATTCAGGTTCAAATCTGACTTGGTTATATTAGGTTGGTGAAAAAGCCTTGCACCAAAAATTTTGAAAAATTTTCAAGATTTAACAGGGACCTCCATGGACTGTTTTGTGCCACGTAGTAGCACAAACATTCTGGAGTATTTCGCATACGTGGCAATTTGCTTCTGAGGGCATGTAAATTCTACGATTGCAGAGAAGGCTGACCGACTCCGTGGCTCGAACAAGGGTTCGCGACTGACTATCTTTCAGTCTCTCCTTGTTCGTTTTCGTAAAAAGGACTCTCGAAAATGTCGTCACGGGAGATGAATCCTGGGTCTTCCTCGTTAACCATACTCGGAAGGCCCAGTGGCTCCCTCAAGGAGAACCACACCTCAAGGGGGACATCCACCAGAGGAAGGTAATGCTGTGCTGTTGATGGGATTCCTGAGGAGCGATTCCCGGCGACGGCACCACAGCAACAGCGAACATCTACGCTACACAGCTGCAGAAGCTGAGCGAGGCCATGCTTCGGAAACGGTGAGGGCGGAAGAATGTTCACCTTCTTCACGACAATGCTCGCCCCCACATTGCAAGGTCACCTCGCCAGAAGTTGCAGGGGCTTAGGTGGGAGGTGCTGCCCCTACCACTGAATTCGCCAGATCTTGCGCCATCGGACTACCACTTTCGAGCTCTCCATCAAAACCTTAGATATAGGTGCTTCAACGACCGAACCAAACCGGAATCCGAGGTGGACCACTTCTTCGAGTCACAACTGACTTCATTCTGGAAGAAAGGATTTCGTGATCTCCCCATCAAAGGGTTGTAGATGTAAACGGTAGTCACTTTGTAGGTTGAAGTCGCTCACAGAAGAAGCAATAAAATTTTGAAGAAAAAATGCTGTGGTGCAAGACTTTTTCACCAACCTAATAGCAGGCTGTGATGGGTATATGTTACAGCATTTCAACTTTTCTGCTGCGTGACGTTGAATGTTTTTTTACGTATGTTGATGAACAAAACGGAACAGAAAACAACGGAACTCTCTGTTTCAAGGTATCCAGCTCTTATAGCGCTTCCTAATCCTATAACTGACACTTTGACTGATTTATGCGATATCGTCTATATTCCCTGTGTCCATTCTAATTTTTCACTTCGTCCTACCTTAGAGGGGCCCCTAGCCTACAGTTGATAATTACTGTGATGCACACAGAGCACCATAAAACAGTATAGACAGAGCCATTTCATATTTTTATATATCTTATCGACCGATGGCCTAACAATGCGTGAGTGAGAGACCGCATCTAGAGAATATCCCGTTTCATCGTTATTTTAGAGGTCAGTTTATTGTTCTGAAATTTAGCCTTAGAGGTAACCTGTAACCTGGATCAATGACCACTTTTCTGCGGGCGTGTTCCTACTCCATTAGTGGCGACTCCGCCGGATATAATAATACTACAATACCGCTCATAACTAGTGTCGCATTTCGCGTCGCCGACGCGACGTAGCGTCGGCGACGCGCAGGAGCGTCGCAAAGCGTCGGAATCGTTCGCAGTGAGTTTGCTGAAAAGCTGACTACATCGCTGAAATCGCCTCATCGAGGAGATCTCGAAAATCGAAAAGGATTCGATGTAGCGTTCAATCTGACCTAGTTACGGTGGTTTAAGTGAATTTTTGGTAGCTTCCTTTAAAATGGTTACTTTTTAAAATAAGACACATACTTGGAATCCTCGTGAAGTCAGCTTTACATTGTTCTAAAAATTATTCCGCGATTTCTCGAAAAAGTTGTTCGGTGACCTATATACCTACCGCAGCGACCGTCTTGCTCGCTGGAGATAATTACGCCCACAGGATACGGCTCTATAATTGGTCGCAAACCCACACTTCTGCCGAATTTTCCATAGGAGTACATATTGTCCGTATCCGGTTTCAAATCTGAATTCCTACCGCAATATCCATTATTTCAATAGGGCGTAACGCCATCTTTGGGCGACTCCAAGTATTCGCCAGTTAGCATGCAAGCGATTGTCTTCAAGATTCTTCCCTCGCATTCTAGTTTACAGCACGCCCCAAGGAAAGCCTAACCTATGAGGTGCACAAAGCAGTAAGCGTGTGCAACCTATCACAATTTCACTTTCTAAAAATTGGACAGCCAATAGATTATTCTGCCGTAATTTCACTGCCTCTCGTTATTTTGACTGCGCTAGTGGACTTTTCTCATAATGGACTGACGATAAGAATCTTCAAGTGACTGGCGAGAAGGTGCGGTTGTGCTGGTGCATAACCGACCAACTGCGCTTTACAACAATATGTTTTCCTAAAACAATGGAACTATGCTTAGATTGGAACAGACATTCAAAGTGGGTGATTTCGACAAAAATTTTGGAGAGGGCCTATTTTACTCGATCGCTTCGTTGTGCTACATCTGTTTAAAAAATGACTTCCATAACCTTGTCCTCCATAGAAATAGCTATCCACCAATATAGAATTGTGCTGATTGAATGTAATCGACTTTTGTCGTTTTTAACCGGCGATCCTGTTCCAGGCCGGCAATACGACCCGGTCGTGCGCCGGTCGGGCGACCCAGGTACACCTAGATACGGTTTTGCGCCTAGGTGTGAGGCCCGTTGGCGCTGACACATTGACTGCGAGATTACATTTAAGCAATGAACAGTATTAACCAATCTAGAGGCCTACTGTTGATCATGCCAATTTTTCTGCTCCACTCCTGTTTTTTTTTTGATTTTTGCATTTTTTTTTCAAAACGATTGCCACTAACGACATGTTGTTATGCTTTTCTATTAGGTTGGATAGAAAGCTTTTGTTGATTTGGACTTCTAATTTTAGGTGATCATGAGGACTGAGCAGATAGAGCTCATAAACCGTCTGAGTATGTACCATTTTCACGTCGAATGCCTGTGGTTTGTTGTTTACCTGGCTTGTGTTCGTGTGGTCAATCTGTGATGTGTTTTTTTACACTTTACATGACGGCTAGGCAGTTGTCTGTGTCTGTCTATGCCTCGAATAAATGAATAAATAAATAATTAAATAAATTTCGACGTGAAAATGGTATATATTCCATTGGGGGGGGGGGGGCCTCCTTGAGTTAATTATATCCACAGGAGCGCCACCGTATTTGGTTAACTAGTTCTCGTTGTGGGACGAACCAGTTATGCAGCTTTCGTTTCTTAAAAGCCAGTTTTCGAATATTTATCTTCAGTAGCTGTTAATAGGTAAAGCAATATAATTGCTTGAACAACTGCTTTTGTTCGAATACCTCCTCAATGTCTCAATCCTCGGCAAAAACCTTGAGTTTTCTGAGCTCTAATTTCTAGCACCACTTCATATTCCTCTTCAAAAATGTAGGCTAGAGCAGTAATAAGAGAATCATCTTAATGACCAACCCTTTAACAGCGGAAACGCTTGAAAACTGCACCCTTTCAAAGCTAGGTGGAACTCTCGTCCTCTAGCAAAAAAAATGATTTTCCCCTCATTTGATAACCTGCAGTTTTCGAGAAAACTAACTACAAAACAAAAAATCTTAAACTTCAGTTTCCTACGTTTGTATTCCTAAACTATCTATGAACAGCGCAGTCGTTCTCAGATAGGCCTTCAAAGTTTCTCAGGAGAACTGAGTCAACTTGTTTTGGAGACCAGTTCAAAATGTTGTCCAATTTTTAGGAAAAAATGGCTCCCGACTAGACTTTGTACTCATTTCTAAACAGCATGATATCCCAGCCTTAGTTTTCAATGCACTTTACCCTTTCCGGTTTCCGACTGTACGACTATCCAATGGACTCTGGCCATGGCTCCAACAAGCGTAGATACTGCTGCCGTCTCTATGACCCGCCGCGCCAATTATCGCCTGAGGATGTCCTCCGTCGCCCATGAAGCACCTTCGCACTTCTAATGCCGCGGCACCGTTATTGATCTTGAATTTTTACGGCACGACAACGACTACCTGTATCTCGTCCTACAGTCGCGCAGTCACAGAAGCAAAATGTATTTTTAATCTTTTCTGGTGAATCCGGATAGAATAAATGATAGAGGGTAATGAACGGCTTTAATAAATCATTTTTATGGGGGGCACGCCACTTCTTTCTTTTTTCAGGATGTCGTGGAGGCAATTTCAGTGCTTATTTGTCCCATCCAATAACTTGAGGTGGCCAGATGATAGACAAGTCAGTGTTCTTGTGCCAATATTGTGCAAACACAAGGTCTTTAAGGTTGCTCTTTATTTTGCCTTACGCTCCGTCGAATCGTGGCACAATATTAACACAAGTACAAGAATTAATTATGGCGAGTTTTCAAGAAGATAGGAGCGGAGACAAATCAGTGTTTTATTCTTGCCAGACAGGCCGTACGAATTCATCCACCTGGGTGAAAGGCTAGATGAAAGGCTTACAATTAGTTGGCCTGAGCGGGAAATCCGAACCAAGAACCTGGAATAAAGTGTACACGACAGCAGGTGCCTTATCCGACTGCGGTTCCACGTGTCCAGTGATCAATGAAAATTATTTTGATATGCGTAGATTTTTCGGTTTGAATCCCCTCCAGGTCTTATTCGTAGCCCTAGAACTCTGCATAAAGCAATGAGGAGGGGAAATCAATTTAACCTGGCAAAAACTATACCATTTTTAAGTCGAATCCGACACTTTCGAAACCAACTTGGGCACCCTTCTAAGCCGGCTATATGAATTTGAGATCAAAGCAAACTCTTCCAAATCGAAATGACCTTATGGCAGGTTAAACTACAGACTCAATAACAGGGGTAGAAAACTTTTGTCCGGAGAAAATTTTGTGTAACTTTTTTTTCGAATTTATAAGTTCACCTGTCCCAATAGGTGTAATAATTTTTATGAAATCTTCTTCTTCTT
This sequence comes from Heligmosomoides polygyrus bakeri, assembly GCA_947359475.1. Lineage (NCBI taxonomy): Eukaryota > Metazoa > Nematoda > Chromadorea > Rhabditida > Heligmosomidae > Heligmosomoides > Heligmosomoides polygyrus. The sequence goes on along the minus strand of OX375868.1, from coordinate 66,458,798 downwards.
CTTCTTCTTATTCTTCAGCGTTTGTCCCGCATCGTCGCGGGGTCCGCTCTTCTGGTGTTACGACGCCACCTTTCCCGATCCTGCGCTTGATCAGGGTGGACACCAGCTACTTTCATGTCCGTGTGTAACGTATCGGACCAACGCTGCTTCGGGCGTCCTCTAGGCCGCTTTCCAGATACTTCCAACTCAAGGCCTATCTTGCGGACGCTGTCTTCTTTCCCACGCAGAACGTGGCCGTACCAACGCAAGCGAGCTTCGCGCATCTTGTCCGCTATCGGCGCGACACCGAACTTCTGCCGAATAGCATCATTTCTGATGCGGTCCATGCGCGTGACTCCAGCCGTCCAGCGCAGCATCTTCGTCTCCATGACGCTGAGGCGTGTTTCAACTTCCTTAGTCGCAGGCCAACACTCAGCGCCGTACATTGCTACCGGGCGCACGACGGCTCTGTAAATCTTCGACTTCAGGTGCTCTGGTATCCTCCTATCGCAGAGCACGCCAGTCAGCGAACGCCACTTGGACCAAGCTGCACTCACGCGTGAGTTCACTTCAACCATCAGACTGCCGTCAGACGCTATTGCTGATCCCAGGTATTTAAACACCGAAGTGCGTGCAAGTTCAGTACCGTTAATCTTAATGGAGCCGGACTCGTTCACGTCAGTCGTTAGGTACTCGGTCTTCTTGACGTTCAATTTGAGTCCGAACCTCGCCAGACGGTCGCACCAAGCTTGCACCTGCCGCTCGAGATCGTCTTTCTCTTCGCAAGCGAGCATCACGTCATCAGCATAAAGCAGCGTCCATGGAACAGGCTGCTGAAGATCTCGCGTAATGGCATCCATGACGACAACAAAGAGGAGTGGAGAAAGCGCAGAACCCTGGTGCACCCCAACAGAGATGGGAAACTCCATTGAGGTTCCAGCTGCAGCTTGCACTCTACTCTTTGGGCAAGAGTAGAGCATCCGAACCCACTCTATAAGTTCCTCAGGTACGTTGTGTCGTCGCAAGGCGTACCATATAAGCTCACGCGGTACGCTGTCGAAGGCCTTCTCCAAGTCGGGAAAGGCTATATGCACCGGCTTCTGTCTTTCGCGATGCTTCTCCACCAGGAGGCGGGCGGCGTGTATAGCATCAATGGTCCCACAACCAGACACAAAGCCGCACTGGTTGTCGGAGAGCTTGACGATTTCACGGATTCGTCTATCGAGGATTCGCTCGAAGATCTTCATGCTGTGCGAAAGCAAGCGAATCGGACGGTAATTGAAGCAGTCCGCAGGGCTGCCCTTCTTCTTCCAAATCGGAATCGTCGTACTGTTGTGCCAACACTCCGGTACTTTCTTCTCCTTCTTCTTCTTCTTCTCTTTTTCTGAAAATGAAGATTTTTATGAAATCTTCATTTTCAGAAAAAAATTATAAGTGTTTTAAGCCAGATCAAAAAGCCAAGATTTAACGAATTAAAAGACCAGATCGCACCATATACTCAAAAAGTTCACCGCAATTTTTATTTGATTGCTAGTGTAAATGCCAGTTACATGATCCCAAAGAGAAGAGGATGTGTGTTCTTTACAGTTGTTTTTGTTATATCGCTAACAGATGTCAAAGTCCGTGCAAACAAAAATTCTGCTATCAATCGAATGAAAATCGCGGCCTCTTGGTTGGACAAGGGCATGGCGCAATCTCTTCTTTTGCAGAGGAAAAATGGCTGCTCTTCTGTCCTTTGGAACAAACTTTAAACTATTATTTCTTCTAAACTTTCTTCTTTATAAAATTTCAAACGATGTGCTCACTTATTGGGTAGGTGAGCTATAACTCCAGAGAAAGTCATATTAAAATTTTCCTTTAACACAAAATTATTCTAACCTTTTTGCTGGGCCTCTAATTTAATGTAGAAAAGGTTTTCATTTTAATTTGGAAGAGTGCGCTTTGATTTCAGAAGTCTTTGGCTAGCTTAGAAGAGTGTTGAATTTGATTTGAAAAGTGTCCAATTCGAGTGTAAATGGTACATGCTCAGACGGTTTATGAGCTCTATCTGTTCAGTTCTCATGATCACCTAAAAATAGAAGTCCAAATCAACAAAAGCTTTCTATCCAACCTAATAGAAAAGCATAACAACATGTCGTTAGTGGCAATCGTTTTGAAAAAAAAATGCAAAAATCAAAAAAAAAAACAGGAGTGGAGCAGAAAAATTGGCATGATCAACAGTAGGCCTCTAGATTGGTTAATACTGTTCATTGCTTAAATGTAACTTCTCGCAGTCAATGTGTCAGCGCCAACGGGCCTCACACCTAGGCGCAAAACCGTGTCTAGGTGTACCTGGGTCGCCCGACCGGCGCACGACCGGGTCGTATTGCCGGCCTGGAACAGGATCGCCGGTTAAAAACGACAAAAGTCGATTACATTCAATCAGCACAATTCTATATTGGTGGATAGCTATTTCTATGGAGGACAAGGTTATGGAAGTCATTTTTTAAACAGATGTAGCACAACGAAGCGATCGAGTAAAATAGGCCCTCTCCAAAATTTTTGTCGAAATCACCCACTTTGAGTGTCTGTTCCAATCTAAGCATAGTTCCATTGTTTTAGGAAAACATATTGTTGTAAAGCGCAGTTGGTCGGTTATGCACCAGCACAACCGCACCTTCTCGCCAGTCACTTGAAGATTCTTATCGTCAGTCCATTATGAGAAAAGTCCACTAGCGCAGTCAAAATAACGAGAGGCAGTGAAATTACGGCAGAATAATCTATTGGCTGTCCAATTTTTAGAAAGTGAAATTGTGATAGGTTGCACACGCTTACTGCTTTGTGCACCTCATAGGTTAGGCTTTCCTTGGGGCGTGCTGTAAACTAGAATGCGAGGGAAGAATCTTGAAGACAATCGCTTGCATGCTAACTGGCGAATACTTGGAGTCGCCCAAAGATGGCGTTACGCCCTATTGAAATAATGGATATTGCGGTAGGAATTCAGATTTGAAACCGGATGCGGACAATATGTACTCCTATGGAAAATTCGGCAGAAGTGTGGGTTTGCGACCAATTATAGAGCCGTATCCTGTGGGCGTAATTATCTCCAGCGAGCAAGACGGTCGCTGCGGTAGGTATATAGGTCACCGAACAACTTTTTCGAGAAATCGCGGAATAATTTTTAGAACAATGTAAAGCTGACTTCACGAGGATTCCAAGTATGTGTCTTATTTTAAAAAGTAACCATTTTAAAGGAAGCTACCAAAAATTCACTTAAACCACCGTAACTAGGTCAGATTGAACGCTACATCGAATCCTTTTCGATTTTCGAGATCTCCTCGATGAGGCGATTTCAGCGATGTAGTCAGCTTTTCAGCAAACTCACTGCGAACGATTCCGACGCTTTGCGACGCTCCTGCGCGTCGCCGACGCTACGCCGCGTCGGCGACGCGAAATGCGACACTAGTTATGAGCGGTATTGTATATTATCCTATTAACATAAAAGCGTTAGTCGGTCTATAAGTGTGTGTATGTGTGTGTCACAAACCTGTGTAAGCCTGTTAAACGTGTTGAACATGAGTTCCTCTGTCCATGTACAGGTTTGAGTGTCACGAACCTGTGTAAACCAGCAAAACGTGTGAAGGCAGCAAGCATGTACATAAAGAAACTGTCAGAACGACCCTAAAGTGCGAACGACGAAGAATGATTGTGAATAGCCCGTTTTGACAAGTAGGTAGGGTCAAAGGACATCTATCGATCGATATTATTGATTGCTCGACCGGTGTTATTGATTATCGTCCCGATTCCACCGATTTGCGTAGGAATGGGAGACATAATGGCCGACTAGGGGACGTCATAGAAGGTTGAAGGCCTAGATCGGGAGGCCGATATCGATTTATATTATCGATTCAGTACCGATCAATATTTTTGACGGGCGGTGTTAACGGTTTTTGCCCTGATCGGGCCCATTGGGGTAGAAGTCATGCGGCAGCGCGTCAGGAGCAGGGATGAGCGGATAATAAAATTTTGAAAACCGGATAACGGATAACGAACAAACAACAAAAATTGGAACTCGTTTTGAATTGCACTAATTTTAACAGCAGATCAGGGCTTAAAGCACTGTTAATTTATAAGCCATTTCTAGACATTTTAGTAGTGTTTTTCAAACGTTTTGCAGTCGCCGCATTAACGACGCTCTATGGGGTTTTCTGCCCATCCATAGGAAGACAAACGCACGGAAACATACCCGCCTTTCACCTGTTTCCAAGAAGGCGGTTGGATTGTCTTATTTATCAGCCTTTCTCTGCGCTTAACTTTTTCAATTAAAGCAGTTGAAAAACAGAATAGTCCTTGGAAGAGCAATTCTTCCGATGTGTCTGGAAAGAAGAAGGCAGGAGACATCCATCGAAACAAACTTCACATAACGACCTTGTCCTACACATGCTATGAACTGTTATTGTTGTTGTTGCTCAATAGCATCCCAAGATCCTAGGTACTTCAACGTGGAATTATCTGGGATGGATAAAATACTAACTTTTGTGTAGTAAATGCAGGCAATGTGCACGGCAAACACACATTCAAAGAGTTATGACATCCAGACCTTCTGGATCTGAGGAAGAATATGCGACCCATCCCTTCTGGAGCAGAGGAAGAATGTACGACAAAGCCCCAAAACGGAGGTGTTCCCCATGTTGCAGACAACTTTCACAAAAACTCACAAATTAAAACAAATCTACAAGTTTGTTCAGTAGGTTATTGCTCCCCTAAAATTTTTAATGGGGAAGTTGCTTACTCTATGTATTTGGATTTACCCGATTTCTTTTGCTAGTATTCATTGCTGCACTGCAGTATTGTTTGATAATTCACGACAGCATATGGCTAAAAAGGTACCATTACCGCCTGCAATCAAATCGAACATATTGCAATCGTATAACCACAAATGATACGATGGAAAGATCGACGGTAAAAAATTCTTCCCAGCATGCGGCTCTCCACTTTTGACGATTGTTAGGAGCAGCTTGTATGCCTTCTTGGTCAGCACATGACTTGAGATGAATGAACAATGCTGTGCTAAGTAGGCCTCATATAAGTATGGTGCAGGCTTAGCGGGCCTTCTGTAAGGCTGGAAGTTAGATATCTGTAAAACTATGTAGCCAGATTCCAAGTGAGGAAACTTCAATTCACCCTTATCGATTTGAATACTTCTGTTGTTTCTGACGACCACTCTTATGATCGTGAAGGATCCTGTACATAAAAGGCCCAGAATCGCCGGATAACGAACAACAAAACGGATAGGCCAAAACCCCGCGGAAACCGGATAACGGATAACGGTTAATCCGCTCATCACTGGTCAGGAGGTACACCCATTGTCCTGCGGACCGGAAAACTTTGTTTTGCGTCTCAAAGGTTTAGTAAGGCAGCCGTTAGACTTTCGGTGAAGCCTGGAGGGTGGGGAAGGGGGTGGCTGAGCAAGGGGGATGAGAGGAAGATCGCATGTTCCCCGTCAAGGGGGGTGACCAGCTTTGTACCTCCTGACCGTCCCCCGAGTCACATGATCCCGATAGATGGCGGAAGGGCTTCACAGTAGGTGGAGGTGCTCAATTATGGGAGCAACCAGACGTTCAGCGGTTTAGCGGCCGCCAAACGTCTGGTTGGGGGTTTCGCCACCAAACCCCGAGAATAGAACAACCCTACTCTTCCTCCTTTCTTCTTTAGGCCTTCTTACAGTGAAAAACTGGTTTTACTATACAGGTTACTGCAGTGGGATATGGTAGGGCAGAATTTTCACTGCGCATATGAAGCTCATCCACCCTCCATCACATGAACGCGATTTATTTTCCGAAGCGCTCGTTCTCTACGTGTCGAGAAACACGTAATGAGAGTCACAATCCGGTGCTTAATCAGCTAAATCATAATTAAAATTAATCGGTATTGGTCGACACCGCTTACTGTCTGACGACAATAATACTCCTCGGAATCCCGTGGTCACTCTCTCTACCCCTTTCATCCCCCCTCCCGAAATACTTCTTTTCATATGTGCTGCCAAAGAAACGGAATGGGAGTCAAACACGCACATGTGACGCTGAGTACCGTTTCACGTGTCACTACGTTGCAACGACGTGTATGACACCCCTCTGCACTCTGACACACGTGCCACGACTTCTGTAAGCCGTCTTCTGAAATCCGACACACACTGAACGATGTTGAGGGAAAATGCTGGTCCTCACCCCCCCCCCCCCCCCTCTTATCCACGCTCCCCCCTCTAATGGTCCCCATTTGTTGGTCCTCTCCTATTTTGGTCGCCCTTACTCGGATTCCGTACGCAAGTTGGACGACTTCTTCAGCGCGTCTTCTGAATCTCTACGTACGTTGAACGGCGTCTTCAGCACGTCATCTGATTCCCTACGCACGTTAGACGACGTCTTCAGCACGTCTTCCGATTACCTACGCACGTTGGACGGCGTATAGCGCAGGTCTTCTGAATCTTGACTCACGCGTCTAGCGCAGGTCTTCTGAATCCCTACTCAAGTTGGACGACGTCTTCAGTAGGTCTTCTGAATCCATACGCACGTTAGATGACGTCTTCAGCACGTCTTCTGAATCCAGACGCATCTGACCGACGTCTAGGGCACGCCTTCTGAACCCCTTTGCTCTGCACTCGATCTCCATCTCGATCTCGATCTCGATCTCGATCATCACCCTGGGCGCGTTGCCCTTGAATATCTCGTAAACATGGGGATCAGCCGCCAAGGATATACTTCGCCAGCAATCGCCCATGGTTAAGCTCAAAGAAAGCCCAGCTGGCATTCGCCGCACTGAAGTAGGCATCCTTTGGCTTCAGTCTCCCCTCCACGTGAGGGACACGTGACATCAGCCGATTATATATAGTAGGATATCGACCAAGATTATCGATTTCACTATTGATCATATGTTTGCATAGCAGAAGGTATCGATCGGGCGACCAATATCGATTGATATCATGTATTTTTCTGCAAATAGGATACTTCCGTATAGAAACCGTGCAATTCTACGTAATTAACTAATAAGTGCATGTGTGTATCTCCATCGCGGCATGGAGGCGGAGCCCCATCTTGGAGTATAAATCCCATGTTTGCAAGAATGGGGAATAAGTTTCATAGAATCTCTTTGAAAACGGCGCCCTACCATATCCCATAAATCCATATATCCAATTCGTTATTATATTTCAGGCACCTTTTCTTTTGCGATAAAGCTAGGAAGAAATGAAGATGAAAAGAAAATCCACTGTGACCAATGTGTTGTATTATCAGGATTTGGGGGCGAAGCCGCAAAGCAGTCGTTTGGCGGCCGGTAGGCCGTCGCCGAACGTTTGGTTTATGGTAGAAGAATAATAATGATTTAGATCGTAAATAATTGTATTGGTTATTGATTGATAAGCGCGAACGCAGCAGTTTGCAGACAGATAAATCAATCACTTATGTGGATTTGTATAAAGAACGAAAAACGGCGAAAAAATATATCCTGAAGTGCTCCATCAGATTTCAGTATGTTATTTCGCGCTCTGCTATTCTCGACGCTAGTTTTGTATGTACTAGCCGATGATGCCAACAACGGGATCACTTGTTCCTTCTGCAAGGCGGGACTAGCCACTGTGACGGCCACGATTCAGTCGAATCCAGATCTGCAGGTGAGACTCTTCAACTACGAGTCCAGTTGGCTCTGTCCTATAGCTGCTTTCTTTACAAACCCTCGCCAGAACGAGGGGTCTACCGTAGCTGCAGTCTCGGTCTTATTAAATGAACCAAAAAGTAAATAAAATGAAAAGGTTCACCTTCCGTCAAAAATGTGTACATAGTTCACCTTGCTATAGTCTAGCTATAGATGTAGCCATAAGAAGCATGCTTGTCGTGAATATCGCGACCACGCCAGTCAGTTTGGAAGATGTTCGTATCTCAAGTTCAATGAACAGCGACCCTCCACTCTTGAAATGTTCATGTAAGCTACAAAGAAGCCATGCCTTCAGTTGCCTTAAGAGATTTCCTTTGCGTTCAACCAATAGAAAACTGGATAGGAATGGAACCAAACCAAATAGCTGCTCAAGAATTTAATTTCGCGTCTTATAATCTATCCATAATTACGCAAAGAAAATTTAAAAACAGAACAACTCTGGTTTTTCAACAGAGAAGAGGGGAGTTTTCGCAGCTTTGATGTTCGATTTGTTGTTTTGATTTGTTCCGGGCATAAAAAATACGTGAGAAATCACATGATAAAAAGTAGTGAAGAGAATTCCGACGAGTGATAAAAAAACTGTAGAAACATGTAGAGAACTTCGGCTAGCTTGTTAGGCCCTCCAAACCCGTTGTACTTCGCAGCAGCTCCACTGCTCTGACAGGAGCCAGGTGACGTGTGGGAACAGACGAGAAGAAAAACGCTTGAAAAAAGGGAAAAACGACAAAGGAAAATGTTAGAATAAGGCAGGGACATAGAGCAAATCTAGGTCAGCTACCAAAGAGGAAATTTTCAAAAACTAAAATGAGCTCTAGAAGGATATCCGAAAAGCAGAACCTAAAATTATTTAAAAAGCTAACCCTGACTTGTCATGAAATTCTTGACCTTTTCAAGGAGAAAAAAAAAACCACCTGAATTAACCACAGACTGTGATATGCTGTTCCAAAATGAAATTACCCTCTGCGTGAACGAATCTCGAAACTCCCTGGTTTTCGCATTCAGGATTCTGTAGTCGTGCCCAGCATGTGCCCAATAGTAGCCGATCCAGCGAACGTTGGGCCAAAACCTTGTTAGTTGAGTAGTCCACGTGACATTTTCTTGACAAATTCGTAGTCCGACAACTTTCTTCTCATCTCTATCGTGCACCCGCCCAAATTCAACAGCCTATCCGTGTACGATATAAGAGCATTCTTTCTTGGGATTTTTTCAGTGATTTTAACTTGGACCTTTTCAATACTCTCAATTATACCACGAGAGGAGGGACTCCATACTATGGGACAATATTCCAATATCGGACGAACACTTGTTACATACAGCTGAAACAGAATTCGAATTTTTCTTATCGAAAACGCTCGTAAGATGAAATTTGCCCTAAAGTCTGCGATTCTATTTATGTAATGCTGTTGACTATCCCTTTCTGTGAAAGTGAAGTGGAGCATTCGCGGTGTTTCCCCTGTGGACCATGATTCTTCCTTGGATTCAGGATCAACTTGGCGACTCAATCTCGGTTGGCTGCGATCAGGTGCCCAACGAACTACAGCGAAAAGCCTGCCGACTAACGTTAGATGATAACTTCGGCCTCTTCTTTCAAGTGAGTCTTAAGGTGCCCCAGTTTTACTCATTCCAAAGGCAAGAACCCGTTTCAGAACTTCCTTCAGCAGCCGGGCACGTCTGTCGAGGACTTCTGTAAAAACATGGGATACTGCTGAAGACTTTTTCGAAGAAGCTTTACTAAGCTGTACTAGTATTTCCCGAAACCTCGTAAGCGGATTTGTCTGTGTCACGAATTTCAGAAAAATAAATATTTCTTAGCTTTTTTGGTAGGGGACCAAGCCACACAAACAATTACTCATTGTCTAAGAGTTCCAAGCAAGCCGGATCTTTTTAAGGAATTCTTTCAAAAAGAGCATTGCGTCCATGTATGCTTCTATTGCAGCTTCACGTGACAGCCTACCAAACTTGGCACTTTTGTGGCCAGTGGGAGGAGCTTTTCTGTGTGGAGGGTTAACTTGGAGATTCCCTGTAAAACAGAGATGCTTCGTAGCACGGCTGCCGTCGGAGTGGCGTGGACCAAAAACTACTCGACACAGAGGCGCCATTGTCGCTGACAAGGATAAGAATTTCATTCAAACTTCAGTCTAATCCAGGTCGCTCGAGGTCCTTTGCAGCATTGGTGCTCGGACAGGGCTGTGTACTATCAGTTGCGTTCCCTTTACAGGGTGCGTAAAAAGTATTAACGCACCTACGTTTTGATTCAGCTCCAGCTTTTTCTTTCTACCTCTCTAGGTTTTTGTGTGTTATTTTTGTTTCCTGTATTGTACTCAAAAAGCACTCACGAAAAAACTGATGAAACATGACCATCGTCGCTACGGTGGCCCTTTTTTGTCTGTTACCCAAGAGCTGAATATTTCCTTAACAAGAGAATTAGGCGCTGTTCGAAACGGTTGGTGAGGAAAGAGGTCAGCAACCTAAACGTCAGCCACGGCTCTGTTATAACAGATGATGATTACAAGATGTTCAAGCACGATAACGTTCAAATCCAAAATTATCAATCTCTGTCCAATAACGGTAAACAGATAACGCGCGCAGGTGTAGACAGCTTCTCAGACGAGCACAGCTTAAACATAAATCCGCTGGATTACTCTTTTTAGGCGATTTTGGAGAATTTTGGAGAAGTGACCAGTCGCAGAAGGCTACCCTGTTAAAAGCACGGGACGAAATCCAAGTGAGTACTTGCGGCGCGTGCTAATGAATTTTTCCGTCGTTTTCGCTTCTGTATTCACAGTAAAGGAGCCAATGTCAATTACGAGTTATTCTATCGTGTTTGCAAGATCATTTCCCTTATTTCTCAAGTGAATATTTAAAAACTTACTGCGCAATACTATTTCCACAACCGTCATTTACTGCGTCAATACTTTTTACGCACCCTGTAAAGCTCCTGTAAAGGACCGTTTTGACGACCACCTTAGGCGAGCCGCGTTTATGAATAGGTGATTCGCAAGTAGTTACAAACCGGAATAGACAGTGCTAGAACGTTGTCCTTGTGAAAGAGAGACGGTTGAGTCACCAGGCCAAGAAGGAGCAATTCCAATGACCAACCTCGTGGTCGCAGCGAAGTAGCATGCTCGATGAATATCGATAGCAAAAGATGATATGAGGAGATTTATCTCGAGCATTGGAGATCACAGCGTCATACAGGTTGGCATGGAAAAGTAAGGAGAACGCCAATGAAATGTGGGCAAAACTACGAACGAAATTCTGGTGAAAGACAGAGACAAGAACATGTTAACAGAAAGCCGAAATATATACAGGAAAGGTTGCGATAATAAACGGGTCTCTGAATATGACGAGGGGCTCTTGACAACGGTTTAATCGGAACGCAACGCATCATTTAGGTTCGAAATTCGGCCTATCTGTTCTATCCACACTTTTCTCAAAATCTGTTAAGAATGTGATAGGGCAAAATTATGCGTATGAATCCTTGAGAAATTCCCACATAACCGGTAACTACGTCAGGCAAGATGTACAAACAAAAAGACGGGCAGAACAAAGGAGAACAAAAAAGGAAGCGCTGCCCATGTTTGGAACGATGTCAAGATCAGCTCACCCCGTCAGCTACTTTTTAGCCTTTGTCTCCTGCGCGTGTGCAGCCTTCTCCTTTTTGTCCTTGGTTTGCTGTTTGTGGGTCTTGACGAGCGTCTTCACGTCGCGCCGATGAAGAATGGAGTCCTTCGTGAGCGCCTCGATTGCTGCTGTCGCAACGGCTTCTTGACGACGTTGTTGCAGAGCTTCGCGGTACTGCACTGCAACCGTGTAAGGAAACATTACAGATAAGAGATAAGGCTCTAGTAAAAGGATAAAGGTTGGCACTAATCAACTCTTTTGTGAATTGCGCCACGCCTTCTACTTCTAGGGGAAATCTTCCAAGAAACTTGAATGTGTATTTGGAAATTTGAGGCGGTGAACAGCCGACAGACGAGTAAGTATTTTAATGCTTCCAGACATGACTGGTACCAATTATTCGACCTGGAGGGACGGATGACTTGTTTGGCCTGGGAAAGATCGCAAACAACAACACTGATCTCGGGTGCACTCGAAAGTCGGCGCCTCCTCCAACTGTGCTACCACAACGCCCCTCGCACAGGGAAAAATAACTCAAGCGGTAAAACTCCAACAAGGCGTGCACGCCACTCACGTCGTCCCTTGGGATGACGTAAAGGAATGGCTCAAAATGGCATCACATCTGCAGCACTGAGACTTATTTCGATACTGTTCTAAAGGTCAACAGATAATGCTTACTCTCCTCACTCGGGAAAGAGTGTACTAAAACATGCTTGAAATGTCGTAACATTGCTTTAACACATTTGTTTAAGCCTGGAGCGGCTGCTAGAGAGGCTATATTTTATTACAGGATATTTTGTTGTGATCAAAACTCTTGCGCCAGGCGCGATTCGAACTCGCGTCTTCTGCTTTCCGGGCCTTACACCACCGACGCTGTTTGACAGCACGTAACATCCGCGTAAATGTCGCATTATTGTTACTGCTCTAGTCGCAACAGCGTTGTCATGTTTTATAGTGCCAAATGGCACAAAATTTTCGCATGTTCTCCATAGATATTGCGCCAGCTTTTGCCTAGTTAATCGATGTATTTACTACGTTAATAGCGCAAGACAATTTATACAATTTATTCAGAGTTTACATAGAAGAATTACGTACATTATTGCGTATTTTCTGATTGAAATTTATCTAAAATAGGCGGCATGAACTTGATCACTCATAAAACAAATTCTGCGCATAAACATTTTGGCAGAACATTTTGACAAGGGAAGGATACCAGGTCGCCACGGCACTTTGAGATGAGCTGTATATGGGGGGAACTCTGAGCGCTGATTCCAACTGTGTGTTCCTATCTGCTACGGACATCTGCGGTTGTGGTCCATTTTCAACTTGTTTTGCTGGAGCGGGTGCCGTGGGTTAGAAACAGAGCCGGTGGCGCTGTGGATGGAGGAGCTGCGTAGGGTGGAGAGGCTGGTGGTTTGGCTATCCATTCACGCACCACCTTTGCGCTTCCTAAAAAGATCCGCCAGGATCAGTTAAAGCTACAAGAGAAAGGTTGCTGATTTGGATGGATACTATTGCACTTTCACGACTCCAAAGGGAAAAGTTTTTTTTCAGTTTCTCCCAGACATAGCCAAGTTATTTAAGCCGACATTCACTTGTGCAAAGTCTGTATTGCATAATAGTCTGCAGTCTGTATTAATATTGCAGTTGATTACGGTGGCTTAGTGTAGGTATAGTTGAGCATGGAAGAATGATCCCTACTCATTCATACCTGCCGTAATCCACCCTAATCAATTCAAGTTTTAAAGGTGATGAGTAAAACAGGGGTGTGCGTTTATCGGTCAACAATTTACCGGATTTACCGGCATTTTCGCGATAAATTCTCTTAACGAAATTTTTCGGTAAATTCCCTAATTTACCGGAAAATTTAACGACCTTTATCATGCAAAATCATGTTTCTATGTGTTAAATGGAGAAGGGGACACATACAGATCTCAATTTAGAAGTGATTTCTTCTATCTTCTCCGATAACTTGCTATTAGCGTTCGTGGTCCTTAATCTCATTAAAACATCCATGTCCACATCACGAGGCGGATATGGTGCGCTCCAGTGTAAAAACGCGCTCCACTGGGATAGCACCTCCCGTTGAGATTCGGCACACGACATGAGACAATTTGAACTGGAGATATAGAAGCTCTCAGAATAGGCGATCGCCAGAGGAATAACGAGAAGATACGCTCATGTCTTGTTTCCATAACTTAGTCCAAGATGTAAGTTACCGGAATGTGCTCTGCTAGTCTACCTGATCTCCTGGTGGGCTCTTTAGCTGTACTCCCGTATAAGAAAAGAAAGAAGTTCGTTATCATGTCACATTTCGTTGTTTTTCAGAAGTGTCTGGCTTTGCTCCAAAGTACAGCTTAATAGTTCAAAAAAGTACTAGTTTAAGGTGTAAATCACTCTTTCATCGAACGAAATGATGACAATTGTGAAAATTTCAAAATGCAGTTAGAATGTTGATCCAGAAAGATATAGCACAATGTTTGACTGAATGTCGGATGTTCCAGAAGTGTTTTTGTAGTTTTAATTAAGCACCCACAATATAGATCGTTATACTTGTGCGTTGTTAGGCTTCCGCCTGCTTTGTTTGTTGCGGGTTGCTCGCTGCTCTCAGGGCGTCGTTTGCTTTAGGATGACGTATGCATGATAAAATGAAGAGGATATGGTTTTTCTGAACTGATGATGTTTTGGTGAAAAGCTTTACGCTTTTTTTACACCGCCGCCGCTTAAAACTAGTTGTTTTTGAGAAAATACTAAATGTTAAAAAATTAACGGATTTACCGAATTTACCGGAATTTACCGGCGAATTTTCGCGTTAAAAATATGCGATAAAAAATTTATCGACGGCAAGTCAGCGCACACCCCTAGAGTAAAACAGTAGGCGGTAGCTTAGATCTTTTCGTTTCATTGAAGTGAGTTAGGTGTAATAGAGTTTGATGCAAATATATAAATAAATTCAAATTCTTATAGGACATTAAAAGCCTGAAACATAATGCAAAAAATAATAAGAATAAAGGATCGCGTTACTCAATCCCTTTCGGGATGCGCCACACATTCTGCTTTAACGGGATGTCATGGAGGCGAATTGAATGCGTTTTTAGCTATTCAATGACCTGTGGTCGCCAGCCGATGAACGAGTATGAAAAGCGCTTCATTCTTTCCAAGTGAACCTGGCACCAATTCACCGACTCCAGAGGGATGAAAGGATTGGTTAGCCTGAGCGGAGAATTCAAAAATCAGGAATCTGATATCGGGTGCACGTAATAACTATAGCAACAATAATGTAGCAAAAGCGACAACAAACAACAACACTAAAGACGTTAAGTTTCGCTTCTGTTTTATGTGAAATGGGGAAATCGAATAACAGGAAATGTAACTAATTTGTTTTATTTTGTAGTTTTCCTACTAACCTATTGGCAATAATTCTAGTAGTAAGATCGAGATAATCACCATCGCAGTGTCATGTGTTGCCTCAAACTGAAGAGAATTTTCGTTCTTCACTAAGTAAGTCTTCTAGGTTTTTTTATAATAAATCGGAATCAAGTTTTAAAATTTAAATCATAAATTTACAATCTTGTCTAGGTCGATGAGGAGATTTTGCACACCGCTCTACTCACAGTCTCCGACTCTCAAAACTGAGGACTACATTTCGACTCATTTCCTCTTCAGAACTTCCCGTCAAAGGAGAGGTTCCTATACAAGGCACGGATCAGCCACCAGTATGTATGGGTGCTAAGATCGATTTCGCCCAAACTTCGCCCAGAGAGGTTATTTAAGGAGATGATCATTTGAATGAGGTTAGTTTCTAAAATGTCGATTGACTACGATGGAGTATAGTAGGTATGAATAAATAAAGGTCACACACTCGTGCTCGTCTATACCTACCGAAACCACCGCAATTTGAAATTGAAGTTTAAAAACAGACCTCACACATGTGATCAGACGCAATATCCTCAGCAGCATCTTGCCACTATTCAAGTCAGTTTCATTTAAGAGCCTTGTGAAATCAAAACACCGTCACTGTCAACGTAACAAAGATCCGAACAGTTTTCTAACGAAAACAAATCTCGATGCATACACTATAAATACCTACTTGAGTGAATGATGAGTAGTCCGCCCCATGCAATCGACCAGAACCAACCGACGAAAAGAAACGTGATGGTGAAGAACTGACTCACTCCAACGAGAAGATTGACCACCTTAAAAATATAAAGGTTGCGCAAATCAGAAGCAACATGAGCAGCAACGAAGAAAAAAATCTGCCGCTGCTTTTTTAGCAGGGTAGGGTCAGAGGGGGAGCTCATGTTGTCCTTAGTTTGGTAAAGAAAGGTGTGCGCTTTATAAGTAATTACATTCTGAAACTAGGATTTTGGTTCAGCTTCTTGACATGAGGATGGCAATGTGTGTCGAACTCTGATGAACAGCTGGGGTTTTTAATTTTCAGCAGGGACTCCCCAATTGAAGAGGTTCATCGCAAGCCTTGCGAACACCTAGATACGCACCGAACTCGTTCTGCCTCGACTGTTATACGGAGTTTCTTCCTGCCACGATAGCACAACACAGGCACCAGCAAGCTGTGAAATGTGCTGTGTGGGCTTGGAAGGTATGATGTTATGACGGCCACTGAGAAGTGTGAAGATCTCAGGTTGCATAGGACGTCAATGATTCTGCACCAAGGCGACCCAAACATGACATGCTCCGGAAACCACTTCATGCTTTGCACTTATGACGCTTGGACATTCACACGAAACGCCGCGATCTTCACGCCCTTCTGGAGGCGGCAGGACGTATCATGTTGAGCGTGATCGCCCTGCTGCAGGAATCCAAAGCACGGAAGACGTACGCCACTTGAGAGAGGAAACACTCGTCATTCGTGGAGATTTCATCCCACAGTGGAGGCGTAGGATCTCTCGTCCACCCATCCGTCGTACATCTCGTTGGCTCGTACGAAATCCTCTCATTCCGTCTGGCTACCACTCTTACCCGTCCTCATCGTCGGAAGCCGACCATTACCACCAACCGCTACTCATCGGCCACTGATGAGACCGAACCCACCCTTTTCTACTTGGACTTGGACGAAGTTATCCGTAACGAGAAGTCCTTTTACAAGCTCGTAGTCGGAGAATTCAACTCCAAAATTGGGATGGCTGTCGAAGAGGACTATAGATTACTAGTATAGATTAGTAAACCGCTCTATATAAATTTGTTTATATAAACAACGGTCGAACTAGAAGTCGCTACTCCGTGATTGGCAGAAGTGATTTCAGGGCATCACCCAAGTCACCAAAGGAATGCACTATTTATTATTAAATTTATGCAGTTAGAGAATGTCGTACAAAACATACCAGCGTTACCAACTTTCGCCCCTCCTTCAGATTCACTCTTGGTTGACCCATGCACAGTGCCGACAAACCAGAAAGGATGGTTCCTGAAGAGAGTTGGGTAAAATATGTACTCTCGCCTGCAGCGGCATATGGTACTGTAATTTTATTCACCACAGGAAGTACGCTTCAGTTTCCGGCTAAGCTGAAGTCAGCTTCGCTTAGTGCGCTTCACTGGACTAACGCGTCTTCTGATCGTTCGATGTAGTTACGATAAAAAAAGGAAAAGAAAGTGTGGAAAGGGTAATAGTTACGGTAAACTGAAAGAAAGGGTCATGCTTGGCATGAACCATTATATGTTTCAATGTCTTATAACCCTAGTAGGATAAAAGATATCTCCAGATTGAGAAGATCCAAAATAATTTTACTAGGAAATTATTGATTCGCATGGGAGGCTTCTTATACTCCAACATCCCCAACGCAGTGTTCAGAAATAGACATTTGGTTCTTCCATCCCTCGTATGACGACGAAAGGTATTTGATGTTTGTCTCGTTCATAAAATTCCGCACCAACCTAGTGTAGCTGCGATTATAAAATTATATAGCTTGATGCCTTCCCGAACTAGAGGTGGTATAAAGAAAATAGCCTTGCCTTGTCCGAGATCGTCAGTTCGTGCTTGCTTCTTTACGCATAGAGCGGGTAGCGCTTACATAAGGATCACGAAAAACCTGTCAAATGCCTACTCTATACCCCAGCTCAAGCGGTATGCATCAAAAATGTTGCTTAAGCTTGACGGATTTCAGTCATGGAGGTCGACCACACCCAATCATGCTTGATTGTGCATTTTTCTGAAGTTTGTTTGTTTGTTTGTACTGTCCTACTTCTATCTTGCGTCTGCCTTTCGCGACATAATAAACATTAACCTTAGCATTATGCATAAATCTTGCACGATTAGTGATAACAATGGGCCTGTGCTGTACTTGGACTAGGCAGCGGCTTTCGTAGGTGATACGAAAGTCTGCTCCTGATCCCTGTGCTTGTTTAATTCCTGCTGTGAGAATGCATATTAAATTATTGAGTCCCTTACTTTTTGGGAGCAAGGGAGATAAGCTGATACTGCTGATAGCTGATACTTCTAGCCTTCTATAATCTCTTTATGAAGTATGAATCTCTTTTGCAGAAGAGAATTTTGAAAAGCATAATAACGCATCAGAGACGCCGTCGCGTGGGCCAAGTTGTCGAAAATTAGGTGGGCCGGCCATGTAATGCGCTTCGCAGGCACCCGCTGGACGAGATCCGTTACCGACTGGATTCCGCGGGATGTCAAGAGAACACCAGGACGCCCACCAACGCGTTGGTCGGACTTCTTCGTGAAAGCCCTGAACGACCGCTATGACGCTCTTCGCGTCCCTCGAGCGAGGAAGATCCATTGGAGCACTCTGGCACGCGACAGGGATGAATGGAGACGCTGCTGGCGCCCTCTCGAGCAAATCGATGATCAACGGGACGACAGGTGAATAACGCATGCCTTAAGAGACTTTTGGTTTCCACAAAATTTGTCAATTTGTCAATTTTCTGTCAATTTGTCCAACTTTAATCAGTAAGTAAAACACTTGTGCAAGAAGCCCAAGGATAAATGGACTGTTTACTCAATACCTGATAGGATGCGCCATGGACTTTACTTCTACGGGATCTCGTGAGGCGATTTGAATGCGTATTCCGTCATCACAGTGGCCAGCGATGGCCAGTTGATGGACAAGTTAGTGTTCTGTCCCTCACGCACAAAGTTGTTTCTAATTCATTCCATTTCCCGGGGGGATGGAAGGCTTGGTTGGCTTGGTCGGGAAATCCTATTCAAGAGCCTGGAATTGGCTGCAGCGACGGTCGGCGCTTTTTCCTACAGCGCTACCACGTGTACAAAGAATTACAAAATGTGAAAAAAAACAAGAACTGCGCATTATTCCTGGTAAAATACCAACAGTGCTTTGTCATAGCCTTAAAGTCGAGCTCATACTGGTTTTCTTCGCGGGGGTTAGAGGTCAATAAGGGGCTCGGACTCTTTCTTCGTTTGAAATTTCCGCAACTGTGCTTTTATAGGTTACACAGCGAGTAATGCTGCCTTATTGGGAGGCTTGTCGTCAACAATGGCCGATATTGTGGGTCCCGAAATTTGTCATCCGCACTAAATCTGGAATAAGCTATGGCAGTATCGGAGGACTGAGATCGCATTTGAGTGCTGCCAGCGTTCCCCACCCGTTACGCTGGTCTGCCGTCCACGAATCCACAACGTCGAGGTCCTCGTACTTTTGTCCGCGAGCGCGTCGTCTGACACGGATGGATGACCGGGTACGGCCGAACGTTCTAATCGTCCCCAGACGCGTATGACGAGATGGGAAACCTCACGGCTTCGCGAAGATGAGGCTATGGCGGGTCATCCGGCATTACTCCCTTACGCTCATGAGTGTGGGCGGTTGGAATGACTCTCTTGAGTTGGGTGGGAGTGATGGCTCTTCAACGAGTACTAGTATTCTTTTTGCATAACAGCACCGCTTAGAGGAGTAAGGACACAGCATTTCAAGCTGTTATCAAAAATTTCTTCTACTATCTACTGTGTTTCGAAGGTATTCAATCTGAGAGAATCGTCCTTCTGACTCGAAAAGATAATCCCGCCAAACAAAGGATCTGCAATCCTTGGCAATGTATGTTCTGGGGTGCAGCTGAGAGAAGGTCTCAGCAGGCACCATCTTCACGTCAAATCGGACGCTTGCAAACAGACTTGATGCTTCTGAAATCAAACTTAACCTCTTCCAAATCTAAACGGCCAGGGAACGAAACGCAAGTTAAACTACAGACTCTCCAAGATGGTTATAGAAATTTTTGTCAAGGGAACATTTGTTATAACCTTCTTTAAAATTTTTTAGTTCACTTGTCCGAATGAATGTCGTAGTTTTATAAAGTTTTCATATTTTCAAAAGATAAATTGCATTTTGATCTGAGGCGTAACAAAGCAGCAATCATTTAATGTGGTCAAATCCGAGATCACGTTATGCATTCGAAAACCTCGTGGCGATTTTTTTCGACTCATAGCTGCTGCTTAAATGAAGCATGAAAGTGAGGTTATGTGTGTTCTTTACAACTATTTATGTTGTATCGTTTACAAATGTGAAATTCCACGCAAACCAAAATTTTGCTATCAAACGAATACGAAAAGTGGATGAGGGCACTGTGCAATCTCTTTTTTGTGACTATTCGTTTCCTTAAGAAATAAGAAGTTCACAAAACTTCGAACAATGTGTTCACTTATTGGGTTGAAGAATTAAAACATCAAAGAAAATCAGGCTAAATTTTCCTTAGACGAAAAGTAAAATATTTTTATAACAATCTGTTTTTAAAAATAAGCTATTTTTGAAGAGCGTGTTTGATGTAGAAGGAGCTCGTTTTGATTTGGAAATTGTTCAACTTTATTTCAAAAGCGTTAGGCTTGTTTGTAAGAGTGTCAAATTCGACGCGAAAATGGTATATAGTAGTCGCTACCCTCAAAACAAGACCTGCGCCAAACTAGATTTAGACTCCCAAGTGCAGAACTTTGACGCTGAAAATTCAGAAAACATGAAAAGGCGATACCAGTGCAAATTATTCTCTTAACTCTTTCGAGGTTATAAGAATTTATGGAACGGCTATCACATACAAATGCGTAGAAGAAAAGGGTATTGGCAGAACTTTTCCTGTGCGTTCATCGAGGGCTTTTCGTTTTCCACTCAATACCAACTTAGCACTGCATGAAGAATGCAGAAGCATCGTCGGTCCTCTGCGCGGATTCAAGGTTCTTCCCAACATTTTATTTAAATATCAAGAAAAGAGAAAGCAGAGATGAAGAGCTGTTGATTTCCACTCACCTGTACCTGGTAAGACAATGTTAAGGAATAAGCAGAGTAGGGCCACAGGTACAGGCAGAAATGGAATCGCCTCATGCATCATCGTGATGTCATTTGTTGGCAGATTCACCTGAACTGATGAATACTCTTCTCAACCCTTCAACGAGCAGTCCACACTCACTTTGTCGCCGGTCTTCGTCTCCTTTTGTGTGTGAGCTTCTTCTTGAGCAGCCAGCACAATGCCAGTGATGTTGAAGGTGTTATTCGACTAAAATTTCAGCGCAATAGAAATAGGCAAGAGCATTGAATGCCTCCATTTCACTAGTAATAACAGTTCGTCGCGGCCAATCAGCAAAACCCACTTGTGCCGTTTGCAGAATTCCTTCACTTCTTCCGTACTCGATGATTCTTGGCAATGTCTTCTGGACGAGTTTCCATCCTCGAACCTTATCCGCTAAATCGTTCAATTTTGAAGACATTCGAAATTTCTAAATGGACCAAATTATTAAAAATCTGACACATTACCATAAAATAGAAAATCATCCTAGACATAAATGTTATGACGAAGGGCCATTACGGGCTTGCTCACCGTCTGTGCGCTTGGCTTGCAGTGTCAAAGGAAAAGTAGGATTTTCTATTCCTTCAATGTTCAAGTGGTTAAGTGCATATTCGGCATACGAGGCGAGCACAATCTAATGATAGCAACGCCACTGTCCTGTCGGCGCTCTCAACCACTGACGTATACCTTTGACTGTTCGCTCTATTGGTACCTTAAAGGGTTGATAAACTGCAGGAAGACTATCGCTCTTCCTTGTGTCAGAGCTCAGCTTAAAGTAGACAAATTATACTCCATTTGAATTATCCAATATATTTAATTTGAAATATTCTTAGGTAAAGCCTTCACCGCACCGTCCCATTGACTGCTGGTAGACGTCACTGGTGTAAAAGAGAAGCGTGAGGATGACCAAAGCTCATGCTGCATACTGATAGGGCTTCAAGTTACTCCAGATTCGAGTTTTTACACTCGACGAGAACGCTGTCCATGCCCCTGTCAAGTGCAGCTTGGATAGTGCCCAGCGGGGTGAGGAAACTTAAGGACGATGCCAATTCTGCTGTGCCAGGTCTGCGTTATACGAGCTGCATCGGACGACACATGTTACGCGTTGATAAGATGCGCGAAGCTCGACTGCTTCGGAATTGTCATGTGCTTCGCGGTGATGAAGACAGCGTTCGCAAGAGAGGTATTAAGTGTTCGGAAAACGGCCTAAAGGGTTCTCGAAACAGCACTAGGCTAACTCTGTAGGTGGACCTAGAGGCACTAGTTCTGAAACTAAGATTTAGTTTAATTAATTATTTATTGTCGAAATTTTATTCGTCTTCATATCCAGAGTCTGTGGGAGGTATAGCACAGTTGGAGGACGTGCCGGCTGCACTCGACACCAGGTTCTGGTTCGGATATCCCGATTAGGCCAAACTAGGCTTCCATCCCTCGGGGGTCCGTGAATTGGCACCAGTTTCACCTGAGAAGGATAAAGCGCTGACTTCTCATCGGCTGGCCACCACAGATCATAATCAATGAATATGTAGGACCAAAAACGCATTCAAATCGCTTCCACGACATCCCGTGGAAGTAGAAAGCGTGGCGTTTCAAAGGAGATTGAGTAACGCCGCCCTTACCCTTTATATATTTTTCAGAGTCCGACATATTTGAATGAATCTGGTGTCCGCCCTAATCTACCGCTTTTCCCTTTCTTCAGCGTCTACCTGGCTTCGCCGCAAGGGTCGCAAAACATGGCGCGGCCCTTGCGGCGAAGCCAGGTAAACGCTGAAGAAAGGGAAAAACAATATTTATATATAATAAATAAATAAAAACGGAATAGGAAATTGGACGTGGGCCTTGGCTCACGGCCTTGGCCCTCACACTCTCCTGTCCATTCCAGGTCCGTAGTATAACAGTTTAATTGTTATGTTGTTTAAGAAATGTGGCAATATATTAGGTTGAGTTACCTCCCAGTGATCGCTGATTTGCCCAGCAGGTGGACCACTATGGTGACTGACAGTGGATTATACTGTAGACTAAATTGCGTTGTATGCTGAGTAAAGAAATGAAGAAGAAAAATGAAAAGCCTATAAACACTTTCCGATCAACCTAATGCCATAAACCTCAAGAGGGCCTTATGCCCCAAAACGTCGTCAATAAATTTGATGTTATCTTAACACTGAAAAAAACGGAAGAAGACTCGGGAACGGCGGAGTGCCAGCATCATTCAAGCATATTATAGACCTGAAGAGAGCCTTATGGCCCGAAACGGAAAATTTTGATAGGTAGATTCGCTCAATAACAGAGAAATAATAATGAATAAATAAAATAAAATTTTTGTTTCAGAACTATTGCCTCTAGCTTAACCTTAGCGCTTGCCTGCTTTATAGAAACAAGTTTCGCAGAAATAGTACAGCTACAGCAATCATCGTCGTCAACAATAAATAGTGTAGCGGAAGAGCACGTCAAAGAATATTTAGGAAGCCATTTTTACTTATATGACATTATTTTTTAGAATTTGTAATCTGGTTATGTACACTTAAATAAGGAAAAAGAGAAAGGTCGGCGACACTGAGTAGTTTTTGGGATACGTCACGCACCCTACTTCAACTTCAACTTGTCGTGGAGGCGATCTAAATACTTGCTTGGCCTACAACGACTTGGTGTACTTGGTGGTGTCTGTAGCAGACTGTACCAGACTTGTCTGGGAAGAATAAAACAGTGACTCGTTTATCGGTCGCCCACCCCAAGTCATTGTAGTCCGACTACGTAAAGGACTGAAGGTCCGGAAGAGCGGAAGGGCTCGTTGGCCTGAGCGGGAAATCCGAACCAAGAAGCTGGTATCGGCTGCAGTCGACAGCCGGCACGTCCTCCTACTGCGCTCCGCGTGCCCACAACTCGATTAATTCCATTGAATTGTGAAAGAAACTTGGCGAAGAAGAGGTATTCGAAGGGCATGTGGATCCGCTGTGACTGACCAACAACTTTTTTGTTTTCGTTCCATCGCCGAAATGCTTTTCAGTGTTTGACATTTAGCTACCGCCGCTAAATGGATTTAGCCACTAGCTGTAGCGTATATGTTTACCGTATACCGTATACCGCACACGTAATGATGTGTTCCCACGGTATGAGTGAACCAGATGAAGCAACAAAGCTCTTCGAGAGAAATCGAAATTAAAAAACTTAATTAAAACACTGTGATAATGATCTATAATATTTCGGAGCGTTGTTGGGAGCTTCGGCAGAGTCCATGCTGAAGTGGTTTCGACCACCAGAGAATGGGCGTCGGCTCCAACGACTGCAGTTTGAAGGCTGTCATAGAACACCGCCTTTCTTGGGCAGGTCGTCAAAGAAGACGAACAAATGGCTTTCGGCCCCTCCCACCTCTCGTGAACGCCGGCTTAAGTAATGTGACAATCTTTTTGGCCGTGACTATTTAGGCAAATTGCGGTGCCGTTCTTTATGCATTCTGCTCTACCTGGTTAGTTCCTTCTACCAATGGCTACCACACTCTGCAAGGAGCTCAGCAGGAGCTGCCATCTGCCCTTGTTCATTTGCAGCGTCACGTCGAACGCATTACTGTCTTGATAGATATCACTGAAGTGTGCGTCATGAGGAAGAAGTTGGAACTCTGAGGTACCGCGTTTGGAGACAATCGCTTTCTAAAGCGATTCCATTGTTGCAGTTAAATGACATATAACGCTTAAAATGGAAATGATTTTCAATTCAAAAATCTCAAAATCAACCTAATTACTCTCAAACTTCAAATACTGGCAAACTGGTTGCAGCTCACGACAACAATCAAATTTGGAACAAACAGCTCTACCTCCGTTTAAAACCTTGAGTTTTGCAGGGACTTTGAGTGCACTCGGCTTTAATTGCTTTACCAACCAACAATTTTTCCCAGTGAGCTAATAGTGCCTTGGCGGAGTTCTTGTCACAGGGTTGGCCTTGGACGACCAGCAACTGGTGAGGCACAAGAGTTCCTGCAAGAGGTTCTCCTGCTTGAACTAAGCATAAGTAATCACCCAGATCATCGAAAAGTGCCGTAACTATCTTCTCTATCACTGCTGTATTGTTTACAGCTGCACTACAAAACGCCATAGCCTGACTAGACTGGAAAGATAACTCTATCACATCGATGGCAAGAGAACCAGCAACCTTTCTTTGGATGAAGATGTCACTCCGATATCAAACAACATCGCCGAACTGGACATAATGAAAAATGAGCTGAACATGATAGGAACAGCGACATGATAGTCCTGAACATGGACATGAAGAAATGAAGGCCGACCAGAGGGGTGAAACGAGCAGCGAAGCTATTGGGTATTAGGTACCGTCCAATCCAGTCGTCCAATGGTCGACCGGATAAGGGTATTCAGCAAGTGGGATCCAACGTCCGTCTTGGAATGACCCAGCTTCCGAAATATTAGGTTGTCCCATAAGCCCCAGCCGTTTTTCAACGATTCATTGCGGATTTCGCCAGTGGTCTCTTCCATGGCGCTACACAGCTTTCGAAACAGAATGGTTTTCTATCAGAACGTATGTGTTCCTTTTTATCCTGAATATTGTCAATTTTTAGTTCGTTAAAGTGAGAAGTGAAAAAGTGAAAAAGTGGCCATCTGCCGAGTCGCTTCTTTCCACTCAGATTTGGAATTTTTTGCGCAGTTTTTCATAGCATTTGGAAGGCAATGTTCTTTACTACAAGAATGCATGTTGGCGCTACTTGCTCATTTGTCCTTTATTGATTTTTAAGCCATCAAATTGGGGCGTCCGCCTTTTCCGTCCGAATTTTTACAGACAACTCCTGCTCTGGGGTGAATTTTTTGCTTGTTGTTATATGTCGTTCGGAAGAGGATGTCTGGCTCAATAAGAATCTGCGTCGCGTTTATTGGCTTATGCTGATTTCTGTCGAATATCAACAAAATGCCAGAAAGAGAAAATCACCTTCACCCACAACTCCTTCTCCTTGTTCAGTTGTTAACAGAATTCGGAATGAAAAAAGAAAGACAATACAGATTCTGATAGAGCAAATCATTCTCTTTCGAAAGCTGTGTAGCGCTATCCAAGTGACCGCCGGCGAAATCCGCAATGAATCGTTAAAAAACGCGGGGGGGGGATTTATGGGACAACCTAATATTTCGCAGGAAACGCGCAGCACGAACAGCTTTCAATTCCGTTCGAAAGTAACCCACCAGCGGTTCGTTAAGGTGACAACTGCATTACGTTAAGAAAACAGTCAAAATTTCCAAAAATGGCTTATAAATTAACAGGCCTTCAACTCCTTATCTGCTGTTGAATATAGAGCAATTTAAAACGAGATTAGTTTTTGTTGTTTGTCCTGTTGAAGAAGTGAAGCCTTGAAGTCACAATGGGACCACTAAATACGCAGCGATCTCCCCTCTCTGTCAAATGCATTTTCCACATTCTTGGTGCTATGATCTTATCTTCGATACCGGGATGTAGAGTACAACAAACACTTTCTCACCCATTGCAGTGTTATTTATGGAGTTTCATTGCCAAAATGTTTTCGGGATTGACGTATAGGAAGCAATCCGCTGGGTCGAAGAATTGCATAGTTGCCCACTTTTTAGGCTCCTTCAAAGCGGTAGTTCTGGGTGGTGTTTTTGCGCGTAATTCTGGGCAATCAAATTTGTTTTTAAATGAAAGTTCTGTCTCAAGCAAGGGCGGTCTTTAAATTATCGAAACTTTGATGTAGATAAAAAAGGCAAATTTTACGACCTGTCAAATTTTGTTGCAGCTAGTGGCAATGTGTTTGTATTACAAAATTTTTTAGATTAGCTGGAGCGAATGATATTTAAAAATGCCGTAAATTGAAGAGTTACTTGAAAAAAGAACAATACTTGCTTTATGTTACTTTTTTGCTATAATGCATGGGCGAGAAAAATAATGATAAAAATAGCGAAATTAAAGGAACTAAATTTCGAACCAAACATTACATTGGTACTGAAGCGCGGACAGCATCGTTGCAGGGAATAGTTTTCGTGTAATGGATAGATACGCGCATTCCTGGGTGCGGGAATAATAGAGATTTAATGACTGGAAAACTACTTGCGCATGGCGGATATCGACATTCTCAGTGGAGCTTGAAGGAAGGTGAAATGTGGCCCGCAGTAATTCACGCCTCAACGAGCTTCGAGCCGCGCCTGAGTCCTACATCGGCAGTCAAAACACGAAGCCAACCTTCGAACGAACTATTAGAACAGACAGCTCCCTAGTCTTTCAACACATAGATAAATGATAGTGGTGCTGCTACTACGGTGCTAACAAGGCCCTTGGACGAATGTGACGCGCACTACACACCTGGGGATTTCGTGGAGGCAATTTGAGTTCTTATTTGGTCTATGCGTAATACGGCTTGCACAACAGCACACCTCTCACGTTGGCCAACAGATAGACAACTCCATATTTTGCCCTTCCCATACAGGAGTGCTACCATTACGCACACACCAGAGGGTTGAAAGGCGTATACACCTAGCGGAACCCGAACCAGAAGCCTGGAGTCAGAGTGCCTCATGAAATATGTTATTTAGAGGTTGTTTCTATTCTCGATATATTTATAAACTCATATCGTTGCTTGTTCCGAATTCCGAGCAATTCTAGATGTTCCTCATCAAATCTTCTAGCGACAGGAATGTAGTGAAACCTTTCGATATATATATATGTATATATATGTATATATATGTGTATAGTAAATAGGTATATATTTATATATGTATGTATATATACAGGGTGCGCAAAAATAACCCGCACAAAGATATCACAGTTTAACTTCAACACAAATGCGGATTTGACAGCGAAACTTAACAAATAACTTCTTCATTTCCTTACTAATAAGGGCATATGAAAGTCATTCGAAGTGGCCGCCTTTCTTACTAACACCAATCTTCAGACGAGTAACGAACGCATCACACGTTGCACGGAGGTAGTCTTCGCTCATTTGGTTACATGCTTCAGTTATGGAAGCTTTCAGAGAAGCCAAACTTGCGTGTCGAGTAGAGCACACTTTGCTCTCAATTTCTGACCACACAGAGAAATCGAGATGATTCAAATCCGGTGAATTTGAAGACCAGTCTTCGTGCGCAATAAAATCCGGGAGCTCACGTTTGCACCACTGCTGCGTTGTCCTCGCCTTGTGTGCAGGCGCAGAGTCCTGCTGGAAGCACCACCTGTCATTACCGAAGTGTGCATCGGCCCAGGGTTTCAACACGTCCTCCAACATCGTTTTCTAGTGCTTGTCCTTGTTAATTTTGACGCGCCGGATTCGACAAAACTAATAGGGACTTGTCGTTTGAATAAATCGCACCCCAAACCATAACTGAAGCCAGATGTGGCGTTCCACAGACCAGCTTCCCGTCGCGGATAGCAGCTCCAACATTCTGTGAGAGAATGCCACCGTTTTGACGATTCACCGTGGGTTGCAGGATGGAGGCCTTCTCATCAGAAAAAACGATCGTGCGGTGCGTGCCACTCGCGAACCGCTTCAGCAAGTTCCTCCATCTATGAAGTCGCTGAGCTTTCATTCTCTCAGTTAGCATTCCAACACCTTGAATACGATATGGACACATATTAAGCTTCCTCCTGACGATGGTTCTAACACTGCTTGCAGAAATATTTAGTTCTTGAGCCATTTCTCGCATGGAACGGCGACGATCCGCTCGCGAACCTTCTTTATCGTTTCCGGAGTGATAGCAGTCAATTTCCTACCTCTTCCAGTCCTGTCTGTTGAACTTCCACGCTCCTTGTATTGTTTTATGGCATCATACACCGTTCTTCGAGGAACAATGAGAAAATTGTCGATAAAAACAGCGCTGCGACCAGAAAGCTGTAGACTGATGATGGCTGGTCGGATTTCGGATTTCGCATTGTCATTACCGCTCTGTGAGCAATCATGAGCTCAAAATTCGAATGCATTTGCGTATCGTAAACTGCATGCTTCTGCGAGCCGAGCCAAACACGGACATTCGAATGCAGGCGACAGGCCCTAGTGGCAGGAAGGCCTACGAACATTTTGTCACATCATGTGGTTGATGACGTTTAGGTGCTTTCGAGATAATGCTACGGCGTCCGTGGGAGCCGACGCGCACTCGCAAAGCCCGGCGAGTGTGAAAAGTATGCGAGGGTCCCTGATGCGAGGACGGCATCGGGGGACAACTGAGCTAGTCCGGAAGTCCCGTAACCTAGGCAAGACCGCGTAGCAACGTTGAATGTGGGTACGTTGAGGGGCCGCTTGTGCGAGTTGATTGAAGCACTGGAGCGAAGAAAGATAGACTTCTGTGCTGTGCAGGAGACGAGGTAATCCCGCTGCAAGTCGAGGGATATTGGCCGTGGCCTCAGGGCCGTTTTTTGCGGCAGTCCCAGGACCACCAGTGGTGTCGGTATGATCGTATTCGAACGTTTCGTGGTGCGATTGCAAGCGCTTCGATGACCGCTTGATGAAGATTGTTGCCGCCGTAGAAGAGCGACGATGTCACTTCTTTTCTGCGTATGCTCCGCAGACAAGCTGTTCCGAGCAAACCAAGGACGAGTTCTGGTCCCTGCCCCCTGAGAAGACAGCGAAAGTGCCGTCAGAAGATATGATTGTTGCGGCAGGTGACCTTACTGGTCACGTCGAAGAAATGAAAGACGGCTACAGTTGTCAAGGAGGGTTTGGATATGGGTCGCGCAACGCCGATGGTGAGCGTATACTTGAGTATGCAGACTCACACGACCTCACCATCGTGAATACCAAATTTCGAAAGCGTGACTCCCACCTCATCTCGTTTTATAGCGGGAACGCTAAAACGCAGATTGACTGTCCTTGTTAGACGTCGCGACCAAGGCCTTTTCACAGACGCGAAGACCGTGCCGTATGAGACGGTTGCCACGGAACACCTTCCACTGATCTGCTCGCTGAAGATCACGGTGTAAACATGCCGAGCGATGCGGGTCGGCTAGAATCAAATGGTGGCGACTGAATGAGAAGGAAGCGGCAGTTATTTCTCGCATTCGGTTGCCGACGGTGACAACTGTCGACGAAACCTGGAAAGATGCTACCGATACGATAATCCGGGCTGCACGCCTCGAACTCGGCACAACGAAGCCTGGACGACGCTGGGTCGACAAGCACGACAAGCAGGTATGGCTGTGGACTGATGATGTCAGAGAGAACGTCCGAGAAAAGAAACGGCTCTATCACGTATTCATCGGCGATAAAACAGTCCATAATTGGCGGAATTATCGAGAAGCGAAGAAAGCAGCAAAGAAAGCAGTGGCCGCTGCTAAACTGGCATAATACGCTGACGTAAGCGTGAAACGTGCGATGGTGAGCGTTATCTTTACCGACTTATGAAAGCTAGCTGTCGCCAAGCAGAAGACATCGAGAAGTTCTTTGGCATTAACGACGATTAACGACGACAACGGACGTCTTCTGATGGGTCGTATGAGGGCTGCGAAGCGATGGCACGACTACTTCGAGAAAATCTTGAATGTTGAATTTGAACACCCTGCTATTCCTTTTGCATCTCCTGTATACGGCTCCGTTCAGAAAATCACAGTGAACGAAACCGAAGCAGTTCTGAAGAAGATGAAGTCAGGCAAAGCCACTGGTCCGATGAGCTGCCAGCCGACCCACGGAAGTCGAAGGGCTGGTGCCCTGCTGACTGGCTGACAGAGTTTTTCAGTCAGATTGTTGCTGAGAAGAAAGTGTCCGAGAGCTGGCATCAAAGCACGACCATCCCGATTTGGAAGAAAAAGGGACTGACCTGCAGACTTCGCTAGTTACCGTCCAATTCACCTTCTTTCGCACACTACGAAAGCGAGTTGTCGAAGGACGTATCCGGGATGTCGTCCAGCTTTCCACGAATCCGTGTGGCTTCGTCTCTGGCTGTGGCACTGTTGATGCTAGACCGATGTTCGTCGCTTGCTAGAGAAGCACCGCGAGAGACGGAAACCGGTGCATTTTGCCTTCCTGGACTTGGAGAAGGCCTTCGACCGCGTTCCGCGAGAAGTTATATGGTACGCGTTGCGAGAACATGTTATTCCTGAAGAGCTTATTGGGTGGGTGCGCATTCTCTACTCTTGCCCAAGGAGTCGAGTGCGAGCGCTAGCGGACACCTCGATGGAATTTCCCGTCTCTGTAGGGGTGCATAAGGGATATGCGCTATCCCACGGCTCTTCATCGTCGTGATGGATGAAATATCACGAGGTGTCCAAATGGCGGCACCTTGGACGTTGCTGTATACTGACGACGTCATGCTTGCATGTGAAGACAAAACCGAACTCGAGCGACAGGCACAGGCGTGGTGCGATCGCTTGGCATTGTTCGGACTCAAGCTAAACGTCAAAAGGACGAAATACTTAACGACGGATGAGAGCACGGATCTATTAAGATCAGTGGTAGTGAGCTCTCACGAGTTACATCTTTCAAGTATCTTGGATCAACAGTCACGTCCGATGGCAGTCTAAAGTTGGAGGTGAACGCACGTGTGAGTGCAGCCTGGTCCAAATGGCGTTCGTTGACTGGGGTGCTTTGCGACAAGACAATACCTGAGTACCTCAAGTCAATGGTGTATAGAGCAGTCGTCCGCCCAGTAGCGACGTACGGTGCTGAGGGCTGGCCTGTGACGATGGAAATTGAAAGCCGCCTCAGTGTAATGGAGACGAAAATGCTAAGGTGGACGGCTGGAGTAACGCGATTGGACCGCGTTCGCAATGAAACCATGCGACAAAGGTTCGGTGTCGCCTCGATAGCTGACAAGTTGCGCGAAGCACGTCTACGATGGTATGGCCACGTCTTTCGCGCTAACGACGACACCGTGTGTAAGATTGGCCTGAATCTTGAAGGCCCTGGAAAACGGCCCAGAGGACGCCCAAAACAACGTTGGCTAGATACGTCGCACTTGGACTCAAAGACGGCTGGCGTGCACCCTAATCAAGCATTTGATCGGGAAAACTATGTATTATGGGGGAGGGCAAAAGTAATGAGACAAATTGAAAAAATTCTTCATCTCTTTATAACTCGATTACAGATCAACGATGCTGGAGAACGTGTTTGCCATTAAGGTCAATGACTTGCTGCCATCGTTCAGCCAACTTCCTGATTCCATCCTTCCAGAACTGCTTGGGCCTGGTGTTGATCAACTTCTCGATATGACTGTCAAGGAATTGCTAGGGTCTTGTGTCCCTTTCGACCAGGAGGTCGTGTAGGCTCAAGAAGTATGTAGTGGTAGTCACATAGAGAGATGCCTGGCGAATACGGTGGGTGAGGCATGTGAACGAAGCCCTGGTGGGAAAGCTTATTTATTTATTTATTATTATTATTTATTATGAGACGCGGGTTTGGGAATCACGCGTGAATAAAAAAAGACACAACAACAAACCATCTAGTCAAAACATAACCAATATCCTGAACTATTAGTGGAATCGGGAAAATAGAAAACGAGAAAACAGGAAACAATAGAGTAATGTTCTAGCGATCATCTGATCGAGAAGCACGATGGGCAAGTATTCTAAACTGAGCCAGAGATATGGTGAGAAGATTGGTTTTGGAAATGGAATCAAAGGCGGAGACAGTTCTATTAGCAAAAAACTTTGCCCTCAGCTGTGATTCCGCTGTGGCCACCCTAAACTTTATAGGTGCCCCCTTCGTTCTTAAGCAGACCGCTGTAAAGAAGTCACTAGCATTGATGTGGACCTTCCCCGTTACAATTTTGAAAGCCATGACTAAATCGAATTTAATTCTCCTCGACATCAGGGAAGGAAGACCCAATTGAATTCTCCTGTCTTTACCACTGGGAATCTCCTTGTAATTTAAACCGGTTGTTCTAAGTACCAACTTTCTAGTGAAATTGTTTTGAATACTTTCAATAGCGTCAACATCCTTCTTTTTGTAGGGTGAAAAAACGGTTGTGCCGTGCTCAGCTATTGGACAAACATAAGATTTGTAAGCCTGCAATAAGGTAGATGGATTTTTTGTCCTGAGGGCCTTGAACAGATTGTGTGTGCAAAACATGGCTCGAGAGACAAGCGATTTATAGTATAAGTCAAACTGCAGCTTGTCTGTAAATATGAAACCAAGTTCACGAATTTTGTCCACCTTCGTCAGATCTACATCGCCTAATTTGTAGAGTGTGCTCATATGCCTGCAACCCAAGGAAATAACTTTTGTTTTCTCAGGAGCTAGAGGTAGCTCCCATTTTTGAGACCATTTTTCAACTGCGTTAATACTAGCTTGAAGCGCATTTACATCCTCGGATGAGCAGATAGGTTTATAAATCTTTATGTCCTCAGCGAACATGATGCAACTTGTCCCATTTGCAGTAACAGACGCCGGAAGGTCGAACGTATAAATGGGGACAAAACTCCACCCTGTGGATCTCCACTGAAAGTTTGATAGATCGAGGAAAATTCAGATCCTACCCGAACCTGGTCTTTAATCCATTCTACAAGCCTAGGAAGAATTCCTACCTGTCTAAGCTTAGCAATGAGTTTGTATGTGGGAACTCTATCAAATGCTTTCGAAAAATATACGGCATCAACCTGTTTATTTTCATCGACAGCTTTAGCCCAGTCATTAAATGCAACCAAAACAGCCGTTTCAACTGATCTACCTTTACAGAAGCCATGTTGACTGCTAGGAATAATGTTGTACTTATCAAGATGCTCGAGTATGTGCTTTTTAACGATTTTTTCAAACGTTCTGACAAAAACTGAGGTGATAGTGACGGGTCTGTAATTCCTAGGATCTGAGTAAGGAGGTTTCTTTGGAATGGGTGTAACAAGAGAGTGCTTCCACTTCTTTGGGACCTTACCTCTCATGTAGCTTAAATTGAGTATGTGTTTTAATGGAGAAACAATCTCCGGAAGCACTTTTTTAATAAACGTTATAGGAATAAAATCCGGCGAAACGGAGCAAGAATTTGGCTATGTACTCAAAATATCTATTATTTCCTGTTTGTGAAACCAAACTGTTGAATTCATGCGGGGAAACGATTGATCTACACCTTCAATAGTGTTGGGTGACTTCGGTCCATTGTTGGCGAACACTTTTTGAAAAGCATTAGCAAAGATATCGGCTTTCTGCTTATCCGAAATAATAATATTGGATCCATCGTCGACTAAGCTACTACAACTGCGTCTGTTCTTAAGTCGTGAGTTAATGTAACGGAACAAGCCGAAGCTTCTTTTGCTATCCAGAATCTTACTTTCAACATGAGATTGATATTTAAAGAGGGCTTTCTCGGTTTTCTCACTGAAGGAATTGAACGCAGCCCATGACTCGGAATTGTTAACTGAAAGAGCTAATACCCAAAGTGATTCTCTACGAGCTATCATCCTTTCCAGGTATGGGGGTAGAATGAGGCCATTAGACTTTTTCTTTGTAATAGGAACAAATAGGTCTATAGTGTGCTGAAGTACCGCCAAAAACAGCTCGTAGGCGCCATTTACATTGTTTACTGAATTAAAGCACCCAATCCAGTCAACGCTAGCGAGGTACCCCTTGATAGTTTCATAGTTTGGAGCCCTAAAATCATTGACATAGAAATCCAACTTAATTGTCTTTGGAAAACTTAAGGAGAAGGAGACTGCTGCATGGTCGCTCGAGCCTATAGGTGCCATGGTATGAACCTCGCTTACAAGCTGCGACTGATTGGAAAACAAGAGATTCAAGAAGGAGCTACCCCTAGTGGGTGAGGTAACAAACTGCTGAAAGTTGTGAGAGATACACAGGTCGAGAAAACTCTTTGATAAGGAACTGAGATCGTGTGGCTCGTCAAACCACCTGATGTCGAGAAAATTAAAATCTCCCAAGA
Organism: Heligmosomoides polygyrus bakeri; assembly: GCA_947359475.1. Taxonomy (NCBI): domain Eukaryota; kingdom Metazoa; phylum Nematoda; class Chromadorea; order Rhabditida; family Heligmosomidae; genus Heligmosomoides; species Heligmosomoides polygyrus. The sequence continues at coordinate 66,424,464 of OX375868.1, read as the reverse complement.
GAAAAGTTGGCCCTTCATGAACACAGAAGTCACTTATGACCTTAAACAAGATGTAGGAGCTACTCGAGTTGCAATGAGGAGCACGGTAAACAAGAATAAACCTGAGATTTACCGAGAACGTGTTATTAGAAAACGCATCACAAACGAGGACTTCGTAAGATTGTTTCACTGACTCTTGAAAAACCACATTATAGAGCAAAGTCTTTCGCAGTAATAAAACGAGACAGCCTCCCTTATTTGAAGTTCTGTCACATCTTAAGGTTGTATAGATCGCAGCTCCAGAACCTAGCAAAGGCTCAATCTCATTTTTTGAGTTGAGCCACGATTCTGTTACAAAAGCTATGTCATGCTGGTGCTTCGCAAGAGCTGCAGCTAGCCCATCGCGGTTCTTTACTAGGGAACGCACGTTACAAAACAAACAACGAATAGAACCTAGCTGCCTAGGATACGTCACAGGTTTCCCTGTTTCTAAAACAGGTACCGCAGGTGTGGTGTTATTAGCACCGGATAAATTCGTGGCATTAGATGACGTAGTGACACCAGAAATCGCAATTTTGCGCGCTTCTCTTCTACGGACTCTCTCCTCTCTAGAAAGAGAAGGCCTAATGAAGACCCCTTTCTGAGGAAAAAATCTGAGACGAGGTGCGCGCCTAACCATCTCCTGTTGCAAACGACTAGTGGGCCGAACCACCTTAAGAAGACGACGGTAGTCAGGATGTGGTCTGCCCAAACGATAAACAGTTACTGGGACACATAGAATGCCTAGAAAATCCAAAACACCGACTGTACAATTCAAATCATGAATAGCTCTCTGAACAGAACTGGGGGAGTTGGACTCAGCTAAACCAGAAATAACCACTGAGCGCTTACCGTCAGGATAATCATCTTCAGGTGTTGGAGGAGCACGATCCTGAAAAGCAGCTGGATCCGAAGAGGCGGGCGCATCGATTTTCTTCTGTTGGCTTGCATTGATCTCCTTGAGGCGAATGTTTTCGCTGAGAAGATCGCTGAATCGTTGATTGATCTCAGAAACTTCCCGTCTTGTTTCTAATAACAACTCGATTAGAAACTTCATGTAGGTAGGCAGACTTTCCTCTTGAATAATGGTACGAAGGCGCTGACTGGACTCGCAGCTCTGGGCCGGCGATCCCTCACAACGTTTCCTCTTAGCTGGAACGATCGAACAGGCGAATACGACAGTTTGGGTAGATCAGCCAAAAGCCAACGGTCGACAGAATCGATGGATAGGAATACTAATCGGCAGAACCGGAACGGTGAGAGTAGCAGTAATTAATAGACGACTATATCCGAGACTGAATAGCCGCTAGTTGCCGGAAACTCTTGTGCTGACGAACTGGAAGTGACTCTCTATGGAATGTGGGTCGCTGATTGTTTGGGATCAGAGCAGAGCGCGCCCACAACCGACCGAACAGTACGGCAGCGGTCGATGAGAATGACCGCGGTTACGTGTTCCCGATGGTGCGGCGTTGTCGAAGAGGAGGACCTTCTTGAAGCCCTGCGACTGAATAAGTTCAAGTCGCAGGTCCATCTCTTCTATTTCGTTTGCCATGGCCTTGGAGTCCATTGTCGTGCTTTTAATAAACAGCTTCCAGTAGGCCGGTCCATGGGCGCAGACGCAAAAGCTCTGAAGGTGCTTCTCGCCATGAACATCTCGCCGAAGGAAGGTCGGTAACGGGTCAACAGGCCTCACCCAGACTGGCTGCATGGCACGGTTAAGGTAGAAGACATACTTCTCATCCTGCGTGAAGACTGAGTCCAGGCTGTATATATGTATATATATATATATATATATATATGTATATATAGGCTTTTTCATAAAGTACAACTGTGCTTCTTGCAGGTTAAGCTCTATAAGATACTTAGACTTTTCGCCAAAGGAAATTTCGGCAAAATTTTCTCCGATATTTTTTGGTTTAACTGCCTTGCACCGACGTCATTGGAGCAACAAAATTGGACGTTCATGAAAATGATCGTAACTCCCATTTATTTATTTTCTGAAACTGGAGAACATTTGCTTCCTTAGCGCATAGAAGCCGATTTTCAAAACGGCGGTCTTCATTCGGGGCGGGGGTTCGATTTCTGGTCAAATTTTGCCGAAACAATCAAAAAGCTGACCGAGTTATGATAATTTTTGTGAAATCCTTCCAATGACGTCGGCGCAGGATCGACCAGAGCCTCTGGTCACGACTTCGCAGAAACGATCACAACTTAGTTTTTCGAAACTGTAACGGTTTTTTAGAACACAGAAAAATGCTTTCTAACCATATATTAACCAATAAAAAAAAGACTTCAAAAAGTCCTTTATAAGGGCGGAGGAGAGTTCGATTTCCAGCAAGCTTTTCCGCAACAATCGACCAGAAATCAAGACCTTTTTTGTGATAAGAAATCATTTTTCTTCCTTAAAAACACTTACTTTTTCAAATTTCGAAAAAAAACGAATTATGATCACTTACACAAAATAGCTTTTTTTCGGTCAAAGATCAAGCCCTATCCGCCTCACATAAAACCTTATTTTTAACAGCTGTTTTCTTACATGATAAGCATTCCTTCTATTTTTTCAATAGTCGGAGCTTTTTTAAAATTTATAAATTTTACAGAGTTATGGTCATTTTCATGAACGCCGAATTTTGTCCCTCCAATGACGTCTGTGCCATATCGAGAAAGGGTCGAATCAATCTCTTCGTTTCAAAAAACTATGATTTTTACAATGTGCATTGGTGAAAACTTAAAGCTATTGTGGCAAAACTTCAACAACTTTATAAAAAATTAAGTTTTTATAGGGAAATAAAAATTACATTTTGTTTAAAGTGCAACAAAGCAATTATTTGGAGCACTCAAATCCGAGATCACGCCATCAAGAGCCTACCATGATTTTTATTTGATTGTTTGTTGTTCGTATCTAACGTTCAGGGCAAGATTCATCAACGACTTACAGCATTTTAGCAGAGAAAATACAGCCGGTATTCCTGATAGCGCGGCAAATTGTTTCACCAGATCGCTTGATAAGCCGCGCTATCAGGGAATTCGGCTGTATTTTCATTGTTAAATTGCTGTAAGTCGTTGACGAATCCAGACCCAGCTTGATTTTAAAAACGTTAAGCTTGTATAGAAGAGTATCCAATTTGACATAAAAATGATATAGCTGTGTTTGTCCTTGATAAACGAAGTCTTATTTAGGAGCTGTGTCGTATGTTAGTCGATTGTTCCTTTGACGCTCATCATAAGAGGATATCACTGAACTGGTGGGCCGATCTTTCTTTTCAACCACTCACGTTTAAGCATATACAAGACTATGGGCTAGAATGAGCGCTCGAGCTGTTTTCAACAAGAAAGTCGTCTCATCTCACGTGTTACTCCCACGCAGTTGTTGAGCGGACTGCTCTGCTCTGTTTATTCACCAACGCTATTTCCCCTTCGGTGAGCTGGACCAGCTGCTTCGTTGATGAAGTGAGGAACCTTGTGGCAGGCTCCGTGTTGGATGCAAACCATCCGAACAGGTAAATCCGGAGTTTTCTGCTGCCTAGCGCACGACGTCCCGTCTTTATTAATCCAGGCTCCATCGAGTGGATTTCCTGATCAACTAACATTATGATGCCTTCAAAGCTCTAATCACAGAAAACGAGCAGAACCACGATGACTGACGATGAAGGGAGGAATGTGGATCGTACGAAAGTACAAGCGCGCTGGAGCAATTTCAAACAGATAAGAAAACTCCGATTTTTGAGAATCCTTATAAATCATATTTTCAAAAGGAGTCATCTTTATCTTTATTCAGGACGTCACGATGACTACATCACGTACTATTTTAAAAAGTAACTTAACGAAAAGCAAAAGAAGTATCAAATACAACAGTGGACCCTAATGTCCAGAAAAAAACATGAAGCTAAAAAAATGCATCTTAAAAGATTAGACAGTGCAAGAGGAAACAACTGCAATAAATGTGTGAACTCTACCTTGTGATCTGCCTACGGAAAAGATGAGACCTAAGTTGATTCAACGTCATATTGAGTATGTGGTCCTTCATCAACATCCTGAAGGGTGCAAACGTCCGATGAGAGAATGCATCGTTTTGGCCAAGAACCGAGAATTGCAGGAACGAGTGAGATCAAAGAAAAGGTAAAGAACGTTTTCCAGAAGATGTTGGTCTCATGAATATTTTGTCTCACGTTAATGAAGAAGAGAGACACCGTTCTGTTGTCATCTCCTGCTCAAATCCTAAGTCGACTGAGCGCGCCACTCATGACTTGGAATTTGTTAAAAATGTTATTAATCGTCTTGATGTGGAGAGTATCCCCCAAATAACATACCGACTTAGGAAGCCTCTAGAGGGGCGACCTCAGCTTTTGAAGGTTTTACCTAACACATTTTATCAATCTCTAGTCCTTAGAAGAGCTTTTCGATTACGTACTTTTACCTCAAGGGAGTCTATGTTAGGCTTTCCTTAACTAAAGAAGAGAGAGAACGAAATCGTCAACTTGTTCGGCTAGCACGTCGGAATGCTCATAATGCGACTAATCTCAGCAATCTAATTGGCCCACTGAACATGTCTCCAGTACTAATGGGCTGTCTTTCGGTACCAATGCCTGATCTAAATTGCCTGAATTGCAATATAAGCTTCATTCAAAAGAGCATTGCGCCACTCAAGTTCGCAATCAAAGGTCTGAATTGTGATGTAATCGTTAGCACAGAGTCCTACCTGGATGACTTAATTGATCCTGCACCAAGTCTAGGCGATCTTCTTCAAGATTTCAGCTATGCTATGTAGATGTGGCAGAGTACATAAAATAGGTGGTGGTGTTCTAATTCTACTTAGGCGTTCTATAGTAATTGAGAAAGTATGGTGTGAATCAGTTCCAGATGCTTTCGAAATTTTCTGCTGTGATTTGATCATTATGCAATACAGCTTAAGGCTAGTTGCTATTTATAGAAATCCTAGTTTATACATGTGCAGCGTAGCACTGTTAATGAAGGTACTTGTTGTGTAGTGAGTGATACTGGAGTATTACTTATCAAGCTACATATAGCGATCGTGGGCGGCATAGGTGGTTCGGTCACGTTAAGCTTTCCACCAGAGTGTATTCTTTGCATCATACTCCCGCCCAAGGACCTAACATCACACTGTGTCATATTAGATGACCTCAATTTGCCGGATATAGATTTGTCAAAGTGTTATCCAGCCCCTATGCCGTCTCAATGTTTTTCGATATGTGCAAATCATACAAGCTATTATAAATGAAGAAGTTCTGACACCAACTCGTTATGGTTATGTACTCGATCTTGTTCTCAGTAGTCATCCAAAACTGGTAAAAAACGTAGCTATTATATTAAGGATAAGTTCCAGTGATTACTCAAGTATCTCCTTTAATCTCCAAGGTCTTGTAAATAGTTCGGCATACCTACTAGGAAAGGCTTTTCATAAAGCCAATTTCGAACTGGTATGCCAATTTATGTGCTCGCTTTGTCGTCTGAAGAATATCTCTTAATTAGCGCACATTGTTCTTGGCTATTCTTCACGATTGCATTGAACAGTTCGTTCCATAGGAAATGCTGCCAAGTAGCTTTTGCAAGTTTCCTCCTAATTTATTCAGACTTTTTAAACTAAGGCAAAGGACTTGGCTGGAAGATCAAAATAACTCTAGCCCGGATAATTTTGGTAATTTCGAATCTGTGAACAAGAAGTTTTATCGAATATTGAATCGATACAATAAGTATAACGAAGCGAAATTTTTGAGAATGCTGAAAATCCATCTCTTTACAGGTTGGTGAATTCCGTCCTGAAGCGGTCTGAGCAAATTCCTTCAGTGAAGGATGCTGTTGGAGTTTCAGCTGTAACTGACCTATCCAAAGCTTCTGTGCTTGCGAAGTTTTTGCAAAAGTCTTTTCGGAATGCCACATTGATAAAAGAGTCATCCACTTCCGCAAGCTCTTCCTTCTCTATAGAAAGTTCGATTTGTTCTACAAAGAGGAAATTCATAACGCATCATGTACTTTACCAGCGGCATAAACCGTTACCCAAATCACGTGCCATCTTACTTTATCCGGAAGGCTGCTATTGTAATAGCTTGCGCACATGAGCCCATATTTAGTGTCAGCTGTACGTCAGGAGAAGTGCCTTCCCGTTGGAAACACGCATTTGTTACACCTAGTCAAAGAAAGCATCCCGCCCTCTTGCATCTAATTACCGTCCCATCAGTTTTTGCTAAATGGTGATGTTAGATGATGCTATCGACGCTTAATTACTGGACACAAGCGCTTGATCAGAAAATGGATGTGGACGTTGTCTATTTTGATTTTATAAAAGCGTTCGACAAGGCCCCTTAAGTTAGGCTGATTAACTAATTTAAAGAAATAGGAGCCCACCTCAAGGCAACTGAGTGGATAAGAAATTTCGGATCTATCCTAGTCCGGGGAGGGCCACATAAATAAAAAGTATTATATGTAACAAATCCACTTGAGACTTACCGAGCGGCTCCTACAGAACAACATAGGACCCTAAACAAGAAAAGCCACAAAGAAGAAGTCGTAAAATTACATTTGTTGCGGTTGTAAGCCGGCAAAGTTGCCCTCCTCACCATGTTGGATCCTGGTTATAACATGTCAGGCGGCGGTCAGCACGCGGCATGCGGCTTCATGCGCCCTCCTCACCATGTTAGATCCTGGTTCTAACATGTCAGCCGGTGGTCAGCACGCGGCATGCCTCCATTCCGTCGCTCTTTGCCCGCCGAGACGGTTGTAAACCGCGGCGATTTTTCATTTTTTGTTTGTTCGTTCGTTTTTGGTTTCTTTTTGGTTCCAACTCGCTCTCTTCTCCAACTCGGTAAGTCTCAATTCGTTTTGTTACTTACCTTCTAGTTATGTGGCCCCCCGGATTAGAATAGATCCGAAATTTCATATCTGGGAGGACTTTCCAGTTTAGAAATAATGAATTATTCTTATGATCGCTACCGGTCACCAGTGGTTTTCTCACGGTAGAGTTTTATCTCTAGTTCTGTTTTCTATTAAAACTACGGAAACTCTCTCGTAGGTGAATTAATACGAACTTGCATTTAAAATGTTTGCGGATGATATAAAACTTTATAAGAACATTACAGTACCGCACATATGATTTGATCAATTGCCGAAAAGAACGCTTTGGAGCTTTCCAAAGAGGCTTTTTTAAAATAACTTTTTTAAATCAAGCACTTGTAAAAATAAACATATATTTGACTCAACATCTCGAGCTCTATCTTTTGGCATATAAATCAGTAGAGTTGAACAATGCATATTTATTTATTTATTTATTTATTTCGTGGCGTGAATCACATCGGAAATGCACGCATAAAATAAGGTATAAACAAACGAACGGAACAAATAAACCCAACTGCAAGGAATCAAAAACATGCAAGTGAGAACGGAATAACCTAAGAAAGTTTACTTCGAATGAGCAAATGCTTAAAATGAGAGACAGACATAGAAAGAAAATCTTCATTATCACCGATGAGAAGGTTTAGCTCCCTAAGGTATCTGTAAGTGAGGAAGTTAGACCTAACCTTCGACCTTGCAACCGCTGTATACAATCTGAGTCTACCTGCTCTGTTAATCGTAAGTGGTACTCCAAAAAACTCCACAGGATCTACAGACAGTTTCCTGGTGAGGATTTTGAACAACATAATTAGGTCTGCTCTTTTTCTTCTTCTGCTCAAACTGGGTATGCCGAGCAGCTTAGCCCGCGTGGAACCGTTAGGGATGTCTTCGTAACCCATTTTGTAGCACCTCATGAACAACTTACGTGTGAAGTTATTCTGAACACTTTCGAGAAAGTCGGTGTCTTTTTTTTGACAAGGGTTAAAAATAGAACTACCAAACTCCATAATTGGTCTTACGTAGCACTTATAGGCACGCAGGAGAGCACCCGGATCATCTGTTTTTAGTACCTTGAATAAATTGTAAGTCCGGAAGCTAGCCTTTTTTACAAGTAATTTGTAATATAGGTCGAATCTGAGCTCGCTCGTTATAAGGAAGCCTAAGTCTCTAACATCAGAAACTTGCTTCAAGTCCACGCCATTGAGTCTGTAGAGTGGAGAGTAGGTTTGGTGCCTTGATTGTATTACAAGGCATTGCGTCTTTTCAGCAGCAAGTGGAAGATCCCAGTCTTCTGCCCACTCGCCAACGAAATCAATAGCAGCTTGAACCTCACGAGAGCTGTCGGCTTTGTCCACTTTTTTGTAGATTTTCACGTCGTCAGCGTACATTTTGCACGTCACACCGAACCTAGAGACAGAATCAGGCAGCTCATAGGTATACAGGAGGAAAAGCAGCGGCGACAATACTCCTCCTTGAGGAACTCCACTAGTCGCCGAAAAAACCGAAGAGTAGCTACCCTCCACTCTAACCTGGTATGTTCTACCTAAAAGGAAACTCCTTATCCACGCTACAATCATCGGATGTATACCAACTGTTTTCATTTTGAATACTAATTTTTCTACAGGAACCTTATCGAAGGCCTTGGAAAAATCAAAGTAGACGACGTCCACTCGGTTTTTGCTTTCCAGAGCTTTGGTCCAGTCATTTAAGGAAGTAAGAACTGCAGTCTCAACCGAACGCTGCTTCAGGAATCCGAACTGTTCCTTAGAGATGATACTATGTTCTAACATGTGCTCCAAAATATGCTTTTTCAGAATTTTTTCAAATGTTCTTGCAAAAATTGATGTTATACTTACGGGACGATAATTTCCTGGGTCACTGAATGGAGGTTTTTTGGGGATAGGGGTAATAAACGCATGTCTCCATTTACGAGGAACATCGGCTGTCATATAGCTCATGTTGTAAATTTGTTCCAGAGCGTAAGCTATACAACCGACTACATTTTTAACAAAAAGTAGAGGAAGGAAGTCGGGTGAAATTGAAGAAGACTTAGGCCACTTGGATAAGACTTCAACAATTTCATCTTTATCAAACCATAGCGAAGGCCTCATCCGAGGAAAACTGGGTAGATTACCACCTTTAGTAGAGGTAGAAAAAGGACTAGTTTCTGAAGACTTCCTGAAAACTTTTTGAAATGTGTTTGCTAGCAGCTTTGCTTTCTCAGGAGCCGACGATACTAAAGTACCATCCCCATCTACTAGGTTTGGGATAGCTCTGTTTTCTCCAGAACGAGATTTGATATATCTATAGAAGGCCGATTTGTCTTTCGAATAGATATTTTTTCTTTCTACATAAAGATTGTATCGAGAAAACGCTTTATCTACCTTTTTACTGAAGCATCCATAGTATGCCCAATCTCCTTCACTACCTGAGGTAGTGGCTGCGTTCCACAGAGAGTTCTGGCGGTTTATCATTCTTCTAAGATACTCTGGAAGACGCATTTTTTGTGGATCGAGTTTCCTCTTAGGTACATATAGTTCAATGACGTGATGAAGGACATGCAGCAATAATTCATACATTTGATCGGCCGTGCTCACATTTCTAAAGCTACCTATCCAGTCAACATCGGCAAGATGTTCTCGTATTTTGTCATAGTTTGCTGCCTTGAAATCTCTAATCCACCGGACATTTCCTGCACTGTGGCCCATTTTGTCCACTTAAAAGATATTGTGGCATGATCACTGTTGCCTAACGGTGGGCCGACGTTTAAGTCGTGGACCAGATTAGTGGAGTTACATAGCACAAGATCTAATAAGGAGTTACCTCTAGTGGGCTTGTTCACCAGCTGTTGGAAATTGTGGGCATCAAACATATCCTGAAAAGATTTCAAAATATTGTCGATAAAGTCGGTTCCTATATTTGGTAAGTTGAAGTCCCCTAAAAGTACGCATGAAGCTCTACACACGCAGTAGTCGCTGATTGCTTTAATTAGGTTTACAGATTGCCTGACACTGCAAGAAGGAGCTCTATACACAGCTATGAAGCGGAGAACGTTTGCACCTTCACCAATGTCACATATCAAAATTTCATAAGAATCCTTGACAGATTCATGAAAAATCATGTTATATGAGATGTGGCTCTTCAAAATCAAGGCAACGCCTCCGCCTTTTTGTCCTTTCGATCACACGTAACGCCCACGTACTGACTGCCGGCAATACCTAGAAGAGGACTTAGTTCGTTTATCGGGGAAAGCCAGGTCTCCGTTAAGACAATGACGTCATGATTATTACGACAGAGTTCAAGAACTAACGAATTACTGTTTTTGACTAAAGATCTGATATTAGTCAGAAGACATAAAGTTGACGGTCCAATATTCCTGGGAGAGCTCAACAGTTTCCCGAGAAACTGTTTGGCTCAGATGAGAGGGTTGCGTTGGTAAGGTCTAGGCAAGGAGGTTGAGACTGTGATTCCGCCCGCACCGATAAAGCGCCAGCTGAACCACCGCTCTTCCTCATATTTGTTAGACGCTCTTCTCGCCTACGAACTCGCTCCTCCCTTGTTAGTGATGGGCGCAGGAATACGCCCTTTTGGGGAGGAAAGAACCGTAGACGAGGAGCTCTCCTAACCGCCTCACTCTGAAACCTACTCGAAGGGAGCACAACCTTAATTAGCCTCGGCCTGCCCTGTGCTGGCCTACCCATGCGGTACACTGCTGTCGGTATGCACTCGACGTCCAGAAAATCGAGAATTTGCCTAACACAGGCCGTGTCATAGACAATCTTTGCGGAAGCAGTGCTAGAAGAAGATTCTGGAACATTCGAAAGAACAATTGAGCGTTTAAGCTCTGTATCCATTTCCCGTGAGAGAGAGTTACTAATGTTAGTTGAAGTCAGCCTAGTGCTTTGGCTACTCTCAAGTGGTACCGTAGAATCATGAATTTTTTGTCTAAGAGATAAATTCTCCTCCCTCAATTTCTGGATTTCCGTCAGCAGGTCCATATTCCGTTGGCTCATTTCCTTGATCTCCGCTCGGGTCTCCATAAGCAGTTCGAAGAGAAGCCGGATATAATTTGGAACCTTTTCTTTCTCTATGGTGTCCTGTAGACGATCAACTGCTGGCTTCGCGTCACTCGGGTTGACTCTGCTGGAGGACCTAGTGGCCCTCCTCTCTGCAATGTTCGAAACACGAGCAGACGGCATCGTATTGATCAGCACAGGACGAGATCGATCCGAGAATGCAAACACCGACTTCGACTTATTACCTGTTATGGTGGCGTTTCACAGAAATCTCAGAACCCGCCACAAGGTAGTTCACAGGTAGGGCTGCTTGTCACGGTAGAATCAGGAAGCTTGTAGCCGAATGTGGAGGAATCGGTGAGGATGGTTGACAGACCACACCAAACCGACCGCTCAGCAGGAGGCAGTGACAGATGATCATATAGGCCGGACATAATCAATCGAGTGGGCACAACTGCCTGTAGAGTGAGCGTTTGGGGAGTTTTATCAGAATTTCCCAGCTGCCCTACTCAGGAACTGCTCCAAGAATCTCCAGCTTACCCTTGGAGTGCGCTCCGAACAATGCACACAGAATCGAGCCTATCAATCGAGTGGGGCAACCGCCCGCAAATTGTACGCGCGGGCGTGTTCGGAGCGCAACACCGCTGTCAAGTTCGAATCGTTTCAGCTGCAGCTTGTGGGTCTTGTGGGCAGTAAAACGATCTCTAGTAGTACACTAAAGTAGAATGCGATAGCTCAGTAACAGGCAATGTTACAAGGCTGCGAATTTGCATGTGAGGCTTGTGTGACGCATTTTCTTGCGATTTCGGTGGACCGTTGCGCGAAGACGCGTCAAGCTAACTGCGTTAAAATTCGTAGACAACCAGGGCGCCCAAGGTACTTTACGCTGACGTGTTCAAAACTCCTCAGCTGCCTAAACTGCCATAGCCTCAGCTGACAGTTTAAAGCGGCAGAAGATAGCGGTTACAGTTTCATGCGCTCTTACTCTCCCAGGTTTGAGTTGTCGGCACTCGCAATGGTGTCTTTCTGTTCAGCATGAAAAGCGCTATCGAATGTTGTCAGTTTCGACCAGTTATAGAAAAGTCGATTTTTTGACAGTTTTGCATCGAGGACGAGGCCGCTCGAGGCCGCGGCAGACAGGCGATGACGTCATCGAAAGTTGATATCTTCGAATCGGGCCATGCTTGATACCATTCGGTAGAGCGTTTCATGCTGTACTGAATGATGTTATTGGGGGTAGAAAAAGCTGTATTCTTGGCGAGTAAGAGCGAGGAGAACATAGACCGTTGTTGTGCGAAATTGCACGCGCGGGCGTGTTCTAAGCGCGATAACTCTGCCTTTCTGATTGAAATCAGCGGCTTTTGAAGGCAGCTAAATGTTCTAGTAGTGCGATGAAACATGGTAATATATCTTATGATTGTACAAAGTTACAGCGTGCGAAGATGCAGGTTAGCCTTGTGCGACACAATTTTTTCCAAACTGAACTCGACTCTTGCGGAAAGACGCAGCGAGCTAACGGTCTTAAAATGCGTGGGCAAGTAGATCAGTTGAGATGCTTTACGATGAAGTGCTCAAAACTTCCCAGCTGCTTAAACTGCCTTAAGGCCCCCGCAGACTTCTGCGGCCAGCGGCGGACGGCGAAATCGATTAGTCACGCCTCTCAACGGCGGCTGCTGGGCGGCCAGCGGCACCGCTCAGCGGAAACGGCGAGGTATTGTAGTCTTTCTAGTCGGGACCAACTGGTGACGCGCCCGTTTCCTCTCTGGATCCCTGTCGCGAAAGGGCAGAGCGCAGACAGACTCTCCCGGCGCCGCTGGAGCGAGTGATTCGAATCATTTTCGGCGGTGCCGCTCAGCGGCGCCGCTGGCGACGAGCCTGCAGCGCCCTTACCCGTCCATATTTGACCCTTCGACACTTGCAATAACACCTTTAGCTTCAACACGAAAAGCTCTATCGAATGATGTCAATCTCGACTTGAGGACGGGGGCGCTCTAGGCCGAACCCGCGCGGACGATGACGACATCGAAAATCGATATTTACGAAATTTGCCAACTTTCTTGTCCAAAATCATTTAGGGGTTATTTAGGGCGCTGATCACGGATTGGCGTTGATTTTGATAGCGCTTTTCATGCTGAACAGAAAGACACCATTGCGAGTGCAGACAACTCAAACCTGGGAGAGTAAGAGCGCAACAAACTGTAACCGCTATCTTCCGCCGCTTTAAACTGTCAGCTGAGGCTAAGGCAGTTTAGGCAGCTGAGGAGTTCTCAACCAAGGCGCCCAAGGTGCTTTACGTCAGCGTAAAGCACCTTGGGCGCCCTGGTTGTCTGCGAATTTTAAGGCAGTTAGATTGACGCGTCTTCGCGCAACGATCACCGAAATCGCAAAAAAAAATGCAACACATAAGCCTCATATGCATATTCGCAGTCCTGTAACATTGCCTGTTCCTACGCTACCCCATTCTACTTTAATGTACTACTAGAGACCGTTTTACTGCCCACAAGACCCACAGGTTGCAGCCGAAACTATTCGAACTTGACAGAGGTATTGCGCTCCTAACACGCCCGCGCTTGCAATTTGCGGGCTGTCGCCCCACTCGATTGATAGGTTCCATCCTATATGCGTTGTTCACGGCGCACTCCAAGGGTAGGCTGGACAGTCTTAGAGCAATTCCTGAGTAGGGTGGCCGGGAATTTCCGATAAAACTCCCCAAACGCTCACTCTACAGGCTGTTGCGCCCACTCGATTTATATCAGGCCAATATGCATTGTTCAGCTACACTGATTTATATGTCAAAAGATAGAGCTCCAGCTGCTGAGTTCAAATATATGTTTCTTTTCACAAGTGCTTGATTTTAAAAAAGTTATTTAACGAAGCCGCTTTGGAACGCTCCGAAGCATTCTTTTCGGCAATTGACCAAATCATATGCGCGGTACTGTACTGGTAAGGAAGGCCATACTGCCCTCTAATCTCCAATAAATGCTATTGTTGATTGGTCAGTAAAGTGGAAGCTGCGACTGTTGGTTCTAAAATCACAGGTACTTCATCTCGGACAGCAGCACAATAGGAGTAACTATCACATGGAAAAGCTAGCAGTTAACAATGGTGAGAGTTTGTGTTTTCTTAGGCGCATAACTTTCCTTTAAAAAACACTATAAACTCACAGCAAAGAAGGCTTATAGAGTTGTATGCAGTATATTTAAGGCAATACGAACAGATTCAGTTGTTCATTTATTGCTAGTATATAAGTCGAGGGCGCGTGGAGCGCAGTCGGAGGTGGCGCCAGCTGTCGCCTGCACCCGATACCAGGTTCCTGGTTCGGATTTCCCGCCCAGGCCAACCAAGCCTTCCATCCCTCCTGGGTCGGTGAATTGGTACCAGAAGTGTCTGGGAAGGATGAAGCGCTGACTTGTTCATCGGCTGGCCACCGCAAGTCATTGTATGGCCAAATACGCATTCAACTCGCCTCCACGACATCCCGTAGAAGTAGAGTGCGTGGCGCATCCCAAGGGGATTAAATAACGCCGTCCTTTATTCTTTATCCTTTATATAAATCGTATGGTAGACCTATATTAGAGTACGGCGCCACTATATTCAGTCCTAAGTGTAAGCGAGAAATTGCTAGGCTTGAATCTGTAGAAAGACAGCTTTACTAGGAAACTATGGATAAGAGTTTATGGTTTCGACTATCAGATCGATGTTGTCTTATTGAGCTGGTAGCAAAAGTTGTTATCACATTTATTCGACTCGGCTTAGGTTTCGGCGACCTCGCTTTCGTCAGAGCCTGAAAAAGTCGAAAAACACTTATGAAACTGTCCTCCCAAACACCATTGTTCACCAACGTTGCAAGGGAAGGCGCTTTGCAGGCCGTGTCTGAAATTCTCACTGAGCGTCAAACGTGTGTAAACCTGTACGGTCTCAGTGTGTCTCAGGTTATGACACTGGTCAATGAATGCCTTATGTGCAACGTATGTTGTGAATACACAACTAAATAACTCCATATGTAAATCGATGCTCGATTGATACGTATGAGGGCCTTCGACGGTCAATATTAGATAAGAATAAACCAAATAAGCTCCCATAAGAATGACCCGCAAGTAGGTGAATAAGATAATGCACAAATACTACACTCTAGCCGCGGTACACCCTTTTAAGTCTAGCGGTTATCAACCTGAGCTGAGCAATATATGTCATGCTTCTATGCTCCTCCCCTAGAAATTCCCAACATAAACTGCTGTGAATTATGGTTTGGGTTGTGCTCTGATAGTTGTAAAGTAATAAACACTTATTACAATTCGCTACAGACGCATCCGTTGGCGAACCACCAAATTGGTGCATCGACCGTGGTTTCAAACCCACGCTAAATTGCCTCTGCGCTAGCTCTCCCAGTGAGAGACAGACGGCAAATAAGAGCTCTACTAAGCGTTCCTTCAGGGAACCAGGAGATCTTAGAAGACTTCCCCCGGCGTTCTCTTCAGGAGAACCCAGGAAGCAATCAACCTTTTTTTCCACCGCTAGGGAAACAGGTTTTCTCTTTTAAAAGAATTCCATAAGCGTTCCTTCAGGGAACCAGGAAATCTTTTCAAGTCTTCCTACGGCTTCTCTTCAGGAGAATCCAGGAAGCGATTGAATTTTGTTTCCACCGCTAGGGAAACAAATTCATCAAAAAAGAATTCCATAAGCGTTCCTTCAGGGAACCAGGAAATCTTTTCAAGTCTTCCTACGGCTTCTCTTCAGGGGAATCCAGGAAGCGATTGAATTTTGTTTCCACCGCTAGGGAAACAGGTTTCTCTTTAAAAAGAATTCCATAAGCGTTCCTTCAGGGAACCAGGAAATCTTTTCAAGTCTTCCTACGGCTTCTCTTCAGGAGAATCCAGGAAGCGATTGAATTTTGTTTCCACCGCTAGGGAAACAAATTCGTCAAAAAAGAACTCCATTAAGCGTTCCTTCAGGGAACCAGGGGTACTTTGAAAGCCTTCCTTTAGCTTTCCCTCGCGAGAAACCAGGAAGCAAATAAATTCTTTTTTCCATTATTGAAAAAAAAGATAAAAAACGACAGTTTTCATTGGTTATACCTCACCTGAGGAGCCGAGAGAACTTAGCGAAACGTTCGCCAACTGCGCCTACCCCACCTGAGGAAGCCAGAAGAGCAGCGAAAAGTCCCGCGTGGCAGGAAGAGATTCTACTTCGGACCTAACGAAGTAAAATTCAAAGTTTACTGATAAACTTTGGGACGACGCGCCAGAAGCAACAAAGATGGCCGAAATTCAAGTTTACAAAACAAAACTAACGAATGCTTGCGAACTTATCAAGTCAAGCGAGGCAGAAGTCAATCGTCTGGACCAGCCATTCGCGTTCCCAGAAGAAAGGAAGGATTGTGAAGCATACATAAGGGAAAAGTCGGCACAGCTGAACCACCTGATGAGAACGGTGTTGGGCAACAAGCAGTACCACGACTACTGCTTAAAGGAAGCTATAGAAATAATAAATTCACGTCCTGATGAGAAAAAACGTGAAAAGCTCATGACGGATTTAAACGAGCACTTGCAAGCAGAGTCAAACGAACTTGACATTACGGTCATCCGCTGGCAGAACAAAGTGGACTTCAGAAAGGATGAACTGTCCCAGCAAACAGTTTTAATTGCCAGCTGTCAGGAAGGCAGCAACCGTACTGTCACTGGCAACAGTGGCAGTCATTGCACATCGACAAATGGGGTCGCACCTTCGCAGGAACGCAGTGCCACACTCAGGCGTCCACTTCTTGAAGTTCCAACATTCACTGGGAGCTTCAGAGATTTCTCCACATTCTGGTCTGTCTTTGAGTCGCTTATACATAACGACGTAGATCTAAGCGACCAAGAGAAATTCCTGTTCTTGAAGCAGGCTCTTAAAGGGAAAGCCGCAGCTTCCATAAGTTCTTCTTCTTCTTCTTCTTCAGCGTCTGTCCCGCTTAGTAGCGGGGTCCGCTATTCTAGTGTCATGACGCCACCTCTCCCGATCCAGCGCTAGATCAGGGTGGACACCAGCAACCTTCAAGTCCATATGTAACGTGTCAGACCAGCGCTGCTTCGGACGCCCTCTAGGCCGTTTTCCTACCACCTCGAACGTAAGGCCTATATTGCGGACGCTATCTTCCTTTCCACGCAGAACGTGGCCGTACCATCGTAAGCGAGCTTCGCGCATCTTGTCCGCTATCGGCGCGACACCGAACTTCTGCCGAATAGCTTCGTTTCGGATGCGGTCCATGCGCGTGACTCCAGCCGTCCAGCGCAGCATCTTCGTCTCCATGATGCTGAGGCGCGTTTCAACCTCCTTGGTCGCAGGCCAACATTCAGCACCGTTGCTTCGACGATTCGCACAGTTCGAAATACTGTACTAATGTCGGAAAGTGCCCAAAATGTGGAGAAGAGCACCACTCCTCACTTTGCATTCAGTCCTTTAAGGAAACTGATCATGCCAATCACGCAAGTAGACAAAGCGCACATCCCAGCTCGGCAAACCTGCCGACTCGCATATCGCAGCCGTGGAATGCCAGTAAATATAAGCCGCAACAAGCTAACGTCCAACGACCACCACGCGATAATAATCATGTTCAAGCACTTCACAATTCAACGCCATTAGAAGATACGGTTACATATGAACGACCGCTCCTTGGGCAGTGCGTGCTACAAATGGCATCAGCACTGATCTTCAACGAAGCTGAAATGGATTATCAACCCGTGACAATCTTGCTTGATTCGGGAGCTCAAAGAAGCTTCATTAAAACGCAAATTGGAGCTTCACTGAAGCTGTCAGTAGTAAGTTCAACTTCATTCACAACGATAGGAATGGGAGAACTACACGAAACCTTCAACTCCAACGAAGTTCATGTCACACTGAAAAGCCGACACAGCGCCAAGAAGTTACAACGTTTGTCCATTTTCACAAAGGACAAGTTAACAGTTAGCAGATAAGAAATTCATCAAAACGAGGCGAATCACAGTAGCCCAAACCAGCCTATCATCTTCAGAGGTATCTCCTGACCTACTCATTGGGCAAGATCTTCTGAACCAAGTGATCGAGCATGACGTAGCAGCTATTAAACTGCCGTCTGGTTTGCTACTCACTTCTACCATCTTCGGTTATACTATTTCCGGTGCAAGTGAAGCGCATACCAAGGAAACAACGGCATCAAGCCCTCAATGCAGCTCACTTGTAGTCGCTACACCGGTCACTTCATCGCGAGACGACTACAAGAAGGAAATAAAACACCTCTACGAGTTGGAGTCACTCGGTGTCAGCACTAACAACGACACCGACGAGGCAGCTGTTATCAAATTCATGGATGCGTACAGAAAGACGATCAGTATAGAAAATGGAAAGATTACCGCAGGATTTCCATTTACTGACGAAGTTAGTAATCTGAAGGACAACTTCAACATCGCATTTCGGAGGCTTCAAAACCTTCTGCGCAGCCTGCAGGGAGACAAGGAGAAGTACAGTATGTACAATGAGACATTCCTCAGCTATCTACGCGAAGGGATAATAGAAGAAGCAAAGGACAACTCGAATAGAGTACCGACATTCTACCTACCTCACAGGCATGTGTGGACACCATCAAAATCTACTCAACTCCGAGTGGTCTTCGATGCTTCATCTCACGCAAAAGACGAACTTAGTCTCAATGACGTGATTTATGAAGGACACTCACTAACACCTCTTATACACGAGGTACTGCTGCAGTTCCGAACCCATCTCTACACAATGGTAGCTGACATACAAAAGGCCTTTCTGCAAATCAGACTGCCAGAAAGCCACCGTGATGTCACAAGGTTTCTCTGGGTGAACGACGCTTCACAACCTGCAACAGGAAGTAACCTAAAGCACTTTCGGTTCTGCAGAGTGCCTTTTGGTATCAATGCTAGTCCTGCAATCCTGAATCAGTGCATACTAAAATACATCGAAGGGTCACGATCCAAAACTTCCCAAGAACTATCTAACTCACTCTACGTAGATAACGTGTTCTTGGAAGGAAAAAGTCCCGATGATCTCCTGCACAAATACACCGAATCGAAAGGCCTATTCTCCTCTATAGGAATGAATCTCAGAGACTACCTCTCGAATTCGGCTCATGTGAACATGGAGATACCAGAGTCGGACAGAGCTAGCTCGAAGGAAATCAAAGTGCTTGGAATACTGTGGAATGCTATGGAAGACACTATATCTCTGAAATGCTGCGAGAAGCCAGCGAGCAAAATCTCAAAAAGGACGGTATTGAGTCAGATAAATGGATGTTGTTTCGATCCTCTTGGACTGGTGACGCCGCTTATGACACCTGCAAAAATCTTCCTCCAAGATCTTCACAAAAAGAAGTATGGATGGGATTCCGCTCTCTCTGAAGAAGATGAATTGTCATGGAGAGCCATAAAGTCGAAAATAATGGGCTTTGAGGTTACGCTGCCGAGGAAAGTTGTGGAGAACAACAGTTCCACATCTCATGCATTATCAGTGTTCGTCGATAGCTCTAAACGAGCATATGCATGTAGCATCTATGTGACAACTACATCATGCCATGGTGTTAAGGAATCGCGATTATTCAATGCAAAATCCAAGATAGCACCTATAAACAAGGAGCAAACGATACCTCGTCTCGAGCTGCTATCTATCTTCATTGGATTAAGTCTTGTTGAGACAACAATTCAGAAGATAAACGTGAAGTTCGAGAAAATCAGCATATTCAGCGACTCTACCATTGCTCTGTGCTGGATACAAGGAAATAGGCGTCTACCACCTATTGTTTCTACGCTTGTACAGAAGATCTCCCTTATCACAAAGAGACTTCACGAATTCATCGACGTTACATTCTTCCACGTCCCCACGCAGGAAAACGTGGCAGATTGCGCAACAAGAGGGATCGGGAAAGACGACTTCATCAACCATCGATGGTGGAGCGGCCCGATTTGGCTAAACATCCCATGCAAAAGTTGGCCGGTCAAGGATGCAAGTATCTTATGCAAGCAGAATGCTGACTCAGAAGTGGAAGAGGTTGAATCCTACGCATCAAACATTTCTGAGGTTGCAACTAACCCAATCTGGCCTACTGACAAAGTGAGCAACTACTCGAAGCTCCTCTGGATTGTAGCATACAGTGCTCGTTTCATTCGTAAAACGAGCCGACAAATACCTTCCTTTGAAAGGAAAGGAGCTGCAAACTATAACACCCTCAACCAGAGAAGTTATGGACGCTGAAATTCTCGTCATACGCGAACAGCAATCCATTTTCAAATCCCAGCTGCTAATGCAAAACAAGCAGTTGAATGTCAAAACTGACATAAACGGATTGTACAGAAGGTTTGGAAGGCTACAGAATGCCGATTTCGATTTCTCAGCCGTTAATCCAATTCATATACCTAAGCAAAGCAAGCTAGGAGTATTAATCGCTAGTCATCTGCACAAAATCTTTGTTCACTGCGGAATAAACCAACTGCTTTACAATATAAGGCGAAGGTTTTGGATTCCATCGGACAGATCACTTTGCAAGCGCACGCTAAAGCATTGTACTGTTTGCAGGAGATTCAATGGTGCCCCATACAAGTATCCGAATATGGGCCCACTTCCCTCCGAAAGGGTAAAGGAATCACCACCATTTGCACATACAGGAATAGACTTCATGGGACCGATTAGCATTAAGTCAGCTTCTGGAGAAGACTATAAACGATACGTTGCCTTATTTACCTGCCTAGTGACGAGATTGGTACATCTGGAAGTAGCAACGGACTTGTCAGCTAAAAGCTTCATCTTCACCTTGAAGCGTTTTATTGCACGAAGAGGAGTTCCGCAAAAAATACTGAGTGACAGCGGATCAAACTTCCAGTTGACAGAAAGCCTCTTGAGCAGCAACTGGAGCACGGAAGAAGACTCTCACATGTCGTTGTTCCTCGCTGAGCATCGCATTCTATGGAATTTCATTCCACCTTCATCACCATGGATGGGCGGTGTCTGGGAGCGAATGGTTGGTACCGTAAAAAGATCGCTGCAGAAGACAATAGGCCGACGCAAGCTCACCGACGAGCTTCTTCATACGACGCTATGTGAGGTAGAAAGCGTAGTCAATTCAAGGCCAATAACAGTGATCGGAGATCAAGACTCACCCTGTGCCACACTTCGTCCAATAGACTTTATCTACAAAGACATTCGCCATGGGACAACTCAACTAACTGTTGACAACAGTGGAGACCCAGAATTCGAGATAACTCTTGTGCCCCTTTTTCAAAAATCGGCCAAACAAGCTATATTGGATTCAGAAAAACTAACGAGGAAGTTCTGGACAATCTGGAGAAATGAGTATCTAATGGAACTGAAAGATCGTCACACGATAGTGGGAAAGAACTCAAGATCATCGCTTCAAATTCCACGGATAGGAGACGTTGTACTTCTCGACGAAGACTCTCACCAACCAAGAGGACAGTGGCCAATGGCTGTCATAGTAGACTTGGTCGCCAGCAAAGACAGTGAAATTCGAAGTGCAATGCTGCAAACCGCTTCAGGAAGGATCCTAAGGAGACCGATCAATCGCCTTATCCCACTGGAGATCCAGTCCAGCATAGAAACCCCTAATCGACAACCATTCGTTGATCCACAAATATGTGATGATGTCGATGTCGCATCTAAAGCTATCAGAACAGGAAAATCTGCTGTGGTGGCACCTCGACGACAGCCACCTCGAGCTGCCAAAAATACGGTATCGTACAATGAGAACAGTACAACCGTAAAGAGTATAAGGCGAACAACAAGATCGTGCAACCTTCTTTTTGTTGCTATGTGCGCCATGACACTACTAGGAACCAGAACGGTTTCCGCGTCTGCAATATCCTGTTCAAACCAGGGGATAATGATCAATAAAGGCCTACATGTTCGAGCGGAACTTTGTGGTATCTACAAGGAATGCTTCGTAGTAGAGCCGAAAGACACCATGGAAGAAATTGCGTTGCCTTTCAAATACCGCATAATCCGCCATACGGTATTATGGCGCACAATTGTGGACACCAAGCAGCACGTTCAGACCGTCGTTTGTCCAGCTCGAGAAATTTGTGCCAGCATAAACTGCACATTCTGCATAGAGTTGATCACCAATCCTCACTGCTATCCACACCTAGCAATCAGTGTATTAGCAATGCTTATTTCTTTAATTCTTGGTTTCCTCGTCATCATATGTTGCCTGGCTGTACAATGCAGAACGTTAAAAAGGTGTCGCCCACTACTGCAACGAAGACGGAGACAGCATCAAGCTGCAGAACATCTAGAAGAGCGCAGCATTGCGTTAGCAAATATGCCTGCTCAACTTCCCAGCTCGAGGATGATCACCTTCATCGCCGTACTCACGTGCCTTACTGCAGCGTCAAGCGCATGCCAATATACGCACACAACTACCGTGAATAATACTGTATGCATGCGTACAAATCGGCTGACTGACTGCCAAGAAGTTCTGGAAAGCACAATAACACTGAGCGAGAGGAAATCACAAGCCTGCTTCCGCATCCGCATCGGAAACAATACTGTCGAAACCATGGAAGTACAGCTACTACACGTGATGCTGACATGTATTCCGGTAGTGCTATTTTATACACGAGAAGCAGAGACTCTCACTGAGTCAGCAAAGCGGTGTGAATTAGCCGGATCGTGCAACTCTCAAACTTGTTCTCATATGAGCAGAAATTCGGAGATTCCCGAACTGCAAGACACGTACCTCTACCCAGGAGTCGCTCGGTGTACGACGTCATGTGGAGGAATCGGATGTGGATGTTTGCTTCCCATGCCGGGTTGCCTATTTTCCCGCACTTATGCGAAGCCAAAAAATACGAAAATTTTTAAAATTTTCCACTGCCCTACCTGGTTCGAGTCAGCATCGATCAAGTACACCTACACCGACGCTGAAGGAAAAAGGATTTCAAAAAGCATAATGGCAAATACCCAAAGCACTCAAGAGCTGGGCACTGCTAACATAACTCTTGAGTTTGTTACAATTCCGGCTATACCACTGCTGAGCTCAACATTCGCGGAATCACTCAGCATTAATCACTCAGAAGTTGCAGTGATAGGAAAGGATGACTTCTTCGCGATACGATGTCCTACACGAACAAGTGCTAAGAATATGTCGAGCTGCAATGTTGAGGATAATTGCCTTTGCTCACCCTCCGACACTGAGTCAATTGCGAATGCAAAAATGTTGACATATCGGCAAAGATGAACTCAATTGAAAGCCGCCTCCCTCTATCTTCCTCAGTCCTGCACCTTCGAGACGCTCATGGAAGAGTTTACGGAAACATTCACGACGCAGTAGTAGAGATTACCATCAGCACACTCGGCGGACATCACTCTGCTTTAATAGTAGATAACGAAAACTGCGACATGAAAGCTTCACTGGTGAAAGGTTGCTACAACTGTCTATCTGGAGCCTATGTCACCTTCAGCTGTTACGCCGAACGATCCGTCACGGTGGAAATACAGTGCTATGAAAAGATGTTTGCTGTCATATGTAACCAGTCTATGGCACAAACAACAGTGACTATTCACGCGACAGTGTCCAGATTCAAAGACATCTGCTTAGTAAAGTGTAAAAAACCGCACAACATCACGTTGTCAGGCATGCTTGCTTTTCACATTGAATGGGGAACACCATCTAAGAAGCAGTCGACGCAACACGCTAACTACGTCAACATGTTCAATTATCCCGACGTTGGACACCTTTTGGACGTTGTTATAGAGCACTGGAAAGCATCGATAGTCGCTTTTATTATGGTTGCTCTGTTCATTATCTCTACGGTTTGGATAGTACCAAAACTATTCGTCCGTGCCATGTGCTGAAAGCACGCATCGTTTCGCGTCTGAACTAGTCATGTACATAGATCTATACTATCACTCAGATCGAACACTAACCTAGTGGCATTCGGCGCCAGTGCGTGTCAACCGTATATCATGTACAGCGCCTAACTTGAACACTGATGCAGCGCTAATGCGCCACTAGCAATCCCTTAGCTATAAAAGCAGGCTCGCCAAAAGTTTCGTTCACACTCATCCATCGTCGTCATGCCCTCCCAGACGCTACGTCAATCTGCAACTGGCGAACCAGAAGAGGACCTGCTAGACATGGATATTTCTGGTGCCGAGGCTGTCATGGCCGCTATGAACCAGTCGTCGCCGTGCGGTCAACGTCAAACGAAAAGGAAGCAGAAAAGGCAAGTTGAGGACACGTGCGATGTCGAGCCACCGTCGAAAAAGGCTGCCGTGGTGTCTACGCCAAAGACAACTTTGCGCCCTTTATTAGTCTCCCATGACGATATGGGAGAAATATCTAATAAAGATGTTCGAGATATCTTCTATGCCATTATGGATGGTATTCAAGAAATTAAAGGGAAACAGGATCGCATGGAAGACCGCCTACGTAGCATAGACGTGAGGACTCGTACGCTGGAACAATGGACTTCAAACTTCGATGCTAAGCAGAAAGCTGTACTGGTGGAGAAAGTACTGAGCTGCCCTTCAGTACCTCCCACCAAATACTGCGACGTATGCTTCATATCGGGACATCAGGCGGCGAACTGCAAAGGCAAGACGAAAATGGAACGAAGTCGCGTCGACGCCATCTACAAAGACAAAGGAATTTGTAGAAAATGCCATTGTATACATGATTTGTGAATTGTTTGTGGGTTTATGAATATGTATGTTAACTGTGCTGGTTTATGAATGTGTATGGTAATTTTGTGTAATCATAAATTGATTTGTAGCTACCGCTAATTGCCCCCGCCCCAGTGTTGTGAATACACAACTAAATAACTCCATATGTAAATCGATATGCATATAGCTTAGTGTAAGATGCTCGATTGATACGTATGAGGGCCTTCGACGGTCAATATTAGATAAGAATCAACCAAATAAGCTCCCATAAGAATGACCCGCAAGTAGGTAAATAAGATAATGCACAAATACTACACTCTAGCCGCGGTACACCCTTTTAAGTCCAGCGGTTATCAACCTGAGCTGAGCAATATATGTCATGCTTCTATGCTCCTCCCCTAGAAATTCCCTATATAAACTGCTGTGAATTATTGTTTGGGTTGTGCTCTGATAGTTGTAAAGTAATAAACACTTATTACAATTCGCTACAGACGCATCCGTTGGTGAACCACCAAAACGTACTCAAGTGAGTATTACAGGCTGATTAGAGGGCTGGCCATGGGATAAAGGTTAGCTCCTGTGCTAGCGGGCGCTTTCATGTTTAAGGTGGAAACCCCAATCATGGAACGCATGCCTACTCTTTACTGTAGGTATATAGACGACTGCTTTATGTTGTGCTCCACTCAAACTGAGTTGGACACTTGTTTTGAACTTCTGAATCAGCAGTCAGAACATATAAAGCTTACAAGAGAACAACCTACAGAAAGTTGGCTTGCTTTCCTGAATGTCCAGATCCACCTTGCTCATGGAGCCATCAAAACCAGATGGTATCGCAAGCCCAGTAGCAAGAATATCCTCATTCACTACCGCTCTGCCCACCCCTCTAGTACTAAAGCGGGCATTATCAGAAGCTTGTTCAGAACGGCCAGCTCAGTCTCGTCTGATAGCGAACAAAGATCGTTGTCCATAAAAATGGCAATAAACATCGCAAGGAGCAACGGTTACCCAACGCAGCAATGGCGGAGTAGGCGCAGGGCGCAACCCAATGCGCCTCGTCGCGAGGAAGAACGCGACAAGGTACCGTTCTGTGTGCCCTTCATTTCAGACGAGATGAGCAGAAAAATTCGAAAGTGTGTGCGTGCAGCTGATCTTCAAGATATGGTGAGGATCATTGATGCTCCTCCCGCTAACTTGAAGGTGCAGCTGGTTCGGAACCGTGCCTACGACAGGACATGTTCCACTCCGTCCTGTGTTGTGTGTCCTAATGGGAAGGAGGGGGATTGCATTACCTCTGAAGTTGCCTACAATATGTCATGCAATGAGTGTGGTGAGGACTACATAGGGGAAACAGGCAGACCCCTATGTATCAGGGTTAAGGAGTATTTGGACGGCCTTAGAAAAGGCAATGTCCGAACTCCTTGGGGGGAGCACAGGGTCCGATGTCATGCGGGCGCGATGCTGCAGGTGTCTGTGTCGATTTTAGCTCGAGAGAGTGATATATCGGCGCGCAAGACCCTTGAGGCGCTGTGGATCACAGCTAGGAATCCCCAGGTCAACCGGAAGGAGGAGTGTCTGGTGGTAACCCAAGAACTGGCACCCTTCGTCGAGCTCTGCGGGTTCTGATCTATCTGTTCTGACCCCAGGGTATTTAAGTCGGGTTGTCCGCGGGGTAGACTCATTCACCCACGTTCTAGTCCAGCTTCGGGTGACTGGTGGTCCGTCTCGGCATCCACCGATAAGGTCAGTCGTTCCTTCATAACTGCCATGTTGGATCTTGTCGCTATCTCTCCTCAAGATTAGTACTCTGTCGGATGAAATGGTGTTTGGGAGGACAGTTTCATAAGTGTTTTTCGACTTTTTCAGGCTCTGACGAAGGCGAGGTCGCTTACGAGTCGAATAAATGTTATCACATTTATTCGACTCGTAAGCCGAGTCGAATAAATGTGATAACAACTTTGGCTACCAACATCGATCTGAAATCAGCATGCCAAGGTTTATTGAAAGTCGAACTTGGACGGTTTCGACTACGCCGCCATACCATCAGCAATGAGAGAAATCAAATTTTCAACTTGCACAGTCTTGCCAGTCGTAGAAGAAAGTACGATCCCATCAAGAACGTACGATCTCAGTTGCTAAATGGTCTGCTACGTCTTTCTCTTCACGAGTTTTATTCAATTTCTTCTTCCAACACAAGGGTTGGGCAGTGCAAGATCCAGATTCCCAGAGCAAAGAGTAACGCAAGGTCTCCTTCCTTCACTTTTCGAGCCGTCATTGAATTCAAGAGATTCTCCAAGAAAAACAATTGCTAAACTCGCTGAGGTAATACAAAATACTGGTCGACCGGTATCTCCAGGAAGCTTGTTAGTTCGTCATCCTTCTAGACAGTTTGTTTCGTGTTACGAATAACCCTAGTGTTACAAGCTCTTACATTTTTTCTAATTCCATTTTCTCTTAAGCTGAACAGTAGTTGTGTTGAGTGTCGTTTATTTTATGGAGTGGTTATCCACGTATATAATAAGTAAATAAATTGGGGCGAAGATCCTATTGAGTGATCATTTGAGAAGTATCTGAAGGACAGGTTTCAGCAAGAATTTGTAGAAAGATTCTCGATCTTCTAAGTTCCTACAATGAATAGAGCAAAAAGGGGTGGCTCTTGAACTCATTAAAAGACAAAAATTTGCCAAGCGCAGAACACATGAACACATGAAAGTGTGGAAAAGCGGTGAGAAGCAGCACCACCCAGTCTCAACAGAATCGCTAAACGAGCTGCAGAGAGAGGTCCAAAACGCTTAAGTTGGAATTACTGCCTACTTCCGTGAATTTTTTAGAGCGTGGTCTTACATTACATGAAAATGGGGAATTTGTACGATGTGAGCACAGAGGTTGTTTGCCGCCATCACTTGTCCTTTATCCTTTTCCTTCACATAAGAAAAGCCGGCCATACCGTCTGAAACAGGCCCTGCGACCCCCTAAGTAAGGCAGCTGGCGGACAAGCTTAAGAGAAAGCTGCAGCACATGTTAGCTGCATATGGAAGCTCGGAATTAATGGCATCAATTTCAGCTGATTTCTTCCGTGGCGTGGCGTTACGGCCACCTTTTCGAAGACTTTACAGTGGAATATAAAAATATCAGGAGCTTAGACTTTTTGAAATGAAATGAATAGAGATTTTCAGGTACCAAAACATTTTGAGAAGCTTTGGGTAAAGTTCGGCATCGCTAAATTTTTGGGATAGCCTTACAATTATACCAAGCACTACGATTAATGAATAAGCCTAGGATGTGTTCGATCGAATAAAAGGAAAACCAGCAACACAAAATCACATCAGAAAACTCACTTCCGATGAAACTGACGACGTTGTCCGCGACGCTCTGTAGCATTTCTGGATCCTTGATCGAGGACCTTGCTCTGGAAGATGAATAAACTAGAACGATTCAACACGTTCCTTAGTATCACTTGGAGAAATATATTCTCATCGCTGGAGCATCAGCAACGAGGTTTGGTGTACAAATTGGGCTAGCGTTACTTGAGCCACATATTAAAAATAGTGTTTGTAGTCAGAGTAACTTATAGAACTTCTAGGAACGAATACGAATCAAAAAATAGCGTAGATAAGTTTCTGAATAACATGAAGTGATGCGCTCGATAGTCATGAGTCATAGTTTTCGGAAGAAATTATCAGCCCTTGAGCATTCAATGTAGTGAGCAGGTACAAGTTTACGCAGTTTTGAACCATGGGGCTCATAAGAGCTTCCGTGCTTGCGGTGAGCTTATGCGATTCAGTTTTTCAGAATTTAGTGTCCCGTGTGGGGAGCCCGAAACCATTGTTGATTTTTTCGGAACGCTCTTCTGTGGTAAAAAAAAGGCGTGTGAAAGCTTGAGTGCGAAGTTCATCACACTCTGTTTCCACCCCACTGAGTGTGGTCGGTTGGCGCAGTGGATAGCGATGTCGCCCCCAAGTGGATCTTATGGTTCGGCCCTCGGTGTCGCCAGTGTCTTCGTACACATCGGGTCGTTGTTAATGTACAGGGCGCGATGAACTTCGCGCTCACGTTTTCACACGCCTACTTTGACCACAGAGGGCCATTCCGAAAAAACACTATCTATAGTTTTGGATTCCCCATAAGGGTCTCTACTTCCTGTGAAAATTCCATCGCAAAAGCTCACCTCAAATTTGGAGGCTGTCCTTATCAGGAATGCTGTAACTCGGTTGATTAATTAGCGACTCAAGGAACTTAAAGCGAGTTGTACTCAGCAGGTCTCTTACAATAAAGTGCCTTTAAAATGTAGTTATTCCGTTAGTGTATTGTTCTTGTTGTAGCCGTTGTAGTTATTCCTATGAGAATTTGCGTTCTTAATAGATCGCAAACAGCCGAGATGGTTTGTCCGATATCCATCGTGCAGAAAAAGATTTCTCCAAGGGCAATGGCTTCTCCGAAGGTCCTTCCATAGATAAAATAAATGTTATTGATATCAGTGGCTAATTCGAACGCCAATAAATAATTGTATAAAAGATCTTTAAAAAGCGAAGTTTTCAGCTTGAATTATACGTCTTCCCTCTTCAATTTCTGCGCAAAGGCGCAAGTACCTCTTTTCATCAACTATCCCTCCAGCCAGCCAGAGATTTTTTATGCATTTTTAAAGTTGTACAACTTAGCTTTACCGTAATCGAGGAGTTGAATTTTTGGGTTGAATGGTTAACTGTGTCTTAAGCAAACCATAAAGATTATGCGCGAATGTCGAGGTGAAGCCCTAGTGTTTGAGTTCTTGTGCAAATTCTGAAAACACACTTTGAGTTGACGGACAGGCCAGTCTTAATTGAATATCATTATCCTTACTAAGGAACTGATAAGATACTCTTTCATTTACGTACTATCCGAAGAAGCGTCAGATATGGAGTGCCCACTGAGGTTTCTTTTTTTCAGAATGCTTATGTGCTATCTGTTATCAGTTGATATACTCATGGTTGGATGTCTCCATCTTATGGTTAGTTATTATGATCAGCTCAGTTTTACGACTTCCACCGCATCCATTCTAAGGGATGGCCCACCTCGTATCGCCACCATTACGCATACATCTCTATATGTTTAACTAGTCACTTGTGTGAAGACAATCTGGGACCAGCCAGCATTCGTCATCAAAACAAACAAATGCTTGCGCATGCGAAATTGCAAGGAAAATGAGCAACAAACCAACAAATGATTATGGAGAACAGCATGCAAATCACTGACTAATATTTTCATTTTTTCAAAGGTATTCCAACTTAGGCTGTGACCACACTTTATTTATTTATTTATTTATTTATTTATTCAAGGCATAGACCAGGGTCTAGCGTAAGCAAGTTAAGAAACAAATCAATACAACAACACAAACACTAGAATTACAATAACATACATAACACAAAACATCAGCCGAATTAAACAGGACATCACCATCAACACTGCGCATGTCATATTGGGCACCGCACAATTTTCTCCTTGAGAAAAACCTTCTGCAGGTTTGAACAGAGAGTTCCCTCAGGTCATCGTACTTACCAAGCAAGAGGTTGAATTCCTTGAGTGCTCTATAGGTTAAAAAGTTGGACCTGACACGTGATTTAGCAACCGATACCCTTAGCTTCAGCTTTCCTCTTACAGAGCTCCTCAATATCCCATCGAGGAAATCCGTTGGATTTATAGACAGCTTTCCGGCGACGATCTTGTACATCATTATAATATCAACAATGTTTCTTCTGTTCTTCAGCGAAGGGAGCCCAAATAGCTCTGCTCGCTGCGGACCTCTTGGAATATTATTGTAATCTATTGAAAAACATCTAATCATGAGCTTCCTAGTGAAGCTATTTTGAATGCTTTCCAGAAGGCCTATGTCCTTTTTCATTGTTGGATTAAACAACGATGTCCCCGCTTTCACAATAGAACGTACATAAGTCTTGTACGCGCGTACGTATACATCAGGGGTGTTGGAATTTAACGCCCTGAAGAGAATGTAGATGCAATACTTGGCTTTTTTGCCAAAAATCTGCAGTGCTTAAAAAGCACAAGTTGCTGGTTATAATAAAACCTAAATCTCTAACCTCATCAACCTTATTTAGCCTTTGACCACTGATTCTGCATCCTTGTGTTCGAGCACAATATCTAGGTCCAACCATCAGATAGTGTGTTTTGCTAACTGCTAAGGGTAGTTCCCATTTTTCTGCCCAGCAACTAATGAAATCAATAGCTGACTGGAGAGCAACTGAACATCTTGTATATCATCAATTCTTTTATAGATCTTTACTTCATCAGCGTAAACTTTACACGAGACGCCCAAGCTGGCGATACAGTCTGGAAGTTCGTAGGTATAAAGCAGGAATAAAATTGGCGATAACACTCTGCCTTGAGGAACACCGCTTGTTACGGGGAAAACTTTGGAGTATTCGCCCTTAATCGCAACCTGATATGCTCTACTAGATAGAAATTGCCGAATCCATCGTATAATCATAGGATGTATTCTTAGTACCTCCATCTTGAATACCAACTTCTCTATAGGGACCTTGTCAAATGCTTTTGAAAAATCGAAATACACTATATCCGTGCATTTGTCCTCAAAAGCCTTCGACCGGTCATTCAGAGAAGTTAAGATTGCAGTTTCGACAGATCTTCCCTTAAGGCAGCTAAACTGATTTTTTGGGATTATATCATAACATTCAAGATGAGATAAGATATGTTTCTTGAGAATCTTCTAAAAGGTGCTTGCAAAAATTGAGGTTATGCTAATCGGCTGATAGTTCCTTGGATCGTTGCGGGGAGCCTTCTTGAAAATTGGTGTAACAAACGCATGTTTCCACCTGGCAGGTACTTCCCCTCTGATATAGCTCATATTATATATTTGTTCTAAAGGATAAGCTGTATAGTGAACGATGTTCTTTATAAAACTAAGGGGAACAACGTCTGGCGATACCAATGAAGATATCGGCCATTTAGACAAGACCTAAATAACCTCTTCTCTATGAAACCAGAGAGAGGAATTCATTTGGGGGAAAAGCGGTAAATCCTCTCCATTGTCAATTACCAGTCTTTCCTCACCAATCTCCGCATTGGTATACGTCTTCTGAAACGCTTCGCCTAAGGCCTATGTCATACCACCGCTCACCCCGAGCGAAGCCTAGTGATAAGCTCCCATATCGATCGCGCGAAGCGATGAGTCGATATGGGAGGCTATCATTAGGCTTCGCTAGGGGTGAGCGATGGTATGATACAGGCCTAATAGATCAGCTTTACCGTTAGGGGTAAAGACCAGTTCTCCATTATCATTTAGCAGTCCGGGGATTTCGTTTTCTCTACCAGTTCGCAGGTTGATGAGCTTGTAAAATGCTTCTGGTTATTCACTAATGGTAAAATACTGTTAGGGGTTATATTGACAAAAAGAGCAGCGGACAGTTTTGCAACCTTACCATAGAATTTCCTGCCACATATTATTGTATAGAAAACCCTCATAGAGAAAGCATACTCTAGGTGGAGTTTGTTCGAGGTTCACGGGTGAAGCGTTCTTCGGGAGACCTGAAAAAGACCAATTCATTACACCTTTATTTTAAGACACCCCTTCAAATTCGTTTTTTTTTTTGTTTTTTTACGCACCCACGCATATATACAGGCCGATGCACACAATCCATAGAGCTCCCTGAAGCAAAAGGTGCTGATTGGAGTCACCGATAATCAAGTGCTTCTTCTTAAATTCCCAATTGCGACATGTCGGAAACGGAAGATTGTACCTGGATCTGCAATAAGAATAAATATTGCAGATCCAGGTACAATCCTCCGTTCCCTACATGTCGCAATAAATAGTCTACGAATCGAGTGGATAGCACTCAGAAGTACCAAGGTTCGCTCTACTTGCTTTATCCACAAGACGCTGAAAACTGATGGCGACGTGGCGGGGTCAAATCACACATTTGAGGCAAGGGACGCAATTAGTATATTTTTCGTCATATCCTAGCGAGAAACAAATTCTATTACATCAGTACCACAACGTTCTATACTTCACCTCCTTCCCTATCTTCTGCTCTGTCGGAGCGCTTCATTTGACATCGTAACCATCAGGTAACAGCCATCATTTATTGTTGTGCAGGATCAAATCGCAGGCACGGCAAAGCTATCAGATCTATCCCAGTGGACAGGGAGCACCGCAAGCATGGTGAACAGGCGGCAAACACTGTTACAACCTCAGATTAAAAAATTGAAGACACCTTGTACCTATATAACGGTTTACTTCCTATTTTGACAAACACACAAGGCAAAAGCTCCTCCCCGTCTGAGTATATTTGAAATACCTTGCTTATGTGAACTGAACAAGCACAGCTCATACTAATGCGGTGTTCATCACTGTGAATGAAGAGCTTCATCTATAGGATTTTGATAACTTTCCGGGATTGTATGGATGTGCACAAAGCCGTCCTCAAGCGGGGAGTGTAGCGTAGTCGGAGGAGCCGCCGACGGTCGCGTGCATCCGATCCCAGGCTTCAGGTTCGGATTTTCCGCCCAAGCCAACCAAGCCTTCCATCCCTTCGGGGTCAGTGAATTGGTAAGAGAGGTGTCTGGGAAGGATAAAGCGCTGACTTGTTCATCGACTCGCCAGCGCAAGTCATTGTATGGCCAAATACGCATTCATATCTCCTCCACGACATCCCGTAGAAATAGAATGCGCTGGCGTATCCCAAAAGGGATTGAGTAACGCCGTCCTTTGTCCTTTACCAGAAGTTCAACGGCCGCCAAACGTCTGGTTGGGGCTTTGCCCCAAACCCGGAGAATAGAACACCCCGAACGTCTTCTTCTCCTCTTTAGACCTTCTCTCATTCATTACAGTAAAAAAACCGGTTTTGCTATATAGAATGGTATAGCGGAATAGGGTAAGACAGGTCCATCACCTTCACTGGACCCCCTTAACTGGTCCCTTATAACTGGTTCCCCTTTATTGTCAGCTCTTTTCCGGTTCGCCCTTCACTGGGCCTCCTCCATCTTCGTCGGTCCCTACTACTGCTCCCACCTTCACTGGACCTCGCTTTACTGGTCCCCTTTTCGCTGTTCATCATATCCTTCACCGATCCCCATTACCGGTCCCACCCTCACTGGTCCCCCTTTTAATAATCAACCCTTTTCCGGTCCCCATTCCACTGGACCCCTTCCCCCCATTACTGGAACCTTCCTCGCCGGTCCCCCTTCTCCTGGTTCCTCTTTTACTGGCCAACCTTCTATCGGTCCCCTTTCACTGGACCCCTCCACCAACTCACCGGCCCCCTTAATGGTCCCTTCCTCACGGGTCCCCCTTCACCTGGTCCCCTCTTCACTGGTCAACCTTCTGTCGGTCCCCCTTCACTGGACCCCTCCCCCAACTCACCGGTCCCCATTACTGGTCCCTTCCTCACTGGTCCCCCCTTCATCTGGTTCCCTCTTCACTGGTCAACCTTCTACCGGTCCCCCCTTCACTGGACCCCTCCCCTCCTTCACCGGTTCCTCTTCATCGGACCCCTCCCCCTTCACCTGGTCTCCTCTTCACTGGTCAACATTCTACCGGTCCCCTCTTCCCTAGACCCCTCCCCCCTCCTTCACCCGTCCCCCCTTCACTGGACCCCCCCCACCGGTCCCCATTGCTCGTCCCACCTTCACTGGTCCCTCCTTTATTGGTCAATCCTTTACCGGTCCCCCATTACCGGTCCCACCTTCACTTTTAACACGCCGTCTGAATCCGGAACCCTCGCGCGACATCGGTGACACCTCTCCTCAACCAGAACGTCCTTGGTGGGACATCGGTGACACGTCTTCTGAACCCAAACACCTGTTGACCCACCTCGCTGACACCTCTTTTAAACCGGGACACATGTTGAAGGAGGTGGAGGACATCTCTTCCCAACCCGCACCTCCTTTCTGCGACATCAGTGACATTTCATCTGAAATCTGAACACGGACGCCTGTCGACAACTTCAACAGTTGACAACTGGTGACAACTACAACCCCCCCCCTCTCCCCATTCTTCCTCCCAACACACTCCTTCAGCACTTCTGTGCAAACAAACAAACAAGCAAACAAACACCACACTCTCACACACAGACAAACGACCGTTCTCGCTTATATATATATAGCAGGGTCCTTAACGACGGCCTGGATATAGATAAAAACGTAACAGATGCACCACCTAGTCATAAGTACTGAATGAAATAAATGAATGACGGCAGTTGTCCAAATAAAAGCACGTAGTTTGCGAATATGCATCAGGGATCTTTCTGAATACGGTTTTTTCAGAACTGGAAGTCATATGTGGCGGTTTATAGATCTGCAGTCAGACTTACATAACTATTGCTTCCTTTTTAGATCGACTCTAATCTGTCCACTCAGGCGAGACAGTAGAGACAGGCGAGG